>OX438864.1:13088999-14288999 GCA_949315895.1 Anania crocealis
CTCTGAGGTGGACACAAAACTTAATTACAGATATATCATCCATAAGCACCCCGTTGCGTCGAGTTGGTCTATTGGTTTGAAAATCGGGCCAAGATCTCGGGGTCCCGAGTTCGGTCCCCGAGCAATGTTTGAAAATGTTGAGATTTTCTAACAATGCTCGGGTTTGTGATCACCAACCTGCATTTGGCAAGCGTGGTAATTACCACGCTTGCCTAGCTTGGGTACAGGCATAATCATGCGTGTACCCATCATTGCTATGGTAAATTATATTCAATGATAGAGGCCTCTGCCCTGCAGTAGGATGATTTTTTACTACTACTTATATCATCCATATGCTATAACGAAATGATGTATCCCGGCGTCAACTCTTTTCGTAAAAGAGTGTTGTACCATACCGCCAAAAGAATACATGCCCGTCTTCTCTCTACCTGGCCATACTGCGATCATATGGATTAGAGAAAAAACTTTATATTATAGAGGTCTATGTCCAGCAGTGGTCTGATAATCATGATAATCATAAATGTTCAGAAAAACCGTAAGGAGACTAAAAATCGTTTATTCTAAACAGCGCTAACTTATAGAGTAGGTACCCAAGAAAAGTAATCGCCTCGTTTCCTTATTGACTAAACGGAGCGTCGCTGCGGAAAAATATTAAAAATAATCCCCACTGAAAGCACCTCTCAAAAGATTTAAAGGATTTGTATTGAAGAACACGAAATATAGGTTGAAGTTGCACACTTGTATCTTTTACTCGACAAAGATACTTCAATCAGCTTTGAAAGCTTTTTAGGTTAAAAGTTCTTAACTTGAACATTAAACTTAAAAACAATTTTACTGCAACTGTCAAAATAATCTAGTTTCAGTATTTGGCTACCAGGTCCACTTTTATCCTACATTGATGTTTATATTTAAGAATACTTCGTAAAAATATAATCCGACAAAGAAATAAAGTCATCAGACATAGCTCACCAGACTAGCAAATTGATGTTATTGTGGGCCAGCCGTACTAGTTGAAGAATCTAGCCGGTGGAGTACTTGGAGTTAACGAGTTCATGAGTGAAGATATTGATTTGGCAAGTATAGCTTGCACCCTCAGACCAGATCTGCAAGGTCATTAGTAAGAGCTGGATGAGAGTAGCCAAGGGTCGTGCTCAATAGGCAGTCAGGTTTATTTTCCACAATAGACTGATGTAGGCTAATAATAAAGTTGTTGTTATACGTTGTACTTTTTTGCAAGTCCCTTGTTTTTATGAATTTTCGTTATTTCCGCACGGTTGCAAGCGGTAAAGACAACAAATTTTAAATTATGGTAATACATTTACATTTATTCAATAAGGAAACGCGGCGATTACAAAAAAGTAGAGAATCTAGATTATTTATAAAGTAAACATATTTGAAATAGCACATGTTTTAATAACTCTTAATTAGTCCAGTAAAGGGTGAAAATGCTGATAATTAACAGAACCAAGATGTAAATTTCAAACTTAATTCTGAATGGAAGTCATTTAGTTTTAATCGGGACAAAATACAGAACGTCGTCGCCAATAAATAACGCCGATCATGATTATTAGGCGCAGAGCACAACACCAGCTATTAAATTAGGACGTCCGTCACACCGAACATAATAAACCTCTTTTTCATATTACTATAAAATATTCAAAACTATGATTCTGTGTGTAAAAAGTATAACGGGATTTAAACTCGAACATACCTTTTTTTTGCATGTATCGTTTAAATTCTTTAAATAGTTATGCAACCCGAAAGTTTAAAAGTAGTTACAATTCTGAAAATACACGAGGCACGAGTAAATCCAGTTAAATGTTAAATAAACACTCTCGTGTGGATCCCAGCACCTGTACCTACTTAAATAAAGCACAAACAAATGCATTATTATTATTATTTAAGAATGTATTTAAAAAAATTCGTTATCACTTTCGTGGCTGACTGCAAGTGCAAATGTGAATTAGGTATTATTTTATCTAAATACTTAGTCGTTTGACACATAAACAAAATTCAAAACCATACGTTAGATCTAAGAAGAGAAAAAAATCACCTTTATATGGGTAATAAACTGCACGGGGAAATAATTTTAATTTATGATCGGATGGAGCTATTTCGTACACTTGATCGAACACCTTAGTAACGCGATATATTCGAAGTACACGTGGACAAAGGCTGCATTATATCTCGACGGTGTGTATGAAGGTGTTGTAAACAACTTATTAAACAGGACACCGCGTGGGGCGCGAGGCGGTCATTAAGAGACAGTGGCGCCACCACGGCGGGCGGCGACTTCACGCATCGTAGATCCATTACACTCCGCTGAATTTAATATACTTACTTACTCTGGAGGCTTAGTACGTGACCAACGATGTAAGAAAATAGTATAAAAGCGATAAATGAAGCCATGATATTATTATAACGATTAGTCCAAATAAGAAATATGTACGAATACTTCTCGCTGTAGAGATCTTTAGAGGAGGCCTATGTCCAGCTATGGGCAATATTTGGCTGAGACGATACGAGTAAATAAAAACTCGATTTTGTAGTGTTATAACATATACATACAAAATTTAATTTAAACTACACTATTACCAATAGAAAAAGTGTCAAAATCAATTTTCGTTATTTGTCTACTGTTTGGATGGAGTAGAATCAATAAGTTATCAGTTTTACTTGGCTCGACGTTGCTACGCGCTACATGTCTACGAGCTACGAGCTACGTGTTCGTTGTTCTACGAAATTACGTTTCAAAATATATTCAGCCTTTGATAAACGTTATATTACATGAACAATATGTTTAGTTCCTAGGAACACAATATTGTAAACTTGTTTCCTATTTTATGTGTAAATACAGGGTGAAATTTTAACCACTTTCCAAATTTTAATATATCAATCTACGAGACAAAAAACAAATGACGTATTTTTTCTTTTGGTATAGCACAGTACAAAAATGACAAGATAAAGCACTTTGAAAATGTCCGCGAAAATATAAAAAAAATGTATACGGCCGCCTAGCAACATTTTTTTTACGCAATGCACATCACATTCATTCATTACGATACTAATCATAAGTTTTTGATTTTCCCTTTATACCTTAACAGGTCTAGGATCGAAAAATTGAAAACTATACCGCGAAAAATATTTTCGGGTGACAACTTGATTTTCATTTTTTACTACATAAATAGGCTCTAAATAAGACACTGAACACCTATACAAATTTAAATTTCACCTGTATAGTCACAGCTGGTACCATTTACGCCAAATACTACGTTAGCAGAACTTCTTTAAAACCAAAGGATGATTTAAGAAATAGTGCTTTATGATATCACGACAAGCCCAATCCAAAGCAGATAAAGTTTATTTAATGTCTTCGTGATTCTTGTATTTTATATCATTTATTCAGTGTGTGCATGACTATACTTGGATGTGTTTACTCACTCATTGGAGTTGTAAAAACAAATATTATATTACATACTTTAGCTATCTGTCCCGATGGTGGATGATACAGCTGGTAATAATTTAAATCGACCAATTTTTCGTTATCTTAAAAACACTTCTGCTAAGTAGCTTGTCATATGGGCTAAGACAAAAATAGAATAGTATCTTCCCATCTCTTCCTATGGGAGCCTTAAGAGGTGACTGAAGTAGTAGGTTCCGACAGAAGAGGACAAGCAATAGCCTCTTCTCTCCACATTTATTGGTCTAACTATTACCACCAACCGACCAGCCTAGCGTGGCGAGACTGTGCACCGTTGGTCTAGTGGTTTAAATACCAGGCCAAGATCCCAGGGTCCCGGGTTCGATTCCCGGGTCGGGCAACGAAATGTTTTCGAATTTTAGAACATTACTCAGGTTGTTCACCAACCCGCATTGGCAAGCGTGGTGATTATGCCAGTACCCATCATTGTTGTGTTTTCTATTTTTTTATAAACAATTGGCTTTCTCTTGACTACATACTTAACTCTACGGTTAAGAATAAGATTAAGATGAAGCGAGCTTACCCAGAAAGTGGCACTGGTTCTCCCACACACCAGCGGAACACAGAAAAACTGTTTAGCGCTGGAGGGTGGTAGCATCTAGGTAAATTCTTACGAAGACTACCACCGCAGAGGTTAGCCGTCATCATTGGTTAGAAAACCAAAGATGCCGTTGCCCAGGGCGGACCACTAGGAGGTAGATCCCACCACCCCAAATTCAAATTTCAATTCAAAATTCAATGTTGGAGGCCTTTTTCCTGCAGTGGGATGATTAAAGACCTGTGCCCAGCTGTTTACTAATGGACTGATGACGATGAATAAAGGTAGTTTGTAGCGACAAACAAATTTGACTCCTACTACACCTGTAAGTATTATATTATTAAAATCTAACATAGTACTGTCACCTCTGTAAAGACAAAATAATCATTAGTTTCATGTACACAGGCAGTAGTTTACGAAAAGGTAACAATAACAAGGTCCAGTATCCTAAGCTGTTATGGCGGCGCACTACATAAACACGCGAAATAACAGAATAAAAGCAATAATACATTTAATGCAGTGCGCACTGCAACTACTTACTGTAAAGGTATCTGCACACCAAAGCTACCTTCTCGGTGACCTTAGAACGTAAAAGCTTAAGTTGCTTGAGCCAACTGAGTGAATGAAACGCAAGGCCCTCTTCAATCGCGCCTAACCTATACTGGCATCATGAGGCAGATGACACTTCAGTCATACTTTGACATACTTACTATGGTTTGCTACATAATTCTTACCATAGATTGTATATACCAATAGTAAACTTATGGTAACGAATCACCATACTCATATGTGTTACTATTTATTGATTTCTTTATTTATTGTGCATTGTGTGACGTATTCACCTAACTTCAATGGTTCTCTTATAAGACCGTGGCATACTGCTAACAGGCAACAATTTTGGTATGAAAGAACGCCTTTGAATTTTTTGTTAATTTGTATAATTCTTTTCTTTTTAATTGGTATTTGTGTTATGCGCCAAATTAATATTTTCATTTCCATTCTTGATTTCATACTAATTTAAAAAATATATATATCAAGTAGGTAAAATGGCAGGCCTTAAATGAGATATTATTTAAAAGGACTGATGTAAGTAATGTCGTTGTCTATCAATTAATGTAAAACTGATATAAATTTAACATGTTTTGTAATGACTGTTTGTGCCAAAATAAATTTAAAAAAAAGTAGTGAAATTATTATAACTTCAGGTTGAGGAACAGTGTTAGATCGCACTAGGCTTTGGTGGGTAATAGCTATAGCCACTAGGCAAACAAAATCGCTATTCAGTAAGTTTGGCAAAAAAAAACCTGGTACTATTCCGTTGCCATGATTTTACTCACGTTTTATTCAAAGTTTCAAAATAAGATACAAGGGAATATTAAATTCTTCTACGGGTTCTTAAGAAAATGAAACAATGAGGAAAAACGTAAATCGAGAGGAAAAATACAAAGAAATGTTTGAACGTGGCGGGGGCATTTTTTTAATTAAGTTAATGGGATATCATTAATTGTTATGCCATAATAGTTTGACCAATAGCTGAGACAAGACGCTTGTATTCCTCTAGTAAGAGTAAGACTCTCTTATTTCGTCGAAATGGTGGTATGTATCATATTTTAAACCGTGGTTTAAACTATGGTGCACCATCATGCCTATGTTGACTTACGTACCTACTTTAATAGCTACGTGAATTTAGGATTTAATTTAGTGAATGTCGTAGAATACGCTACGCGTCAAACATTTAGTGCAACCGCAATAAAACCGCTGCGCGATGTTAGCCGCAGCTTGTGCGACCGAGATAACCCGACTAGCCAGCACTTAAGGTTGACACCTAAGAGTTGATACTGATAATCTACTATTATTTAAATATATATATTATGTAAAAATACTGTATTTTTCACAGTCACTTAGCAGTTTTACAGCAGGTATAACGGATTTAGGACGTGTTAGGCCAAGCCTGAAAATTATTCTGCTTCGTTATGCGATGTTTTTCACCCATTCTTGCTTTTATTTGTCAAGTAGTCTGAGTAGATTTTGTAGATTTTGTTTCGCAAAGGCATGTTTTGATTAAAAAATCTACGAAAAGTTGTCACTTGCCAACTTTGCCGCTAGTTACGATCTTTTAAATTTTAATATTGTGTAGCATTGGTATTTCTTCAAGCCTTCAATCTAATTCATCCTATCTATATCCATCGCGATCTAACCATTAATGGTGCAGTGCTTTAGTCGCCTCTTATGATTCAAAAAAGACTAAAAGAGGTGGTGTTATAAGACCCTACACGGCGTCCTGTGTTTAAAATATCGGTTCATATACTAACATTTTTTTATTTAAAATTTCCATATGATTGTTAGAGTTAGAAGAGGTAGTGTTATACGACCATACATGGCGTCCTGTGTTTAAAATATCGACTGTTAAACTAACATTTTATTAGTTAAAATTCCAAATGTCTGTTGAGTCAGAGGAGGTGTTATACGATCATACACTTATACGATCATACACAGTGTCCTGTATTTAAAATATCGGTTAAAATACTTTTTTTAAATTTAATATGTCTAAATATTTGTAGGAGCCATCCTTATATTTTCCGTGGCCCATTTACCTAATACGTGTTGAAAGCGCGTTCCGACTGTCTGAAAACATATAAATGGATTACTCTCCAACGTGCCACCGCAAGCTGCAGTTACTACGACTATTGCACTATTGAAATTATATATTATTTATAAATTCTGTATTAAAACAACAACAACCGAGAAAATTTTATATTGAGGTTAATTAATATATAATAGGTAATTAATTTTATAAATCGATTTGGGGTGGTGAGATCTACCTCCTAGTGGTCTACCCTGGGCAACGGCATCTTTGGTTTTCTAACCAATCTACTCTGGATGCTACCACCCAGCCATCCTGCCGGAGTCCAGCGCCAAACAGTTTTTCTGTGTTCCGCTGGTGTGTGGGAGAACCAGTACCTCTGGGTAAGCTCGTTCCATCTTAGGCTTCTTCTTAACTGTATAGTTAAGTATGTAGTCAAGAGCAAGCCCATTATATATATAAAAATTTTGAGACAAATTAATTAAGAAAATTATACATTGTCTCGATAGGTTAACGGACAAAACACCGCGCCCGGTTTGTGTAGAAAATTCGGTTCGATTCCCGCCTGAGACAAAATTATTCAAGTTTAAATAATATTAGAAATTCACTGGCACAATATGTCACAAGGTACAATTTAGAAGTACTTTAGTCTCATATATATACGACACTAAAAAAATCCGAAGGGTGGATTAACTTTGGGTGTGTCCAGAACCACAAATTGTCAGTTCTTTTCATAAACCAACGGTTATTTTTTTCCCGACGCTAACCAAGATATAGTTCTAGGGCGGCAGCGGGTGCGCCGAATCGTCTTGGCCCCACTCATCTTCGCTTAATCGCGCTGGCACGTGTCTCTCCCCAATTTCTTAATATTGAACAACTGGGCCACATCACACTAAGAACAACCAGGTTAATAGTTTTAAGATAAAGAGCAGCCATTACCACGGTTGCACCAGCGGCATCGAAAAACAAAAGTATAATTGAAATCATTTTGGAATGTTTGCGCTTAGGTACATATTTAAAAGGTTAATTAAAATCAAAGGCCGCTATGCACTATACAATAAATACAACTTGATTTAGATCTCATACTTACACGTGGAATTACCTTTCCATTTTTCCTTTACATATAGAAATAACTTCTCATCAATATGCCAGTTATGTCAAAGAAAATAAAGAAAACCTTTAGAACAGTCGTAGTCGTAGACTAAGAGTTAGAGATACTTACTCTGAATATATGCTGACAAGACCGATCACAGCGCTCGCAACTATTTACCTGTGTATAAAAAATTAATGATTTGATTTGATTTGAGATTTGAACTCCATGAATATACTTTTCTTACTTCTCTGTTCCCGGACTAGGCAAAGGAACATCCCGGGTGATGCCAAATAATTGTTTCAGCGCTGTTTGATTGCAGCCGCAACTATTTTGAGAGGGTTTTAGTGGTTTAGATTGTGCTTTAGATCTAATTAATTGGTAAATTAGTTCAGAACGACCTTCTCGTCAAACCATCGCTCTGGGAAACCACTTTACAGGTAAACTTTTGTTTTTTTTTTTCAGGGAAAGAGGTGGCTTAGCTTCTAAATTAAACTCTAATACTGCCAACATTGGTTTCATATTACAATTGATGGTATATTTATACTGAAACTTTACACTCAAATGCATGTATTTTGCTTCAAGTGACCTAATATATTTATCGTAAGATGCAAACCTCAAGTACAAACTCCATTACTATTATTCGTTTCAAAATTTTGTGACAGTGTTAACGATAAAAAAAATTTTGCACGTTGGTTTTATTATTTTTTAATTTTAATTTTAGCAGCTTATATTTTTAACTTTGTTATCATCCCTATCGCTATTTCGCTAAGGCATGCTCTTAATAAAGCCTACTAAATGGCAAGGACGCTTTAATGGGCCTTAAAAACGTGACGCCACCCTTATGCGCCTTAGAATGAAATTAGAGCTACTCCCTAATAGATATTACGGAGGTAAATAATATTTTAATTAGCTGAAGCATCCGTAACGATAACTGCCTTACGTTAATGTCTTTTGGTATTAAATATTTGCAAAATGTGCTTACAATAAGATTACTATAACTAAGCGTCTACTTATACGAGTAAACTTTTGTTACAACTTGCTAATAAAGTTTTAGTGGGTAGGTCGAAAGTAGGCGATGAAAAAATTACAATCTTTTAAACAGAAATTTACAAGCAAGCTAAGTAATGCAATAGTTATCATTATTTTAAAACATTATATTTCTTGGCTAGCCCATTTTCCTTTTATAAAAAAATATCTTTCCGCCAGCGGCTTTGCCCGCGTGATCTAAGTAGGTACACGTATTGCGCGGACGGAAACAATATGTGCCCTATAGTGGACTACAAAATAGCCAATAAACTTTCTCAATGCCTAATCTATTGTTGTATCAAGGTTTGAGTGTGACAACGCAACAGTCTGATAGACAGAGTTACTTTCGAATGTATAATATAAGTAAGAAAGTAAGAATCAGGATTGTATGGGACCAATTGATTGCATGACTGCGATGATAATGATGATAGAACCAACATTGTACCATAATACATCGAATTCATCGAAGATTATTGTTTATTATTTATACATAATTAATGATTAAACGAACTTACCTTAAGTGAAGTTCTATCATAATTATACGAGGGCTTCATCCGAAGAGATTAGAACAACATGTAGTTTCACGTAACGACTCGCTAATCCACACTATAGTTAAAATATTTAAAAATCAAAATCATTTAAAATATAAACACCTTTTTTGTGCTGGTATCCCTACTTTCTACACAGATGCCATCTTTTATTAGTCGTTACCTCATCCCAAAGTCTCATTTAGTTTAAAGACAACGTTTCGTACCATAAAAGAGCATATCTACATTCAAATAATGTATATTTCGAGGTAATGATGGGTTGTGTATTTGGGAGGGTGGGTTCTAATCTCTTCGGATGAAGCCCTCGTATAATTATGATAGAACTTCACTTAAGGTAAGTTCGTTTAATCATTAATTATACTTTGTGCTTCATCCTCGAGATTAGAACAACATGTAGATCTTGAGAGATATAGAAATTATATTATTTGAATTAAATGTATCAACCATAGACTATATTCGTAAGTATTTTATCAAATCAAACAATAAAGAAATCTTTATAAAGAAATCTATATAAATATATGTAACAAGTTTTGCAAATATTTAAATAAGTGAATAGTACATTACCCAATATTTATTAAATTCATATCAACTTCTTATTGTTTAAGACTGATAGGGCAAAACCATTTGTACTTCCATTATCAATATTTCTATTACAATATTTTGTAAAAACATTCTATCTGCCACCTCATCCAGCAATACTTCTAATCAAATCAATGCTTACACCACGCCTGCTGGCAGCCAAGGTGCTAGCGTATCAGGTGGGGTGCGCAAAGAACAAGAAGTGTCAATTCCATTCTCATTTAAAAACACCTTAGATCCATTTACTAGGTACTTGTAACAGGTCTATGTGAGTTCATTTGAATAATAAATAATTTTACTTAATTGCATCGTAATGGCTTAGTAATATTCATGTAGGTGACATATAGTTTTTTTTTTTTTTTTTGAAATTATTAATTAATTTATCATAAAATCAAATAGGCAGGGTTTTATAACACCTGGCTAGATGTCTTCAATAAGTCTGGTAATTTAATTGTGGTCATATTACCGCAATTTTTAACTTCACTTAATTAAATTAATGATAATGTTTGCACACGGTGAGCCGTGATTAGAGCTAAGAACTAGCTGTACTTTTTCACTTTTTGTTAACTGCTTCAATGGAAAGGTCAGAATACATTTGCTAGATAATCTAAAGCAATAAATGTGTCCCAGGTTATCGTGTAAGTACTTAGTAAAGGGCAAACGGAACCTGTAAAACCGTTTGATAAAAAAATAACTTATGATTCGATCATCGGATGTTACCCTTGGACCCAAAAATTAAAGATAGGGCAGTTTGATAACTGTTTAATGTACCTTATTGGTAAGGATATTAAAAGTTTTAAAAGTAATAGGTACCATGCCCGTGTGAGCCAATGAGGTACCTGCTACAAGAATTCCTTGTGCTTCATCAGTATTTATTTTTCTTATAACTTTTGCTATTATCGAAATACGAGAAAAAACGTAAAAATAAATATTATTCCAGCTGTCGGTAAAGGCATTTACAGCACATGTACCTGGATCTCTATCTATTTCTATTATGCCACGATGTATAATTTTGGCACTTTGCATTTAGCCTTGAGCAAACAGCGGTTGTTTTATACCGAAATGACAACTATACGCTCAAAAACTTGCCCGTTAAGCTGAGCTGACCAAGGTGAGCTCTCCTGGACTCAGCGTCTGCTATTTTGTTATCAATCGAGCTAGCTATGTTAGCCCGATACATTTCGAAGCATAAATATGTATTTATTTCGAATCTCGCAAAGCTTCCAAATATCTTTGGTTATGAAGATGTGCAAACCTAAATCCGCCCCTACGATTAATACACGATCAATCATTAGCAAAAATTTGCCCTGGGTTCCTTTTTGAGGCAAATATTTTGAGGCCAAAGAATGCTACTAACAATTCAAGGAAATTAATGTGTTCAAAGGCCTCTTCAGAGCTCCACCTGCCGCTTGTGGTCTCTTGACCACATACGGGTAGACTTGCATCAGAAAATATCACCAAGGTGTTATTATCAGCTCTTATTGGATTCCTTGCTGTATTTATATTTTTCATTACAATCAAAGTCACAGCTATTGTAACCTTCGAATTGTAAAAGAGTAAGGTATTTACATCTTTCAAATTGTTTAGTATATAGCCAGCAGTACTCTATACCAGTGGAAAAGCTGAAGTGAGTAGGCCAATGACACGAGCGAAGTCACGTATAGACGAACGCTGGAGTCTTCTAAGTCGAATAAGTTATAAGTTATTTTTGAATAAATTTAAAGTTTTAAATTTTGTGTCAAATATAAATCCAAGATAAGTAAAAATATTGGATGGCATGAGACAGCTTTTTTATTCATGTATAAAAAACCGGGTTATTATTTCATTGAACTTTGCAATACATTCTTTGGTACTTAGGAGCAGTACAACATACGTTATCCAGATATAATAATATAATGAACATGAAGCCCATTAATCGTCATTGGCCATTGACTGGTTTAAGCAATTTCGTAAAAAACGAAAGAGGCTGTACTTATCTGTGGTTTTACTGAGGCCGAAAGGTAGCACATTAAATTCAAAGATCTTTCCTTAAAATTCAAACTACAGATATTTTCTGTAATGCTCGTTTATAGGCACTAAAAATATGCTCTAGAAGATCTAGGGAAGCCCAAAAATAATAATTACTGGAGGCTAGTTTCGATTTAGTTTTAGGGTCCTCTAATTTAAAATGTTCCGTTTTTATGAATTTATTAAATGCTCTTAGATTTAATATAAATCTGAACGAGCCATCTTTCTTTTTTATAAGAAAAAACAATTAGAGAAAAAAACTGATCCTCACACTGATTAACCACTGATAGATAGATAGATAGATAGATAGATAATAGATCCAGGTATCAAAAAGTTCAGTTATGGCTTCCCTGTAGATATGTTTTGTCTCGGTGGCAGAAAGATTTAGTGTTTGTGAAATATACCTTTGTACTACGGGCTATAAAAGGGAATGCTGTACCCTTGGACCCATGACAATATAACTGAGTCTAAAGTTATTTTGGACCATTTATATTAAAATAGGACAAGTCTGCCCGAACAGTGTACCTTATCCAGCGGCGTTGATACGGTCGCTATCGCCTCTGCTGTGATGGCGGTTGTATCGCCGGATGTGAAAGCCGGTGGCAGCGACGGCACCGGCGGCGCTAAATATTGCTGGATAACTGACGCTGTTGATGCTGTGCAGCATCGGATGTGCGATCGACGAATGTGTGTAATGAACAGGCTCTTGTCACCTCTTTATTGGTTGCCTGCTGGTCACCAATTAAGGCTTCGATCTCAGTTTCATAAAGTTTGACTTGTAACATCCTTTCTGACGAATGCACAAATAAGGCTTCGCCGTTTCATCGACTCGGAGAACCGAGGATCACAGAGCAGCTGAGCACCCTCCAGTGGAGGTTATATAAAGGTTGCATCTTTATGTTCCGAAATGAACATTTTTGTGAGAGCTTCGCTTATGATTATGCATATTTTTATCTTTGGATAAAGTAAAGACCTGTAGTCATCCCACCACAGGGTAAAGGCCTCCATCGTTGAATTTTAGATTCGGATGGCAATGATGGGTACAGGCATACTCAACACGCTTGCCAAATGCGGGTTGGTGATTAATCACAAACCCAAGCAATGTTCGAAAAATCGTTTCTTTTTTTTTTTTTATTATGTATTGATGGTGCGCCTAAAATCTCCATGATGTCATTATCCAATGCGCATTCCTCAAAATTAGTTGGAGCAGGGCTGAAACGCCCTGGGATTTGCTCCACAATATCCAGATCCACGTCAGACGTGGGTAGGGCAGGTTGATCATTACATATTAATTACTTTATATGATATTTTAGTAGCTAAATTGCAATTGTAATGTCAATATTAAAACTTTAAAAAATATGTCTCAGGCGTGGCCGAAACCGCATCTCATTATAAATTTGTTAATAACAGGCCGTCTGGCTATGATATATGTGCATAAGATATTTATGATCTTATTATGTTGCACTGTGACATCCGACCCCGTTTGGAGTGGATATAAAGTTTATACAGCAAATTTATTCACAAAAGGACATACATATCGCTAATTATTTGCTTATTTGGTAAACACAGAAGTTATTTTTGGAAAAAATAAGTCATCTGGAAAGCAGTGCGTAAGATATTATCTTATTATATTGCACAGTGACATCCAACCCCGTTTGAAGTGGATATAAAGTTTACACAGCAAATTTATTTACAAAACGACATACCTATGTCGTTAAGTATTTGCTTATTTCGTAAACACAGGAGGTAGTTTTAGAAAAAACGAAATAAGCAATCTGAAAGGCAGTGCGTAAGATAATTATTATCTTATTATATTGCACTGTGACATCCAACCCCGTTTGGAGTGGATATAAAGTTTACACAGCAAATTTATTTACAAAACGACATATGCCGTTAAGTATTTGCTTATTTGTGTAAACATAGGAGGTAGTTTTGCAAAAATTAAGTCATATTAGTATTAAGTGAATTAATAGCAACCAAAATTATTTACACGGCACGGATGAGGAGCCAAAGGGTGGTTCCCATGTCTGTGCACTAGTATTTGATTGATAACTTTTTGCAGTATATAATATCTTTCTTAACTTTCAACATTATATCAGTAAACAGGCCGAATAAGGCACATGCATTAATTTTACATCATAATCAGCAACAACATTTTAAGAATTCCAACTACCTCCTTTTATTTAAAATTAAAAATACTTTAAAGACAAAGTATATACTTTGCTTACCTCCTGGTGACGAAGGCGCCAGAAAATTTTGGCTTGTCCTCAAATCACTATCGCTACTCGAAAAAATTCTTCGCGATTGCTCCTTGTTAAGTTTCCTTCCGATTTTATTAATTTGACGTCTAATAAATTCGTCATAGTTCCCATCTTGCTTTCTTTTAAGCATGCTTATTGCTGAAAAAAATATACTTGCAGATGGATTTAAAAGTGTGAACTAGCGTAGCACTAAAACGCGAATGAGACTTTGGGATGAGGTAACGACTAATAAAAGATGGCATCTGTGTAGAAAGTAGGGATACCAGCACAAAAAAGGTGTTTATATTTTAAATGATTTTGATTTTTAAATATTTTAACTATAGTGTGGATTAGCGAGTCGTTACGTGAAACTACATGTTGTTCTAATCTCGAGGATGAAGCACAAAGTATAATAATATTATTATATCCCATGACAATCGAACGATCGGTGTTCAAGATACTGCTTGCTACGGGCCCGTTCTTTTTTCTTATTACCTATACTAGCCACCAGCCTCAACTTCATTCGGGTGAAATGTCTATAATAATGTGGTGTAAGCGTAAAAACAATATAAGGTTATACTTAAAATAACAGCATTAAAATACATTGTATAAAGATAAGTGTACGGAACAAACGGCGGTATCTAAGGAATTTGATCCAGACTACTTATTATAAGCAATTGAAATACCCATACCAATCAGTTGGTAAGGTTAGTGTTTCTATTATGTTACTTACAATCAAATGACTTTTGGAATTGTAATTAAATTAATAGAGTTTAAAACGAAACTAAAGAATAACAATAACGTTTTAAGCAGACTTCGTGACAAGTTAAACTAGTTAACGAAGCTTGCGGAGTGTTTGTTCCGCACCGGCGAGGGAACACTTCTTAAGATTCAATTTGCTTTACGCGGATCTAGAGTTACAAAGAAAATACCGAGAAAGTGTTGGTAACGAGTCACTTAGATAGATACATTCTCATACCCTAATCTTATAAGATATCTAACTTCGAGCGTTCCATTGCTGCATAAAGTAGAAGTTATATGACAAAACAAAATTGCTTAGTAATTGTTTAAATAGTTCATTGACTGCTGTAGCATGATAATCATCTATATTCTTTAAGAATTAAGTACTTGAAATTTTACTTGTTGCATTGTTATTAAGATAATAATTTAATCACCGCTAGGGTCTAAGCGATAACTGGTAGGTAGCAGTTTTCTATTATACTATGTTACACACAAACGTCATGAAGAGCTAAAAGTTAAGCCTCCCTGTACCTATGCTATCTTGGTAGACAAACGAGCAATTCAACACAGTCAGTTGGTCTCTAACACCCGTATTTATAAAGAAGTAGTAATCACTTAAGAAAGTCATAACTTAAGATGTTTCTACCTAGTGCTTAAGTGAACGAAATGGGTCACCATTAATAGACATATTATTTGGTCGAGAATGCTAACTTTTGATAGTTCTAAATTCTAGTAATTACTAGATTAAGGCATACAATTATCTCTTAAGTAATTACTTTTACTTGTTTATAAATACGGATGTAAGAAAACGACTGGCCGTCTGTAGAATTTGCTGATCTCATGGGAGTGAGTCACTATTCTTCGGTCGCAAACTTTTTCTAATCATATCTAATGAATTCATCGACCTCGGCTCGAGCTACGACATGAGATCAGGAAGGAGATTTCCTTCCTAATCCTATATCATAGCTTGCGTTGTTATGAGTTATTATAGGTCTTTCCTCCTCTCTAGTCTAATAAAATGGGTTCTCTTTCCGATTTCTCCTAATTGCTCTGAACGACGTCGTTAAAACTCTGTAAAAATGTACGCCTTAAAAGATTTTCAATGTTTTGACAACCTCTGTGGCATGTACGCCATGAAACTACGAGCTTAATGGCGTATCGCCAGCTTCAAGGTCATGGGTTCAATCGCCAAACGGGTCAAAACAATAGAGAAGAGACCATTTTTTGTATTGCTTTAGCTTAAGGTGTTGTGGTACTTTTGTTACCGACTACATAAAAAAGCATGAGCTTTAAATACCTAGAAACTTTCTTTAGAATCAGGTCAATGAAATGTTGATGTTGTCTGAAAATAAATCAATTGAACTTAAAAGTAAACATAAATAACACTTTATAAACTAACTAAAACCATTCCGCAAAGCTGGATAGTGTTTGTTTCACGTGCACCGGAACATTTCTTCGAATTCAATTTGTTTTGCGCGGATTTTAGCGTTCCAAAGAAAATACTTCCAACTCCTTTCTAGCCCTGGGCAGTTACCGCGGCGGCCAATTAGAATTACTGAGAAATCCCCTTTCCTAATTTAATTTAGTATTATAGCTGTTGCTACATCATATTAATCGCTGTTCGTTAATTAGTTAATTGAAAGACAATCATTATTTTTTTATGTTCGTACGAAGTATTTAATTACATATCTACAAAGACTTTCATCTGAACCCGAAGAGTTTAAGTTACGTTAACTGGACAGTTGACGGCATTATAGGCTCTGAAGATAACATTATCTCTATAAAACCTTGTATTAGTTTCAAGTCACCATAGATCAGTATAAAGATTATGAAATTCAAGTTTTAATTGCCTATATCGTAAATATTTGATCAGGAAATTGCAACAGCTCAAATTTTTAAAACGTTTACAAGGTAATTTATTACAATTATAATTACTTGTCTTACCTATTAGTATTATTTGTTTTTGACATCTTTAAAATAAACTATTCAATAATTTATGGTACGCTAGTCCAAGAAAGTGTGTACAACATGGTGCAGACATTTTAAACAATCGTGTTGCATTTTTTACATTTAAAACCTAACACTTTACGATATATATATTATGCAACTGAACTAATGCAGTTTTTACATTTAAAATTTAACACTTTACAATATACATATTATATGCAACTGAATAAATGCAGTTTTAACATTTAAAACTTAACACTTTACGATATACATATTATTATTTGCAACTGAATTAATGCAGTTTTTACATTTAAAACTTAACACTTTACGATATACATATTATTTGCAACTGAATCAATGCAGATTATACATTTAAAACTTAACACTTTACAATATACATATTATATGCAACTGAATAAATGCAGTTTTAACATTTAAAACTTAACACTTTACGATATACATATTATTATTTGCAACTGAATTAATGCAGTTTTTACATTTAAAACTTAACACTTTACGATATACATATTATTTGCAACTGAATTAATGCAGATTTTACATTTAAAACTTAACACTACGATATTTATACAACCGAATTAATTATTTAAAGGTAAATAGAATGTTTTCTTTCTGTCCGTGCATCAGTCTGCCCGCCCGCGACCATGATTCGTGCAATCAGATCGAAACATAGGGTATAATTAATGCGGTTGCATATAGTATTAAATGTTGCCGATAAAGTGGATAACTTTTTTTTCATTCATAGGCCTCCCTACGATCAATCCCTCACCACCCGCACATCGTCAGTCCATCTAGTAGGGGGCTTACCCACAGATCGTCAGCAACTCAAGGTCGTCGTTCAAGAACCTTTCCGTCCCAACAGTGATCGGTTTTTCGTTGCAAGGTAAATGTCAGCAAGAAATTATAAAAAAATGCAATATTTTTAATTTAAAGATATTGTTTTATCCATTATGTGTGACTGTACATATGTTAAACATGTTATAATTAAGTTCTTAAATAAAATAAACATCGATTACGTTTGTTCGAGAATAAAGTTATCCTACTAATCTTATAAATCTAAATCTTATTACTTTTAAGTATGTTTATATGAAAGTTTGGATGGATCTTTGTTACTCAAACCAGATAGGCTAAACGGATCGGTGTGATTTTGCCACGAAGATAGAATTGCACATAGGAAAATTACCGATTACCACGGCATGGTTTTAAGTTAAAAACTTGTATTTCAAGAAACAGCTTGTATTTATATAGTTCTATAAACTTAATAGTTTGTGAGGTCAGTCACATCTGCGACGCTAAACTGACTCACTCTTAACAAAGGGAGTGATCCAGACGTGTCTGAGAGCGGGAGGGAAGAGGTCTTTTGTGTTGGCCACATTCCCATTCAGAACAGTGACGACGTTTTAAAATTCTCCCCGAACTTTACGACGCTTTTCCCGAAACAACAATATTGTCTTACAGGAAAACGTGCATTTTAAGATAATTATATGTCGGCAACTGTCTGTGTTAAACCAACTGTCAAATAGTACACAAGAGACTGATGCCGCGTTTTCTCAGAATATCAACAACATATTCACTTTTTTTTATTAAGCTCAATCTAGCTTCGTACAAAAAATATTTGCCAGTCATAACGAATGACGTTTTTTTGGATGTGTGGCGAAAACTAAATGTTATCAAGCAGCACCGTTTTTTTGAAGTGAAACTTCTTTATCGGCGTTGGAAAAAATTTACCGTCACGAAAAAGTTTTCGGACCGTCACGAAAAAGTTTTCGGTTGCGCGTCACAGCGTCACATTTTTCGGTTACGCGCCATCTTTTTCTTGCCCCTACCACGGTTGGTTCAGACGATAGCAAAAAGGTAAAGTGAAATAATATTTAACCAATTTAACCAATTTAACCAATTTAACCAATTCAACCAATTCAACCAATTCAACCAATTCAACCAATTCAACCAATTCAACCAATTCAACCAATTCAACCAATTCAACCAATTCAAACAATTCAACCAATTCAACCAATTCAACCAATTCAACCAATTCAACCAATTCAACCAATTCAACCAATTCAACCAATTTAACCAATTTAACCAATTTAACCAATTTGACCAATTTGACCAATTTAACTAATTTAACCAATTTAACCAATTTAACCAATTTAACCAATTTAACTAATTTAACCAATTTCTGGAAAGTTGCATGTAGATCATTTTTCGAAAAATAAGGCCATAAAGAAGTTTCACTTCTTACGTGTGTACACTAGTACACGCACAACTTTTTTTTTTGTTTAAATGTATTACCTAGCATAACTTTCTTTATTGATGATATTTTTTTGGAATTACGTATTAAAAATACATTTAAAATTTCCATTTCGATCCCGTAAATCGATTCTGTTACTGATGTATCACAGAGTGGCTTATTTGAAATCCCCAATTTATTAGGAATATTATATTATACAATACAACATTAATTTAAACAAAAATTAACGTATTTGAAATATCGATAGATTTTTTTTCTCAGCAATCCTTTTTTTTTAAAGACAATCTTGTTGCTAATGAATAATTCTCTCACACACTAGCATTATAGTAGCTATCATCATCATCACATTACTGAAAAGAAATAGTCTCAAAGATTCAAGATTCATTTATTTGCATTTTGTATCTTCTATTTAATCTTCAATGCAGCATTTATCTAACAATAACATTGTTTTTATTGTGCTCGTGCATTCTTATTGCAGTCTCGAACCCCTATACGATTTCGCCAATAAAAGATAAACCAAGTGATAGGAACTTGCCTCCCGCTTTGATTAATGGCTGCAAGATGCGGTCCAACTCACACAGAACTTCCGTTATATTCTACACTAACTTAATGACTTACATTTATGGGGACAAGGAATAGGCAATTTATTACTGTGTACATTAAATTCTTGTTGATTTAGTCAGTAACCATAATTATTAGAAGGCGACTGTGTTTACCAATACAAATCGCTTTATCTACGGGATAGACAACAAAATGCTGCCTAAACTGGAATAGGACCACCTACTCTCGTCCTAATATCGTAAAAGATACTTTTTTTATCCAATGGGCTTGCTCTTGACTACATACTTAACGCAAACGGTTAAGAAGAAGCCTATAATGGAGCGAGCTTACCCAGAAGCAGCCTATTATACTAAACAACTGATAGAAGAATAGGGACACACTCATCTTCTCTTCACTAACTTCAACTTTAATCATTTATCATTTACTTTTAGACACATACAGTTCTACACACAAGCATGCCAGTTATGGCAATTGCGTTTTAGAGGGGACTATGTCCAGCAGTGAACATCATCATCATCGCCAGCCTATATCGGTCCACTGCTGTACCCAGTCCTCTACAAATGGAGGATTTTGCCATAATTTGGTAGGCGGGTTTGACCATCACAGTTTGGGCAATGTGGAGTGAAGACGCTGCTGCCCGTCTCCTTCTGGCACTTTTCATGTAATCGCTTCTTATGGCATTCGTAGGAGGAGAAGGGAATGCTATTATTTTAACATACGTGGATATTTTCATTAAGAGAAGTAAAAATTGGTTCTGCAATCCGTTGACTCTTTTTGTGTAGTCCTTTTTTCATATTTCGATGAACCCAAATGAAATGTTCAACCGTCGAAAAACAGATGGCTCAATTTGACGCGTATACTGTATAATATATATTGTTTATGCATGACACGCATAACTGATAGATTAGTCAGTTAATATTTTTGTTTGAAAACATCTCTTAAACTAGTTTTTTTTTAAGTAACATTTTAAAAACAACACATTTCAAAGGATAAATAAATAAGAAGGATGCCGTCAAAAATTGTAAATTTATAAAACACTAGCGGCCCGTCCCAGCTTCACACGGCTGGACATAAGATTTTTTATAAGGGTCCCTTATCTTTTCTTGCAATAAATATAGCCTATATAACTCTGGTTAAATGTACCTTTTCAATGGTGAAAGAATTATTGAAATCGGCTCAGTAGTTTTCGAGTTTGTTCATTACAAACATACACACATACAAAAATACTAATCTTTCCTCTTTATAACATTAGTGTAGATATTTCACGAAAATTTTACTTACGAAAAGTGTGCTTAAGAATCTATCCTTAAGATATGGATGTAATGTAAATAATACATCAATGCCTTAATACTCGTAGAAAGATAACTAACACTTCAGAACTTTTTTATTACCGACAACTGTTAAAAAAACTCCTAGACAAAGTTCGATTTGTAAACGGAGACATTTTCCAAATATACGAACCTATTGTCCCGCACTTAGGCGGTAAAAATATTTTTTCTTTTTCCCGGCGTGATTTAATGGTCAATCGAGAAGTGTGGGCGCAGTTTTATAGAGTTATTAACGGGGGTAAAAACTGCCTTTATTTTATGTACCGGCCTCGGTACAAGTGGAACTTTATTTGATGAATGGACCGTTTTATTGCTGTCGAATTTTAGTTACGACGTATTTATCACTTTTGCAAACTACGTGTAAAACTGTATTTAAACATTTATTTTATCATACCAACAGTTCACGTGTTAAAAATAAACGTTGTTGTTGAAACGTCAGGAAATCATTGTGAATATAAAGCAATATAAAATTGACTTATATACTAAACATCGTATGTTAACTGTCTAGCCTTAAAACTGCGCCACCACTTCCTGTCATGGGTGTCGTGAAAGGCGAATAAAGAAGCACTGCCAAAAGATGATGGTCAGCAGAGTCTTCACTCCACTATTGACCAAACTGCCATCGCAAACTCGCCAGCCAGCCATGAGTAGCGCGCTTATGGCAAAATTCTCCTCTGGAGAGGCCTAGGTCCAGCAGTTATTTGGGCTGGTGATGGTGATATCGAAGAATATCATTATTTCTAACCCGAAGCTTTATACTCAACGCGTTATATTTTGTATGTATGAAAATGTAATATGACGAGCTCCGTGGCGAAGCAGCGGACACACTCTTTACAAGGAAAATGTAAAATAAAAATGCTTCATTTCCGTGTCTGGTCTGTGTTTTTGTGGTACATTTATTGTTAATGATTTTTACGAAACAAGCAAGAGTGTTGAATATTTACTTATTTTGATACCAGAACTATGTAGATATCTATATATTTTTTGTTTTGTTATCATTTAGTTCAATTGGATATTATATTTGTGGCTCAAAGTAAGTTCCATTTAAAACCAATCCATCTACAGTGCTTTAGGCTATATAACATCACGCTGTGACCAATAGGAACAATAATCAGTGAAAAATTTTGAAAAATAGTCGCGGTTATAATAACGCGGGCAACAGCTAGTAAAAAATATTATTGAACAAGCATGACCCGAAAAAATTATAAGTCAATAATAAAATCACAGTAAATACTTTGTAATACAAACAAATAGTGACAAATATAAAGCTTAATTGTAAAGAAAACTGATATTGTATATTACTGAAATCAACATGACAAATCCCGGAAGATAGGAAATTCATCGATCGAGAAATTACTTTAGATAAGGGAAGTAACTTTCTATCAGTCGTAATTTCATCTCGAAGGGTGACCAAACTCATAGAAAAAATAAATTGAGGGGTGATTCGCCCCGTCACGCCAAACTGATATTTATACGTGTGTTGCATCGTATGTTTTATTATTTCTCGAATATACGTGTGTTACATAGGTATTTATTAAATGCATTTTGTATTAAATTCATAATATAAATAAATAAACAAATTAAATATGGACTATTTAAATCACTCATACTAGTTACTCGCTTTAGAAATCAGAAAAAAACGGTAGTATTAGAAACACCCGACCCGAGAAAATATAGAAGAAGGTCGTCGAGATGTAATGTAATGTAAGCAGTATCTCTTTAAAGAAGCAAATAGTTTCTTACTTACATGAACGATTCGATTAATTATGTATAAGATGATCCGCCTACTACCAACCTAGCTATATTCCCGGTCGGGGCGATTTAGGAAACGGTTATTTCTAAATAGGTTTGGGTCTGGAAAAGAATTAGCTGCGCATATGAAGGAAGGCATGTTATCAATGATATTTAAAAAGTATAGATAGGTTATGCCCTTACAAAACGATCGAAATATATGTGCCGCTTGCGAACAACTGCAACATGCGTAATTCTTATTTTGTCCTTGACATACTCGTGAAAAGAACAATTACTTTCTCTTTCATGGATTTGAAAAGACGTCACAATTGTGACGTTTTAGGGACGCATATTGAGAGCGCATGTAACATATCTATTACTTTTTAAATATCATTGCATGTTATACAATTGTTCCAATCTTTTGTAGCAAAACAGATGTCACAAAAACAACTTGAGACAGAGGCCAGTAAAGATCTGATCTGACTAGACTATCCTATTATAGTTATAAAATAATCAAAAGATCACATAAAGGGGACTCCCAGTTCTGTAAGTATGTATGGCAGCCATAAAATCAGATATTAAAGATATTGTAATTGCGTTTTTTCAAGTAAAACTTAAAATAAAATATTTTCAATAAGTCAAAATTTTATATGGGTCGCCTTAAGGAATATTTTACATAATGACTGTATTTTTCGAAAGTTAAAAATATGTACGTATATTTAAAACTTTTATTATCAAACAATTTATCAGAAACTCTTGTATCTAAGTTTAATCATACTAAATTAACAAAATTGCATTTATTGAGTCGCTTTAGTAATACTAACCCTATTGCGTACCTACGAGAAAAAAGTAAAAATGGGCAAAGTTTGAAAAACAGAAATTTAATTTTTAAAAGCGGGGAAGATACGGCGTTTGGAAAATTTATTATATCATTACCTACGACGAAAATTAAATGAGAAACGTCGGTGGGCAGACATTATTATCTGCACACATACAGTCACGGCTAGGTTTGTTAGGGATTTAAATCATAGAAAATATAATATCATGTTTGTAGCTACAGAACAGATGAAGAAAAGTTACCTCTTCCGTGTTGCAACAAAGAAAACATCTAAGTATTTCCTCTCTCAGAAGTTATTTTTATTTTTGTTACCACGCTAAAGGTAAAATATAACAATAACTACTTAGATTTTAGATTTAATATGGCTAAATCTATGACTAAGTCTAAAACCTACTTTTATGCTATACTTAGAGTAGGTACATATATAACCGTACATGCAAATCGGACTCGCCCACTATGGGTTCAACATAATATTATGACCGCGCATACCGTTGCTTAACCTCGATGATTGATTACGTAGGTACTTTAAATAAAAACTATCTTGAGATTTATTTACAAGTGTACAGTTTTAACGTTTTTCTCGAAACTTGTAGTATAATATAATACGGTATTACTTGCCAAATTTCAGAGCTCTACTCATAGAGCGGAAAACACCCCACAAAATTTTGATTCCGATAGATTTGAATGTTACTTTTAATTCCAATTTGAAATCACTTCGCGTTCCCGGCATAAACGGTCTTGACGGACAGACGAACGGGCAACAAATTGTTCTTATAAGGATTCAGTTTTTTTCTTTTGAAGTACGAAACCCTAAAAATAACCAACATTAAAATTGTTCACTTCTGTCCCTACCAAATATTTTTCGATCCTACCATAAATTGCTGTGTCCTATGGGTGCGTGAGTTGGATTTCTGTACAACAAAATATCGTGAGCACTCTCATGACGATCATCTACTACTCAAGAATCCCAGGTTTGATCCCCGGTTGGGTCAATTTAGGATACGAACTTTTCTATATTAGCTTGATATTAGGTTGTAAATACAAATCACGTCAGAGATTTATAAGTAATAATCTTTTCATACGATAAAAACAACCATCGATTTATCGTGCCAAAATAAATGTTCTTAGCGTCAAATATTGCGGTTTTCGATAAAATGGCCTTATGTACTACTTTTTTTTTCACACATTGAGATTAGATTTTGCGTCGCAACAGCTGCATTATATTTTACATGATATACCTTTATTAATAGATTTATTTCTAAGATAATCTACATATTCAAATTGAAAAACTTTAAAAGAAAAAATAATAAAAGTCGAATTTGTTGCTACCGCCAAAAGCACCCGCTTTTATCGATAATATACAACGAAAGAATGCCAGATCGAAAAGCAGTTAACAGTAGTTCAATAAATACCAGATGTCATTTGCAAGAATAATACTGTTCTATAGTTTTTTGTGGATTAATTTTGTTTAGAAGTAATAAAATTAAATCAATTGGGGGCACCACATAGGTAGCTATAGTAGTCCCATAACAGTTATATATAGAAAACGAACAAAACAGAATCATAAAATATGTAAAATAAACCCATTAAATCATAGATTTAATATAGATGATATTAAATCTATGCATTAAATATACTGAACTCAATCAAAATCCAGTTAAATATAAATATTTCAGTAAATTGGTTAAATTTGATTTGATCAAGTGGAATTATTTTTTCAATCATAAATTCTACAATTTGTAAAGAAGTTCAGTAGTAATTGGTACAAACAAGTATTATTTATAGCAAATTAATAAATTGAAGTCTGATTTTAAAATAAACGCTAAGGTGGAAATTTCAAATAAACTCAAACTTCATTTAGTAGGTGTTATTTGTACTAGATAGATCTTAAGCCTATTAACTCTTTACGTAGGTATACAAATTGTGTCCACGACTCTATCCTCGTTTTGGCGAGGCCTTTGTCGCCAAAAGGATTCAGCCATATCTGCCACGCTTGGCAGGCAGGTTGGCGATCGCAATTTAGCCTATTAAGTAAAAAATTAATTCAATTTTACAAAACAGAAATACAAACAAAATTTAAAATGGTGGACATAGATGCTGGCTGCTACCCGTCTTTTTCGGGTGATACATCTTTAGTAGTTTCTTACAAGACACCCATAGGAAGAGAAGTGGTTAGGCCAATATATGTTTGTGCAGCCACGCCATCGATCTTCACCATTATTGCTCCATGAAAACGCGAGACCTCATACAGCACTAGAAACCGTTTTGACCCTTCAGGAACTGCAATTAGAAACCATTCGACATCCTCCGTATTCGCCAGACCTTGCTCCAACGGACTACCTTTTTTTTCGTGATTTGGACAATTATCTACGTGACAAGAAGTTTTCTTCCCAGGAGGCAGTACAAAATGTTTCACATAGTTTGTGCAGTCTAGATCCTCAGAGTTCTATCACAAAGGCATAAATGACCTTCCTATTAGATGGCAGCAATGTATAGATAATAATGGTAACTATTTTGATTAAATAAATTTGTTAAAAATTTAAAAATAAACAATTTTGATTTTCAGTACAAATCGGCAATTTTATACTTTAACCCCTATTACATATATTTCACTGTTGTTCTATGATTCAAAATTTTATTAACTACTAATAAATCAATCAATTATAACGTTATTGGCAATTTGACAGGGATAGATAATGTTACGCATAGGCAGTCAATGTCGTTTTCCCGAGGGAACTGTATGTCATATCAACATCAAACTAGATCATTCTGGAGAACGCCCCGTTGGTCTAGTTGGCTTCGATCCCCGCAAGTTGGGTAACGCAAGTTTCAAAAGTTTTTAACATTGCTCGGGTTTTTGATCAACATCCCGCATTTGGCAAGCGTGGCGATTATGCCTGTACCCATTATTGCTATGGTAACTTGAATCCAATGATGGAGGCCTTTGCCCTGTAGTGGCATGATTATAGGCCCTTATTCCACTCCACATCTTTCTGGTGATCCTTGGGGTAGGCCGATGTCCAGCATAGCATCGGGCGTCGTTTGATATGATGATGATGTATGAAAAGTATAAATACAAAAACATAAATAGTATAATTCTTACTATGACATGCTGAGTCCAATTATAGAACACAAAAAAACACGCCGGTAAGTAAATAAATAAAAAACATGAAAGATTTTATCGAATTGTGAACCTCCTCTTTTTTTTGAGGTCGGTAAAATCATAGGGTAAAATAGTCTGGAATGCCATGAAATGACAATTTTATAAAAACTTTTATAACTGGAAAATATTCCAGTTACTTACTGATTCACTGAAATGGTGATATTCACATGGATTATTTCATGCATTGTGTCGGTATTTTTTAATTAATACAAAAAATGAATAAATGTGAATAACTCCGTGCCTGGCGTGAAAAAGTTGATAAGTCCAAAATGGTGATTTTACAGGGCAGCAGTTGTAAATTTTGACGTCTGCTGGTAAATCAGTGTATTTAATGTGTTAATGCCATTACCTTTAAGTAGAATTACTAAATTCTTTTTATTTTTTGATATATAAGACATCAATTTGTGCACCGATGACATGTCAACTTATTCACCGTCATATTAGGGGTATTTGTTAAGAAAAACAATTAAATTGATTAAAAGTTTTATCAATTTATTATTCAAAAACAAATACAATTTTAAATATAATCCTTTCCGGTAAAAAGATTAGTTTTTTTTTACTGTAGTTTCATTTTTATGCCGTTAAGTTCATCATTTAGGTTTATATATCCTGAAATGTCTCATCCATTAATCAAGGAGATCCAATAAAACCTTCTTTTTTATCTTCGCTAATTATTATTGATGTTTAAATTTGATTTAAGCTACAAGATTCCAAGCCGGACTTTCATAGTTTCTTGAATATTTTTTTTTTAATTTCTTAATTGATTTTAATCAAGAATTGCTATCCAAGATTTATAAAAGTTAATGGTTTCATTTATTTTATTTTTTTATTAATATTTTCTTGCAGATTTAAAAGCGCTTCTATAATCGAACTTAATGCTACATGGCAATCTCTGACAATCCAAACAACAAATCACTAGTGTAACCTTTTGATAGGTTGCCAAATAAAATTTTCATCTGACACATTGTTTATTCTTTAGATATTCTTAACGGCCCTTTTTGGTTTTGAATTTTGATAAATCCAAATAACCTTCCAAGGTCATGAGTACAATCTTAGAACTTTTTTATGCAAATAAATTCCTTGAATAAACATTATTAGATTGTCTTAGGTGGGACTTGGTTGTGGGTTCGAGATCCAATCAAGTTTGTGTCGACGAATTTATTCAAGGTTTTTACGCTGTGAGCCGATCCAACCTAAATGTTTCGAGACGGTTTTTTAAGCAAATTAATTGCTGGCGTACCTAGAAAATAAAAGTCCTTTACTAAACTTTTTTGACTGTCTAAGTTGGGCCTCGATGTGGTTGTGGGTTCTAGCCCCAACCAAGTTTGTGTAAAAGAATTTATTCAAGGCTTTTTACGCTGTGAGCCAACGGCGTTTCATCAATGTTTTTGTTATGTAACTCCAACATAAATGTTTCGAAACGGTTTTTTAAGCAAATTTATTACTGGTGCTCATATGAAATAAAATTCTTTTACTAAACTTTTTTTGACTGTCTTAGTTGGGACTCGTTGTGGTTGTGGGTTCAAGCCCCAACCAAGATTGTGTCGACGTATTTATTCAAGGCTTTTTACGCTGTGAGCCAACGGTATTTCATCAATGTCTTTGTTAAGTAACTCCAACCTTAATGTTTTGAGAAGGTTTTTTAAGCAAATAAATTGCTGCTTTACATAGAAAATACAATTCCTTTATTAAACTTTTTTTGATTGTCTTAGGTGGGACTTGATGGGATTTAAGTCCCACTTAAGGCAAATGACTTTATTTTATTTAAGGAAAAGTATTTTGTGTTCAGTCGTCTCAGTGTTTTTTCTATAAGATTCCTGTTGCGTGATCGCAACACCATGGCAACAAAGTTCTTGAATAATTTTTCTAAGCTTTACCTATTTCGAATGAAGAATAATTAGGTATATTTAACCCTTTCTTCGGTATTGATTTGTTTGTAATAGTTTTCGGATGTTAAATACCTTTATACAGCTACTTTACGAGACATAGCCGATTACAATTTTAATTAGCTTCTTATTACACATTTAGAATAAATAATAATATTATTCTTTTACATAAATACGTTTAACTTGAATTAATTTTATCTTAACTAAGTATCCACCATTATATAACATCAATAATATTATTAGGTATTTCTTCTTGTTAATAAGTACCTATTTAATACTAAAAAGGTTTCTTAGTAGGTAATTATGTTTAAAATGTTAAATTTAATTAATACAGACAAATTTTAATCTTAATTAATAGTCACTTTTAAATCTTAATCACTGGATCAATGTTGAACAACTACACATATTATATTGAAATTGCCAGGCTTGAAGCGGAAATAACTTGACAACTCAACATATCAAGCTTTGAGTTAACATTTAATAGGGTCCTATTGTGATAACTCATTTTGTCCAATATTTTTAACGGGTTCAGAACGGGCAAAATGCAATAAGTTTAGATGTCAACTTTTATTTATTTGTCTCGTATCGTTTTTGATAGGATATGTCGTTTTATATCAAAAGTTTTCATAAAGTTGAGATGTTCAAAAACGCACATGCATTTTTTTTTAACTTTTTGACATATTAGGATTTTGATTTTTTTTCACCAGAAGGGTCCTAAGCATAGGAAGCAAATAGATTGATAAAAAAATTTTCATGCATCTTACGACTTATCAATGTTTTCACGCCAGGCACGGAACTATTCAAAGCACTCGTTTTGTGGCAATCTAAAGCAACGAAAGTACTTACCACCAGCACCGCTTCTCAACCTACTAAAAAAGAAAGCATCTCTCTACCTTGGACAAACAGTGGTCAAACTCCTGCCACGAATGGCGATTACGGCAATATCTTACTCCCGGAAAGCCGTTTGTCTAGCTGTGGACTGATATGGGCTACAGTTCTGGAGAAGATTATATGTAGATGTAGATACTTTGCTGTTCCGTCGAAAAGTCAGCCTTCCTTCCTTAACTTGTGTTTTCGGTAGAATAGAACAACAATGAAAAAAGTATCAAAATCATTATGTATTTACCTTGTTAACACAAAGTAACTAAGCATATAAGTTATTAATTCATATCCTTTAAGTTCTACTTTGAAGGCAACCCAAAGAGACAGCCGTTTAGAGGCAGCCCGTGGCCTAATTGCTCTTTCAATCGAGATACTGATCTAAATTTAGCTTTACTCCTTCAAACACATTGAGTTCATATTCAGCATAGCTTTACTCGCTAAAATAAAATGTAAAAAAATAATAGGGGTTAAAGTATGAAATTGCCGTTTTGTATAGACGAAATCGAGAAAAGTCATTTTTCCATACTAACAATTTTTTAGTTTTTTTAAAAGCGCCTGAACCGTTTTCGATGCAATTAAAGGTGAAAGTTAGATGGTTATAAAGCTACGCATTATAGTATTTAAATTTCTGAAAATCAAAGTATATAATACAAATATACTTAATTGAAGCAAGAAGGTCAGCTGACACATTGTAAGGGGTCTTTTTAACGACTTCCTTTGAAGTAATAGGCACTAGTATTGCAGTTTTTTTTAGTCAAAAGTTACTTTATTTAGTTTTTGATACAATACAAAAAGATAAGCAATAATATGACTATACTTAAGAGCTATAAACAAAATAAAAAGTGGGAAAATAATCGGCAATTTCATACTTTAACCCCTATTACTTAGAAACGCAAAGGACCCAATAGTCTTATTAGGTTTTACTGGTTCCCATTGACCTCAACAATTAGGGCAACGATTTTCATTTCAAAGTATCTCATTGCAGGTTTTTGAATTATTACTAATTGGACATAATAGAATGACTAAAAAACTAAACCAAATAATCGCAATATAAAAGTCGCGGAAACGCCAACCGTGGATGCTAGCATCCACAGTAGTTATACAGAAGAAGACCGAGGAATATAACCTGCCACTTCGCTTGGCGTTTGTGGGCTATGAGAAAGCCTTTCGTTCAATTGCGACCTGGGCGGTGCTGCAGGCTCTTCAAAGGTGCTAAATAAACTACCGGTATATCGAGGTGTTTAGATACCTATTATGAAAACGCCACCATGGCAGTCTGATTACAGAACCAGATTACTAATCCCATACAACTGCAGCGAGGCGTGAGAAAGGGAGATATTATATCTCCGAAACTATTATCTACTACTAAACAATATTATGTATAATTGGTATAAAGGATTTTAACAAGCTTTTGGTTCGGTCTACACCGATGAATATGACTCATGACAATGATGGATATAAAAATCACGTTTATTTACACCCGTTTTCACTATTTATCAAAATGTTTCATGTTTTATTTGACAAAGGAGATGTCCCAAATTGTATGGAGGCCAGGCCCAGAATCTGTACACCCCATCAAAAGATAGACCAATACACCTACAAGATTTTGTTATTATCCAATTCTTTTAAAATGGTTTCTTTAAGTGGTTCAAATAAAGAGTTTAAGTAAGAAAATAGCAATACAAAACAACAAAACCATCATGGCGGAAGATGACATTTTGATGACGTCTGTCAGTTTTGGCAGTTTCAAAATCGCGCATCGAGTGCCATCGCTTTCTGTAGTAACGACAAACAATTTGAAAGTAATGTGTCGATCAATACCAAATTCAGAAAACGAAAAAGAGGTCGTTATAGTAAACTACATTTAAAACGCAAAAAGCAGAACAAAAACCTGAAGTGAATGATTATGCAAAAGTGACAAGGGGTATCTGACAGCTATTGACATTTAAAGTTTTTTTAGATTGACGCCATCTTGGAATGCCAACTGGAGTTTGATAAATTATTCGATCTTATTTATTTTTGAACCACTAAATTATACGTTATATAAATTTATATGTATTTTTCCCAGAAACAGTATATTTTTCTTGATTTTTGAAAATGGTGTACTATGTCTGGGCCTATTATGGGACATCTCCTTTACATTAACACACAAATAAGCAGACAGACTATCATTAGGACAGTTCTCAAGTGTACACAGAAAAGCAAACGCTCGCAAAGTCGGTAACGGGAGGTCACAGTCACGCTTTCAAAGAGGGTAATATATTTACCCAGTTAATTATTAATTAGACTGCAGCTAACTAACGTCTGATGCAACATCACACGAATCGCTCCCTCCGTTAAGGTGTCACCTATCTGATCTCCAATAAGCTTATTTATTAAACATTCAAAGAATTTGTTCCTGCTATTTTACTTGTTAAGAACGAAAAAATGAATTATCATTGAATATGTTACACTCAATACGGTAATGTAATAAAATATGTAATAACATCACATAAAAACCTTACAAAATTCACAAGCAAAATCTAAAAATCTTATTACTTATAGCAATAAAAGTTAAAAATATCGGTCATGGCTCAACGAATGTAAATAACTGTTGACGACCATTGCAAAATATATAAAAGTACCTGAAAAACATTTCAAATTAGCAAGCTTACAATTTTGGATATTGGTAATCAAAAATATCTGCGACATGTTGATAAAAAAGTAGTGTTTTAATGTGTTTTTGCAACTTTTAGATTACATAGAAAAAGTTGTCGAGCCCTCACTAGTTTTTCAAGAAAAGGTGATTTCCTAAAAGTACCTATGTATTTATTTCCCAATTATTAAACCACTGAGGTAAAGTATACTTACTGGTATATAGGTGCATTGTCTGTTTACATAATACAGCTTTTTATTTCTGATACAAGATTGTTTAAGAAAAATAACTTTAAAAATTCAATTAGATAAATCTCAATTATATAATATGTTCCATACGCACTCGTATGAAGTGTATTAACTCGGTTTAAATCTCGGCCAGGAATCCGGATAAAGCCTTGTATCAATTTTAAATAAGTTCGTCCAGAGTTATAAATGATTTGTTCATTAGTTGCGTTAGTTGCCTATAAGTTAGTTTAGTTTTTTTTTTTTAATAAGGGAGACCAGAATTGTTGTGGGTGTTGGTAATGCCATGCCAACCCATCATTGTTGTAGTAACTTGAATTCAATGATGGAGGCCTTTGCCCTGCAGTGGGATGATTATGAGCTATTACTTTCCTTTTAATTTTAGTACAGATTTATATATAATATCATGTGATATAGGTACATACATACATATAGTATAGAATGCAATTTTTACCGTTGTTTTATTTTTTCATAGAATCAATTCTAAATTACCGATTAGTCTTTCCTAAACAAAATGCATGTTTTACATACCTTCATAAATAAGTCCGACGACAATTGTTATACAGCCAGAGACGTACCGCCTCTCCTTGAAGCAGGCGACTGCGCGCGCGCAGAAAATAATGAAGTACAGAGTCAGGATTGACAAATGCGATATGTACCACACCGAGCATATGAATATGTTGCCTTTTGTCTGAAAACAATCCAACGTTTAAATATATCGAAATTACACTAGCTTATTCAAGCTCTAAAGTCTAAAACACCCATGTCATCATCAAGCTAAAATAGATAGGAAGACAATAATCATAGACTTACGAAATATACAGATAAGATATTTTGTGACAGAAAATAGGTGTCTGCAGCAGTAGATATAGGTAGAAGGATATTTCATTCAAATCTCTCTGATGTTCCTATCATTACATTACATCAGTTCTATAATGGATTTAAACTGGCGAATGACTAAATCATATATTGGGATTCTTGAACCTTGATGATAGTACTAGTCATCCAATTCGAATGGTTTTGGTTACCTACATCAGTAAGAGTTTATTATCCAAATCTGTATAATACTTGAATGTTAATATGTAGAAACTTATAACACAGATACTTATAAATAGTATTAAGTATATAGAGGATGAAATTTTAACCACCTTCCAAATTTTAATATATAAATCTACGAGACAAAAAATTAATAGCGTATTTTTTCTTTTGGTATAGCCCAGTACAAAAATGTCAAGATAAAGCACTTAGAAAATGTCCGCCAAAAATCTTAAATTTTGGATACGGCCGCCTAGCAACACTTCTTTTTGCGTTGCGCATCTCATTCATTCATTACGATACTATTTATAAGTTTTTTATTTTCCCTATAAACCTTAACAGGTCTAGGACCATAAAAATTAAAACCTATAGTATATCGCGAAAAATATTTTCGGGTGACAACTTGATTTAAATTTTTTACTTCATAAATAGGCTCTAAATACATGCTTTTATGATACACAACATTTTTTGTTCTTTTCAGGTGGGTATTTTTATAGTTTTGTTGGCATTCCAACCCGGGAACAGACGTACGATTCTGAACGCTTATAAACATTTTGAAAAGTGGTTAAAATTTCATCCTGTATTTATTATATTGTTATTTATTGTGAATATTCAAGCCGTAAATAATTTTCCTAAAACAACTAAATTAAAATAAATTAATTGTATAACATAATGTTGAAACTTTTAATGTTACCCGGTAACGATATTTTGAGCCCTCAACACTACTTTTAGTGCTTGCCATAACAGCAACGAAGCTATGACCATCTGGTAGACCGAGATGCATACTGTGACGAGTCCGAAGATCATGTCCACTGCTAGTGTGGGATGCGAGGAGAACAGCACGTTCGACCAGGCCAACCTTGACACTACGACCAGGGATGACAGGAACAAGATTGTTGATACCACCTGTGGGAGCATTTATGTTATACATGTGGTCGCTTCGTAAAATTCAACCAATTAATATTAATTTTTGATCATAACGTTATTAGAACCCGTTTATGTTTTGTTGAAAGTTTTATTTTGCAGAATGTGTCTTACAGATAGAATTATAGTTCGGGTTCTACTTTTGACCTATAAAAACAAAGAAATATACGAGTAACAATAACATATAATGCGCAAGGTGGATGGCTGGCAGGAGTGGCAGGAGCTGGATGCGAGAAGCCGAGGAATTACCTAAGTGGCGTGCAATTAGAGAAGCCTATGTTCAGCTGTGGACTGCGATAGGCTGATGATGATGATGATGATCAATCACATATCACAGATCATAAACAACAGATACGCGTTGAATTGTAAACCTCCTCTCTTTAATTTTAAAGAGAGGAGGTTTACAATTTAACGCGTATCTATCAGTCTCAAAGCTACTCCATGCGATATGCGATGCCAAACCACTCCCAGCCACAAAACGCTTATACACGGTACGCCGCCCACAGCGCCGGCTGGTTGACAAAGGCTTAATTACTAATATATTAACACAAATTAACCTAAATTACTCGTATATTTAGACTCTTTGATCATTTTCCATCTTAATTTTTAAAAGGGTAAGGATAATTTTGTTAACTTTGTACCAACCTTTTCTGAGTAAAATTTTGTATTATTGCCAGTATTTACAATAACTGTTACAGATTTTTTTTACATTTTCGACGTTTTGTGTGATATTGTCGTATTGTAAGATCGAGCCAAACATAATTTAGGAACCATTTTTAACTCATCATCAACAATGACTACACAGGTCATAGGCCTCCCCAAATAATGATTTTGTCAATTTCGCCACGTTTGGCAAGCGGGTTGTCAGACGGCTTATGGTAGTAAGAAAAAGCAGCTGTTCTTCGCGTATTTATTCCATCTTTTAGAGAAGTCTATGTCCAGCAAACATAGGTACTTATATTGGCTGATAATATTCATGTATGAAACAGTTCAAATTAATACTAAAAACGCAACAGTCGTCCTAAGGAGTGTACTTCTAAGGACAAATTATTTACCTTTGTGCAGAAAATGTGAATTATATATCTATAAAACGTAATCATTAAAAATAACCGGCCAAGTGCGAGTCGGACTCGCGCACGAAGGGTTCCGTACCAAAAAGGCCAAAAAATCGGGTTTGTTGTATGGGAGCCCCCTTTAAATATTTATTTAATTTGTTTTTAGTATTTGTTGTTATTGCGGAAACAGAAATACATAATTTGTGAAAATTTCAACAGTCTAGCTATCGCGGCTCTTGAGATACAGCCTGGTGACAGAGCGACGGACAGACGGTCAGACGGGCAGACAGCGAAGTCTTAGTAATAGGGTCTCGTTTTTACCCTTTGGGTACGGAACCCTAAATACTACCAAAATAGCATCTAGTACTTACTTACCAAGGAAAAAAAACCCACGAAGACTACTCCATGCCACAAGCTCCTACCACACACAGTTTTCAGTTCACAACAATTTGACTTGGCTTGGCGACGATCCGCCATGCCAAAGTCATTATATGACTTAATTTAATCAAGTAGTAGCCAAATTACAATAAAATGTAACAAAACCAAACAACAACTTATGGATAAAATTAAAGGCCCAATGTCATAATAAATCAATGTCAACCTATTTCAAGGAAAATTTAAACTTCAAAATCAAAAAAGTTATTTGTAGTTAGCAATCAGCATCAGACATACTAAGCTTTGTTTAACATTATGGTGCCAATCCGTAGTGGTAGATCCTAGCAGGCAGGTAGGTTACTAGCGGAGACTCGGAGAGATGAGTGAAACTCGAGGTCTAGATGCATTTTTTTTTTTTTTTTTTTTGCACACGAACGACCGGTCGTTTCCTATTGAAACGATCGCTCGAACGGCAACCCTCCCACGGAGGAAGGAGGTGGTGAATCCTCATGGATACCTCACAGCCGGCTGTGAGGTTATGTGAGACTCCTACTCACTAAACACCACCTTTATTCGCTACCAGCAAGGGTGACGTAGCGCATCTGAGGCGCCCACCCCCCAGGAAAGGGGGTGGTGCCGGGCGTCACTCGCCTAGGCGAAGTGCGCACTGAAGGAGGCCGGCATTCGGGAAGAATGCGAGCCTGACATGAGTGACTGGGTTAAAAATTTAAAATGGACGTAGGCCAAAGTGGACGTAGGCCGGAATGTATTTGTTTTTAGTTCGACTGACTCCCAGAAGGGGAGACGGTCGGTTGAGAGGACTGGGGTTGACCTGAAGGGTCCTGTGGTATTGAGTGGGGTTGACCTGAAGGGTCTTGAGGTGGGGTGGCATTTACGGCTTCCTCTGCCTCCAATAGGAGGTTCAGTTGGGCCGTGAGTTTGTCGGGTGGGTCATTGGGACGGATCTGGGTTTACGTGACAGTGGATTAGGGGATATGGGTGGGTTATACACCGCCGCCGATTTGATAAGTGGGTTGGAATGGTCCTTCACTGATTCAAAGAATCGCTCGGAGACCTTTTTGAAGTGCTGTTGGAGTGTGGGTAATTTGAGGTCCCTGTGTAAGTCCGCATTGCGAACATAGAAGGGGGCATTAGCCGCTCGGCGGCAGAAGATGTTCTGCACTCTCTGCAGCTTTTTAAGTGTTTTGTAAGGGGCATGGGCAAATACTACTGATGCATAAGACATTACCGGTCGTATGCAAACCTTATAGAGCGTTCGCTTGTTTCGTAGGGACATTTTACTATATCTACCTACCATTGGACTTAACCTGTTTAGGTAGAAACGGGCGTTTCGTATCGCTCTTTCGACGTGAGGATCGAAACTGAGACTCTGGTCTAGAGTGTTTTTTTTTTTTTTTTTTTTTTGGACGGACCTATCACTGAAACCCCATATGGGAGGCTTTAATCAGTTAAACTCAGTTAATTAAGTTTATCAGTTGTTGTCTTGGCGAGTACACGTACGTTCGTCTATTCAGTAAATAGAGTTGTGCGGATACCGACCCATATCGATATCGATAGTTCCATCCTAAGTTTCCAGCTATGTGAAGTTTAACATTATCAACATGGATAAATTCCTCGTTAGGTCGTCGTCAAATCCTAACCTTTCGAAGCGACAAGCCGACGAGTCAAATTCTGAATTTCGTACTGCAAAGCGACTGGCATTCGCCAGGTCAGTGGACAAAGGACGCCCTCAACATATATTCCATAAAAATAGCTTCGAACCACTCCAAACTGATGTGGACACCGATGCAGATTCAGTTTCGCAGGACTATGCAGCAGCTACAACGTATAAGAAGGCAAGTCACATACCACCTATTATTTTAAACATAGATAAAGAACTCACCCATGAGAAAATTCGAGCACTTGTATCAGGCTACACCAAAACATATCATATGCAATACCGAAGCAAGGGAAAGGTAGCAGTTTTTTGCCACTCAGCCGAAGGTCACAAAACTCTTAAAGAAGGGTTAAGGGATAAAAATATTCAATTCCTTACATACTCGAGGAAAGACGAGAGAACCCCTAAGCTAGTAATGCATGGCTTACCAGCTAGCTTACATCAACAAATACCAGATGAACTGGCAATAATGGGATTCATGGATACTTCAGTGGTGATGATGAAAACGAAGAAACCGGTAGAATGTCCGCCTTTTTTGGTTAAACTGGCTCCTGGAGCAGACGCGAAGAAGTTTCGTCAGATTAAATTCATTCTAAACTGCGTGGTGAATATCGCAAGGTACCGACCCAATCAAACTTTTGGCACTCAATGTTTCCGGTGCCAAGCCTTTGGTCATTCCTCCAGGAACTGCAACATGCCCCCACGTTGTGTGAAGTGTGTGAACCAGCATCCCGTGGGCGAGTGCCCAAAAACTAACCGCATTGAACCTGCTAAATGTGTAAACTGCAGCGAGGATCACCCAGCAAACTTTAAGGAATGTAGTGCAAGGTTGGCTTACGTTAAGCGCATTCGAGAGCAACAAGAACTCCAACGTAAGCCACGGAATCTGGCGATATCTGGAGCTGCTGTCTCCTGGGCTGATGTTGCTAAGCGCACTCAATATACGAAACCATCAATGCTCTTACCTAAGACAACCCAGTACACTGAAAAGGAACCATCCCCGTTTAACTCAGTATCGCAGTCTCAGAAACCAAATCATGATGTTAACACTAACGCATCCAATGCAGAAGAAAATACAAATCTGAAAAATGACACTGTTACTGAAGAAATTCTTACAATCCTGACTGCAGTCAGGGACCTCAAAAGTAAATTTGTCACTTGCAAATCGATGCTTGACAAAGTTTTGTTAGTGCTGTCGCACCTTGGGCATTGTGTGTGAACATAACCTACTCAGGCTGTTATGCTGGAACGCTGATGGCGTTCGAGGCAAGATTCATGAACTTATGAATTTGGTGGGTGCGCTAAGTGTTGATATAGTGGCGATCAGTGAAACTAGGCTAACTTCAAATATTTCTCTATCAACTCCTGGGTACAAGCTTTATAGGCAGGATAAGACTGTTAACGCTCGCGGGCAGGGTGTTGCAGTATTGGTCAAGGAGAACATCGAACATAGTCTCGTTTTCTTACCCACTACTGAGCATCTTGAAGCCGTCGGAATAAAAATGTTAATATCAGGTAGGGAGCACATATTTATCTCTGCTTACCAATCTCCGAATCTAGAACTTAAAACTAGGGATCTTGACATATTATTAGCCCTAGCGCAGCGTGTTATTGTAATGGGGGATCTCAATGCAAACCATGATCTCTGGATGCCTGGCATTAGAAACACTCATGGTAACAAGCTGTTTGAGCATATGTTGGCATGCGACTTCACAATTCATGCAAGTGACACTCCAACCCTTGTTCATTATCGACCTGATCTTACCCCTACCAACCCTAATCTTGTTATATCACAAAACATAAATAATTTGAGTAAAATAGATGCGCTCAACTGCCTTTCGTCCAACCATTTGCCTCTATTGTTTTCACTAGAAGGTAATTACTGTAATAAACCGCCCATTCGTTACTTCAAATACGAAAATGCAGACTGGCGAAAGTTTCGCACATATCTAAATGACGAAATCACCTTAGATAGCCGGACCCTCAATACTAGTGAACTGATTGATGCGAACGTACATTATTTCAATAAATGTTTGGCTGAAGCTCGCGATCTTTGTGTACCCGTAGAAACAAAAATGGTGGAGAGGACCTTAAAGCTCCCATGGTACATTTGTAGACTCATTAAAACCAGAAATCGTTTACGTCGTGACCTACTAAGCGTGATTGACCTTGATACCAGGAAAGCTATTCGTCTTGAAATGAACTCACTTCAAAAAATCATCAAGTCTAAGATAGCAAAGTTCACGGATACTGTTTGGAACAAAAAACTGACCAAATTAAATAATCCTAAAAACGATATCTGGCGTTTAGTTAAGTCATTAAAAACAAAGTCTACCGTCATGCCTCCTCTGGTAAAAGAAGATGGAACCATGACCCGCGATACTTTCGAACAGTGCGAAGTTCTGGCTGACACTTTTAAATCAAACATGCTGCTTACCTCTAACTGGAGTGATCCTGAATTGGATACTGTGGTTCAAAATTCCATCATGGCCCTGAAGAAACCCAGTACTAATCTCCCTCCTCTCATTCACCCACATGAGCTGTGGACTCTTATCCGAAAACTGAAGCGACGTAAAGCACCTGGTGAGGACAATATTCATAATGCTTTGCTCAAAAATCTACCCCAGAAGGCTGTAATATATTTGTCAAAAATAATGAATGGTTGTTTTCGAGTTAGTTACTTCCCAGACACATGGAAATCCGCTAAAGTCGTTGCAATTAAGAAACCCAATAAGGATCAATCTATGCCTGTAAGCTATCGACCTATTAGCCTCCTACCAGTTTTAGGTAAGTTGTTTGAAGCAGCCATTCAAACACGCTTGCTCAAATTTGCCAACCGTATGTTACCTGACGAACAATTTGGCTTTAGGCGTGCCCATTCCACAAACCACCAATTAGTCAGAGTAGCTGAGCACATATCCCATAGCTTCAACCTAAAACAGTCAACAGGAATGTTCCTACTTGATATAGAAAAGGCCTTCGACACTGTTTGGCACGAAGGTCTTCTTCATAAATTATTAACGCATAATATACCCATTGGGCTAGTAAAATTAATTCAGTCGTACCTTTTAAATCGCACCTTTAAGGTATTTATAGGAAATAGTTTTTCACAGCCTAAAAGCGTTACAACTGGTGTACCCCAAGGATCTATCCTTGGTCCTTTGCTTTTTATCCTGTACGTCTACGACATTCCTGTACAGACACGCACAACTCTTGCATGTTTTGCCGACGACACCGCATCTCTGACTTCATCTACAGATGAAGACCTTATTATTAGTAGATTGCAGTTGTCACTAGATAGCCTCAGAGCTTACTTCCAGAAGTGGAAACTTAAATTAAACGAGACAAAAACAGAGGCCATCTTATTCTCTCGTAAACGTAAGGTACCGAATAGAACCCTCAAAATAGGTACGCACTCAATCCCTTGGCAAAACTCAGTGAAGTACCTTGGAATCACCTTCGACAGGAAACTAAACTGGACTAAACATATAAACTACCTAAAAACGAAAGGCGCATCTGCTATGATAGGACTCAATCCCGTCTTTAATCGCCGTAGCCCTCTCAGCCACACTACAAAATTAAGAATGTACACTACCCTTATACGACCTTGTCTTACTTACGCTTGCCCCACATGGAACACCACTTGCTCTACAAATTACAAATCTCTTCAAGTAATTCAGAATAAAGCATTAAAGATAGCGTTTAATACGCCGTTTCGTACAAATTTACACAAATTACACGGTACTATAAATCTTTTACCGTTACGTGATTTTATTATAAAACTTACTCGTAAATTCTTTAATACCTCAAAAAATCATGGTAATACTCTTATTTCAAACATTGCACGTACTTAAAATACACGATCTACCTGTATCGACACTTATAGCACTTATCCTTACCCCATCACTATGCCTGACGTCGCCCATTGTTCATACGCGCTCGAACAAAACCGGCTACTGCGAATGTAACCATTGTGACTAGATCCCGCTTACAGTTGCTTTCTTACGGCGCAAGAGCTCAACTTCTTTTAGTGACGATTACCAACTATTGTTTTTTACATATACCGCCGCTTATGTTATGTTATGTTAAATCTTCGCTGCTAAAATTATGTTTGTTTCTTAATCATTTCTATAGTATGAACTTTGAACTAAAAAGATCATAACCTATTATTTTACAGCAGTTATTAAATACTCGTAATGTTGTTATCAGTGAACAAATAAAACTTTGTGAACTAACATTTTCTATAAACTTACAAAGGTGTGTTTAGCTAAGTAAAGTAATGTTATTTCAAATGTAAGTATACATTTATGTTAGTTATAGTGTATGTACTTGTATCTTGTGTTTATTATTTAATAAAGAATTTTGAAAAGTAAAGTAAAAGTAATCAGTTAAACCGGGCAGAGTGTGGCGAGCGCTGAAGGCGCTCAGCCTAGGTCCGCCACGCTAGCGGTACTCCGGTGTGGCCGAGGGTGAGGCTTCGCGAAGCGAAGCCTCAGGCTCGCTCGCACCGGGGCCCATACTAGCGGGCGTGATCGGGCCAGTGTGGGGTGCTAAGGGCACCCTACCAAATGGCGAACCCACCAGTGGTGGCGCCGCCGGAACCGGAGATGCCGTGGCATGCCGGATCACGGTCGGGCTCCATTCTGGCGGGCCCGATCTGGGAGGGGGGATCGGACAGCGACCTCAAGGGCGCCTCTGTAGGCTCGGACCTCGGCTTGGGTCGCCGTCCGAGGGGGGGGCAGGTGAGAAGCGGCCAGGCACATGATTGTGTCGGCCGAAATGAAAGGCGGGACCACGCACCCGCCTCCGACGGGTGCGGTGTGGAGAACTACTGTGTTGTGCAGTAATTGAAGTGCTTAAGGCGGTGTTGGCTGTTGTGACATACGCGGTGATCGGATCGTCGGGGTCGTTCAGCACGTGCCTGGGCCGACGGCGTCGGAAGGCGACATCCCTCTGGGGGGTGTACGTGGCGGCTTCCGCTATGAGCGGATTGGGGTGATTCACTGCCTTATCGAAAAAGCGTTGAGAGGCTTCTTTCATATAGAGGGCAATGGATTGGATCTCGAGATCTCGGTGGATATTTTTGTTGCGTACGAACCACGGGATACCCGCGGCCCGACGCAAAAAGAGATTTTGAAGTGTTTGAAACTTCTTAAGGAGGGATGGGGCAGCGTGAGCAAACACCGGACTGGCGTAAGTAATCACGGGGCGGATGCAAGTTTTGTAAATTGTCAACTTATTTCTAAGCGACATTTTACTCTTGCGGCCGACTAGGTGGTATAGTCGGTGCGTGTAGAACTTCGCTCGGTTACAGACGCGATTGATGTGCGATGCGAACGATAGTCGTCGGTCTAGGATGACACCTAAATATTTGACCTGCTTGACCCATGGGATCCGCTGGTCGAATAGGGTGAAATGAGTGGGAACATTAGGGCGGGACGGATTAGGGGAGGGCGCTACGGGGATGTTCCGCCCGAAGTACATCGCTGCACTTTTGTCGGGATTGACTTCGATGCGCCATTTTCTAAACCATTCACCCAATTTGGTGACCGCGCGCTGTAGCGCTAGGATCACATATTTTGAGTTTGGACCGGTTTTGTAAATGGCGGTATCGTCAGCAAAAAGGGCTAGCTCCGTGTCTGGAGTCTTGGGGATGTCGTTTACGAAAACGGAGAAGAGTAGGGGTGATAGCACAGAGCCCTGTGGGACTCCGGCTCTGATGGGTCGAGGGGAGGAGAGAGTGCCGTCAACTCGGTAACGAAAAGTGCGATTCGACAAAAAGTCCCGTAAGATGGGCACGAGACTGTCCGGCACTTTGAGTTCGTACAGCTTGTAAATCAAGCCGTTGTGCCAGACTTTGTCGAACGCTTTCGCCACGTCGAAGAACAACGCTCCCGTTCCCAAGGGGCGGGGTCTATTGAGACCGTCCAGAATGTGTTCCGTGAGGCGGTGCACCTGATGGACGCAGGAGTGGGAGGCTCTGAAGCCGAATTGCTCGTTGATTAAGAGATTGTTAGAGAAGAGGTAATCTCTTAATCGGGAAACTAATACGCGTTCGTATATCTTGCCCATAGTCTTTAAGAGGCTGATGGGCCTATAGCTGGTGGGGTCGGCCGGGTTTTTTCCCGGTTTTCGGATGCCTATGACCTCCGCCTCCTTCCACGAGTCGGGGAAGACGCAGTGGGTCATTGCGGCGTTAATGATTGCCACCAATAGGCAGAGAAGTTGGGCGGGCAGGGCGCGGAGTACTCTGTTCGAGATACGGTCCGGCCCGGGTGCCTTGTTAGGGCGGAAACCTTTGACTATCGCCTGCACCTCATCAACGGTAGTAGGGGTGAGAGGGGTTGAGGGGGGGATGACCGAGCGGCGCTGGACCTCATCGTCCACCATTTGAAGGTGGTCTTGGTCGAAAGGGAGGATACTAGGGGAACACTGTGCCTCTAGACTGTCAGCCATGCATTCGGCTTTTTCGTTATCGTCAAGCGCTAACGATTGATCGGGTCTTTGGAGGGGGGGCATTGATGCGACTATGTCCGACTTAAAGGTTCTCGCCAGCTTCCAGTAGGCCTGGTGAGATGGCGAGATTTCTTTAAGTAGATCGTCCCACCGATTGTTTCGGAGCTCCTTAATACGTTGCTTAACAGCACGCTGTAAGCCGCGCAAAAGAACCCGATTTTCCTCGGTGGGACACGCATCGTAGGCCCTGATAGCCGCGTTCTTGGCTCTCAGCAGTTCTCGCGCGTCATCAGGCAGCCTGAAACGATGGTTTCCCATCGCCGGCACTTGCCTAGACGAATCGCCGATGGCGACCGAGATGTGACTGGTGAGAGCGTCGATCGCTTCTACAGCCTCATTTGGCGAAGAAATGTCGTCGGGGATTGAGGAAAGTTGGGGGCTGTTACAATCCTCAAGTTTACACTTGAGTTTGTCCCAGTCTATCAACGACCTCATGGGGGGAGAGTATGACTCCGGGGAGCCGAGACGAACTATCACCGGACGATGGTCCGAGTTGAGGGCATGCACGACTTCTATCGAATGAAGCCGAAGGCCTACATTCTTTAGAATAGCCATGTCAAGAATATCGGGACGATGTTCGACGTTGTATGGGTAGTGGGTGGGCTCTAGAGGCGGTACAACGTCAAAGGATAGGGTTTCAGCGAGTCTGCTTAAGCGCGTGCCACTAGTGGTCGTGCATAGGCATCCCCACTGGGTGTTTTTGCTATTGAAGTCGCCGCCTATAAAGACGGTTTCATTCATAGCGAAAAGGGCCTCAAAGTCACTCCTGACTGGGGTTTTGTTACCGGAGAGGTAGGCCGAAGCGATGAGAATGGGCCTGTGGCCGGTCATAGATAGTCGGCATAAGGAGACTTCTATGTCCGTCGTGGGTGGGGGGTCGATTGGGGCACAGTGTAGTGAACGCTTATAGTAGATAAGCGTGCCGCCGCCACGTGTGGACCTATCATTTCTGACAATAAGATAGTTCGCAATATTAGGATTGCGAAAAGAAGGTTTGAGACGGGTTTCCTGAACCAGAAGGATGTCTACCTGGTGCTCGGTCAGGAAGAGGGATACCTCATCCCGTTGGTCTAAAAAGCCATCAGCATTGAAAAATGCTATGGTGATCGACCTCGGCTTGATTCTATTTTTTGTATTATCCATTATTGATGGAAGGATTTGATTGTTTGAAGAAGAGCCCTATGCTCGACGAGAATTTTAATCCTTAAATGGGCGTTGCCCACAGACTCGTCCAATTTCTGGCAGATGACATCGACCTCTTCGTAGTCGATGTCCTCCATAAAATTGGCCAGTCTGTTTAGCTGGGCCTCCATGTCCCTCGAGGGGGACGGCTCAGCTCGTGGGGCTTTGGGTGTTGGTGGTGGGGGGGGGGCAACAGCTCGTACGGCCGGTGTTGCAGGCGGAGCTGCTACCACGGCCGGGCTGAGACTGGGGGTCGGGGCGGGGGGGGGCGCGGGGGCCATGGACGCCATTAGGGGTTTAGCCCAGGCGTTAGGTCGGCATGGTCGGAGAGAGGGGAAGGCCGACGGTGTGATGATCACCCGTGGCTTCCCCGTATTATGGGGGGTGGGTCGAGAGGAGGGGGCTGTGGCCACTGGGCGGGGTTGCGCCTTTGGGGCCCTGGGACATCCGCGATAATTCGCAGGGTGTCCAAGACCTCCGCAAAGGACGCATCCGGGCGGCGTGGTCGCCGTCTCCCTGTCACGCGCGCAGTCGGTTGTGCCGTGGTCCCCGTGGCACTTTACGCACCTTGGGCGAGGTCTAGAGTGACAAGAAAACACACATATTTATAGGCGGACACAAAATGAGTGAGCGAGACAGCATTATCGGACGTCGCGCACCGAGGTTATATATATGACCCGTTTTCGCGAGCGTTGGCCACAGACAGTAACGTGCGACGGTGCGGCTCGGAGCTCTTGCGGCGGTGTGCGAGTGAGACGGCACATCGGACCTCTCGAGCGGAGCTTATAAATATAAGCCGGTTCCTCGACGATCTCTCTCCAGTATGTGCGCGGCGCTCGTAGATGCGACGACTCCCACAACATCATACGATCTTTCGTGATTATGTGATAGTTTCGAGACGATATTCGTCGTAGTCCGTTTATTTTATCGAATTTTTATTGTTTATAGTGATTTTTAGGTCGTAAAAGTGGTGATATTTTGCGAAACAAAGTGTCGTGCGAGTGAACCATTTACAGTTCGGTGAAATAAGATGGTGTATGGGTCGTAACCAACAAAAGTGGACCGTGAATTTTGCGCGGGAACGCGAACAGATCACCTCTTTCTTGGGGACTTCTCTACATTCCTTCAATCTTTCGACTGTCTCCAAAAACTCCATCCAAGCATTAAAACGTCTAACATCAACGTTTAAATACAAAAATAAAGACAATATTACTAAAGAATTTGCTGTATGGACAAGTATTCGAGGCCGTTAAACATACTAAAGAAAAAAAAGACGTGTGGCACTCGGAGACTGCCGCGGTAAAGCTATTGCATAGCATTTTTTATCAACTTATGTAATTATAAAACTAAAAAGCTTAGAATGCTATCCTTAGCTAAAATGTATCACCGCTGTGCCGGTCGGAGTGGGGGGTGTTAGGTTATTTTCGTTACGGAATTTCTGGATTCGGTCTCCACGCTTAAAGCCCGCGATAGAAGCTATGCAATAGCTGAAAAAAAAAACAAGTAATCACTATCACAGATAAGATAATACTAAGGTACACTATGTACCCGAACGGCATAACAGGTCTGGTTGACATTTGACTCTCAGATACATAGAAGAGAAAATAGAGACGAATGTAAGATTCCTGCGGAAAAGCATAATTATCTAATTTAAATTCTACTCGTAAGTGTTTGATTGTATTGTAAGTATGTATTCGTGTACTAGTGTATGTGTTCTATGATTTCGATAATGACGATGATAATACTCGAAAACTTTCAAATTTCAATGATATCTTTGCATTATTACCATTACTATTTTCGGCACATAATGCTAGAATAGTCTTTAATAATAGGTAGTTAAGACTACTCTTTCGTTAGAAAGTAACAGTAAAGTGTTGCGCCACTTGCAGTATTCCCATACAAAAATGACACCTAAAATTGTCTCCAATTGAATGATTGACGTTAATTTTATGTCAATGTCAACTTTATAACCCGGCCAATTTATTTCGACATGCATAAATTGCATTTGCTAAAAGTGCACCTTATATCACATGAATTTTCGTTTTGACGCTAATTGTGTATTTAGTTTTTTATATTACGTCAATGGGTTTTTTTTTTTAATTGAGTAGTTAGGTAGAACATTCTCGATTGTCGATTTAGATGAAAATTGGTATAAAGATAGTTTGAGAACTCGAAATTTTGGGGACATAATTCTAATAAATATTCTCATTTGCTAACAATGAAGAAAAAACATTGGACAAGCCACTTGTAATCTTTGTTGTTTACCATTTCTGCCCCTTCATAGTGGCAGTTATATTGTTTTAATTATACGAAACTTTGCAGGTACAAAAGACGATACATCAAAGGGACCGCTGTAATACTATGCTACTGTCTATTAAGTAAACAAACTAAGAACAAGATAAGCTCTTCATTTCCTAATTGTCGCTCTGCTTCAAATACTCGTCTCGATATTAACAACCTTTTGAAGAGATTTTAACGAGTAATTGTTTGTAGTTCAGGAAGACTACGACGACTACGAGACTACGGCACTTTTGTCTTGTATGCTACGACGATAAAATATCATATCTGAAAATCAATTAAACAAAAAAAATTATGATTATGTAATGTATCCTAATTATTTTACTTTTTAGTTCTAAGCAAAATAGTTTTGTTTTGAATTATTAAAAAAAAAGTAACACATTATCATCTGCAGGTAAGGCTTCCATCATCGATTTCAAGTTACGTCGGCAATGATGGGTACACTACCAAATGCGGGTTGGTGATCACAATTACAGTCAAAATCGAATCGAAATAATCGGGTGAATAGTCGAAATTCTTGTTACTCGACCCGGGGACTTACGGCCGGTCCCAATAATCTATCTATCTTCAGTTTTGGCATATCGGAGATAGAAAACATCTTCTGTCTCTGATTTTGCCGTCCAGAGAAACAAAGACAAAAGTTGTTTTCTATCTCCGATATGCCAAAACTGAAGATAAATAGGTTATTGGGACCGGTCGTAAAACTACTACACTAACGAGGCGTTACTAGACCAACATGTATCAGATTAGCATATCCGGACATAGACACAGTGAACATTATTTCAAAAAAATATTACAAATGTTCCACGTTATCTTTTAATAGCAATTTACAAAGTACTAAAACTAAATAATTCCATGAAGTTCGTTTTTATTTAATCAAAAAAATGTATAGTCTAGTCATATTATAAAAAATGCAGATTTTTGAAATTGTTTCCTAATGCAAAATAGGTTTAGGCGTAACAATCAACAAATTTACATTTTACAATCGAAATAAACGAATATTTCCATAGAAAGTAGCCCGTTATGCTGGGAACACGTGACGTAGGTAATAAAATGTAAAACAATGTTTCTCAAACAGGGCTCTATTGATCCTTACATGATATAAAATGTTACTACCGCTTATAATAGATATTAGGTTGATACCTACAGACAAACAATACCCGTTATTAGACACCCTGTCTAATGTCTTATCAAATTGAATTAATAACATACTTCTGTACGATATGTTTTTATGAATATAAACAATTTTATTAATTCTTTCTTGGTGATCAATGTAACAAGACCAGCTGTTAACTATTCAAACTCAACTGTAACTCGAGAAAAGCATGTTTTATTTTACTTTAAAAAATTCAATAAAAAGGATAATAAAGTTCAAATCCCCTTGCCTGAAGGGGTTAAATGTTGATCTAGACTGGGTTTTAAAAAGTGTGCTTTAGTAAATAAAATAAACGCTATGCTTTTCGTTGTCCCACATCGATATCCAGATATATCTTTAACGAATTAATATAACCTTAACACTTGTACGTACATGTGGTACTGGTTTCAAAGTGTGTTGGAAAATTATGTTTCTCATTAGCTTAAAATTATATCTCCTGTCCACACAAAAAGATATTTTTTCTCTTAACCACTACGTTTGGCAGGCTTGTTTCTGTCTGCAATTTAAAGCCCTGATTCCTGTGGCAGTACTGTTTTAGTTGCCTATCACGACAATTATAGGACGAAAAGGTTTTTAGGCTGGCAACATACGGCACATCTTTATTAACATACGTTAAAACAGTGGATTCCCACTCTTTTTTTTTTGTAAAATAAAGCATCATAAAAGTTTGAGGACCACAGATGTTAAATAACACGGTTCTGTTTTTGCGCGAGGAATTTGTGAAATTTTAAATAGTAGCTGATATTATGCGGTCCAATGTGTTCGTGTCAGGGCTCGTATATAAGACTGTAAAGTTGAATATCGGAGGAACATGCAGTAACGTAAAAAGTGTCCAGAATCATTTTTGGAAGCTATTACCTATTATCTTTTTTTTTTCATAAATTTATGTAGACAGTATCACATTGTTATCCCGAAGTACCATGTTTTGTGGAAATCAGAAACAACGAAGGTACCACAAACACCCAGACCCGAGAAAGTATAGAGAAATATTTTTTATCTACATTGACCCGTCAATTGATCCCAGATTCCCAGGTCCTCGGAGCGACAACATGTGAACCAGTGTGTATGCCACTCGGTCAAGGAGGTCGTCAAGTTCGTGAAGTTACAATTCATTATACAAATGTAATAAACTAAATTTCTAAAAGAACAGTTCAAAACATACTTAGTGGAAGTGGTAGCAACACTGTAAATGTACTAATCTCTTTTTTCCTGAAACTGTTTTGAATTGACGGCTAACGGGCTACTAATCTCCTTGCTGAAAATCATTGGCCACCGACAAGTCATTCTTTTTTCAAACATTTCCAAAAATTATCGGTAATGCTTCATTCTTTAAATAAAAATGGACGTCTCGCGGGAAGCTTTTCGTGCTATGATTTTCTATGATTATAAACGAGTTAAGAAACTTTACCTTAGCTAGGTATACATATAACATATCCAAGTGTTCCTAACATCCAATATCCAGTGAACTTTTACTAAAGGGATCGGTTGTTAATGAAAATGTACAACTTAGTTAGTATCCCGTGTGTACGAACCAATGATATTACAAAGAAAATATCATTGGTACGAACACAAAGATTATCCTGGAAGTACTCAAGTGGGGCGTCATTAAAGTTTTTCGTTTTCGTAGAGGAAAAAAGGTTGTAATGGTTTGCCTTAATGAATCGTTTTACTCACATAGTGTGTTTGGATTTTTATTGTTTGCAGACACGATTCAAGTTTTGTAGGCTTTAATTTATAAAAAATCGTTATTGGTGTGTAATGGTCTTGGATAGTTTAGAATGTGAATAAAGAAAACTTATTTCTGTAAAAACCGGACAAGTGCCATACAAATTTGATAATGAATAAAAAAAAGAAATATTCACATGAAAAGTTAGTTCTAGGCTAGGTCAAGGGGATCTTATAAGAGTTTAAATTTTCTTTATCGAGTTACGGAAACCTAAGAATAATTATGCATATCTATGATACAGTTTCTGAAATTCAGATCTAAAATCAGTTTTATTTGTGCTATTGTCGGTCACTATTATCAGCCTCTTTGTGAATAATTAAAAAAGTAAAAAGTCATACAAACAGAATTAGGCCTAATAGGGCCTTATAGATCGCAGTAGGTATTTTTAACCGACTTCCAAAAAAAAGGAGGAGGTTCTCAATTCGACTGTATTTTTTTTATATTTTTTACCTCAGAACTTTGGACTGGTTGAACGGATTTTAAAAATTCTTTTTTTGTTTGAAAGGTGGTGCTTCCCGTGTGGTCCTATTTTAACGAAGTCATGATCTGATGGTGGAATCTGGAGAAATCGAGGGAAAACTTCAAATTTTATAAGCACGTATTTCGTTTTTGCATATCTTTCTTAAGGTTTTTCAGTATTTGCGTCTGGTACTCATCATTTTATGTTGATGAGGTGGTGATGGAAGGTACAACTCCTTAACGGTTAGGAGTAGGAGGATTATTCTTTAAATATCATAGGCGCGTATAGTCAGATAGTTGTCTTCCTTCAGGTTATTCACGTGAGCTGATGATGGAAGGTCAAACTCCTAATCAATTAGGAGTTAGATGATGATTCTTAAGATTCTATAGCGATGACGGAGGGAGTTTCTCAAACAATTCATACATTTTCATCTAGAAGTCGACATAACTATTTATCTAGGTTACTGTTACCGGCGTACAGAGGATTAATAATTGTATAATTTATTTAATACTAAAAAGTGAAAAATAAATTATTTTTAAATTAAAAATTAAACCGACTTAAAAAAAACTTACTAAAAAGTACAAAATAACACAAGACCAATGTTTTATTTTAAAACCTATTTACGTACTTACAATATTATTTTAACTACTAACTACTAAACAGATTGAAGTCGGTGCCGAGCTCAAAATAATACTACAAACGAAACCAATCAAATGTGGGATTTAAACATAAATAGCTATGAAGGCGAGCGGCAATCAATTCAGTAGTGATCATACTCCTATTCTATTTGGCTCGGCAACGACTTCGATCTGTTTAGTTGTTAGTAGTTAAAATAATATTGTAAGTACGTAAATAGATTTTAAAATTAAACATTGGTTTTGTGTTATTTTGTACTTTTTAGAACGAAATGTCATAAACGACTTCCACATAACAATCACATAATATTAAGTGTAATTTTCTCATGTTTATCAACAAGTAAATCTTTCTTTCTTTCATATTTACTTAAGTTTCATTAAAGTTGTGTAAGTGATAAATAACCCGTTGTCCTTTTAAAGCCTATTTGATGTTGTTATATAAATTAATGTTATTACATCCCAGATTCCAGTTAATTTCAGTATCATTGTTAATGGAACAATCGTTTATTCCAACTACACAATTAATTTTAAATAATCTTTGTATAGAGCATGCAATATAAATTTAATTATGATTTATATCTTTTTGACTGGTACTTCCAATTTTATAAATATGAAAACAGCTTGTATCAGTTGTTAATTTTCAGATAATATTTTATGAAGTATGAAGAAATTTTCAGACACTATTTTATGAAGTTTAAAGGACAAGCTTATTGCCCGCGGCTCTGCCCGCGTGAAATACACGTTATATCTCGCGGCCGCAAACGTGTGCCCAGCAGTGGGATACAAAATAGACCCTTTCTTAAGGTCTTGTCATCATCAAGGTTAAGTATTTTAGGCATGAAAGCGTAACAAACTGACAGAGTCACTTTTGCATTTAAAATATTACTGGAATCGAAATTTTTTCTCTTCTAACTAAACTAAACTAAAATAAACACAAAAGACCGACTTTTTCTTTGAAATAAAAATAAGTCCATGCCAGACATAGCTATTAGACGTAAACTACTGATCGATAGAAATAAAACATTTGTTAGACCTAATAAATATTGATTTCCTTTGTATATTGTACTATAAATGTGTTATTTTTGATTTTATAATCTTTAAAAAAAATAACTATTTTAAATTTAAAAATTATTTATTTTAAAGATATATGCAGACATAATGGTTAAATAATGTGAGCTTCATTTGTCAGAAGGTTAAAATGCACGTTTTATATTATACATATTTCCAACAAAGCCTGATAATTTTTGATATCATTTAGATGTGATGATGTCTTGATGTCAATGCATATGTACCTAGGCATAAAAAAAACAGTTACGCATTCCTTTAAAATCTTAGTAAATCCACCGAAATGCTGGAAGGATCTCAGTTTTATTGTATTAAATTGTCGGCATCACGATGTGGGTTAGCCATAACTCTCCCAGTCCGTGCTCCAGACATCCAGGGCCGTGGTCCCATAAATAATGTCCTGAGGGACCAGTTACAGACCTTTACACCCTTTTATAACTCAACGACACTACTTCCTCGCATTAGATTAGAGACAAAGGATAGAACTCCACTAAATAGGAACCTTAATGGCTCACAGCGGGGTGATACTGCGGCGTATAGTTATTTTTGTGTATGATCTTCTGTTAATGGTTACTCGTTTTGTATCAAATCAAGCACGAAGGAAAGGCGATGCTACACAGCAATATAGGTGGCAATCGCACGAAGTTAAAACGCTTTCACGTCTCAGATGAAAGTGAACGATAATGAAGTAGATAACTTTATTTAGAATACGCAGTAACAAAAAAATCGTTATTATTTATAGTTTTTTTAATAGAGGGTACATCTTTGGGACACGGAAAGGCATTCAGTGTAAATCACCCAAAAACTTAGCATGTATTTATTAAGAGCTCTATCTTTCTATGTAAACGAGCAGTTCTTGAATACAGGGTGAAATTTTAACTAAGTTACTAATTTTAATATAGAAATCTAGGAGACAAAAATAAACGACGTATTTATTCTTTTGGTATAGCCCAGTACAAAGATGTCAAGATAAAGCACTTAGAAAATGTCAAAAAATCTGAAATTTTTGATAGGGCCTCCTAGCAACACTCTTTTTACGCGATGCACATCTCATTCATTAATTACAATACGTTCATATTTTAACAGACTTAGGACCGTAAAATTTTAATATTACTTATATATGCTGCAAAAAATATTTTCGAGTGAAAACTTGATTTACATTGTTTACTTCATAAATGGGTATGCTCTTAATACGATACTGAATGCCTATAAAAAATTTGAAGATGATGAAAATGTTATCCTGTATAAATTTATTTTCATGAAATTTAGTTTCGGCTGCGACAAAGCACTCTAGCTTTTTGGAAAATGTCGTTTTATCCGTGTTTTCTTTTATTATAAAAAGTGCAATGTGCGGCTGCCAGGTACTATAGTTATTAAACAGAAATAAAAACCTATGTCAAATAATCTAACGCCAAGGTTCGCCAAGGCCTTCTCAGTTCGTTGTGTTTTAAACTCTGTTTATCGCGAAACGCGACCATTTTAGAGCTTTTGATCTCTCGGAGTTTATTTTTTTCTAACAAAACATTAACTATTAACTAACAAAGAACATTCGGCATCAAGAAACATTACTGCTCTCCATTCGTAGGTGAAGGCCCCTCCCTATTTGTTTAGGGTAGCCCTCTTCCGCAGTCAAATCACGTTTGTCATTTCACAGCAATCCATCGGCACAGAGTTTTCACACTCTATAAATTTCACCAATCGCGGATATACGAAAGGAAATCCAAGCTTCAACCAATTCAGAACCGGGATTTAGCAGGAAGCTACGTTGTAAATAATTTCGTATTTGATTCGTCTTTTACTACCTACTGCCCGCGACTTCGCACCCTATATTTATCTGGGTCTTTTTTCCTATGTCCTATTCTAGCATATATTCTATACTTGTGCCAAATTTTATCCAGATAGTTTTATATAATTTATCTCTTTGGTATAAACTTACTAGTATACATTTGTTGTATTTTCAGACTCCGAAGCGACTCCTACATTTTGTAAACTGTTGTTAGTACATGTTAGCTTCGTTGGTTAATAGGAATTTTATTTTAAACTCGCACCATTGTCTCAATAAATTAAACTCTGTATCCGATTCACAAGGAAACACAGACAAAGGTATTTATTTTAATGTTTGGTTAAGAGGTCACGTCCCATGCGTTCAACCTTTTTGTTCGGCCCACGTCTGAATCTCTTGTCCAAAAGTTAATTTTTGTTTCAGTCATCAGGGAAATTAAATTTTGAAAACTTTGGCTTTGGGAACAAAGGAAAAGACGTTTGATTTTTATCAGTTTATTGATCATCTATAAAATTTCTATTGTTAGGTAATTTTTCTGTTAATTTGTTGCACATTTTAAGTGTTCGGAGGTGCTAAAAACCAATTCGAAATATGACCCAAGGAATTAATACTATAAGAAGATTCAAGCAGGTTAAACTTTGCCGTTTTATTTTCCTGTTATGTACTGTAGGCGTTCCTCCAACCTATTTAATCAATGCTATAGAAAAACACACGTTGTAATTATTGTAAGTCAAACTAAAAGCTCATGAATGTACATTGTTTCTGTCAACAGCGCATCAATCTGGCATGACCAATGATATTCTTTGTAATATCATTGGGCATGACGCTAAACTTTCCTCAACTGATAGAATCATACATTTTTTATTTATTTAGGACATAAAAGTATATCTAGTTTAGTAACTAAACATACCTTTGTGCAAACCAGACAAACTCCGATTCAACAGTCTTTTACGAACGAACAAATTAAATAACCTCTATATTTCTTTAAAAAGAGGTACAAATTTTACGGGTAGCCAAAAACAAATCGTAGTTAAGTTCCCGTAAAATGTTTATAATACGCATTTAGACTTTCATACTTACTAGGGCCGCAGGCTTACGAATAATTAGGATAATTTACCAACCCTTTCAAAATGGCAGATTCTGTTGTGTTGTATTACTTATGTGCATTAGTCTTAATTATGTTTGTGAGGGAGACCTTTTTTCACACCACACAAGATACATAGATTTCAATACAGCAAATTTTTGTTGTACTGTGATATTTGATTCACTATATTGGTTGGAGAGGCCTCGAGGCTATGAACACATAGGTCTCATTAAGAATGACTTTGCCAGAATTGCTACTTGGCAGTTTGGCTAATGGTAGAAGATACTTTCCTTGTTCTTCAGACAGAACTTCAATAGTCGAGAGACTATTAAAAACGAGAGAAAAAGTGGTGTTTTTTTGTTTCAGCAGCGCAAGTCCTAAATCGCATCGTTTAAGGATGGTAATGTGGTTCAAAGTAGCCGTAGCCAGCATGCAAAGTAAAACACTGACGGCAGTAAAGAGCCACTAACAGTTTGCACAATCCGCCTGCACGCCGCGCCACAACACAACTCGAATGTGTGCCGATGAATTCGACAATCGCGTTTAGGTTGAATCATTAGACATTAAAAAAAAGATGAATTCTTGTTTCCGATCTAGTTTTGTCCTGGGTTTCACACACTGTTGCAATCGCCATAGTCATGAAAAAATATTTCAACGAAATATAATATACAGGATTAAAGTTTACCCACTTTCCAAAATTTTTATAGGCGTTCAGTATCGTGTTTAGAGCCTATTTATGAAGTTAAAAATGTATATCAAGTTGTCACCCGAAAATATTTTACGCGATATAGTTTTCAATTTTTACGGTCCTAGACCTGTTAAGGTCATAATGTGAATTTTAATTCATTTGTGGTGAGAGTACCAACCGAACATCTGTCGACCTTCGTGAAAAAATATTTTTGGCCTAGAGGTGTTTTGTTTCGACGATTCCGCGGTCGGATACCTGACACTGCATTGCGCAACACGTCGCCGCCTTCTCTACGTGTATTAGACAGTAAATAGTAATTTTTTTTTGTTGTGTATATTATGTATGTTAGACTTTAAGGTATACATTGTATGGGCCTTTTGTTGCCTGATTTAAATAAATAAATAAATAAAAATAAAATAAAATAAGGTATAAAGGGAAAATCAAAAACATATGAATAGTATCGTAATGAATAAATGAGATGCGCGACGCGTAAAAAAAAGTGTTGCCAGGAGGCCGTATCAAAAATTTTAAATTTTTGGCGGACATTTTCTAAGTTTTATCTTGACATTTTTGTACTGGACTATACCAAAAGAAAAAATACGTCATTTGTTTTTTGTCTCGTAGACTAAATATTAAAATTCTGAAGGTGGTTAAAATTTTACCCTGTATAATATAAAATAACAACTTAAGTTAAAAAAAAACAGATTTGAAACAATAATTTTGTTAAGGCGGTTAAAATAGTAACCATGTCAAATTGAAACAAGGTTCGTGGTAAGTTTCTACCATGCTTTTGCCATGATACATTGCTTTTTATGAGGTTTGTTGTTCATATTCTCGTATCAAGTAACTCTTTTTTTTATATTGGTTCCAACGCTTTGTCCTTAACACAAGTTCAGCACATTTACAGTTGTTGCAGAGCGGGCTGTAATCCCGCCGGTCGAATGCATCTGAATGGACTTCCGAGCCTTTCAATCCGTTTTCTTTTTGCTCGCTCCCGCAAATCTCGGCAGCGTTCCATAAACCTATTAGAGCGTTTGATGGAAATTTTGTTTTGTACTTAGCCCAAATGTCTGTTGAAGTTTATGGCATGCCAACGGCCGAACTTGGTTGACTATAGTCACTTCCCTAGATTTATCTTTAAAAAAGAATGAAACGGCGTGTATTAGATGTGGAAGGGAACCTTCACACATCGTAATCGATTTCCGCCGTTTATCCGACCTATGACAGTTATCCATTAAGAAGCAAAATGTAAACTATTTAAAACCTTTTAATTAAACATTGCTTGAGTATGTTTTTATAACAAAATTTTATGGATTCAAGGAAGAATTCATGGCGACCTCCGTTAGAGATGTAGCGTAACATACTGAGTTTTCAGGACCAAGGATCATTTCCCGGATGGGTCAGTGTAAAAAACCCAGTTCTAAATTTTATCTACCTTTATGGTTTCTGATTTCTATAAAACAAATAACTATTAAAGCACTTCAACAATATGCAAGCAAACTACTAGCGTAGAACAATATATGTCCATGTAGTCCTAAATATTAAGAAAACACTTTACAAGCAGTTAACCTATATTTTACGCGTTAGTCAATTACATCCTTCGAAAAAAAAATAACCTTGTTTGTTGCCAAAACGCAAAACGCCAATACGGCTGGACAATTAAATTTTAGGACTATTAGTTATATATTTTCTTTAAAATACAACACAAGGTTCTTATGGAGAGGAAAACCATGCAAAAATGCGTAGAAAGTAGCAGAACTTGCTACACTTTTTTCCCATACAAACCTAGTCTGCGACAGGCCAATAACTTTTATTTGTCTTATCTTATAGGTTCCGTATGATAGTTTTTCGACGCTTATGAATTTGTGTGCAACAGCTAGTATAACCTAAAACTACAATGTTACACTGAAGCTCGTATTCCAAATTCAATAAAACACGAACCTTGACAGTCTAAAAGAAAAAGGAGCTAAATTCTTAACAGAAACATTGAGCATTTCCACAGACTTAAAATAAAAGGTTGAAAATCAAAAGAAAGATCAAGTGACTGAAGCAGCCGCAGCGCGAGCGATACAGCTCGAATAAAATCAAAGTCGCGGAGCTGAGCGAGCGAGCGCAGCTGGAAAACTTTGCTGAAACATTCTACGTGTCAACGATACGCCGATTTTGCAAGCTCTTTATAAAATACAGTCACAGTATTGCAATAGTTTCTCGTCAATGCCTTGTTGACATTTTCTTTTATTAGGTTTTGAACTAACCATTAAAACACAAGTTACGTGATCGTCGTGAAGTTACGTGAAGTCGGGCAAATTTTTTTGAATAAAGAGTTTTCCTAAATCGAGCTAATCATTGCAATACATTAAGATTTTGCATCCTTAAAGGCGGCTAAACATTTACGTTTTGCTCAAGTTGGTTAAAGGGAGCAACTTTTTACCTAAATTTTGATTATAATGCCAGGTCTTATTAATCCTAATAAGTATCTAGTAAAAACCACAAACAAAAAAAATAACAATATCTATGAATATGAATGAATAAAAAAAATATACCTATAAATTGCTCATACAAAACTTAGACAGATGAAAGCCATATTCATACAAATAGATTGTTTGTTATATTGTGAGGCAAAGTTTAAGCGCGACACATGAATATCACATCCCAAATTGATACAAGTCGGTCTGGCTTCGTTGACTTTCTACCACATTTTCCACTTAAGAACTTAGCAGATATTCTGATTTCAATTTTGCAACATAGACGACTAAAATTTTCCATTAGGTCGGCCAAATATGATCAAGACTAATAATAAAATATGTATATATTTTCATGTTGACTGTCGGTAATCAATTGTATGGCACCAATATTATGGGTTTGTTTCATGATTTTCGTCGATTAAATTATTTTCTATTACTTTCAACTCTTCGAGGTATTTTTTTTTTCAAAGGTAGTTGAAAACGGTAGTATTCAAATAAATTTCATTTCAATTTCCACGGGTACGTGATGTGTAGGGAATATGATAAATTTAAAAAACTAAAAAACCACGCTTTTAAAACAGATTGAACTAAAAAATTAAAAATAAAATTGTAGTAATCAATTGAAAAATTCATATTATTGTACAAAAAGCGTGGGGTGCTTGTTATGATATCCACAGATATAGTAAATTATTGATAAAATATTTACAACAATCTAAATCAAGCCCCCCACGCTTTTTGTACAATAATATGAATTTTTCAATTGATTACTACAGTTTTATTTTTAATTTTTTAGTTCAATCTGTTTTAAAAGCGTGGTTTTTTAGTTTTTTAAACTATAATTTATTTTTTACTTTTTAGTTTAGTTTATAAGATTTGATTCCTTCTTTACCGACTGTAAGTCCAAACCTATGCAGGAAACATAATTGATACAGATCGCGCGCTAGCTCTATCTCTTTTACTCCCTCTTACAGAGGAAAACTGGGAAAACTGTTATTAAATTATTGCATTGTCATCGGTCCTTGATACGTGTGCAAAGTTTCAGATTAATCAAACTTCTGGAAATCGGTCAAATTTATGCTCAAAGATTCCATTACATACATAGATACATAGATAGATACAACCCAAGCTAATAAAAGCGTGGTAAAAAAAAAAAAAGCGTGGTAAAAAGTGCGTTATTAGAACTGCAAGTCACGCAGTGATTTGTATTGTGTAAAGAAAGTTCTTTGTTATTTGAGTTTCAAGCCTTACATCTTGAGCTTGGAGCTGATACACGAGTGGTTGAATAATCTGTCCACTAAACTGTTGTTATCATCATCATCATCACCATCATGTCTCTGTAAACTGTATAACAAACTTAGTGGCCACTTGGATGCTCACTTTGACTCCATCCGCCAATTTCGTAAAAGTGTTTCTGATAGTTAAATATATAAGCAATTTCTAATTTTACCTAGGTTGTAGTTCAAATTTTCATTTTATGTGTGATTCTAGTTTAAATCTGTTAACTTGTGTGTATTTCAACGCAAGCTGTGTTTATCTGTAAACCTGTAGTACAATTTATTAAAATCCTATAATATTATGTACCGCTAGATAAGAATTATTGTAACCACAGTTAATAAACCAATAAAGGGAGAAAAAAAAAATGTCAGCTCCCTCGACTACCTCTGCTAGACACAGGATTCTTCTACAAAACTTTTAATAACTACAATGAACTATTTATTATTTTTTATAATCAATGGGCTTGCTCTTGATTACATACTTAACTCTATGGTTAAGAATAAGCCTAAGATGGAGCGAGCTTACCCAGAGGCACTGGTTCTCTTACACACCAGTGGAACACAGAAAAACTGTTTGGTGCCGGACTCCGGCAGGAAGGTGGTGGCATCCAGGCAGCCTCTTACGAATCAGAGGGATCTGTTAGCCGTCATTGGTTAGAAAACCAAAGATGCCTTTGCCCAGGGTGGACTACTAGGAGGTAGATCCCAACACCCCAAAATCGTTCCCAACTGTGGTCCCCACGCATCTAGCGGCGGCCTACGCCCTTTTTGTCATCACCACCATATTCCAGAACCGTTCCAGAAATTATAATTTATTATTTATAAAATATTTATATTTAGCGGTGTTCTTTGCCAAGAACTGCAAATGCTTTTGGCATTCCTCGATCCACTTGGCATCTTGTGCTCGTTTTAATGACTGTCCATTAAGGCGGTGTGCTCGCCTCAGTTCGTTAGCTGTTCATTAACGCGCGGACAATACTCCGCACTCTTTTTTACCTTGGCTCCACAATTAAAGAAGTAGTAAGTTGCATCGAACACACATGAGCAATACGTAAGAGCTATATTAGGAAAGTTTTACTGTAGGTATATAGTAGGTATATAGTATTTTAAACGCCCCGTTGGTCTAGTGGTTTAAATACCGGGCCAAGATCTCGGGGTCCCAGGTTCGATCCCCGGGTCGGGCAACAAAAAAGTTTCGAATTTTCGAACGTTGCTTGGGTTTGCGATCACCAACCCGCATTTGGCAAGCGTGGTGATTATGCCAGTACACCCATCATTGCTGTGGTAACATGAATTCAATGATGGAGGCCTTTTCCGTGCAGTGGGATGATTATAGGCTGTTACTTACTTACTTTTATACACCGTGCTTTTTGAACCACCTGGAAAACGAAGCCCACGTTATGTGAACATTTTGTATAACATCATGGCAGTGTTAACTAATCTATCAATAAAATCATTTTTTGAAAAGCATTAAATATTTATTCATACTTTTAATTTTGTAACACGCTGTGACGCGCTCAGACGTATTATTTTGCTGCAGCGGGGTCCCGGATGAATAAACCTTACACAGCTACATCCGGTTGCGTCACAGCGTGTTTCAAAATAAATAGCTGAATTAACATTTTATATTTATTTTGAAAAAAAAATCTTGATAAAAAATGAAAACAACACTGCCAAGATGTTATACATAATGGTAACATGACGTGGGCTTCGTTTTGCAGTTGGTCGAAAATGCACGGTGTGTAGTATTAGCTTGCGTATCTAATGTTTTATTGTATATATATTTATTATATGTATGTATATTATAAGGTATTTATGTACTGTTGTGTTTAGGTTTATATTTTTAAATATGTTTATGTATGTTTAAGTAGACATTAAGTTTTTTAAGTTAATTTGTTTTGTTATGTTTGATTATTTTTACATAAAGTACTCTGTGCACCTTCCCCTTTCTTTGTAGTACCTATCCTGCACCTAAAGGTTGTCTGGAAGAAATCGCTACAGGCGATAAGACCGCCGAAGTTGTACATCTTTCTGTAACATTTCCTGTAAATTTATTTCTTCTGTGGTGTGCAATAAAGAGTATTCTAATCTAATCTAATTCTAATATACGCAAGCTAATTAAATACTACACACCGTGCAACATCCAAATTCAAACGAATTATACCATCACACACACAACAGCTGTTGAGGATGTCATGTATCGTTGAGTGAGCTCTTGATTGTACCTACCAAATTTATTCTCAGCCTATTTTAAAAATAAATTATAGTTTCAAAAATAAAAAACCACGCTTTTAAAACAGATTGAACTAAAAAATTAAAAATAAAACTGTAGTAATCAATTGAAAAATTCATATTATTGTACAAAAAGCGTGGGGTGCTTGTTATGATATCCACAGATATAGTAAATTATTGATAAAATATTTACAACAATCTAAATCAAGCCCCCCACGCTTTTTGTACAATAATATGAATTTTTCAATTGATTACTACAGTTTTATTTTGAATTTTTTAGTTCAATCTGTTTTAAAAGCGTGGTTTTTTAGTTTTTTAAACTATAATTTATTTTTTACTTTTTAGTTTAGTTTATAAGATTTGATTCCTTCTTTACCGACTGTAAGTCCAAACCTATGCAGGAAACATAATTGATACAGATCGCGCGCTAGCTCTATCTCTTTTACTCCCTCTTACAGAGGAAAACTGGGAAAACTGTTATTAAATTATTGCATTGTCATCGGTCCTTGATACGTGTGCAAAGTTTCAAATTAATCAAACTTCTGGAAATCGGTCAAATTTATGCTCAAAGATTCCATTACATACATAGATACATAGATAGATACAACCCAAGCTAATAATAAAAAATTAAAAAAATTAAAAAAAATATATAAAAAAAAAGCGTGGTAAAAAGCGTGGTAAAAAGCGTGGTAAAAAAGCGTGGTAAAAAGCGTGGTAAAAATGATATTGTTTTCAAAACATTGTTCTAAAATCAAAAGCACTGAATTTAGAAGTAAAAAAACCGAACTAGGTTGGTGGTGCTTGTCACCAACAATAGCTGTTCTCCCGCGACTCTGCCCGCGTGAACTACACACGTTATATCGCGCGGTCGGAAACCTTTGCCCAGCAGTGGGATGAAAAATAGCATGTGTCCTTTCTTATCGTCTAATCTATATTTTCATTAAATTTGATCAAAATCGTTTCCGTAGTTTAGCTTAATTGTAATAAATATACATTTGATCATAAAAACGTAAACATCCACTTCATTCATTTTTAATTTCTCATAAAACCATACGACTACCGAATACATGCCGTAGTTTCTATAGAATTTATATACATTCTAACCATAAGCAAGTCGAAGCAATTTGAGAACTTTTAGATGTCGTTTTATACTATAATTTGATTCGCGTCTAACTTAAAGTTGTTTAAAAGGTAAATTGCGGTCTCAATGCAGTACTGCATATTGGAATAAAACAAATTATTATATCTGAAATGTTACGCTTTGTCTATTTCTAACTTGCAAACTATACTTACTGAGAGAAACTCATAATAACTAAAACACGAATTAAAACTTCAGTGTAACAATGGTCAAAATTAACGCAAAAACCGGAGGAGCAGTGAAAAAATTTGAAATAAAAGACATATTTACGAATTTAACTGCGTTTAGTAGGATTTTAGATTGCATTTTATTTTATGTATCTCAAACTTTCGAACACTTTACAGCGTTCACATGCATGACTGTGGACGCCGTAGATATAGCTCTAATGTCAACCTATAGGTAAGAAGTGTTCGCGCGTTTTATTTAACGTTTAATTTAAATAAAAATAAAACGCGCGAACACTTCTTACCTATAATTTCTTGAATATTATGGTGTAGTAAGATTTATTTTATGTATTTACTAATTATTTACCTATTTTAACTGTTTGTTAAAAGTGTTTTGAGCGAAAAGCTCAAGTAAGTAAGGGGAAATACGAAATAATAACTTGAAAAGGCATCAATTAAAAAAAACATGTGTTCGTATCAAAACCTCATGAATATGAAAGGTGCAAATCTTAATCATAAACTGCTTTAAAGTTAGTTTTAGAGAAAACGCCTAACAAATGCTTTTACAAACTGCTCCCAACGTGGCCGATACACGAAAACTGAACGCAATGACAAGCTAATTCGAATAAATATCACTTGTAGGAAGTTTAATTAGTTGGCGAAGTTATCTGACTGGGCCGGGCTCCCACTATACGCTGTATTTTACCCACACGGCTCCCCAGTGCCCGGGCTGCAGACCGCTACAACTGAACACTGAACCACTGTTTATTATCTGTGAATAAGTGTACTGGGGCCTAATCATGGACGTCAAAGTTAAGTAAGCACTGTTTATACACCAAACTCAAGGGTTTATTGAAAGACATTAATTCCGATTTATTCTTTCATGGTCATCTTAAAAGCTAATTGTTTCCATTAAGTATTCTGTAAAGTAATGGTTTTCAATTCCTCTAAAATGACATATATTATGACACTCGCTGCCAATACACAATTCACGATGTTGCTTGGAACATAAAAAATCGACCAAATGCGAGTCAGACTCGCGCACGAAGGGTTCAGTACCATTGACTAGGTAAACAAAAGTAGGTACGAATACATTAATTTAGTTGATGTAGTGCCTACCTGTTACCATTTATTGATATCGAGCAAAAATTGGCAAAAAATGGCGTTTTCTGTTTGCTCCCCCTAAAATATAAATTTTAATTTAATTTTATTATTTATTATTAAAGGTAAAATACAACCTTTTGAGTGTTTTTTGAATATTTCAAGTGCCTACCTGTTGCCATTATTAATATCGAGCAAAAAAAGGCAATAAATCGCGTATGTTGTGTGGAAGCCCACCTTAAATATTTATTTTATTTTGTTTTTAGTATTTGTTGTTATTGCGATAACAGAAATACATAATCTGTGAAAATTTCAACTGTCTAGCTATCGTGGCTATTGAGATACAGCCTGGTGACAAAGCGACGGACAGACAGCGAAGTCTTAGTAATAGGGTCCCGTTGTGCATAGCAATGGTTAATATTGTACATATATTACAAATTACAAAGAAACTTTTTTTTAAATCTTAATAATAGTTTTCATTATTTGTTATCCATTAAGTACTTCATTAGTAATAAACCAAAATAAATACTTTGCTAATATACTTTTTCTCGTTATTAAAATGTTATTAATGTAGTTCCCCAGTGTAAAACATACATTATCACCCCGACACCGCCTAGTCTAGACTAAAATATTCTTTATTACACACAATAATAAGCGCGAATCGTACGTTTTACATACAAAATGTATAATTAAGGATCAAAATTCATAGCAGATGCAAATAAAACTATATGAGAGCAATATCACTTGCGGTCACATAAAATTCGCGATTTAAATTCCGTGCAGGCCTGAAACAAATATAAAAATATGCTTAAAGCACCTCCGTCAAAAGCTAGCTGTAGGAAAATGGACCTTAAGATGTTGTGTATAAAAGTGAGTATGTTTAGTTTGTGCTGTATGTTGTGGCTTTTAGCAAATCCCTTTCGTAGTGATGTAGTAAAGGGAGTGCGTTGGAAAAGCCGCGGTTTACCGCCTACCAGCGTATTAGGCGGGCTATTCTGAAAATACTTAGGCAGTTATGTTATATGCCATACTTTCAGATGCAATATTCAAATGTTTAACTATCGATCAAAGTTTATTCTTTAAACTGCAACAAGTGATCGTCTTAAACTAACCAAGTCTGCTAAAGAATTTACCAGCTCCAGTCAGGAAAGCGGAAAAGGACTAGAACAAACTATAGTTGACTTTACCTTAGATAGCATTTGAAGGAAAATGTAACCCCTTATTCTTTCTGCATTTGTGGAGTCCGATTCTCAGTGACCTTTATTACCTACCTCATTTGTGGCATGTGACTATCGGTTATTATTTATTCCTTTAAGACTTCGAATCTAACGTATAAGCGTCTCGAATTCTACCACTGAACCTAGGCTTCCAAGAATGAAAGGTAAACAACAAGGGACTTGGAGCAGTTAAAACATTCCACAAATTGCAGTCTTTTTTCATCATTTTCTTTAGGTCAGTTAATTGCAGTTCTTACATTCGTCTGCATCAAATCAGTAGTTATTTGTTGTTGGAGTTTTTTGTTAACTAGTAGCAGTGCAACTATTAATGTTTCCTCTTAATTCTCCAAGAGGTATCTTTGATGTGGTAGCGTTCTAGAGCGCTGGATGATTGGGTCATCATCATTGATTAAAAAAATATGATAATACAATTATAATGAATTTACTTATATGAAAATAAGAACGAGAAAGATTTAAAGACATAAAAACAGAAAAAAGAACAGGGTGGATCCACGCTTCAGCATGTGCTACTTCACTACAGCGCTGGTATTCTGGCGGGAACCCAATGGGTGACACATTGGATAAAAAAATAATAGTAATTATAGTATGGAAAAAATAAGAGTACCTACCTACCTAAGTCTGGCTAGCTTTACTTTTTAATTCGTTACGATACTGGCTGAATTACTGTGGACTTACATGGGCTGAAAATGAGAGGCACATGCCAAAGTGTTATGATTTTTTGGTTCATATTTTTCAACTATTCGAAGCTAACATATCGTGTGGTTCTATCATCCCACCCTGAGTGGGACTGTTTAGAATTCAGCAGCGCAGAGAGGTCTACAGGCTCCTGCATGTTTAAAGTCGCGTTCGTCTTCCACCGGGATGCTGCACTCATAATTCGTAAATAAACGACCGCAGATGTAGGTTGGAAACAAATATGATTGCACTATTGCAGTTCCATGTTTAAATTAAAACGCCAGTGATGTTCCATGTTTAAATTTGTTTGTTTAAAAAAATATATTATTAATAAATTATGAGTTGACTAGCAGAAATATTCATTTACTTTATTTCATATGCGTATAAAAAGCATACGCTAAGTCAAGGTTTGCATACAGTTTTATTGAAATTGTAATTATATGTATCCTGAAAATGGGTATCTTTGATAAGGGTAAAAAAATAATGAGATATATTATGTCTTTACATTATCATTTACAGATGCGAATGCTAACAGGAAAAAGTAATATCTACAAATATGTATATCACTAAAAGTATCCCATTTCAGCCTAAAAATAATTTCTTGTCAACTGCGCTGCTCAATTAGTGATGGAACAGTTTCAAATTAGTCTACTTGGTAAATACTGTTCGCGAAAATTACAAAAGGCATACTTTTAGCTCCGCTGCAATAAAAACGTAACTATGATTTACTCCATAGCGCAGGTACTCGGCAGATAAGTTGCTTCATTCCTCATTGCAGTTCTTAATAAAGATTTCAGAAGCGCTGGTCCGGCTGGGTTATAGGATAAGAACAGGATAAGAGTGTTCCGGCAAAGCTCGAGATGGGGCGCCGTAGATTTCATTGCGAAAAGTTAAAGTAGTTTAAGTGTTTTAAGGAAAGTTTTATTTACAGAGTCTCAACAAACCAAACTTAGTGAAAGCAGCAAAACATATAGAATATTGCTTCCTAGGGATAGGAAGATAAGTCACCTTTTACATTAAAAAACAATAATCTAAAATTATAAGTAAGTATATTTTATTATACGGGCTGTAGAAGAGCATGAAACAGCTTTTTACAGGGTTATACGGCATAAAAAGATTAAGAGCTTTCCCTTGACGTTTGGCTACATTAAGGTCAGTCTGGTAATTGATTCATTCGTAGTGTCCGCCTGCCCTACAACTACCTACATATTTTAATTTCTCGATAATTTAAAGTGACGTAATTTGTGAATGTTATTTATATGAATCTTTGACCTTTTATAACTTTGTATCAGTAGGTAGGTCCTGTATGGTAATTTCCAAAATTTCTGTTTTTTTTTTCTTTCTATAGCCTACTTGCTTTCCCTCCCTTCTCTTTTTCAGCTAGTAATTAGTAAATATTGTGGCAAAAAATACTTCGTGTTCTTAAGAGTAAAGTGACTCATTTTTAAATGTTCAAAAAATTATATTGTTCATAAAGTGACAGGAACAGTTTAATAGCTAGGTGTGTAACTTTAGGCTAACTTTCAGGAGTGTCTTCTGTCAGGAATGTCGTAGTGAATAGAATAACTACTTAAGTTTCTACAAAGTAACGTACCAAATTGTTTATTTATTTTTTTATTGAACTCGAATCAGGAGGCGCATTTTAATATTGTTTGACCAAACGACATTTTTGTTTGACACTTCGCTTACATGCATACTAACTCTACAGGTTATGGTTTGATGAAACGTTTATTTTTAGTGCTACTTGATGAACACAACTAATACTTGTAGCCTAAGCTCGTAGCGTTCTTTATAATTAATTTTTATACAAATAATAATATCCACCGCAAACCGTGTTTTATAACATATCGTTTAACATTCAATACCGGAAACATCGAAAATGTGGATATTGAAATTGAAACTAAATATTTGCGGCACGATTCCATTCGTCATAGTCGCGACGGGCGCCACTTTCATTTCCGAACGCGAACGGATCAGATTAAAATAATGCATTCAATACCGCTAGGTAAGTGCGCTTACTAATGCAGATATTGCAACACAGTTTCAATAAGTACGTATAAAATTACCAATGGTAATATTATTTAACGGAATAATAGTGTTGGAAACTCGTAAGTTTTCTTTTTGTATAAGTTCAATTGAAACAAAAGTCTCAAAACTCAATACTTAGTCTACCTACTTATCAGATAAACGTTTAAATAATTGTTACAGGTAAAACTCCTATATATTCGTAGCACCTTTAAATAAATAAATAACAAATAAATAATAACATAATAAAATTGTAAACCTACAATAAAAATATAACATAAACCAGATAGATTGGTCGAGTGGTTTCAGTACTGGACCAAGATTTCGGGGTCCTGGATTCGATCTCCGTATCGAGCAACAAAAGTTTCGAATTTTCGAACATTGCTCGGGTTTGTGATCTCCAACCCGCATTTGGCAAGCGTGGTGAAAATGCCTGTAACCATCATCGCTGTTGTAACTTGATTTCAGTGATTGATGCCTTTGCCCTGCAGTGAGATTAGATTATAATCATTATAGTCATCATCAAACTTTACAGTCACTTTAACATGTCAATGTTAATCCACTTTTGTTGCACGGTCAGAAAAGTTTTATAAAGAAAATCTGGTTTTGACTTTTCTTGTGAAACTTGTTACAAAACTGATTTACTGAACGTGACAGGCGACACGTGACCGTACTAAGTATTGCCAGGCTTTGTCTCGACACTGAATGTGAGCGGAGTGCGAATAATACTGCTGGCAACACGCCCGACGGCGGCTCTTCCATATAAGAAAAAGAAGTGCCAGTTCTACTATTTAATATTACTATACAACCCCCTGGATAGAACCATTGATTGAAACAAGAGAGATCAACTTTCAATTTTTATGTCTGTCTGTTTGTTACGGCTAATCTCGTAAATAGTTGGACCGATTTTACAGGACTTTCACTCGCAGAAAACAAATATTATAAGGTGTAACTAAGGCAACATTTAATTTAAAAACTTTATTATTTTATTAATTAAATTAAAGGATGAGTCATTCCATGCTGAAAATCTTGTACCTAGTCCACAAGAAAAAAATCGCGGGCACAGTACTATATAAAATTGCGAGGCGCAAGTTCCGAAGATTTATAATAAATCACATAACTGTTAAAGCGTTATAGTCGGAGTGTAAAGTTATTGCATCCATTCCCTGGAGACCTTCGGGCGAGTTCCACACAAATCTCTTTCGGTCGGACGAACAGTATCCGAATACTATTTCGGTACCTACCTATTTGGGAATCTTGGAACAATGTTTCCGTATTTCACAAGGCGTTTGTTGAGAATTTTCCATTTCTACAATGTGATTTCCGATTTGCATTTTACATTAAATTTTGATTCAGAACGACTGTTTTGCGGATCATTTGTGACGAATGTTGATAGAATGAGCAACGTAATTAAAAAAATGGTTTTAGTACCAATGAAAAATTTTATTCTGATTTAAACTTTCATGGTCACTATCACCAGAGTTATTTAATTCGGAATTTATACCATGTACCTTATTTATTATGAGTTTCCGATATTTCGGCACTGTTGCAAGCGCCATGATCACGGGATCCTGTGAACGGGAAACTCATAATAAATAAGGTACATGGTATAAATCCCGAATTAAATAACTCTAGTAAAATTTTATTGATTAATATTAAAAATACTACTTTTCTTAAATAATTATTTTGTCCACACAAACAATGTCTTGGTTGTAATGTGGTAGCTCATATGGTATAGAGTAGTCGCCCATTTAGCGGAAGGTCGTGGGTTCAAGTCCCACTTAAGACAGTCGAAATTTTTATTCAAGGAATTGTATTTTCAATTTGCACTTGTAATTTAATTGTTTAAAAACAGTTTCAAAACATGAAATGGTGTTTGTCAATGTACCTACATTATAAATTAATATTCAAGTTAGCTGTTATCTCAGTTTGTAAGCTTTTTTATTGTTACCCATAAAGTTTAACATTGATTTTTCAAAGGTAAAATAGTACTCGATTTCACGAATTATGGCATGACCGAAAAGTATGGAAGATGAATACTGTTTTTTTTTTTAATAATATGGATTAAAACCCATGTACTCGTAGGTAGTGTCAAGTTTTAATAATAGTTACCTACAGTTTTATAATCTCTACAGACTCTGATAATACGATAGACACAAGATGCTTTAATTTTTAGAGAAGAAGCATAAAATATATTTTTATACGGTACTTCAGTTCTCATAGATCTCTATCGGATTAACGTTTTATTGAAAATTTATGAGACGAAAAGATTGGATTTCAAAACTTCACGCTCTCATATTTGAAAATTATTATTCCTTGAGCAAACGAACTTATGAGATTAGGAGCAAGTTAAAAAATCCATTCTCATGCAATTTTCCTTGCTGACCTAAAAACAGAATCGCACGGATTCGCACGACTCATGCTATGCATTCTAATTGCATAGTCAATGAACGCAAATAAACTGAATGGACATTGCAAATACTGCACGAGGATTATATTCTTTGGTCCTATTGTATCGCGAAAAAATGCGGAACTAAAACAACAACTTTTTTTCATGACGGTGCCATGTGAAAGTTTAATAAGTTGTGAACGTTGAAAATTTCACTACTTCAAAAAAAGCTGTGCATCTCAAAGAAAATTGATAGATAATTAGTTAATAGGTACCTAATAGTCATCAAATAAATAAAAAATCTGTTACATTTTTAAATCTGATTGAGAAAACATATTTTGGCGAGTTTGCTTAGCTGACCTTGATTAAAGTTTATATTTCAAACTTATCACACAGATATTTTTACCCACCGTATTTGTGTAGGTTATTGAATTTAAAACAAGCAATTTCCCTGAAGCAGGCTGGTAAACGACTGCTTTGTTGCTATTATAAAATCCAAAGTATTTATGTTTGCGCCAACTAGGTAATCTAGAAACTTATTTCCCAGATGCGAGATTCGTTTTAACGCCAAGATCCTCAGGCAAGTTTTCTCTTAGTCTTATAACAGTCTACTCTAAAAACTTCGCCGCTCCCAAACTGATTTCGATCGTAACTACTAACTTAGTCGGGAACTGATAACTTCATTTGCAGATCCTTTCAACAAACATCCGAGCGGTATTATAGGTACTTATTCGTTAAGTAGGTAAATGATGTATCGACTCATCGTCTTATCTCTAAAGTGCTACCTATTTACATTATTAAATTACATTTTTGTAGTAGTGACTAGGTGTTACTCAGTTTATGACCTATTTGCTTTATACTTGACCTAAATATCCTATCAGTTCTGACTTCTCAATAGTCACGAATACAAACTATGCCAACATTTTCCTGTTACAAATAAATCAGTAACTAACTGCGGTAGCCACCACATTTAGCCCAGCATTTATTTATTGAATGCAGAGCATGCGTAAAACACGCATTGATGTTAAAAGAGTATTGTGTATCATCAAATAGTAAATTTACTGCAAATCGTCGGATAATTTGCAGCATCCACTGTAACTTCCTGCGCTGTTACACATTTACGCAACACCCTCGCGAACTGCACACGCAACTACGAAAATGCAAACGAAAATAATCATTTGCCTCTTTATATTACCTAAAATAATCAAAGCTCAAATAGACGGTGAATTTTGGTGGTTAAGTGACAAAGTGGCGAAACTTACAGGCGAGGAACCATCGCCTCCCAAATTCGAAGAATTAAGTGAGTTTGATACCGATGAATCTGCGAAAATTATATTTAGAGATGGCCCTTTACAGTCGAAGGAAGATAATTTGGAAAGCGCTAAATCAGATTTAAATTCTTTGGAATTTACAAATATTGTATGGCCCGACGACGAGGCCTTTAAAATAAAACCAGCATCGACTCATATGAACCATGTACCAAATATGTTTACGATTGTATTGGGACTAAATCCAGAATGTTCTAGTACTCCAACATTGATGAGTAAACCAACTGAAGATTCATTTGATTTTAAATTTCCAGAAGATGATAATTTAGTCATAAATCCTTTGAAAACAGACTTAGATCTATCGATTTCACAAAATAGTATTTCAAATTCGATTAAAAAATCCACTTCAAGAGATAACATTAAAGAGGAATCTGCTAATGAATATTTTAAAAATGATATGCGTAAAGATTCATTTTCATTTAAATTTCCCGAAAATGAAAACTTCTTGTGGACACGTGCGAACACAACTAAGACAAACAAAAAAGAATCTGTAGAAACCCTCACACAGATTGACAATAACAAAAACTTATTAAAAAATGAAACATCATTATTGGACATTAAAGCAAACTCTAATTCTGAGAACATCTGTTCATTCATTAGTAAAAATGATTGTTTTAAAATGAACGGTATTCATTACAGTCAAAACAAGTAAGTAAAAGATATATGATTAATACTAAGTTTCACTGTGGGTCGGTGGCATGTGACTGGCTTCGTTTGGGGTGGTAGCATAATCAAAGACTTACACACCTTTGTTATACTTAGAATCTATAAAGGTCATTTTATTTTTATTCTGGATGGACATTACGGTGTTCAACATTGGTGGCTTCTCTTAATTCGTTGTTTTGTCTAGGCTTGAACGTAATCAGTCTTGAAAAAACGAATTATGGCCTCATTTTGTTATTGCGGGAACCTTTTATTGGCTTTCTGATACTTATTTGTTAATGTTGGTATGTTGCATTAGCTGTTGATTTTCCGAATATTTAATAAATAAATAAATTTCTTAGCCGGAAGTAGTTCGAACTCGTACGATTTTTTTTCAATTGTATAACACTATAAAATACCTACACATCGCTCGTACAATGGATACCTTCTTTTTGCCAGTCTAGTACAGAAAGCCACAATCAATGTCGCCAGTTGATCAGAAGGTTTAAAATTATCAAATTTCTTACTTTTAGGTTTCGTGAAAAAAAGCAAACAAGCGGGAAATCCTTTTTAGTTTGCTGCATTTTACCATTACCAACAGAATCTTCCAAAATATTTTTTCCCGATTCTTCTGAAACCCAATCCACTCGTTTTCGGAGATCAAGTAAAACAGAATTAGGTAACCCATCTTTGTCACAAAGAGACTTCTTACTACGTCAAAAATTTAAGCCTGAACGTGTTAGACCGACAGCAAGTCAGACAAGGGTCGTTACTCCCGGTGATGAAGATTACGGAGACCCTTATTGGAATATTAAAAGTTCTAGTTTGAAGAAACCAGGGACACACATCTCACAAAAACAAGAATATGATGACCCTGACTATGTCGAGGACTACGTCGTTGAACTGCCTAGGCCAGGACTAGTTGGTCTTTATTCCGATAATCCTGCACCGCCGCCATCGTGGTCGTTCGATAGCCCTAAAGGATCTTACGGTGGTACTATTGATTACAGCGATGAGGATGATGGAAACACATTTGGATACTCAACTATTGACCCTAGAAAATGTAAGTAAAACAATCAAAATCATGAATAGAATAAGAGCACATGGTAAATCAATTAAATTTTACTATCCGGGTATGTAAACATTATAGTTTTCAGAGTACCCTAGCTATACTGTGCTATAATCTAATCCAGTTTTTATGTAACTTACAAAGAGAGCCGTTTTTAGTATGTACATACAATGATTTCTTTGCAGCATCTTCCAAAGCTCCGAAACGTGGTAGGCCAGTTAAATTGACAACAAGCTCACCAGAAGAAACCACCTATGATCCGGACAGCCAAACTGTTAGTTTCCAATCAAACCCTAACTTTCAAGTGCTACAAGGATTCAAACTCTTGAATTTAGGTCGGAACAAAAACAAATTTTATTCAAAAAATACCAGACGAAGTACAACTGAAGGCAGCATCGAGAACGATAATAAAGGACCTAATAAAGTTAGCTCAGGCGTAGTTGACGATATTCAACAAGTGTTTGAAAATTGTGGCAAAACTGCTGTACGCCAAATAGATACAGATGATGGTAAGTACCTGTTTGTTTCAAAATAGTAGGTATATCTTTTTGTAATTATTTTCTATCAACAATTTATACTTACAATTTTGTATTGTTAAGCTTTTAAGGTTCCGTATTCAAGATGCGGAACCCATAATAATATACTCTTACATAGTTAGGTGAAACTATAAGTGTTGTTATGGTAAATTTGGGACATAGTGATGTCCATTTTTGGTATATTTATCTGTTTTTACACGGTTAAATCTCAGAGAGGTTCTAATTTTTTTTTTAATTAACTATTCGATAGTGAGGAGACTTCCTAAGTTATTGTTAAAAAAATTGCATCAGTACTGAAAATGACGAAGTTAAAAAATCTCGTTACCACATATAGAAGGTTGTAAAGTTGTATTTATATTTTTGAAGATCAACAGTTCGGCGATGCTGTTAGCGGGTCGCACCCCTGGATGGCGCTAGTTGTCTTGACCCGGAGGCCACAAGGCATTTTGTGTTACGCGACTATTGTGCATCCCCGAGCCGCGGTCACTGCAGGCGATTGTGTTTATGGGTATGCCGTAGGACAGATAAGATAATTTAAAATACCATTTTGTGAATAAAAAAAAACACCCAGTAGGCATACTACTATTCTACTATGCCAACTGGGTGTTTTTTTGGTGTTCTGCTTACTACCGAGGGTCCCGTGTTCGATGCCCAGGCGGGTCAAGTTGTTTTATTAAACGATCTTTTCTAAATTGGCTGAGCCTGGAAGGAGTGGGGGCTTTAGTCATCCTTCCGTTGGTCACAGCTTCTATCGCTCCCCAAGATGTAGGTACAAACAGCGGCAGGTCAACCTACCCAAAAAGTTAAAGGTCATTGAATTGATTTTCAACTTTAAGTACAACAAGTAGATATCAATATCACTTGAGAAAATTTGGCGTTTTGTGGTAGGTTGACGTGCTGTTGTCTGTATAAGAGCAAGTCTAATACTGGAAAGATTATGTCCAGCAGTGGACTGATACAGACTGATGGTGAAGCACGCCTGCTAATAGCGATTGTATTTATGTATACGCATGTTGAACTATGTTTACAAAATAAATGTCGTCACTAACTGATACGTTTCGTTATTCTGCAACAATTTCTACGGATTCTGAGCAATTATAGACATATGGAGAGATTTACCAATTCACTTTATCTTTTGTAAGCTTCGAGTTAAATGATCGCCGTCATTTTTTTTATTTATTTCATCTGTTATTCACATATGAAAAATAAGTAACTTCGAAGAGAATTGAAAAGGCTTAAACTTAGTACAATTAAAAGGTTGCTTAGGCGACATGATTCAAAATATTTTATGGAGTTGGACTTCTTCAGTTTTTTACATATTTTTCAGGAGAACCGCTGCTAAAGAGGTTACCTTAGTAGCCGGACTGTGGAACATAAACGACAGGACACGTTCCCAAAACCGCTTCGTTACCGCAACGCTCCATTCGCAATATCGCCCGAAGATTTTGGCGCACAATCTAGCGCTTTTGGTAAGGATACAAAAGGCGAAATACGAATATCTCTTGCTTTTAAAGCTTGTCTCGATTAAATTACGTGTACCTTCACTTATTTGACCAATTTCTGAATCTAGAAATTCTTGTCTCACTGTTGCACATAGGCCTCTTAAAAAGAAGGATTTTGCCATAATCGCCACGCTTGGCAGGCTGGTTGGTGATCGCAGTTTGCCGATGGTGCAGAAAAGTGTGCCTGTCTTCGCTTGCAGAACCTTTAGTCGCCTCTACGACACTAAAAGGTGGTGATAATCTTCTTTAGGCTTACACTTTGAACACTTTCATTTAATTTAAGCGATTGCCTTCCAAGCAGGAAATGAAACAAAACAACTGAATGATAGCTACTTACTCACCTTACTCAAAACCGTCGCTCCCTAACAAATAAAAAAACATAAATAAGTAATACGTAAATCAAAAATCTGAAATTATGAAAGCTTTAACCTAGACACTATACACTTAGACCTCCTGAGACGTAGTATTAGGGGTTAAAGTATGAAATTGCCGTTTTGTATGGACGAAATCGAGAAAAGTCATTTTTCCATACTAACAATTATTTAGTTATTTTAAAAACACCTGAACCGTTTTCGATGCAATTAACGGTGAAAGTTAGATGGTTATAAAGCTAGGCATTATAGTATTTAAGTTTCTGAAAATCAAAGTATGTAATACAAATATACTTAATTGAAGCAAGAAGGTCAGCTGGCACATTGTAAGGGGTCTTTTCAACGACTTCCTTTGAAGTAATAGGCACTAGTATTGCATTTTTTTTTAGTCAAAAGTTACTTTATTTAGTTTTTGATACAGTACAAAAAGAATTACGCAATAATATGACTATGCTTAAGAGCTATAAACAAAATAAAAAGTGGGAAAATAATCGGCAATTTCATACTTTAACCCCTATTATTAATAAATAAATATTATTTAAAAAATACAAAGTAGGATTTTTGCAGTGTACGTTAAAGGCCACATTAGTAATAACTGAGTCGCAACAAATATCGAATTTCTCCGAGAGAAGGAGTTACCAGTATTCCGAATTGATAAAACAATAGATAATAGTAACAACTTAACCCATAGGATGCTGGTTATTACAGAGGTTGCAGACGCAACAGAAAGTCATCGCGGCACGGCAGCCGGCTGCCGCTTAGATTGTCATGAACATAATAGTGAACATACGATACTGAATGATTAATTTTTTCAGCATTGGAAAACACCTCTAAATCTGAATGCCAACGTTCAGCCAGCGTGTCTCGGGAGCCCGCACAACGGAGACAATTGCAAGTTCTTCGGCTGGGGTGGCTTTGACCAAGGTAAATCTGTCTAAAGATAACATTGTTATTGATTAGACTTTGAGACATTATACATATCATAATAGGTACTTTAATAGTAGTATGCATTTTGCGAAGTTATAGCCACAAGAGTCTTAGAACAACATTGTTGAACTCAACAAAAACTGATATAAATTTGTAGGACCTTAAAAGATCTAAGGATAGTCGATAAATTCCACTTCTTAAAATATCCAACAGTTTAAAACATTACTGATTCGTTAATTATACCTAGTTCTAGAATTACCTACTTCTAAAAAGAAAGACCAATTCTTACAAATACCAATACTTAAAAAGGTCAATTATAAACGAAGTCGCGGGCACCAGCTCGTTACGTCACGTACATTCTTTTATTTTGACAATGAATACCCGATCGGCAGACAAGAGTTTATTTTACTTTCCAAGGAATTCGTACTAATATACTTTCTCGTATGTGATCTATGAACATCTGAAAAGAAGGTTATCATTTCAGATGTCCGTTCAAAGCCGCGCTGGCAGAGGGCCACTATCCTCCCCGAGCAGGACTGCGCCGCGCGTCTTTTAAAATCGCTCGACCTTCCTGATGACGGGTATTGTGCCACCGTGCAATCCCGAGGCACTGTAGTGAGTTAACACAGTATTATTATCCCACGCGACGTGTTGGTGATTCTGTGAATGATCAAATGCACATAATTCAGTCCACCGCCAGATAAATGCTGCATATGGAAGATTCTGCCGGGATACAGGTTTACCAGGCGGTTGACAGGATCAGTTTAAAAAAATATCCTGAGAAAAATTGAAATGTTTAATTGGACCTTTCGATATCCAGAAGACGGAAAGTAGCGTCTCTTTCTACCACTAGCCAAACCCTCCTTTTGAAGATGCCTATGTGTCCAACAGTGGAATAATAGGTATAGGTTCATTAATGCTGATGTCATTTATCCATGAAACTATTCAAGCATTGTGATCCAACGTAGATTCAACAATGTATTTTTAGTTATGTGCCGACATAACTAAAACCTCCAAAATCCATAATATACATTCAAAAACATAGATATTTTATGTAATATTTAATTTTATGCTTAATTTTTTCTCAGACTGGAATCGGTGGACCATTGATTTGCAATGTTGATGACCGAAGAGCAATATCAGGTGTGTCAGTTTGGCGAGACAACGCATTGGTACTTATACCTGCACATGAGTGGATAGTCAGAGCTTTTGAAGACCTTGACTTTGAATAGAATTATTTTTACTTTCTTATTTCTAGTAGCAATTCAGGTTGAAAATTTAACCACTTTCCAAATTTTAATATATCAATCTACGAGACAAAAAACAAATGACGTATTTTTGTCTTTTGGTTTAGCCCAGTACAAAAATGTCAAGATAAAGCACTAAGAAAATGTCCGCCAAAAATCAAACATTTTTGATACGGCCGCCAAGGAACACTTTTTTTACGCGTTGCGCATCAAATTCATTCATTACTATACTATCATAAGTTTTTGATTTTCCCTTTTATACCTTAACAGGTCTAGGACAGTAAAAATTGAAAACTATATCGCGAAAAATATTTTCGGGTGACAACTTATTACAGTTTTTACTTCATAAATAGGCTCTATAAATACGATACTGAAAGCCTATAAAAATTTTGGAAAGTGGTTAAAATTTCACCTGTATTTAAGTCGCTAATGTGTTTTTTGTGTATTTTTAACTAACATTTCTTAATAATGAAACACAAATATACTTTTATATGATTTTATTTAGACTTTCAATTTTACAATTTTTATATGAGTCCAGCCCTCTATACGACAGTAATATAATTAAAAAATATATTTAGATTAAAAAAATGGTTTAAAAGATGCCGTGGCTACCAATATCATAGGAACTAAACACTTAAAACGACAATGCATAGTACATTGGGAATGAAGAGATCCATTACTAAATGTTTTTACTATTCTCACGCAAAGTTCAACACAAACCTTAGGTTTTAATTTAAATTAAATGTACTTATAACGATCTTTGGTGTCGAACTTGAATAAATGTTATAATGTACGAGATAGTTATGGTTCTATCCTACAATAAATCGAAGTGAGCAAGAAAATTTTCTTTTTTTAACTAATAAAAATAACTTCGTTGTTAACGCACAACTGATTTGGCAAATAATAATATAAATCATATGGCGTATTTAACTAACGCGTATGTCGAATGTACAGTATACAACAATTTCTTACAACAACTTAATCATAGACTTTCATAACATAATAATACTCTAGGCGCGATAATAATCAATACTAGAATAACATCGATAACGAATAAATTTAGTCGTGGTTGTGATAATATAATGGTTCATACACATGACACAAGTCTTGTTCAGTGAATACTTAAATAATATTGTGACTAAATTTTGACAACCACGTATAAGGACGATAGAGTAAAAATTCGCTATTACGCGGCTCTGACGAGCGCGTTACATGACAATAAATATCAATACTATGTTAAGATAAGATCACTGTATCATCACATGGGTGCGGCTCACGCTATCACGAGTGGTTCATCGTCGGAGAAGCCTTGAATTGGAGGCACATCATCATCATCTGAAAAAAAAAACCAAATTCAGTTATTATGATCTATTAGACTATTTAAGGACCGTCAGAACCGGTTACACAGGGTTATCAATTGGGGTGAGTCGTTGTCGGTTTTGTGAGTCACGAGACGCAGCCATTTTAAAAAAAAACTAATAGTAGTCCTTGTGACGGACTTCGCTCGCAACTGTTTGAAGACGGCCGGACGGAGAAAGAAACCGACAATCTAAGACTAACTTCATCGACGTTCATTTCTTTCGTCGTGCAACTACAAGAATGACTAATACAAACCCAATGTTTTCAAATTTAGAATGAAGAGGTTGCTTTTGGGTAATCTCGCTTTATCGTAGGCTTCCTCTCAACTTTGAGGTTGAGTCCAATCCTACTTCCTACTATCCTATCCTATTCCTACTTATATTATTATGAACGTAAAAGTTTGTGAGTATGGAAGTCTGGATGTTTGTAACTCTTTTACGTTAAAACAACTGAACGGACCTAGATCTGGTATGGTGTTAGTTCATAGGCTGGAATAACATAAAGGCTACTTTTTATTCGGGGAAAAGTTACGGTTTCCGTGGAATAATTTTAATACATAGTTATACAGGAGGATGAAATTTTAACCACCTTCCAAATTTTAATATATTAATCTACGAGACAAAAAACAAATGACGTATTTTTTCTTTTGGTATAGCCCAGTACAAAAATGTCAAGATACAGCACTTAGAAAATGTCCACCAAAAATTTAAAATTTTTGATACGGCCGCCTAGCAACACTTTTTTTATGCTTTGCGCATCTTATTCGTTCATAACGATAATATTCATAAGTTTTTGATTTTCTCTTTATACCTTAACAGGTAATTGAAAACTATACCGGGAAAAATATTTTCTGTTGACATCTTGATTTACATTATTTACTTCATAAATAGGCTCCAAATACGATACTGAATGCCTATGAAAATTTTGGAAAGTGTTTTTTTTTTTATTTTATTTTTTTATTCTCCTTTTAATTCGGGACTTTAACCACAGGTTATGTCAGTCCCATCGTACCCTAAATAATGTTTTATTCTAAGGAAACATGAACAAAGAAATTGTTAGAAATAAATAATAAACTTAACTATAAATCAGACAGACCCGTGTCTTTGACGACTGATCACCATGTCACAAATTAGCTTGGCTGCAACTGACGTGGGCTCAGATAAAAACGATTGAAAAACACCCACATCTGCTGTTCTAATATTTAATAACCTAGTCAAAGACTCGCGCTCTGCCCGATTCTTATCACATTCCACCAACAAGTGCTGCACGTCTTCTAATGTACCACATGCTTCACAATTTGGGGTGTTAGATTTTTTCATCAGATGTGCAAACTTGTTTGATGGAAAGTGACCGGAGCGTAACCTATGAAGTATTTCAATGTAATTTCTACTCAGATTGACATTAGCAAACCAAGGTATACGAGAAGGCTGATTTTGCATGGTTTTATACCAAATACCCTTGATGAGAGAAGTTTCGTCAAAGTGTTTCTTCCATATTTCAAAACATTCCTTTTTAAAGTTAAATAAAATTTCCGAATAATAAGGCTTTATGTAACAAATCGTACCATCCTCTATTGCAAGTTTAGCCAGTCTATCAGCTTCCTCGTTACCTTTGACACCCACATGAGAAGGCACCCACTGCAGTTTTAACTCATAGCCATTTGTGTTAAGTTCATGTATTAGTTGCAGTATACTATGCTATCTTTACACCTCTGCTGCCAGAGGCGCAAAGAGCAATATGCTGCAATGCGCTTTTACTATCTGTGAAGATAACACTTTTGTCTAATTTTATTGATTTAATGTGCATCATAGCTTTGTAAATGGCAAGAAGTTCTACAGTCATGATGGACACCTCAGTTCTTATTTTAAACATTCCCGTTTCCATCCTTTTACATACATAGTACGCCGCGCCTCTACCTCTATCATCTTTCGAGCCATCTGTAAAGATCTTAGACCATGTCCCATCATATTTACCAGAAATTTCATCCAAAATATCACATTTTAAAGTATTAGGATCTAAACAGCTTTTTGATTTTTTAACACAATCTAATTGAGGGAAGATGCAATTCATGGTATCTATGCCTGTGGTCCAAATATCAAGTGAGTAAATTTCAAGAGGATATGAAGATTCAACGTCATTGTCTTTAGTTTGGCTATAAATTGTACTTAACAATGGTTTCTTTTTCTTATGCCAATATCGGTTCTCACAAGCAGATATAAGTTGTTTAAGTAAATCAGTTGTAACTTCATATGTACTGGCTTTTAAACAGTATTTATAGGCTAAGTATCTTCTTCTCACAAACAATGGTGGGAGGCACAATTCAGATTCCATAACATGAATTGGCGAGCTTTTGATAAAACCGCCTATAATTCGCAATGCTTGGTTTTGAATCCTATCCAACTTAGTGACATGAGATTTCGCGCTACTGTCATATAAATAACACCCGTAATCGCTCCTACTTCTTATCAGGGCAATATAAATTCTTCTCAGGTGTTTAGGATGAACTCCCCAGCTCGAACCTGCCAAAATCCTTAAAATATTTAAGAACTTAGACATCTTCTCAGCTACTTCGTTTATATGTTTACTCCAAAGGAGAGACCTGTCAAGCCAAATGCCTAAATATTTCATACACTCTGTTGAAGACAGAGATTTCCCGTTTATTTTAAGTGAAATTTGCTGTCTACTTCTACCTCTACTAAAAATAACATACTTTGACTTGGAATCAGATAACTCTAAACCTATATAGCTTAATTGTTTAACAATCTCATCAAGAGCGTTTTGTAGGCTACTTTCACAGTTTCTAAGGTTTTTATCACTTATATATAAGGCTAAATCATCCGCATACTGGCATATGTGCACATTATCAATTTGTTGCGCAATTTCCGCAGTTATTATATTAAAAATCAGGGGTGAAATAGGATCACCTTGCGCCAATCCTTTGTCGGTCCATCTAGATATAATTTCGTTACCCGATTGGTTCTTGATTTGTAGATTTCTCTTATTCAGAAAGGACCAGATATAACTACATATTTTCTTGCCTACTTGTAAGTTGTCTAGGATTGCAGTAGCTTGAGATATTGACACATTATTGTACGCGTTTTCAACATCCAAAAAACAAGCAACGGTAGGTATGTTTCTGGTGAAGCCTAGTTGAACGTATGACGTAATACGTACCAATGCGTCTAAGCACGAATGATTTCTCCTGAATCCTGTAGAATACTTTGGTAAAATTTTGTTTTTCTCCACAAACCAATCCAACCTTTTAACTAACATAGTGTGAAATATTTTACATACACAAGATATGAGCGATATGGGTCTTAATTTTGATTCCACTCCCACTTTAGGTATAGGGTCGATCTGGACATTACGCCACTGAAAGGGTATATAATTATACTTAAAAATCGCGTTAAATAAACTAAGGAGGTATTTCTTTCCAGCATCATCAAGGTTAAATATCATAGAGTATGCGATCCCATCCTCTCCCGGAGCTGTGTCTGACTTTTTTATACAATGCAGCATTTCTTGATAAGAAAAAGCAGATTCGAGAAGCTCATTATTGGATTTAAACATTGGAGACTGTTGAGATACAGAGTCGGGTGATAGTGACAGTAATAGTTCTTTTCTCTTTTCATCCGGGGGATGGGATACCGTACGTTTTAAACCTTTAGCCCATCTCATTTGTTGCCATACCTCTTTAACCGAAGTACACTTGTCAATGCCATTACAAAACTTTTGCCAACTTTGTGACTTTGCCTGTTTTATTAGACGTCTAGCTTCATCAACTTTATTCTCAAGTTTTTTCAAATTATCAGGAGTAGGATTGCGTCGAAAATGACTTAGACATAACCTTCGCTGAGCAACTATCTGAGACAGAGAGGAATTCCAGTATGGTTTAGGCTTAAAGCTCGCTTCTGGGCTAGTATTTATTTTTGTAAAAGGAATCGATTTATCGGCTGCTTTTGTGAGTTCAGTTTGAAATAAATCATATTTTGATTGAATATTGTCGCTTTCAATATTTTCTACGGTTAAAACATTTTGTAAACATTTTCTATAAGATTCCCAATCAGCTTTTTTAAAATTTCGTTTTTTAACTAACTGTAAATTATTTATATTGTTTATGCATAGTTTTATTACGATGTGGTCGCTGCCTAAATTCTCATTTAAAGTATGCCACTCAAAATTTATGGCAATATCCGACGAAGAAAAAGTTATATCTGGAGCGCTTTCTTGCAACTTTCCATTAACTAATTTTACTCTAGTAAATTGCCCATCATTGAGATATACTTCATCCTGTATATACAATATTCCACGCGTTCGAAGTCGCGGGCAACAGCTGGTAAACCATAATCCCTCAATTCCCAAAAGCTAATTAGTCATATCCAAAAAGGGTACCTAGTCTCTTTTGGAAACTGAGGGAATAAAAAGGAAAGATAATCACCGTGGTCCGTGATGGTGGCCTGGCCGCGGCGGCTGTCGTAGCGCGGCGTGTGCGCCGTGAACCGCAGGAAGGAGCGCGCGAGGCGCCGGTGCCGCAGCAGCGCGTGCAGCAGCGCGCCGCCCAGCGCCGCGCACGCCGCCAGCGCGCCGCCCACGCCCCACCACACCGCCGCCCGCCCGGACGCTGACTCTTCTTCAGCAGCTGGACGACATCATATGCTTTTACTATTCATGTTATCTTTTTATTCAACCCATAAATATAAAATCAAAAAGTAAAAATATTTAAAAATACTCTAACCCGAATACGAAAATGAAATGATTTCAAAGATACTGTATATTTGCTGCTTTGTTTTGAGTTTGTTTATACATTTTTGAACTCGGAATTTTGTCTGCTTTCACTTGATATCCCACTCGTGAAGACTACAAGCTTTTATTTTTAAGTACTCCATTATTGTTGTAGCATCCCTCATGAACCTTTGTTTAACAAAAGGTAGCTTATGTTACCCGGAATATAACAAGGAATCTATTGATACCTCATTCACCTAAATTGCCTCATTTTATTACGGTAGACTACTTCGATTTGGAACACTCATTTTTGTTTTCTTATTGAAAGGTACCATAGAGACATTTTTGGGATCACGGTATAAAAGTATCCTACATTTTGTAAACGGACAAATTCGCAAGCAACAGCTAGTAATAATATAAATGTAACTCTCTCAACTGATTTAGCAAAAGATTGGATGCATAATATAATTTGACACCATAGTATTAGTTTATTCGGCTAATTAAAAGTTAAGCGATTTTAGCCTACGCTTACCTTCCATAGTGAGTGTGTGCACTTCGCTCAGGTCGCTGTAGAATCCCTGAGGCGTCACGACGCGTACGCTCACGTACAGCGGGTTGGAGCCCCGGGCGGGCGCCGTGAGAAGAAGCGGAGAGAACTCCGCGGTTGCTACCTTCATATCTTCGCTCGGGTGGAGGAGATCTTCCGGGATCTCCTTTTCGGATACGATCACTTGATATGTTTGCCTAAAAGTGGGTAATGATTCTTGAATAAAAAAATCTTTCGCTAGTCGCAACTGTATTATCTCAGTTAGCTAAGAGGTCATCCATAAGTTACGTCACACGATTTTTTCGATTTTCAGACACCCCTCTCCCCCCTTGTCACGCATTTTTACGAAAATTCCCATACTATTCTACCCAATGCCACCAAAAGTAAGACCCTCCCCCTAAATCTGTGACGTAATACGTGGACGACCCATAAGGTTCGTGAGTTGAAATCAATCAGGAAGCTAAATATTAAATGATGATGAATGATCATATTTTTAAGTACCGTTATTAATTTAACATGTATATGAAATATTGAAGACAGTTGTTACAAAGACTTTCCTGAACTAGAATAAACCTGCGAATCAATTATGTTGTGGGTTCGAGTACCACCTAAGGCAGACGAAATTTTTATTCAAGGTTTTCGATTTTCGATTTACTCTAGCATATAAGTGGTTATAAAATAATGTAATAAGAACATTTACGTACTTGTGCTGGTTATTGTGGTCGGGAGCATCGTTCCAGCTGACCATGACGTGTCCGTTGGGCGACTGCCACGCCACGACGCCGCTGGGGGGCGCCACTTCGCCGATACGGGCGCGGGTGCAAACCACCGACGAGTTCGGTGATTTCGACTAAAATTGTTATAATTAGTAAAATTAAGTACTATTTCATCACAACAAGTGGACTAAGCCCATCTAAGTTGCCCATCATTGCTATGGTAAACTGAATTCAATGATGGAGGCCTTTGCCCTGCCGTGGGATGAGAAAAGGCTGTTACTTTACTTTTGACTGGACTACTACGACTACTTTTGCTAAAATTATATGTAATTACATAAGTTTGAACTGTTTGAACTGAATTTCATAAGTTGTTTAATGTCGCAGGCTAAATCAAAGCGTTAAAATTTACTAAACGCGTAAAACTGATTCACTGATTTGATTGTAAAAAGTTGTTTTTGTTCGAAGTTTCACTTACTGCAAATTGACCATAAAAAAAGTTATTGGCTTGGCTAAAAAATATCTCACTGAAATAAACACAAAATCTATTATTAGACTCGACGACAATTTCGCGTGTAATATATTAAATTTTGATTGCATGGCATTTTCATGTATCATGTGGAAGCATACTTTAGCATACTAAAAAATCTTTACATGGACACTAACTAGAAGTTGAAAATATTGATCCCTTACCCGCACGCAAATGTTGTATCGCGCGCCGACATGCACGCCCTCTAGAACGTGCGACAGTTTAGCGTACTTGCTCGGAAGTAACTCGTAGCTACTAGTCTTGCCTCGGGTCTCCTCGGTAACGTCCAACTGAAAACGATGGTAACCTTATCGCATTTTTAATTAGACAAAAAAAATGTCCACTATTCCGGATAGAAGCCAATCTTGAACATTGCCATGACTGAGAAAGATGAATGATGTTAAATATATGGATACTGTGTCGCAGAGTAAGAATCTGTTTGAAGATTTTTAGTATTAAAATTGATTGATGTTGAATATATGGATACTGTGTCGCAGAGTAAGAACCTGTTTGAAGATTTTTAGTATTAAAATTGATAGAACTTTAAAATACCTACGACATAGGCAAGTTTTTGTCGCGTCTATAAAACTTGTACACGGACTAGTTCTCAGGATATGCATATAAACTTCATCACACCTACACTTTTAGTAATAAATACAGCACATTTTGCATTTTGACCAATCATTGTAACGAGATATAGTAGGCTTCTCGAATTCTGCGCAGATAAATTCTCGGGTTTCAGGTGCGTAATCAAAAAAAATTAGCTTTGACTTCGCAATATAATCTTACCATATAAGTAATAGTTTCGCTCAACACATCGCAGTTCGCATCCCACAAGATGGTGAGTTTCCCTGTACTCTGATCGTAGCTCGCACGTAAATTTTTCACTGGAGCCCTAGTAACATCAAAAACTACTTTCAGCATACATGTAGCCTGGCCCCCAATTCCGCTAATTTACAAATGGCCCAATTGAATCGTAATAGGATCTCAATCGTATATTTAGGCATATTTATTATGGTAGTTATGTCAAATTATACCATTGAGATCCAATTACGATTCAATTGAGTCATTTGTAAATTAGCGTAATTGAGGGCCTGGTCAATGGTCAATCTACATTACTTTTATTGGACATGAAAATGTCTAACAATACAACATAAGGATAGCCTCATACTTTCACATGGTACCACACCAGAATTTGGTTAATAATAAAATGAAAAGACCCGACTTTAAAAACCACTTACTTAGAGTTCTCTCTAGTGACGACCTCGGTGAGCTTAGACAGAGGTCCACCAACGATGGCCACGCTGAACACATAACTCTCACACGAGTTTAGATTGTCCAGCTGTATTGTAGTCTGGGATGTCTCAACTTTAGTACCTGCAAGAAGTTAGCGCCAGTTAATAAGTTGAATCATTTCAGATCTCTGGTCGGCTTAAGGACAAAGTACAACAAAGCCATTTGTGTTTGTAAAGCTGAAGTTTAGAGATATTTCGTGTGAGTTTAAAATAGTAGTGAAGTAAGAAAGTGAAACAGAACTTTTAACAATGTTACGAAAATATATTTTTTAATATTTTTGTTTTTATTTTTCTATAGTAAGTGTCTACTCTACCTACACAAATATGTCGATATAGCACTCACCATTAGTCATCTCTCCAGGCAGCAACCTATTCACGACATTTGTATAATGAACTTCATAAGTCAGTGTCCTATACTTGTATCTATCGGCAGTTGGAGGTGCCCACGTCAGCCGGACAGAAGTGCCTTTCTCCTTAATTAAAATGGCCGTTAAATTCAAGGTCTCTTCAGGCACACCGGCCGTGTGTAGTTGGATCGTAAACGGGTCGCCGACGAAGGAAGCTTTGTATGCTTGGAGGTCTATGTAAACATCTGTGCCGAGCGGAAGGTTGAAAACTGAAAGTAAATTATAAATGTGTGTAGTCTAGGGTTAGTTTGAAACAAGAATACATTATGGACCGAAGTAGGTTTACATATTGTATTTATATTCTTACACCTGTGTCTTGTCATGTATCAAATCGTTAATAATGTAACTCACTTCCATAATCCTCTCGGATCAAGTTTAAGTTTTCCTCAGAGATATTTTAATGAAAAGCTACTTTAAAGAAGCAGGTACTATTGTCCAAGAATCTCACAACCGTTCTTTCAGAAGTAAATTCAACTTACTCGTAATATCGTGCGCTTTAGTGTGAATAGGTTCCCTACTCGGATACTCCGGGGGCAATCTGACATGGACCTTGTATCCCTCGACGCCACGTATGTGGACCCAGCTCAAGTACACGGTAGACGCGTTTATTCGCCTCATACTGACATTGGTCAGGTCGTCTACGTCTCCGAACTCCTCGAACGTTATGTTAGCCACTTCGGATGAGTTAGAAGTGTAAGCGTTGTTCGTTGCTGTTACCTGTTGGAATAAAGTTGGGTATTCGGATATGTTTATAAGTCTTTCCTCTCATAAATAAGACTGCCAACCTAACCTCTACACCCTGTGTTTACAATTTAAAGCCATTTTCAAAATATTTAATTTTTTAAATAGCGATTAGGTGACGAACACGAAAAGTGTAAGTTAAAACACTTTTGAGCTGGCGGCTTCAAAATGTAAAGAATGCTCCCCAGTTATTAAAAAGATAATCAAAATACGGTGATAGGACCAAACTACGATCCCAATACTCATAACAAATCGCTATATGGATGTAGGTATGCGTAATATGTCTTCGCAGCAAAGTTGGTAGAGCAGAAATAGTCGTGATTACGTCTTTGGTCGGGTTCGACCTTCAGCCAAGTTCAAATGAAACAGAACGCAGTGAACTATCTGAGCTAGGAAAGCTTTGATGTCACCTTATAGCTTTCTCGTGAGAGTAGTTGCATAACAATGTGTGATTGTGACGAAGTGTCTTAACCCTTACTTACTTAACTACTTGCCCTAATGACAACCCGGTTGCCATAATGTTAATAATGTAAATTATGTTGAAGATTGGAGTACGACTGCACTGTGACCGCAGTTGTGTCTGTTGTTTATTTTTTTGTTTTTAGTGTTCAAACACAAAGATCAAGAGATCAATCTCTTGTTCTTTGTTTGTTTGTTGAGGTGTGAATGTGTAGTTTTATCACATGAATAAATATTCCCACCAGAATACAAGCTGCCTATATGCGGCCCGCTGTTGTTCCACTCACACATAGCGCGGCGATGTCGTAACATCTCACCGACGCGTTCACCGACGCCTCGCCGGGGTAAGAACTGGTTTTCGCCGGCTCAGTTGCGGTATAAATGACAGGGCTGCAGCTTGCACGTCGCGCGCATTAGACGACATTTATTTGAGTGATTTGGCTGACGAATTGTGATTTTACCATTTCTATGATTCAATTATTTATATAATATTGATTAAGGAAAATTGGTGTTAAATCTAAATAAACAAAGGGTCAGTTACGCACTGCTATGGTTTGTTGCCGGATAATTGTATAGGAAATGTCTGGATCGACACAAGTGCAAGAAATCGGAATCCTATCGGAAAATACCATAAATATAAGCAATGATTCCTTATTTATTCATCGTAAAGACTTTAATGCAGGTAACGTATCTACAGGCCGGGTTCCTTAAAATACCGCCAGGCCTAGATAATTATGTTAATTTTATTGGTGAAATGAAAAAAAGACTTACCAATATTATTTTAAGGATCCGAGAATTTAAAATATTGGAAATGAAATATAAAAATAAAATTATAAATTAATTATCTTTTGACATGCTATGCGAATGTTTTCCTATCAATTATTTAAGGAAACTGTATAATAGAATTAGACTGTATCACACGTTAAAAGGAAATAAGAAATATTTAAAGAAAAATAAATTATTTAGGGTTAGCCATTTATAAACTAATTTAACTTTAGTATTGTCAAATTACACTAAAGCTTATATTTTATACCTTTTGAAATAGGTACACGTTTTATAATGTAGGTAGGTACTTACTTACCGCATTTTATTTTTACAACAGATGTCAGCCCTATCAGAATAGTTTAAAAGTTAAGAAGCTTGTACTCGGTAGGAATATTTACTCATGTGGTTTTATTTTTATTTTTGATCTATTTTAATTAGCCTCAGATTTGTTTATGCATGGCATTCTCTTTACTTGACCGCTTATGAGTAATTGCATTTGTAGGTATATGTTTTCTTCACACGGTTATTTTCGCTTTGTTTTGATATTCCACATTGTAAAACTATGTAATTGGCTAAGCGTATTATGTATGTTTTTTTTTTACAAAAATGCTGCCTTTCCTAATAAAGAAAAAAAAATGTTATAAAAAATTTCATACCCAGATGGAATAGTTGCTGTTCGGCTTGAATAATCCCTTGACGGTGATAGTGTGGGTCTTGGAATCGTTCGCCGCTACGGTACTCTGTATAGGCGGTAGAGGCGGCGCGTAGTGCACTGTGTAGTACTGTATGACGCCCTGGGGTCTCTTCGGCGCGTCCCATTCAACTTGCATCCGACTGCCGATCAGCTGCCGAACTGTTAATCGTTCTGGAGGCGATGGTACTAAAACAAAACAAAGTCGTTTGTTTATCTATGACGTGATATACACGGTGCATTTTCAACCACCTGTAAAACCAAGCCCACGTTATGAAACCATTATGTATTACATCTTGGCAGTATTGTTTAAATTTTTTTTACAAATTTTCTTTTACATAAAAATATTAAATATTGGTTTAGCTATTTATTTTGAAACACGCTGTGACGCGCACAGATGGTAGCTATGTGAGGTCCATTCAACTGAAACCCCGCCGCAGCAAAATAATTCGTCTGTGCGCGTCATACCGTGTTACAAACTGTCTGAATCAAAATATTATATTAAAAAAATATATATGATAATTTTTTTTATAACACTGCCATGATACGTACATAACGTTCCAACAACGTGGGCTTCGTTTTCCAGGTGGTTCAAAAAGCACGGTGTAGAATAGACAACAATCTAATATACGATTCAGACCGCACGTTTTTAGCATTGAAAGCATACACACCCGAACTCTATAGTCTATATTTTTTAAGTTACCTCCTTCTCCTGTTGTAGTATTGACGAACTTGCGTGATGCGTAAGTCTTGTTCGTTTTGCTATCTTGAATGTAGAAGGTGACATTGTAATTTGTGTATGGCTCCAAATCTTTGAACCTGTAGAAGAAAATTAACAGTTTTAGTTTTGCTAAGGCACAAAAGCAACAGTCTAATATTGTCAAACGTTTTGTCACCAGCTCAGTTGAAAAATAATTTTGGGATTTTTTTTAAAAAAAAACTTCAGTGGACAATTCATGGTTTATTTAATTATCTATACTAATATTATAAAGCCGAAGAGTTTGTTTGTTTGTTTGTTTGTTTGAACGCGCTAATCTCTGGAAGTACTGGTTCGAATTGAAAAAATCTTTTTGTGTTGGATAGTCTATTTATTGAGGAAGGTTTTAGGCTATATAACATCACGGTGCGACCAATAGGAGCGAAGCATTCGTGAAAAATGTTGCAGAAATAATCGCGATAACAGAAATTGACGCGGACGAAGTCGCGGGCAACAGCTAGTTAATAATACAATTTTAAATCTTGATTAGGTGCGGTACAATCGCATATAGGTGAGATAGGAACGACCTTTTAATCAATATGACGAATTACTTCATAAACTTTTGATAAATAATGTAAGGTAAATAGTTTCATCATTATCAACATTAGACCTTTCCAAAAGTAGGATTTAGTCACGATCGCTACACTCAGCGGGCGGATTGGAGATAGCCGAAATAGATTCTCGCTCTATTTTATCGACCTTTTTCTCTGTGGTGTTATAACCAGTCAATACGTATGTATTTTTAATAAACATATTACTTCCTAAAATAAGTGAGCCTTCAGATAATAAAGGAATGTAGAGAACTTTATAAATGATACGTTTACCAACCTATAAATGCAGTCATTTGACAAGGTCATATTATGCCAGATGCCGTCAGACACCTTCGCTATGGACGGCAGGAAACTGTTGAGCACCATCTTCTGCTGAGCCATCCAGCACGACACCAAGAAGCTGGTCGAGTTTATCGAAGACAGCCCCACGCCGATGCCCATTAGCTATAAAACATACACTTATTAAAACCGGTCTATCAAGGTTAGGTTTGGCAACAGTTGACACTTATAAATTGAATATTAACAGGGATTTGAACCATACTTCATCTGATCAGCCATTTTGGCATGATTGACTCACAAAAATTAACTAAAATTTTGCATTTATAATATTAATGAGATTCGTATTTTCTAACGTTGCAGATTTAAAATGTTTTTTGTTAAACCCTTTATACAAGATAAATTTAAATATTAAATTGTAAGGACGTTATAATCTTTTTTTTAAAGTCAAAATAGTCTTACTGTGTAAGTGTATACTATATCCCAATATCAATTTCGTTTCTCCTTCATGTCGTTTTGGTACAATGCGGCCCAACTTCGATATTTTCATGTTTCCAAATCTTTTCCTACTTTGAAAAAATCAAATACAATCAAAGTATGGTAAAGTTAAGTAGGTACCTGATGCACATGAACAGAGTCGCCAGAGGATTCGGTACAGTTGGATTCGTCACTCTCATCGTAGCAGTCCTGTTGTCCGTTGCAAACCTTGAAGTGAGGGATGCAGAGGGTGCCTTCGTCGCATACGAAGAACTCAGCGGGACATTCGAGCACTGGCTTGTTGCTCTGAGATAAACAAAAAAAAACATTATAAGGACCATTGATGTAATATAAAAAACTAGATACACAATCAGCTTCAAAAAGTTCCCAACTATAGTCCTTTAAACATAGCTTGATTAGAATGACACCTGTCAAACTGATGTGACTAGTGATGGGACTGATTCGACTGATCAAACGAAAAAAACAGTTATGGCGAATAAAATAAAACGAAACTCAGATATATTAAGATTTAAAAGTAAGTCGGTATCGTGATCATTATCGGAATAATTGGAACAATCATGAAATTATTATTTTTTTTAATTATCGCATATAGAATCTAATAAATTTTCCGTAAACTATTAATAATTTATTGCAATTTGATGTTATTAGCATCAACCAATGCTAATTAAATCATCTAAAACATTTATGTTACATTACTTCGATTTTGAAATATTGATAGTCTGTTGATTTCGATTTGTCCACTTTACGTCATCACTAGCGATTATGAAAAATGATGAACCTTGTAAAGACGTCTTTTAAAGTTAGGTGTAATTTATGTGACTGGATTATTTTGATGTTTATAACATCTATTGTATATAATTAAAATGAGATTAAATATGTACAGCAATGTATGAAAAAATATTCTTAACTGAACATACCAGTTACCAATATTTTTTCGTGTGCAAATGTGTTTCACTTGTGTGACGCTGATACAAAGTTACGTCGTCTCTTTCAGTGAGAACTGTCATTCTAATCAAGCTATATTTTAAGGCTATAATGTGGGTGCACTTTGAAATATCGGTGCACTTTCAGAACAAAATATATCGATCGAATATTCATACTTTTGCATGTCGACATAATCTGGCAGGGTTATAGAGTTGACTCTGACATAAAATCAGCGTCACTAATCTGTTAGTTTTAGGTGGCATTCTTGTATCAAACTGTGTATCTAGTACATAATAACCAACTTCAAAAAAGGAGGTTCTATGTTCGTCTGTATATTTTTCTATAATCTATCGATGGACGTAGACTAAGACAAATAATGTTGAGTGGATGTAATAAAAGTTATGTTAAGTAGTTTTTTCTGCACACAAATTAAACAATTGTAATTTGATATACATATGAATCAAATAAGAAAACTTCAAAAATCTCATTTATGGATCTTTTGCACCCTTTTCATTACTTACTATATGCGATCCGCACAAAGTTTCATCGCTTCCATCGGCGCAATGGGCCACGCCATCGCAGAAGTGTTCATCCTTGATGCACTCCCGGCCGTTGGCACATGGAGTCTCGTCCGCAGCACAGATAGGGGTAGGTTCCGTGGTGAAGCGCCTCGCGCAGCCTCGTTCGTCGGCGCCGTTCGGGCAATCCTTGCGGCGATCGCACACCCACGACAGGGGGATGCATTCGCCTAGTTAAACAGTTTACGCTTAATATAAACAAAAGTATATAACATAAAAATAAGTTTGGATGGATGTTTGTTACTCAATGACGCTAGAACGACAGAAAAGGATCTAGATAAAATTTGGCACGGAGATAGATTACAGGCTGGATTAGCATTGCCTAATTTTATTTCGGAAAAATGACCGGTTTTCGCGGGATAGTTAAATTTTTTTTTATTCTACATTTATGAACTATCCGGCAACATGCTAGTATATATAAATATAGTATATAGTTCGCAATTCTTAACTTTGTCTACTTTGCAACATACATTATTTACGTATAATCGGTGCAACTCTATATTTGGCTACCGTTTTTTCTAAGTATTGCAATAACAAGTGAACTGTACTAAAAGCTGTTTAGTTTACTAAATAAATAAATGAAGCATTTGTAACCTTTCCTGAGTCAGTTTCCTTTAGTTGTAGTCAAAAAAGGACAACGGCAAGCATCAGTGCAGCTTTCGGGTTTTTGTAACCACAAATTAAACCTTCAAGTAAGACGTATTTTTCTAGGGTGTACAAAAAGGTTTCTGGCGTGACTTCAACCTCAATGGCAAATATTCTGACATCACTACACAAACAAATAGATTATCTCACAAACCTGGTGCACAAGTGAAATGATTCTTCCCGCATTTGGGTTTAGAATCCGCATGTTCAGGGGCCACTGATGTCGTCTCGTGTATCATCCCACAGCCGGCCTCGTCTGAATGGTCACCGCAGTCGTCGACACCATCGCAGCGCCACCAGTACGGTAGACAATTGCCGTTTTCACAGCGGAACATCCAGTCTAAACAGTTTGTAGGGAAATCTATCTTCTCTGTGGTCGGCCGAGGAAGCAATTTCGAATGACCGGTTGAGTTGCAGTTCTGTTCGTCAGACTCCTCAGGGTCACCGCAGTCGTTTTCGCCGTCACATACCTATGGGACAGGATCAGAAATAATTACACTGACAAAATTACAATAAAGTAAAAGAGCATACACTTTTAGATGTTTACTGATGCTGTCCTATTGCAAAAATTGGGATACAAAGAGTTTTTTTTGCATTTTAAGGCGCTAATCCATATACGGGCAGTAATAAAGGTATTAGTTTGATACTGAAATCACAGAAACATAATTCACTCTTAAGCGTGACCTATGGAAAAAAACATAGGAGCAAAGCGTCGAGTTACAGGCTTTCAATCGCACGGTTAAAATCTTAGCAATTGGTCTTACTTTTCTTCTTTTAAGTATTTCACTCAACTACAAATGATAATCTCTAGAATTGTAGCTAATCTTTACAAACGGTTCCACCAAATAGAACCCCACCTACCTCGTGGCGGGCGGGGCCTGAATAAGGGACATCGCGTCGCGTCAGTCTCGCTGCGACCATGACGCAATCAAACGTGTGCAAGCAATTATTAGAGTGTTAATGTCAATTACTGTTAGTTTGTGTTCGTAAGTAAAACCAAAAGCCAAACGAAAGTTACTTAATATTATGCAGAGAATTATTATTCGTAGTCACTTAAAACGGTTTAAATAAGGTTTACAAGAGAAGTGATCGCTCACCCACGACTTGAAGAGACACTTTCTGTTCGGGCAACGGAACATGTACGGCGCGCAGGAGAAATGTTTGCATTTCTCGTCCTTTTCATCCTCACCACCGAGGCAGTCTCTCTCTCCGTCGCACACCCACGAGTTGGGTATGCACTGGTGGGTGGTTTCATTGTTGCAAGCGAAACTATCCGCCGAGCAATTGGTACCGTTGTAGTTTACGATAGGGTTCGGTGGAGTTATCTGAGAAAAAAAATATTTATAGTTTTTTTTTTTATCTATACTAATATTATAAAGCTGAAGAGTTTGTTTGTTTGTTTGTTTGTTTGAACGCGCTAATCTCAGGAAGTACTGGTCCGATTTGAAAAATTATTTTTGTGTTTGATAGTCCATTTATCGAGGAAGGCTTTAGGCTATATAACATCACGCTGTGACCAATAGGAGCGAAGCATGAGTGAAAAATGTTGCAAAAATAATCGCGATCATAATAACGGAAATTGAAGCGGACGAAGTCGCGGGGAACAGCTAGTCACAAATACGCAGAGAAGTAAAAGACATATCCAAATGCTACATGAGATGTCTGATATCATAGTTTATCAATAGACAAAATCTTCATACATATAAAAGAAAGTCGTGTTAGTTTCACTACTTATAACTCGAGAAAGGCTGGACCTATTTTTATAATTTTGGTGTATTTGGATTTGACTCTGTCAGGAATAGGATAATAAGCATTAAAAACGTTGGGAAGTAAACGTAAAAAATATTAAGAGAATGTATTTCTCTTTTTCAACCACGCCATATTTGATGACAATGACATTTAACACGTCAAAATCAAATACTATTCTGAGGCGATACAAAGTTCGCGGGGTCGGCTAGTGATTCATAAATTTACTATTGGGCCGGATGACAGCTAGTCGAAACAAACAAGTCTGCGTATTATGTAATTTTAGATAATATGTTTTATCACAAAACAGCGGATTCCTCTAACAAGTTTTTTTTAATTATTAGTATGTAACACTGAAACAAGCTAAGATGTTGGGTGTGTTTATAGAGTTATGAGCTCGTGGGTTCTTCTTCAGCGCTCTGAGAACCGTACTAAGAAACTGTGGAGGGCGCCACTTGCTTTAACTCAAAAGCAAGAAAGAGTTAAAATATATAAAAAGAAAAGGGTTTTTTTTTATTTGTATCCTGTTATATTATTTTATATTTTAATATAAAAGAAAGTACATAAACGCTCAGACATGAGCGTGGCAGATAAATAATGAGCCACTTAAAATAAACTTACATTATTGCTAAGAACCAATTACCACTATGCAATTAAACAAAAGTTCTGTATGTACTTAACTAGAAATTTAGTCTTAGGTACAGTGAAGGAAAGCCGAGGAGCAGGCGTTCCGTCACTCACAAATAACTAGAGGTTGGCCTGACCTACGAGCTGAGGAGTATCATCGATGGACGAAAACTATCAAAAGAATAAAATGTTCATAAAAACCTAGTAGCATGATATTAGATCATGTCACCAATAATAATTATAAAGTCACAGTGGAGAACCACACATATCCTTCTGTCCCTGGAGCAGAGATTTTCACATGCGCACAGGATGCAGGAATATGTCCTAGTAGCTAGGAGCGAGGAGGGCGATATTTCATGCCCATAAAAATGCAGCAACAATCACCAAGATGAGGCGATGCATCATGTAAATTTATCCATCAAGGGACAATATAAAAATGTTAGTCCATGAGGAGTTGAAGAGAAAATTAACAAATAAAGCCAAAGGGCTTTTTTTATTAAGCCAAAGGGCTTATTACATGCCCACCGGCATTTTTATTGTGGAGCACTACGCCATCAAGAGTAAAGATATTCTTGATAAAAAAAAAAACAAGAATGTGGAAAAAAGCTGGCCACGAAATGGCGTCCGCTTAAAGCGATCCAACCTCTCCCCTCTATGACAAGCAACTTTTTTTTTTAATTCGTTGCATGTTACGACTTGGAACCAAAACTTCTTGACACATAAAGCCAAACAATGCAGGAAACTATACGCAGCGCTGAAAATAGTAGAAAACTAATTTAAAGAAAAAAAAACACAAATAAGAAACTATTACAGATTACATTAAGAACAAGATAATATATTAATTTAAAAAAAAAAGTTCAAATAATTTGTTTTAAAGAGGGATTGTAGGCTCAAAGTTGCACCGATATTGTTTCATCAGCCGGAGAGATGGCGTTACCAGAAAAATCCTTAGCTGCGCACGAGCTGTTGAAACAAAATAAAGACAAAACTGTAACGATGTGTTACAACACATTATCATCTTAATTTAACTTAACTTATCTTACAGTTTTTGGCGGGAAGGTTAGGCCAGTGGCTTTAGCAACACTATCCGAGTTGTAAAGCTTAGTGATAACCTTTCAAAACTATACCCCGAACTAATATACTTACGGTGCAGTTTCGTTCATCCGAGCCGTCCTTACAATCGTTGTCGCCGTCGCACACCCATCGCTTCTCAATGCAATTACCGTTAGTACATTTGAACTGATTCTCCGTGCAGTTGTTACGGTCGCAGTCTAAAACAAATATTTATTTATTAACTAATTATATTTATCAGGTGAACACAATCATGTTTAAAATCCACGGACAGTTAACCATCTGTCTTCGCCACTTCTCGCTAGATGTTGCTACAGTCTACTACACTCTGAAATACGTTCATTGATTTGTTTAACTCTTTGAGGTGTATAAACTAAACTTCTTACCAGTCCTATTATTATTACCTAATATTATTATTATTATTTTTTTAATTCTCAAGCTTTTTTGTTTACTGTTTCTTCAAATTAACTTAAGCTATATATCTGTTTTCAGCAGTATTTTTGTGAATGTCGTGGCAGCCAATAAGTAAGGCAACACTGTAAAATTGGGTTTTAATATTAAGTATGTTAATGTATGCTTTGTTGGTTGTCCTTAACAAATAAAATAAAATAAATAAATAAATAGCATAAGATAATATGTCAGTAACCTTTTTCGTCACTCATATCAGCGCAGTCGATATCCCCATCGCACTTCCAATGCGGCAAGTAGCAGCTTGTATCCGCACACGGAATCATAGGAGGCGTGCAAAGACAACCGACTTCATCCGAATGGTCACCGCAGTCGTTATTTCCATCACAACGCCAAGTCGCGGTAACGCAGAGACCGTTCTTGCATGTGAATTGGTCCTGTAAAAAACATACGTCTGAAATATTGATCGACTAAAGACGAGAAGTATAGATAAAACCTAAAACATATTTCAGGCATTAATTCAAATTTAAAGAAAATACTCACAGGACCGCAGGTCAAACCAGGTTTCTTCGGGCAAGTCATATTAGCCGCAGGACGTTCACCGTTCGGGCACATGCATTTCCCATTTATTTTTGTAAAACCATCCGGGCATAGACAACTATATCCTCCTCCAGGACTACCCAGGCACAAGGCTTCGCAAGGAGGATTCTTCATAGAACAGCCGTTGGAGCCGTGTTGCACAAAATAGGCAAAGACTTTTAGATCCATCAAACCAGTGAATGTATCGTTAATCGTAAGTATGTCTGATCCTGTGTTCTTATCCGCCACAAAAATAGACTTCGCCTTCCAATCGTCCCAATACATTTTATCCTTTAATACAGCAACAGCAAACGGATGCGCAACCGTCTCGTCGTTCCATAGTATTCTCTTTAAGTGTCCTCCGTCTAAATCTGCACTTGCGATGTAGTCCTCCATAGCATCCACCCAGTAGATCCTCTCCGACATTTGATCAATCGTTATACCGTTTGGCCAGTGTACTACCGGCTTCCCAAAGAGTTTCTTAACCTCAGTGCCATCAAGGTTAGACCGCGAAATGGAAGGCTTATCCCTATCCCAATCCGTCCAGAAAAGATAAGCCGCCCTAGGGTGCACTGCGATACCTCTCGGTTTACTCAGCACTCGGGAGTCTAAGATAGTCACCCTCATTCTTCCAGCATTATTCAAATCTGTTCTTACAGCTTCAATTTTCTTTCTCATACCGTCAACGAAGAACAAAACATTTGAGATCCAATCGAGAGCCATACCCTCAATACTAGCCAAATCGGTATCAACGACCACTTCTTGAGTGGTTCCATTATTGAAACATTGACGACTAATTTTATCAAGTTCTATATCAGCCCAGTAGATGCAATTATTCTTCATGTCAAATTCTATAGCGACTATGTTTTTCTGATCTGTTACCGGCATGATGGTGGTATTGTCCATTAGATCGATGCGAGCAATTTTATCTCTAAGAGCTACAAGTAAAAATTCAGTGGGTTCTTTTAACGGGCATGGGATAGTGTCTGGTAAATAAGGTAAGTAAGAAGCGCTGTAGCAGATGTCCCCGTCTATTTTCCTGTAGCCTTTAGTGCGTTGGTACGTTTTCCCGGGGCGACAATCCTTCGGAATGGCGTAAGGGTCAAAGTTGACGCTCTTGTTTCTAACACACTCGCTACCTTGACGCCTGAAGCCGAAATCACATTCGAAGTCCCGCCTACTACATTCGCATATCTCTTTCTTAACTGGTCTTTCATAATCGATGCCGTTATAACAATTAGTATGCGCGAACCGTCGTTGATACGTTTCCCTGACCCCGAGAACACAAGATACCGATGAGTTCAGTCCAGAAGGTGACCAGAATTTGTAATCGTCAGACGTACAATTGCGAGAGAAAGTATTACGTAGATCTATCGTTATGATAATCCACTGATGTTGATCGTTTGCAGATCCGAACATAGTAAACGTGGTAGTGTTTTCGCCGGGCTCGGTCATTAGCCCATATATGCGAAGGTCATTTTGGTTGAACCTGCAAATGAACGGAATTGTTTGCATTGACATTTTATCGTTTGAGATAAGTTATTGTGTATGCATTATTGTATGACTCACTGATAAGAGTTCCATTCGATGCCTTCGTTAGTAGAGTAGAGTATACTGCGTGTTTCCCCGCGGGACTTGAAATACTTGACAGCGACGAGGACGCCGCCATGGTCTCCGTAGTTGAAAAAGTAGTAGTCTTTGAGGATCCTCTTCCAGGTCAAGCCGGCGTCTCTGCTAATGTATACACCGGGTATGCCCTTAAGGGACTTGCCCATCACGCCTGTCGCCATGATAATGCCAGGAGCAGACTTTGAACTCATGATGCTTGCCGACCTGTAGGTAAACAATGCTTCTGTTACAAGGGTACTATCAAAAGAAAGGCAACATATTTTTATTTAAATAATAAGTTAAACACTTTTTGATTATAGCACGTGGCATGGGGAATAGTTTAGGTAGGTGACGATCGCACTTAAGGAAAAGCATAAGAAACCACCTTACAGTAGCAAATTAGCGAAACATTCGGGTTAAAGTATGCGTTTACATTGTTAATTTTAATTGTCAATTTTGAAAAATGTTCAAATTTGACGTCAAGTCATCAATTAATTTACTTCGTCACTGACAGTTTTTAAAGACAATCCTACACTAAATGGATGATGTGATAATAAATAGTAATGCGACGTAGGAATGCATAAATCCATCCATTCATAGATCGAAAAGTAAAAGACGTTCGAAAATTGCGAGTGTAATCTGAAAGCGCGCCATAGTAACTAAATTGATACATCCTGTAACTAATAACATTTCAATAAAATGATATGATCTAATGAATAAATATAGGACTTACTCATGCTTAAAATAAAATGAACTACAGTAAAACAACCAGCACAACAAACAAATCTGTAACATAATCAAAATTCAAACAGGTTTTCTGGAAAACTATAGGATAATTGCCCATTTAATACTGCGAAACTAAATTGTGATTCTGATCTTTTTTTCAATCAGTCAGTTAAAAAACTAAACAACTTAATATGCTATATTAATTGTATTCTATTTAGATTTTGTGTATTATTTGATACAGATAGCTAAACCAACGTTAATTACGCAATTATGTAAATTAATTTATTTTGCAACGGATAATGTATGGTATGAAATAACTCATAATATAAGTGTAAGTGTTGAAGCTTGAACCAAAATCTACCATTCGACACACAATCACACAACATATACAATCCACGTCACAGTTACCTTGACACAGCGGCTACGACATTTCCTGGCGGGCTGCAAGTAACGTTTAACTATGAAATTTATTTCACAAGGGATACTAGCCGAACTACATAACAAACGTAAGGCTATGCTGGTCATCAAGTATTACTACCCCAATAAAATTTACGGACATATTTTAACAAATTTATATTTTTTATTAAGTAATGTATTTCCTTTTAAAAGGTGATTCTACTGCTTTCATAATACAGTCTACCCGTGACCATAATTCTCGTTCAACATGGCCGAAATGTTAGGAAGGTTTAAGATATATTTTACAATTAATTGAAGTTTATGTGTAAAAATGCAACAAGTTGAATAGGTATATTGATTTAAATTTTCATTGTATCTTCATAAAAGTAAGTTATTTCGGGGTAGACTTAAATTTAAGAAAGTTCATATCCATGCTCAAATCATGGAAACCCAGTTGAAAATCTCAGGCAGAGGCAGTAGCCTTAAAAAAATTAACTAATAAAATAGGACATAATTTATTTATCCAGTCTACGTCTACAACTACTGGAATACTTAAAGCGACAGAAAAAGCTTCACAGCCACACTAGTTTAGCCATTTGGTAAGTCAAGGACACCCAAAGATAACAGCACAGACGAAACATACAATTTACAGAAGTCAATGACCATCATTTATCAGATGCATTTCGAAAGGTCGTGATACGCTAAGATGTTATCATAACGAACACACTTCGCTTGTGTTTGTTTTTTTTGTTACCTATTGTTGTAAGAAATATTGATTTAAACTTAACTTTATTATATTATAAAACGATACTATTATTTTGGGAATAGAATATATTGAAAGTCTTCAATAACATTAAAGTGTTACATTGAATAGATCATATTTAAATGGTCATTGCACCTAATTAAATTGGATTTAACTGGATACCAAGTACACCATACTTGGAATCCAGGACTTTCGTGTAATTCAGCTGACAAAAGAACACGAGTCATTTATCAACCTCATCATAATGAGCACATTGTGCGGTTCTTAGAATGCAGTGTTATATTACATATCATGCGTAAGACGATATAATATGCTGCAACCGCAAATTAAAATACTGCAGCATCGTCGACGCTCGTAACTTTTTACTTGAGGAAAATGATAAGTCACGAATTCTTGTTTATACCTACATCAATATAAAAACTAAAAGGAAAATCCTATGTAAAGTTTGACCTTTAAAAGACAATTCTAACATCGATATACACGATCCTGTTCAATCAATAAAAGAAAACAATACATACAGTCTATTTACGTTAAGAACAGGCCCGCTTTAAGACGTTAATATATATAAATAAGACCTTATCTTATCGTATACAAGACCGGAATATGAAAAGGTAAATATCAAATACATGACCTGTTTAAAAACTGTTTTCTCTTTCAGCCTATTCACCGGAAACTGAGCATCGCCTTTCTAGCTTCTAGCCTTATGTATGTCGCAATATATTTAAGAACGTCAAGATTTTGACAGTTTGACAACTTTACAGTCAAATTTTTCAGCTGTCTCTCTTCCAGATGGTTATATTTTTTAACCCTAAAAGCGCAGCGGCTCCTGCTGACTTTACGTAAGGTGAGGGAAGTCGATCAGACTCACCTTGTAACTGGATACAGCTGACTGAACTTCTGGCACAAATGCAGACTGCAAGAACTGTTCAAGTAGCAGTTAAGATGGTTACCTGATAACAGAAAACAAAAATATGTTTCATAAACAGGGACAATTCGACCGGTTATGTTATCATACAGAATTATATCATGGCATACACCTGTGAAGCCATATTCTTATTATATGGTATCAAGGAACTACCAATATCTTTTATAATTTACAAGTAGACAAAAGCGTTGGTCGATATAACCGGGAGTGCGAATAGCCCATTCCCAAGCGGGCGCAATCGCAGGCGGAGGGTAGTATTTATTATATTTTAACATAATAGCTTCAATTTATTGTCACAATCTATGAATAGAACGGCTTAATATGATGTTATAAATAAAATATATAAACAACCGAAACTTGTTTTGTCGAAAGAGTGAGTTATTTCGAGATTTCTACCATGTACCTTGTTTTTTATGAGTTTCAGATATTTCGGCACTGTTGCAAGCGCCATGATCGCGGAAGAACGAGTTTTGTCGAGTAACAAGTTGTAAAATTACTGACACGAAATCCAAGATAAAGGTTAAATTTAATTGCATACAATATACAGATAAAAATATGCGAGTTGCGCCTTGGCTTTGAGGTAAAACAGCGTGGAACCTTCACACTCAGATAAGACTGGATGTCAACTGTGATCTACAATGGTCATGGTCCTTGACAAAAGTTTAATAAGATTCTATGGCTGGCAATCGCTCCAAATAAAATAACAGGACATGAGTCATGTTCAGGCATGCCCTAGTCTTTAGCTATGAATAGGACAAGGAAGATTTGGAACTTAAAGAAAATATGCATGATGACCAAAAACATATTAGTCTTAAGAATAAGCCTAATGATCTAACACCTCGAGACATAACACTTGAATAACCCTTATATTTTGTACTAAAAAACAATATTAAGGAAAGTAATTTTCCAAAAACAGCTTCGATTTGGGTACCATTTACACTCTTAAACGAATTTAGAAAAACAACTCATACACGAACATCCTTTTAGACAAAGCTTGCACCCGATTGGTTATGAAAAAGCTACGTACGCAGACTCTATTTTACGCCCCAACCACTACGGGTCCCATTTTGTACAACATTTTTTCCTTAGAGATTGACAATTAATCCTAATTTCACACATATGGTTGTTTTTAACAATATCTGGCCTTCAAGACATTTATTCGCATCGTAACAACTGGTCATTCAAACATAATAGAAGATTTCCAAAATTGTGGCGATCAGAAGCAAATTCGCCACTGTACTTATAGACAGAGGAGTTTTTGCCCCTATTCCCCTCAATAATTGTTTTTTATCATATTAGGAAACATTATTCAGATCAAAATTATCTTACAATTCATCAGTTTTTTTTTAAATTCTTCATCTACTTACCATTCTCATCCTCAGTGGGTGGGTTAATGAGGGACCATGTCACTCCGTGGTCAAACGTGATCATAGAGACGAGGTGTTCTGGGCCTATGTTCGACACTAGCGCTGTGGAGTTCACTTTGGACGCAATATAAACTCCTTTTAAACCCTCTACTCTGTATAGGTCCGTGAACGGATCTTCGGTTACATCCCTGGAAATAAATTTGTTATTCAGTTAAGAAGTACTAAATGGAATATTCTACGGTGTATTTAAAAACATAATCAATTAACTAGTAAAATATAAAAAAAAAACTAATTAAAAAGTATCGGAATAAGTCTTCTCTAGTATCACTATAGACGCGTTGTTCGCCTGCTTAAATTTTGCTACTTGTATGGTATTTATACGGCAAAAACAATGGATATTATGAGGCATAGTCTATGATTTCAAATTCATCAAACACGGAGTACATTATTTTGTTAAAAAGATAATAATAAATTCAAATAGCTACTCTTTAAAATAGGTAACGAATAATTCTAAAATATTGTGTTCGTCTGAGGAACTATTCATCTCAAACAAGGGCCGTGTGATGCCGATGAAAAGTAAAATAGCACTACCCACTCTAACCACTACCATTCTAATAAGACCGCCAGAAGAAGACGGAAGCCGGCGTCTTCTTTTTAACATTGGCTAAATTGCGACAACCAACACATTGCTGGAACAAACGTAACCATACGCCTTTAGTAATTCCTGGCATCTTCAATAATCCTGACCATGGTAGCGGTTCCGGCAACGGCGATGCTAAGAATCCTTGGTTAGATCCGGCTACATGGTAAATGTATTTTGTTGATTAACGATGATTACCTACAGGACAGACTTAGCCTATTGTAGGAATCATGGCAAATGTAATAGATTTTTGTTGAGAAATAAACCTTTCTTACTTACTTAAATTTTGTTAACAGTGTACTTTTACTGGATAGACATGTAGAGGTTCAACGTCCTTCTTATTTTCTGTTGTAGATACTAAAATTGCACATACTCCACGGCCGGACTGTCCGATCTTTTTAGTGTTGCAACCATGCTTTGTACAACCAGATAGAAACGTCGGGAACGTGAAAACTATTTATTTTAAAGAATGCATCAAGTTGTATTGATTCCCGTTCAGAGTACCAACGGTACCAAAAGTTAAATGACAACCAAGAAGAAAAACTTCTTAGTTGTCATTACATTTTTACAAAAATCAAAATCCACACACAGACAGAGGCCATTTCGAATAGCTTGGTCGCGCAGCAAGCATGCCGTCGCTGGCATGTGTGTAGTAGCCTAGTGTCAATCACTATTCCTGTCAAATGATTCATATTTTTGTGATCGTAAACAACAATCCTAAACGGCCGTGTTACCAGTCAGTAAAAAATAATATTATTGTTACCTTGCAACATAATACCTACTGGATCCATAATGAGTCAACTGTCTGTTTACTACATGTACGTATAGGTATTAATGTGAACGCGTTTCTACGACTTAAAACATACATTTGCGTCCTAGAAGGTGGAGTGAGATTATTGAGAGTGGTGGTGACCCAGCACATCGGCTAATTATATTCTACATTACCTATGTTTTGACTTGCAAATCACAGAAAGTGGACATGTACTATTTCTTTAAAACATAACCTAAGCCTATGGCCATAAAGCGTAAAATTAAATGATTTGCATTTTTAATGAGGGTTGTGCAGAATTGCCGCCTTATCTCGCAAGCCATGTCTCACACGTAACATTCACAACTCCACTTATGCAGTATTTTGTATTTTTTAGGCCTATTGAAATAATGGTCATTCATTCACTTGCCTACCATTAGTCACCAAACGAGTTTCGGTGATAATAACACTTTCAAATCAATCTACTTACTCTAGAAAGCTGTCCTTCCAGTTGCCATCGGGGAAATAGCATAATATCTGATCCAGGCTCTGTACGAAGTTGTATTGTGAGAAGTTATTGTTGATTTCCGACACGAACAAATTGGCTAGCGAATCTGTGTGCATGACAGAGACGAATATGCGTTTATCAGTCACGTCCGCTATGTGGAACTTCTTCAAGTCCAACTCTGTTTGGAACTCGGCTTTGAAGAACGGGCCTCTTTGGTGCGAAATGTAGAGATGTAGTGTGTTGCGCTGAAACAAATACATATTGCATTACGTGGGTATTTGGTGGATTAGAATGACTCTGGAATGGCGATTGCGCACCGGACGGCAATCCAATGTGGTGGACCGATGATCTACTAAAAGTCGCGCGAAGCCGATGGATGCGGGTCGAAGATGCATCATCGACCCGTATCTCTTTCCTGGCTTCGATTGCCATTCCACCAGACAATGTTGGTGTTGTAACAAAATCTTCCTTCTAGACAGGCCTATATCAAGCAGTGGACTAGCACTGCCAGATGATGGCGATGATGACATCGTATCAAATAAGTAAGTAAGTAACGGCACAGATAATATAATACTAGGTAACGGCCTATAATCATCACACTGCAGGTCAAAGGTTACCATAGCAATGATAGGTAAGTACAGGCATAATCGCCAGGCTTGCTAAATGCGGGTTGGTGAACACAAAACCGAGCAATTTTCGAAAATTCGAAACTTTTTTTGTTTCCTGTCCCGGGGATCGAACCAAGGACCCCAAGATCATGGTCCGGTATTTAAACCACTAGACCAACACGGGGCGTTAAATATCTTGAAGAATATTTTCTATTCTTAATAATGTTGAATGTCGGTATATAAACTTGAAAAATTATGTCTCAGGCGGGACTCGAAAACTCGAAACGAATGTTGAATGCTTTATTATAACATACGAGTATAATGGGATTTCCTTATGTTTGTATATTATATGAATTTATTTTTTTCAGCAATCGACAAGTAACCAAACAAACATTTAGTACATACTGCAACAAGTGCACAAAGTTGACTAATTTTCGTTAATATTGTGCAAGACAGAAAATACCAAACATACCCAAAATATTCCGTAAATATTCACCACAATGAAGATAAACATAAAATTATCTTGACTCCGAGCAAACAACGAGTCTATATTCTATAGCTTGTGTGTCAATATACAGGATGAACATTTAACCACCTTCCAAATTTTAATATAACAATCTACGAGATAAAAAAGAATTATGTAGCCCAGTACAAAAATGTAAAGATAAATCACTTAGAAAATGTCCGCCAAAAATCTTTTTTTACGCGATGCGTATCTCATTACGATACTATTCATAAGTTTTTCTCTTTTCCATGTTCTGTGGTTTTTGATTTTCCCTTCATACCTTAACAGGCTTAGGACCGTAAAAATTGAAAACTATGTTGCGAAAAATATTTTTAGGTGAAAACTTGACTTACATTTTTTACGTCAAAAATAGGCTTTAATACATAAAACATATCGTATTAAAACACTCCTATAAAAAATTTGGAAGATGATGAAAAAGTCGTCCTATATAAACTATAATAGTCATTTAGGAATTTCATTAGTTTTGTTTCGTAGGCCTTGAATACTAAAATCAGTAGGTATTATAGTTATAAAATGATTCACCCAATGCGCTCGGAAATGATTCATTCTAATGAAACATTGTAAATGAAGAAAGAAAAACAAGCATTTTTAATTCCTAATTTTAATTGATTATACATATACATATTCATGACTTTGAGACTACAGTGTTAGGATTCGGATAGGAATAAAAGATCTAGCTGACGTAATAATACCTATCAGTATTTAAACTTGAAAGATTATGTCTCAGGCGGGACTCGAACCCGCATCTCCTCGCATATCATCTAGCTTTAGCCGCCTGAGACATAATTTTTCAAGTTTAAATAGAATTACAATTAAATTGCTAAAATATCATATAAAGTATAATAATACCTATTTATGAACGCGGACACTATCTAGTTCGTACCTCATTTTTAAGACACCATTTAATTTTATCGAAATATTGAAGTGTTAAAAATTCTTGCTAGAATTATCGACACATTAGCAAAACTTAAAAAAAACATTCACTAGGCACTTCAGAAAACGATAAATTATTGCTTTAGAATAAGTGTCCACTTAAGAGTCTACTAGTGATTAATTTTGCATCGAGTACGTGAAACTAAAGTAATAAAGAATGTTAACATAGGTCGGATATTGTTTCTTATAATTATTATAACACAAGGCCACTTATGTCTTTCTACCTAATAGGGAAATAAGATTTATTGTTTTGCTGGTATTATTTGTATTAGGAATGCAAGGCAAGATACATTTCAATAAACAACAGATAAGTATAAATAAACTAATGTAAGGTCTCAAAGACAGTGAGTGATACACAATAATGGTAATGAAAAATAATAATGTAACACTCGTAGAAATATCATTTATGTAAAATTGTTACAACTCTTAGCTAAGTAACCGATACGGTAAACAAAATACTCTTTAAAAAATTTGAAATTTTAGTTGTGGACAACATCACATACATTGTTCTGTTCCCAATTTAAATAACTATTAAAAGCACTCGTATTATGGAAATCAGAATCAACGAAGGTACCACAAACACCCTGACCCGAGAAAATGTAGGAAAATACTTTTTTTCTACACTGACCCGTCCGGGAATTGAACCCGGGACCCCGGAGCCGGCGACACCTTAAAGACCGGTGTGTACGCCACTCCGCTTCGAAGGTCGTCCTCTATAATTTTTTCAAATGTTTTTCGTTGTGCTTTACACGCGATTGCCGATCGGTCACTTTGAAAAGTGCGTACCATCTATAATAATACTCGTAGCTACACAAAAATGCCCACATAACTATTAATTTGTTTAGTAGACCACGGTTTAAACAAATTGAAACTCTTTAGGATAGAGTTCACCAAAATATTATTTGAAATTTTTGTATGGGAATAGTGTCAAATTAATCGTCAATCTATGTTTACTGGCTGTTTAAGAATTGATGAACTCGGGTCTTAGTTAGCTCCTAGGAGCAGAACAACCTTAGTTCAGTCAAGCCAACTCAAAAACTGAATGGTTTAAATATGTATTATACATTATTTTTTATCTCGTTTAAAGTTCTTTACTTTTTTATAAAGCGACTTTACAATTTTCAAGTTTAAAGTGGTTCTTGTTACTGTTACTATTGTTACTGTTACTATCATCTAGTCTGCAATAAACAAGTCGTTGAATCATAAAAGCCAAGGCTAGTTTTGGCTTGAGTGGTAGCCCTGAGCATAACGGTTCTGGCGGCACTGTTACGTTGAAGATACGATAAAGCTAAGAGAGAAATGTCTGTTAGATGACCGTTAATACACATGCACGCACACATTTAATCTTATATGTTTTGGACTGGATATGTTTTTATGCAAGGAAGTTATTCATATAATAATCGGATACTGGATTTTTTACATCTGTATCATAAATACGCAAATAGGCAAATAGGCATAGTTACCAACACCCACTGTGTTGGTAACTATGCCTAACCAAATGCGTGAGTAATACAAAAATAAACTGTTCCAAACTTCCAAGTAAGTATGTACTTGATAATTCAGTGTTCAGAATAGTTGAAACAAAGTAAGTGTTTAATTATTCAAATGACTATGTTTATTAATCTATGCGTTTGTACACAAGTCAGGGCTCTATTCGTATATCCTCTTTTTAGTATTTTAGAGTACATTTATATTAAGAGCACAGTTGGTACAAGTCAAAAATACATTTCTTGCATAAATGCTATAAACAGTATCTGAATATACTCCTAGGGGTTCTCCTGTTTTTACTAATAAACTCATAATATAAGAAGTGGTACTTTATAGGGTCAATTTATTCGTTCAAATCAAAATCAATATTTACAGATACACAATAAAAACACATTTCACGGATTCTGCCACCATTTATTTTTTTAGTTTTAGTACGGAAGACAACACATAAGACTAATCAGTGGGGCAGCTTTTGTATTAGTTGAAATAGGTGCTATTTTGCAATTTTTATTGCGTCTCATATTAGTTTATTTTTGTATATTTATTTGCTATTTATAAAATGAAGACAAAGAAGGAAGGTGACCGATTATTTTTGGACGGTTGACAGAGACGATGATATATTGCAGTTTTAAATGAAAATAAAAACATCAAACCAATGACGCAAGGAAGTACATCACAAAGTCAAAAAAGTCAATGAAAGTTGGTATTCGCTAACTGTCGAATAGTTTAACTTAAGCAATTATAGAAGAGGCACTTATAAAGGGTTTTGGTAGGATACCTACATTATTACAGGTTGATCATGGGCATGAACTTTGATTCAAAGTCATAGTGAGCAATTGTATTATTGTTGTGTCACGATAATTTACTAAACTATTATTACTTTGCCACATAATCTTCATTAACAGGTTCCCTCTGATCTACCTACCATAAAATACTACATTTCTCATCATCATCTTAGCCAAACGATACCTACTGCTGGACATAGGTCACCCCTAAGAATCTCTAAAACTATCGGACCCACTCAGCCCAGTCTTTCTTTCTTTTGTTCCCAACTCATCATTTCAAAATCATCATAATTCATAGCTATAGGAACACTGGAAAAGCTGAAACTTTACTTGGGAATAATATTGACATACACAACGCAACAGGAATTAGAAACTAAAAGAACAAAACAATTGAATCGGTTGGTAGTTATGTACTTTTTGAAGTACATTCATCATTAGAACTTGGATATTAGTTAAAGAGCAATTCCGAAACAAGTAACGGTCTTATTTTAAGTAGGAATTACATAATGTCTTCATACAGCTGATACAGGCGATAATCCCAACAAAAAGTATTTGACAGCATCACGAAACTATACTACGTCAATTTACAAAGAACAAAGCCACACAAGGTTTTCCTTGTTCAATGCTGTAGAAATTACTAAGGAAATTACCGGATAACCGTTATACTAGGCAGGCAGGTTCTAATTTCTTTTTTTCTTTTTTTTTTTACAAAATGCAATGCGATGAACTAGTGTGAATCTAACCAGCACATTTTCTAATAATTTATTTATATTTGGGACAACAACAACTGAATACAATGTATACTGCATGTGCTTATCACATGATTAGTCAATAATTGTTGATTAAAGTATTTTTTTAAATTCTATAAGCGAAAAAGGAAAAGATGCAGAAAATTATTTAAGTAGGTACTCATAAATTATTTTGTGATGCATTCGTAGTTTTATGTTTTTTATATTGTAATAGCATTAGTCACTGAGGAATCCCAGCGAAACAATATAAATAACTGAAAATATTAATCAACAAAGCCTTTCTTTGGTTACAATCATCGAGAGAAATATTGCTTGTTTGTATAACATGTACAAGTAAACTAACATGACCTATCTGCGGGAGCGGTGGCGGTAACAGACACATCCACGGAACGGAAATAATGTCTTCTGGTGATGTTTTTCAACCATCAAACTTGTCCAAACTTTGAAAACCAAAACTTAAAACTTGAAATGAAACTTGATAAGTACTAAAAAGTCTGGGGCGGTGACGGTGGTACAATGGTTGTAGGCATTACATAGATGGACCATGTGCATAACATTAGGCTTATTGCTATGTATCATCAAGTGAGGCCTAAATCTTGAAAAGAACTAAATTTGGGCTAACCATGATGATGAGAAAATATACGCGGCGATGCACTTCGATTGTATAATAACAATACAACATGGTAGGTACTTGAAAACATATTCCGAAATCTAGAATGGGACTAAAATGGACTAAATATAGGCGTAAGAAGATCCATCACACCACCACCATCTACAATTTGCCAAAGATATTGTCCTTTTCGAAAAGAACTTTAATTTATTAGTAAGAATGAAACTAATATTATTAGAACATTGTGCAATTTAACCAATTTTTTTATACCTTTACAGTCAAACCACAACACGAATAACCCTTTTTTGTTAGAAACGAGTTAACGATCAATGCATAACTAATCAATCAATTAAGAGATATTAATAGCCTTAAAAATATACATATTTTAGTTACTTTACATTTATTTATTAAATGTTTTTGCATTTGCAATTTATTGCTTTTTGTAAATTGCAAAAAAAATGCTTCATAAGTCTTATTATTAAAAACTTTAATATTATAGATATCTATGATTTTTGTGTTTTTGAATTTGTATCTGACGGGAATAGGATAATAACTATTACGAACATTTAACGTCGTTTGATTGATTTGTTGATGAATTGATGATTAAAAAAATTGATGAAATGATTAAATTACTAAAATGGCTATTAAAAAATAGGGGTTGGTGATAAAAGGGTAAAAATTTAGGATTGTATGTACTTTTGTATGTTGTATCATAAAAAAATAGAAATTAAAAATTTTGTCTAAAAAATAAATTAAAAAATTTAGGGTTGGACTACACCTAACATTATCCCCGACAAAATTGTGATTCTAAACCATTCCCAGATCCCCTTGAACACACACAAAAAATTTCATCAAAATCGGTCCAGTCGTTTGAGAGAAGTTCAGTGACATACACACTCACAGAAGAATTATATATATAAAGATAGGCATGATCTTAAAATGGTCTAGCTCCCCTGAGTAGGTAACATAGGTATGATGGCAATCGCTCTAAAAGTAATAATAACTAAGTTGTCACATCATTGATAACGGTCAAGCGTACACCGAAAAGAAACAAATCGGATCGAAATATGTATAGAAGTAACAACAGCATAAAATTATTGCCTTGATCATTTTAAACTTGAATATTAAGTAGGTAGGTATTATAAACCAGCAAGATATCTAAGTAAAACAAAAAATTAACAACCCGATATACGCCATGCTATTAATTATTGCAACATATTTTTCAAATAATGAAAAAAAACAAAGTCTATTGTGTTTTTTTGTACCCCTTGCTTCGCTGTTTCGACTAGGTACCAGTTCGCTTTTTATTCATACAACGAACGCTCTAGACGAGACGAGAGAGACAAGTCAGATAATTCGCTGCGTATTATTCACTTACAAGCATTTCCTTGCACCGGGATCCAGAAGGTACCTCACAGATTCAACTAACATCAGGGGAATTATTAAATTACGCGTGTTAAGTTCTCAACCTCCAAACAACCAAATAGTTTGGTAGAGTAGTCAGACAGTCGTATTCTTTAACCGACGAAATTAAATATTATAAGGTTTTCAATTTCACTTTTTTTATAAATGAATGTATAACTTTTTTACCAAGAAGAGAGATACTTACTTCCTGTTTTTTTTTTTCCATAAGTTATTGACGCATAGTTAACTCCAACTAAATTTAGAAAAAACACCAGATGAGTAGAAAAATTGGATTGATAGTTTTAAAAACAATGTTTCTCGTATTTTCAGTCGGTGGTACGATCGGCCGTGAAATTGATCTATCAGTTTCGTGAAAATTTTATGTGTAGGTAAAATAACGATAAGGTTAAAGTGATGGACGTTGTTTAACCTTTTTAACAAAGAAAAATTATCAAAAATTTAACATTCATAATATCTTTGCACCGACGCAAAAATGGTCGCTTTTCAATTGATGGATTAAAGTTGTTTTTACTTTGATGTCTTTTGAATTCACTTTATACCTAAACTTTTAGAGACGTATCTTTTGGTATGTCTATTTAACTTGGAAGATATCCGCTACTTAAAGTACCGTCTGTCCTACAAAGTTTTATGAGAGTAGGTAGTTACATAGCCGCAGAACAAACACAAAACTGAAAATCAAGTATACTTCCTAGACAATCGCTATCCGACAGAGATTAATTGAGGAAAACAAACTCCTAATAAATAAGTAGGTACAGGTAATATATTATGGACATTAGCTAATCAAGTCATTATTGTTACAATTTAATACGTCAATTGAATTCTTATCTGCATTGTTATCGGCGTTAGAGCAAATCACATTTTTTTTATGAATTACATTATGGAAATTGTTAGCAATACCTCGAGTAAGTCGTTGGCGTGCATGTTCAAACATAGTGTAAATAGCAGATATAGGTTTTTTATTATCATTTTATTAAATTAATAAAATAATATTATGATAACATTGATGACGGCGCGGCGTCATGGGTTTACCCCAGATTGAATTTGAAGATAATGCATTTAGGTTATAACAATGTAGGTATTATGCGTTTGCCTTTTTTTCACTCCGCCCATCTCCGCATTACTGAAAACGCCTAACATTCAAAACTTTGATACAAATATTTAATATTTGTGTTAATTTATTTTAAAAGATTGGTACATAAAACTTGATTTAATAACAGATTGAATGGCGGAACGGAATTTCGGTCATATGCAACCTTTTTTTTATCTGACTTTAAAAAAGGCGGAGGTTCTCTGTTTGTTTGTATATTTTTTTTTAAATATAAGTACCTATATTAATCGATTTCTCCGTCAACTGTAGACCGATTTTCAAAATTCTTTTTTTTTTAAGATTGCATTAAATCCTTACCGGTTTTAAGACTGACCTTTGCTTTATTCTAAAAAACATAATATCTGGTGCTATACTCTATTACAAACAGTAACATTATAGCGGGTATCATTATCACTGTTAACATGTAAATTATTGTAAATAGAGCAACTACCTAAAACATACAAACAGCACTTGTAGCCTATAGGTAAGTAATACAAACTTATCAGCAATGTCATGTTTATAAGCGTCAGTTCACAACTATCTAGGTACCTACTTTATTTTATTATAAGTCGCGCCAAACTTGTAGGTCGCTCTGATGTTGTCACACGCTGGTATTTAGATGGAAAATAATTTCCACGCTTTATTTTACATTAATGCTATAATTTATTTAAATAATAACATAATTACCACAAAAAGTAACAGGTTACAAGCTAAATCTATCTTTAACCTACGTAAAGACGTGACGCGCATCAATAGGGCATACAGTACCTAAATATAGCCTTGGGTCCCAAATCCTAGGCACTGTCTTATGTGTCTTTTCCGATACCACAGATACAACGAAGTTTCGTCATATATAAATCAATTTCGACCCGAACCAAAAGTTAGGCGCGACTCCTACCTATTCGTAGGTAAGAGTAACGTCTGATAAGTGTGATGATAAGGCAGCCGATAATCGAAAGGAAACGTTCAGTGAACAAAGAAATTCGATGTTAATGTAAACAATAACATTGGTGCCAGCGAATGTTGTAGTAATTTGGGTCAGCAATAATACTCTGAGTGAGACGTTATTATTACTGTCAAATTTATTATGTACGCCGAACAGGCGGCATGGCATAGTAACAAAGGACTGCTTGTAATGACAGTATTATAGGTAAAAAGTGTATAAACTGTAAAACTGTAGTACTTATTGCTATAGTCCAATGACTTTCACTTTGAATTCGTAGGCATAAATTCATATAATTCAGTGTACTACAAGATTATAGAAACACACAAAGTTTAGAGCACATTGAGCAGTTTGTAATATTATATCATACTTAGTAGGTACTGTTTATTTTTTCAGACAGATAGCCAAAACCAATGATTTTAACTTACTTACCTCTTTAGATTGCTTTGTTGCAAACATGAAGTCCCCTTTGATTTGGAAGTCTTTAGCCTCCTCAAAAAGCACGTCGGCGTTATTCAGGTCCGAGGGATCGCTCGCACTAAACACTGTGCTTGTCCTATCTGGCTTCCATCTTTCCACATAGAAAACTTTTGAGAATTCCGGTCCGGAAGACCAAAAAAACGTCTTAACAAAGCCGTTTATCATTTTGAAGGTTTTTCCGCCATCTACAGTTAGATATAGCTGCAAAGAAAAAGAAAACTTTACAGTTCATCAGGTCAAACACATCAAAGTTATTTAAAACTAGGGATTTGGTAAGTTTACCATGTCACATAATTAAAAAAAGATTTTAAGCTTCAGTTAATTTGTTTATACTTTTTGAATTGCATTAATAACCTATTTTACCTTGCGATTAGCATCAATTTTGTCCAATATCACATATCTGTCTGGAAACTCTTCATCAAATGCAAGTTCACTGGGGTGAAATGTCAGGTCAGACCTGTGGATGTTGCGGCCGTTGTCGCTCGTATAATACAGCTTTTTGTTGGATGAGTCCACAAATACACACTAAACAAATGTATCAAAGTTTTAAAATATTGGTAACAATTATGTGAAGTATGACAATGCACACTAGTTACATTTTTACAGCAAATACTTACGAATTCTGGGTACTTAGGATGATTGAAGAACTTATCCAGCTGTGCATATCCACTATCAGCAGAATCTCCCAATTTGAAGTTCTCTGTCTTGTTTGTGAAGTTCTGGCCATAATTGTATGATATGAACAGAGCTGATGGGGAAATAACTCCTTTGTTCCTTGGACTGGAGTCACGAGCCAGGCAGATTATGACATTTGAGCCTTCACCCACCCAATGGACCATCAATTGCTGATGACTATCAGTCAGGTTGGTTGTCTATCAAGCAGAAAAAATCATTCAATTGAAATATAAATTGATATTAATCCCTCAACCCCCAGGAGGCACTCGGGTGCCACGATAACAATTGATTTCAATTGTGTCTGGAATAACTCACGATCGAGGGTCTAAATACAGTATAACTGGAAGCAAATTAACAATGAAAGATAAATAATATTAACACATTACAATAACAAAAAAGGGCCTTTATGTGTCTTTAAACCCTCTTTTAACAATGGAGAAGAAGAAAAAAATTTGTATGTTGTATCTTTATTATTTGTAGTGTTATTATTTTCCATTTCTATACAATTGAATAACATAAAAAGTGATACAGATTACTACAGATTTTTAATGTAAATAAAAAAACATTTAAAATGTCATCTCTTTAAAAAAAAATGTACCTCTATCACTTCCAGTTACAATTTGGCTTTGAAACCCCAACCTGTGATTTGCAATGAATCATTACAATTATTTTTTATCAAAATGATAAAATTTTATAATATCTGATAATTACTTTGTTATTGAAAGAAAGATTTAAAAGATAACAATGTTTTGTAAAAACAGTGAGGACCATTTTTTTTTATTCACTAATCAGTTGATTACTGTTTAAAACATAAATAATATCATGTATTTTTAAGTTGCTACAAGCATAATTTGTTAAAAAAAAAAGAATATATTTATATTCCAAGAAATAGGTAACTTTATACCACAATCAGCAAAATATTAAAAACCCATTAGTTAACAGTCTAGTACTTTTAACAAATTATTAAACATTAGAAGTACCAATTTTAGATCCTCAAGCCAAATGACTAAGACTTGTTTTTAATATTTTGATTTCTAACAATTAAAATTAAAATTCAAAAAAAGTAGGATAATGTTAGTAACATGATATTTGTATGTTTTTTAACACCTTAGTGACCAAGACACAAGTTTACATGTCCATTTCGTTAATCCTTTATCAATAAAATATTACATAAAGTACCCACTTACTTTCTATTTAGCTTAGTCATGGCATGCATTATCTATCCACTACATAATATTTTTTGGCAAATGTACAACAACAAACCTCTGTCGACAATATCCCTCAAAATCAATGTGAAGTGGTGAAATTACGACGTCATAGATAACAATAACAGAAAGCTCCAGTCGACGAAATAAATAAGATATGTGTATGAATGATGCATTGTCGGTACGGCAATAAAAAATATCAACAAAGGGGACTTGGTCTTAACAAGGAAATGGATCGTTACCCATGTACTTATGTTTTTCTGTGCTGCGGCTGCGGGTGGTGCCATAGGAGCTGCATCCCGTTTTCTTCTCTCCAAATGCGAGGGCTGTTCTTCTTCCGAAAATCTGTTTATTATTGTTAATTTTCCAGTATTTTTCTCCCCATCTGCCACGTACAAAGTGTCCCCCCGTGTTCCATACTGCCGGAGGCAAAACGCACAAGAAATTAAATTCACTAACACTATAAATGTAATGCGACTTCCGAATGCCACAAACATTTTGTATTCACTGCATAATATTTAGTTATTTAGAATACATCCAATCATGTCCATGAATTAAATTGAACTGCTAATACTGCTTTATCCAATGATGAACTCGAACGAAAATATAAATTGAAGTCAGCAACTTATTGCGAGTAACATGGAGTAGTAATGTCAGTGTCACTGTCAAACAACTTTTTCAGTCATTTTGGATTCGGCCAAAACCATGCATCCAAGACACAATTCGATATTTAGGTAAAATCCACCATATTTGAGTTCATTTTAAGTAGTGGTGTGGTATTTGATCGTTGTGTCTATAAAAATGCCGCAATATAAGCCTAAAGTTTTATAAATATCATGTCTTGTTAGTAAAGAAACGATAAAGTTAGGGTCTTTCCTTTAGTGTATTGTTCTTATATTCACTTGGCTATTTGTACCACCTCTGACAGGAGCCGGAGCCAACGCTTTATCGTGCTATCAAGCACTATTAACACTGCATTAACATCTCTCTCACGATTATGTTGGTTCAATGCTAAGGAATATGCAGACCTATACTTTAGGTTAATACGAGAGGTTAATCGAATTTCATAAAACAGAATAAACAGACGAAGACGTTCCAAGGAATTTCTAAATATAATGTAAAACCTCCTTGAGACGTTCTAATAATCTATAAGGTCCATTACTCCATTTTCACGATGTTCCAAAATAAGACTAATCTACCAACCACTTCCAAACTCAAGCCTATTAAAAAAAGCGTATCTAAAATAAATTGTTCCGACCAAGAACCTAGACACAGGCGGATTATGGAACGTACCTACCCATACTACGTGACCCATTTTAAGGAGGTCTTTCAAATACTACGCTAAGTCACAGAAGCGGGGGGGGGGGCTTAGATTTTTGTCACGTAGTCGTTTTCGCCGAGAAAAATCTGGCACCCTTTTTCGAATTTTATTTGAATATTGCGCCATAGATTTTATATTCTACGTTTAATGTATGACGCGGAGTGTTTATAATCCATAAAATATAGCTTGATTAGAATGACAGTTCTCACTGAAAGAGACGACGTAACTTTGTACCAGAAGCGTTACACAAATGAAACACAAACACACGAAAAAATATTGGTAACTGGCATGTCAAGTTTTTTTTTATGCATTGCTGTATATACGAGGGCGGGTCAATAAGTCCGTGACTTTTGGAATAAAACACAGATTTTTTGATAAACAAATCATTTTATTTTTCAACGTAGTCTCCCTTGAGCTCTATACACTTTGTCCAACGCTTCTCCAATTTTTTTATCCCTTTCAAAAAAATATGATTTGTCGAGGTCCTCAAAATAGGCCTTTGTTTGCGAGATTACTTCATCATTGGAGTCAATCTTTTTCCACCAAGCCATTTCTTCAGGTTTGGGAACAAAAAGTAGTCACTCGGAGCCAAATCTGGAGAATAGGGTGGATGAGGGAGCAATTCATAGCCCAATTCATGGATTTTTGCCATGGCAACTGCACATGTGTGCACCCTTGCATTGTCTTGGTGGAAAAGAACTTTTTTCTTGGCCAAATGAGGTCGGCTTTTTTTCAAATCGTCATTGAAGCGGTCCAATAAGTTGGCATAATATTCCCCATTGATTGTTCTTCCCTTTTGAAGGTAGTCAATGTGGATTATCCCACGTGCATCCCAAAAAACAGTCGCCATAACTTTATTGGCTGACAAACCCACCTTGGCCTTCTTTGGCGCCGATTCACCCTTAGAAACCCACTGTTTTGACTGTTGTTTGGTCTCTGGTGTGTTGTGATGGATCCATGTTTCGTCCACGGTTACAAAACGGCGCAAAAACTCCTCCATATTGCGATTAAACAACGCCAAACCTTCCTGTGAAATTGTTACACGATTGCGTTTGTGGTCGACTATGAGCAAACGCGGCACCCATCTTGCGGAAAGCTTTCTCATGCCCAATTGATCTTTTAAAATTGAAACCACTGAGCCATGCGAGATCCCTACGGCTTCCACAATCTCTTGCACTTTCAATCTTCGGTCGGCCAACACCATATCGTGAATTTTTTCGATTGTTTCGGGTGTAGAGACCTCAACTGGGCGTCCAGGACGTTCGGCATCTTCAGTGCTTTTACGGCCACAACGAAATTCAGTAAACCACTTTTTTGCCATTGAAATCGATGGTGCAGAGTCCCCATAGTATTTATCAAGCTTAGCCTTGGTCTCGGTAATGGTTTTTTTTCGCAAAAAATAATGCTTGATAAGCACACGAAATTCACCTTTTTCCATTTTTTCCTCAAATTACTGGGTAGTCTGATAAAAATAGCTGTCAAACACAAACTAACTGACGCAGCAAGTTCAAATTTTGATAGGAATCAACTGACAGATACCTGTTGACAGAACTAGTGTTGCTTTTTCAGTAAAGAGGTCAGAAATTCAAAAAGTCACGGACTTATTGACCCGCCGTCGTATTAATCAATTTAATTATTTAAAATAGATATTTAAAGTTAAAATCATTAAAATAATCCAGTACACCTACCTTGAAAAGACGTCTTTACAAGGTTGCGTCATTTTTCATAATCACTAGTGATGAGGTAAAATCGACAAATTGTAATCTACAGACTAACAGTATTTCAAAATCGAAGTAATGAAACATAAATGTTACAAATGATTTAATGAGCATTGGCTGATGCTTAGAAAATCAAATTGCAATTATTAATAGTTGACGAAAAAATTTCAAATTTATTAAATTCTATATGCGTTATACAATTTCTATTTGATTTCATGATTGTTACAATTATTCTCATAATGATCACGATACTGACTTACTGTTAAATCTTAATATATCTGATTTTCATTTTAATTTATATGCCTTATCTGTTTTTTGTCGTTTGATCAGTCGAGTTAGTCCCATCACTAGTCACCTCAGTTTGACAGGTCGCATTATAATCAATAATCAAGCTATATAGTGCTTTTTGAACACAGTTGGTAGCGCTGACGCACATATTTATGTGGAGATGGAGACGTCAGCTGATTCAAAAACAGACACTGTTTGTTGTCAGATATGTATAATTTCAGCGAATCAGCGAAGTTGTCAAGCAAGTCGAAGAGAGTTCTTGCTGTATGATAATAATGTCGTCATACGATCGGCTGTACAAAGCTTAAAAGCAGTTTTGTGCAAAAAACGCCGTATGAATAAAGATAATTATTTTTATTACTTTCTGCGTGCAAAATGATTAAAAATCACATTTTGTGTGGAGTGTGGAGGGGTCTTAGTAGGTATATACTAAGACTACGAGCCTTATGTTGGATAAATAATCAAAGCTACGAGCGGTCACCAAGTGGAGGGAGGGTTCGAAAAATACTAAAATAAATAGGTCACGTAGTATCAGTACGTTCCCTTAGTTGTATTTGGACTAAAGTAGAAAAAAAAACAGTCGACTTTTGCTTTGGCATCTCGACTTCATTAGGAAACTTCTTTCTTAAATGATTTTAATAGCGACTAATATCTAGTTGTACGCACTGCGCGTACCGTAAAACGGGGTGAATAGGGTCCCAGGGGTGAATAGGGTAGGACCTGATTGTTTTATATACTGACTTTTAGTGTGCCTACTGCAAGGTCAAAATGTGGTATAGCAGATTTTTTTAACAGGCAATAAATAATTTTTTGTACTGGTAATAAAGACATATCCGTAAACCATAGACAGTAAAGAAAAATATCATTTGAATGAAAGCGCCCAAACTGCCTAAAATTTTAGCTTAACAAATCTTTGACTTTATCGTTAAATTACACAACTGTGAGTGATTTATGTGATTCCACTAAATTAATAATTTCATGACGGAGGATTCATTTGGATTTTTGAGGTGATTGGGGTCGTCTGCGGGGTCAATAAGGTTAAAGGATGGGGTGCATAGGGTCATATTATGGGGTTAATAGATTCGTTAGAGAGTTGAAATAGAGTCAACAAAGGGGGGAAAAGGGTTTATGAGATAGGGTTGTCACAAAAATAGTTCGCACTAATTAACTTAGAAGTTCATCAAGTAATTTAATTATAGTAAATTTATATAGTCATTTTAAGTAATATTTGTACAGCTATAATAAAATAAAATCTAAAAAATTAACAGATTTCAAATAAATTTGTCTCTTCTAATTAGAAGTCCATTGCATTATTTTAGTCCTTTCCGTGTTTTTTTGAAGTTAATTTTTTAGACTTTTTTTATAACAATTTACTTGCCCAAGCCCTGCAAGAATTAAATACATCATACTCTTCTCAGTTTTACAGCGTCACAATCAAAAGAAAATGAAACCACAAGAGGGCAAACTGCTTTATCGCCTGAAGTAGAAGAGCGCATAGTAAGAATTTAAATATTTGCGCCGATTGGGGCTACCCGTTAGAAGTAATCGATCTAAGGTATATTATAAAAATGTATTTGGACTCGAATAACATCAGCAACAAGCGGTTCAAGAACAACTTACCCGGACCTAACTTTGCAGAAAGTTTTTTGAAACGCCATTCAGACAAAATTACGAAACGAATCTCTCAAAACATAAAATTATAAAGTATCTTCCGTATCTATAAAATAATTTTTTTTTTGAGCTTGAAAAATCTTTGGATGGCGTCCCTCCATCAAACATTGTGAGACAAATTTATCAGATGATCCAGGACGGCAAAAAGTAATCGTGCATCGTGGTTGTAAATACCCTGAAAGAGTTCGAAATCATTCCAAAGGATGCACATATTTGATGTTAGCAGCAAATGCATATAAGTGCGTTGAACGCACGCACTTATATGATACTTGGATCCAAAATGGCCCTGCTGGAACCAAATATCATAGGTCATCATCAGGATAATTTGATGGACCGATTTTTGTGGACTGGGTAAAAACCATGGTCATTCCATATTTTGACAAAATCCCTGGAAAAAAAAAACTTATCGGTGATAATATATCATCCCATCTTTCTATTGAATTGATAACTCTTTGTAAGGAAAAAGATATCCATTTTGTGTTTTTGCGTCCAAATTCGACGCATTTAACACAACCTCTTGATGTGGCCTAATTTCGGCCAATGAAACAGGCTTGGCGTCAAATTCTACAGAAATGGAAAATGAACGATGGTCTCTGTCTCAGTTCTATACCAAAGGGTTGCTTTCCTAGATTGTTGAAAAAGATGCTCGATCCATTAGAGCCTAACACTGAAAAAAATATTCGATCCGGTTTCCGGAAAACAGGAATATTCCCACTTAACGTCCAGGAAGTAGTTTCTAGACTTCCTAATGAGACAGAACTTCAAGATGAAGCAGCTGCAATTGATGAATCATTTGTAAAATTGTTAAAAGAGATGCGATTTGGAACTATGGACATAACTGAACCTCGGCAAATAAGAAGTTAGACATAGAAGCTGGCAGAAGTGTGGACCCCTAATGAATTTTTTGCAAAACCTAACAGTAGGGAACAAATAAAATCACTGAAAAATAAAGGCAAAGGAAAGAAGTCTAAACACCAGCCGTCACCACCAGTACTAATACACCAACAAGAACCATCACCATCTGACGAAATATTGATACAGCCCCAGGCAGGAACAAGAAAAATGTCTGAAATAGCCACAACAGGAAATCAAGAAATCCAGGAAAACTTATCAGACAACATAGAATCGATGCCTATTATTTTTGAGGATGATTTATTTTTTTCTCAAAAAGAAGAAATTTGTGAAGAAAGGGCTGAGCTTGACAGAGAGAAAGGAAATTACAATAACAAATGTGAAACAATATCAGACTGTACTTTTTTAGAAGAAGTATCACCAAAAGAAACAAATAAGATCGATGAATATGTAAGCAGCACGAATAATCCGGACCAAAAAACATGCAAATCTAAAATTACAGTCTTGTCAAATAAACTGATTACGTATTCTTACACTAATAAAAGGAAAGGCAGTCATCTGGAAGATAATAAATACAAAATAATAATAAACGGATATCTCATGAAGACCAAGATTTAACTAAATCTTCTACTTCTACTTTAATTGCAAGCACCAAACCAATCCGTAGGAGTTCAGTGAGCACAAAAAATTATTACAATAATGCTGACGAAATATTCAACATTTTAGAAGAATAATTGTTATTGTTTTTTTTTTTTAATTAATACGTATCATAAAGTAAATAAGATAAATAAGTTCTCAAAGAATAAAGATTTAAAGGCATAAATGCCATTTATTGTTAAAGGATTGGTTGATTTAAATATGTAGGTATGTTGATTTCTTTGTGTTATTTATGTTTTATTGTAGAGTTCCTACAATAACCTATGAAGACTGATTTCAGTAGATAGATATAAAAAGGTTACCTTAAGATAATAAGGTTGTAAGGTGGATGTAAGTTCAAATTTATATAAAAAGAGGTTTTTTTTCATTAGAAAACTTATACATTTCTGTTGCTGTTTAATTGAATTATAAAAAAATATGTTTACAAAATCTATTTATTGCCAACCCTAACTATAAATTCTATTAACCCCGTGCCTGGGGTGAATAGGGATTTGAAAGATTTTTACGATTTTCTCATAATAATTTTGTTAGGGGACCTAATGAAATATTACCATTCAAAAAAATTAATAACCGGACAAATAATAAAATTTTCTAAAAACCTCATACTTTTTATATACTATAGAGTACCTCTGCAACAAAGTTGGGAAACTACCCTATTCACCCCCATTTTACGGTAACTACTCAGATTACATTCCAAGCTTCACTAACGTGGTTTTTGACGATTTCCTAAAAGTTAAGGTATGACGCTACTCCATGACTCCCAATCAGATCAACCAGCCAACAATACACAACTCTGTTGGGATTGGGAGTCACGGAGTCAAACGGAGGCAGTTTTATATTTGATATACCTACCTTCGAAGTACTTGAATTTTTTTTACATAATAATAATATATTCATCAAACAACTAGTAAGTAGGTAGTATTTATGAAATTTATTTCAAGCATTTATTTAGTTAATGAAAAATAAGTACTTATGAGTTTTACTGTTTTTTATTCGTAAAATTACAGAACAATCACACTCTGTTTGGCAGCTTGCTTGGCCTTTAGACGAACTTGTGCGGCGATTCTGTCGAGGTCACGGCGACCATGCACCGTGAGGATGCGACCACCGTCGGCGACCTTCTCGACCAGCTTGAGGGCTTCGAGTGCCTGGAGTGCCTTGCGAGCAATACTGCCTGATGATCTGAAACATAATAATACATTACATGTTACTGAGTTTAGTTAATATGTAACATACCCCAAAGAAATCAACAAGACTAGACCAAAGTCCAGATATGGTAAAAGATAATTAAAGTTCTCTATAACAATCTCATCATATAGAGAGTTTATGGTTCTGAGCCCTGAAGACTTTTAGCCTAAGAATACACAGCAATAAGGACGAAAATGCTAGCTTTTATACAAATTCGCATTTGCCATTCTTATAAATGTTGTTGACTGTCTACTAAGAGCAATTGCATAAATAGAAATCCAAGTCAACCAACAGAGAATTGCACAAGTTACCGACCCTCCACACTATCGACGACCATTAGGATCAGCGGTAGTAAACGCTGCTTCTGAGCCATGGGTCGCGGGTTCGATCCCCGCACAGTACAAATATTTGTGTGCATGAACATGTCTGTTTTTACTGGTCTGGGTGGGTGTATTCTATGTATTATAAGTATGTATTTACAAAAAAAAAGTTTATAAGTAAGTTTATCGGTTGTCTAGTACGCCAATACGACAGGGTACTTAATAGTAGCTTAATTTGGGACTAGATGGCTCTGTGTGGCCCAGTGAGGCATGTCTTAAATATTACTATAGTCCTTAAAATAAAGCTTGATTAGAATGATAGTTTTCACTGAAAAAGACGACGTAACTTTGTACCAGCGTCACACAAGTGAAACACATTTGCACACAAAAAAAATATTGGTAACTAGCATGTTAAGAATTTTTTTTAATACGTTGCTATACATATGAAACAATTTAATTATATAAAATAGATATTTAAAGTTAAAATCATTAAAATAATCCAGTCACAAAAATTACACCTAACTTGAAAAGACGTCTTTACAAGGTTACGTCATTTTTCATAATCGCTAGTGATGATAAGGTAAAATCGACAAATCGAAATCGGCAGACTAACAGTATTTCAAAATCAAAGTAATGTAACATAAATGTTACAAATGATTTAATAAGCATTGGTTGATGCTTAGAACATCAAATTGCAATTATTAATAGTTGACGAAAAAATTTCAAATTTATTAGATTCTTTATACGATAAAAAATTTCTAATTGATTTTTATGATTGTTACAACTATTCTCATAATGATCACGACACTGACTTACTGTTAAATCTTAATATATCTGATTTTCATTTTATTTTATTTGCCTTATCTGTTTTTTTTTCGTTTGATCAGTCGAGTCAGTCCCATCACTAGTCACCTCAGTTTGACAGGTGTCATTCTAATCAAGCTAAATTTTATGGACTATAGCGTCTTTCGAGCGTCGACGTCGAGGCAGCAACCAATCAGTGTTGACGCAACGCAAGCGCAGCGGCATTTACTTAACCTTTTCACAGCCAACGACTTCTATAGAAGCTCTTCATTGTACCTAATGTAATAAAATACAATTACGATACATAGGACATTTCTTTTTTTGTAATTTTAAAGATGGACACTACTGAAACCCGATTTATTTATTTTTCTAGAAAAAAAGGCCTTTTTGTGTTTTAAAATGGATAAAAACAAAAACGCCTCTAATATTGACATGTCCTTCACGCCAACTACTTCATATCAAGTTGGCCAGTGCTGTGACGCGAAAGTTGCATTCATTACAATCCACTACCGCTAATTTGTTTTATTTCATACAGATGAGCATACATTTTATGATTTATGAATCAATTTCAGTCAGTGAACAACGTATTATATTTAATAAACTAGCGACCCGCCCCGGTTTCGCACGGGTGCAATGCTTATACTAAATGTTATTATGCATATAAACCTTCCTCTTCAATCACTCTATCTATTAAAAAAAACCGCATCAAAATCCGTTCCGTAGTTTTAAAGATTTAAGCATACATAGGGACATAGGGACAGAGAAAGCGACTTTGTTTTATACTATGTAGTGATTGTTATATTTATGTACGTATTCAATCATTTTATTCAAACTAATTAACTTTACTGAGAATTTTCGATATTGCTCTACCCATCTCTACGTAATAGCAAGATGTCAGTACTAACAGCGCCACTAACTTCATTTCAAGTAAATTTGTCACGTCGTAAGCGCACACGTATCAAGGTCATTAGGTCATAGTGCCGGGTCAAGTAATAAAATGAGTGACAGTGAATTTGACTCTTGATGAGTTGTTGCGGATATTAGAATTATGAAACGGAAAACAGTAGTAATGTAGTATGAGGTAAGTTTTAGTCGGTAAACATTACCTTGTTTTATTGTTAAATAATTACTAAAGTGATATAGTTATGTGCCAATTTAACGAAGTAAGATAGGTAATTAAGTTGCGAATCAATTAGAAACTTGTTTACAAAGTCATAAATACGGCAAATAACACAATAAGCTAAGTTCAATCAATATCACTTGAATTTATTTAAAACAGTTTTTTTTACGGACTATGTGCGGCATTTAACAACGAATGCTCAAAAATCGTCCGTCACCGTAGGATCAGATAGAAGTTTTAGCTAAGAAGGCCCGGTTCGTGTATGTAGGTAGTCACTGCTGAACTTCTGCTCGTGGTGCACCGTAGCGACACACAGTATTGCACTTTGTATAGGGAGAGTGGAAAATATTCTATTTGAAAATAAATAGAGTTTATTCGTGTTTAAGCATTTTTAAATCTATCAATGTGATATTATATTCACAAACTCGGAATACGAAATATTGAGAGCAGCCATCACTACTAATACCCTTTTTCTTAGGAAATTTACCGTACTATGTACGCCAAAGACTTGATATGAAGTCAACGGACTGCGTATAATATGAAATGAATAGTGATGTGCCTATTATAATATTATCTCTAGCAAGTTTATGCACGTCTTATCGTCTCCGATGAATGATAGACATTTTTCTTACTAAAAATATTCATAGAATAAAACAAGTTACCATTGTATTTATTTAGTATATTTAACATTGTAGTGTTTGTTTTTATTTATTTTTGTAAAATTGAAAACAAACTTCAATAATACGCATCTATTTTTGTTCTATCGATATGACGTAACCGCCATCCTTGCTTTCGTACTATAGAATCTGTTATACATTTATACGTTTGCGCACAGCGTGACATCGCGTACAGGATAGTCAGCGCTGAAAAGGTTAACGCTGATTGGACAATGCCGCGACGTCGACGCTCGAGAGACGCTAGTGTGGGGAGGCCTTTAGTCTTCAACTGCTATCAAATTTCAGTAACAACCCATTTCGCCCACTGCTGAGCACGGGTCCCCCTTCTTTTTATGGGGAGGGGTTAAGGCCTTAGTTCCACCACGCTGGCCTAGTGCGGGTTAGTTGACGGCGAGGGCGACGCTGTGGCAACATCACACCGCCGTTGGACGTTTTTCAAGCCGCCTGAAGGCCTCCAACAGGGCTTAACGACTGTTATCTCGTGACAACAGCCGGGACCGACGGCTTATCGTGCCCTTCAAAGAACGGAAGTACATAGTCAGGTCATAAGTTTTGTCACACAATAAAAACTTTTGAATTTAGAATGCTGGCCACAAAAAAGTTTATTGAATTCGAATTTTTCATGAAAATAAAAATGTGTACTTTTTAGAATTTTCCTCATTTTTAAATATGGAGTGGATACTTAAAGAAGACCGTGTCGCGGTTATGGCGTTGCATCGTTGCGGTTACGCGCCAATTCAAGATTTTCGACTTACGGAAAAATTTGAATATAACCAAAAGATTCGTTTATCGTACCATAAAACGATACAATGAAGACTCTAGTGTAGATGACAGGTCAAGAAGTGGTCGCCCTCGCTCTGTTAGGACTCCAGCAGTGATAAAAGCTGTGAAGGCGCGAATTCAAAGAAATCCCATACGTAAGCAGAAACTGTTGGCCCTTCAGATGGGGTTAAGCAGGACCACGGTGAAAAGGGTTTTAAATGAAGACTTAGGGCTTAGAGCATATCGAAGAAAAACAGGACATCGTTTGGACGCTCGTTTAATGGACCTGAGACTGAAGAGATGCCGCGCTTTGTTGAAGCGGTACGCGGGAAAAAAGCATCGGGAAATTCTTTTTTCGGATGAAAAAATTTTCACCGTGGAAGAGAGCTACAACAAACAAAATGATAAGGTGTACGCATACAGCAGTGAAGAAGCGAGCAACCGTATTCCGCGTGTCCAACGAGGTCATTTTCCATCCTCGCTCATGGTTTGACGGCTTAACTGAAGTACATTTTTGTGAGACAGGTGTAAAAACGAATGCAGTTGTGTATCAAAATATAGTCCTCAAGAACCTTGTGGAACCTGTTTCTCATACCATGTTTAATAACAGGCACTGGGTATTCCAACAAGATTCTGCGCCAACTCATAGAGCGAAAAGCACACAAGACTGGCTGGCGGCGCGTAAAATCGACTTCATCCGGCACGAAGACTGGCCCTCCTCCAGTCCAGATTTGAGTCCGTTAGATTACAAGATATGGCAACACTTGGAGGAAAAGGCCTGCTCAAAGCCTCATCCTGATTTGGAGTCACTCAAGGCATCCTTGATTAAGGCAGCCGCCTATATTGACATGGACCTCGTTCGCGCTGCGATAGACGGCTGGCCGCGCAGATTGAAGGCCTTTATTCAAAATCACGGGTGTCATTTTGAATAAACTTCATTACCATATGAATCTATGTTTTATTAAGTTCATTTTGCTATATAAATGGTTACATAAATAATAAACATGTCTAAATTATTTCATATTACACATGTGACAGAACTTATGACCTGACTAGGTATTATGACTAGGTATGAATAAGAATAATTATTTGTTTTAACAATAAATTAAATGTATTGTATTTAAGAATATAATACGAGATGATTGACGACTAACAGCATAGTGTTACCCAAGATAATGTATCTGATTATTTCAACTATGTATTTTTATTGTCTCACAGCTCACTGCAATGAGCATTTAAAAGTATGCATGTATCACACACCTAGCTTAAAACAGGCGTGAGTCAAAACTATGCTAACTTGAGTTGTATTACATCTTCATGTTACAAGCTTTAGGTATATTTAAATGTTACTGAATAACCACATAATACATTAGAAGTTTGTTATTTGGTCAATATATTCTATAAAGCAGATAGCTGGAAAAAGTATACTGTTTTTAATGTGTCTAAAAATGTATTTTTGAGTTATACCTGTTTTCATCTAGAATGTGTGATATTTGAAAATCACATACCCAGATTCAAATTCAAATATGTTTCAAATTCAAATTCAAATATGTTTCAAATTCAAATTCAAATATGTTTATTACAACAAAGTTATAATTTAAATTAATGACTCTGATTCCCAAACTAGATAAATCTGTATCTTAGGAATCAGTTCCCTCTCCCAGAGAAATGACAATATTTTAAAACAGGCACAGACTTATTTTTTAACTGAAGCTATATTGTGTATGTTTAAATAAATATAAATTATTACATTATATCCGTGCCTGGCGTGAAAACATTGATAAGTCGAAATGCATGAAATTTTTTTTTATCAATCTATTTGCTTCCTATGCTTAGGATCCTACTGGTAAAAGAAAAATTAAAATCCTAATATGTCAACAAGTTATAAAACGACATATCCAATAGAAAAAGCCTTGAAGTAATTCGTCGACACAATCTTGGTTAAGGCTTGAACCCACAACCACATCGAGTCCCACCTAAGCTAGTTAAAAAAAGTTTAGTGGAATTGTATTTTCTATGTACATCAGCATTTAATTTGCTTAAAAAACCATCTCGAAACATTTAGCTTGTAGTTACATAACAAAAACATTAATGAAACACCATCGGCTCACAGCGTAAAAGCCTTGAATAAATTCGTCGACACAAACTTGGTTGGGGCTTGAACCCACAACCAAGTCACATCTAAAAATATTTATTCAAGGAATTTACTAGCATAAAAAAGTTCTAAGATTGTATCATGACTTTGGAAGGTTTTTTAGATTTATCAAAATTCAAAACCGAAAAGGGTTGTTAAGAATATCTAAAGAATAAACAATGTGTCAGATGAAAATTTTATTTGGCAACCTATCCAAAGGTATACACTATAGTAAAACATTTCTGTTTAACTCTATGGTCGACTGGCAGAGATTGCTATGTGGCATGAAGTCCGATTTTAGAAGCGCTTTTAAATTTACAAGAAAATATTAATAAAAAAATAAAAGAAATTAAACTATTCAGTTTAATAAACCTTGGATAGCAATTCTTGATTAAAATCAATAAAATTCAAGAAACGATGAACTGATGAACTGAGCTAACTGGCTTGGAATCGGTTAGGGTGTCGCAAAAGGGGTGCACCTAACCTAAACTAACCTATTTCCAGGGCAATTGTTTCTGTCACTAAATGTCAGCTGATTGGCCTTTAAATGACTAGGGATATAGTTTAGGACTCTGACCGGAGTTCTGGGATTCCGTAATTTTGTGGCTAAATGGAAGTTACTTATGTAGTTATTTAATCAATGTTTCAACTAACGGAGTATTACGCCTTTTCAGAAATATTTTTTTAAAAATTTAGATTTTTCTGTTTTCACTTTTTGACATTAGATTTGTATTGTTTTTACGTATGCCAAATGAAACGCGTTTTATGTATGGTGCTTATACTATTATCGAAAAAGAAACATTTAATGATATTTAATTGCTTACAAAGTCCAGTAGGTTAGGAAAAATGTAGGTTAGGTTAGAACAGAGACCATACAAAGGCGTGAAGGCGAGAGAGCGTAGCGAACGTGCCTCAAAAATACAAAAAAAAAAGATTTATTATTCCTAACCTCCCCCGCCCCTTACGGTCCAAGTCCTAAACATTTAGTAATGATTGCGCTGGAAATAGGTAAAGTTTTGGTTAGTGCACCCCCTTTGCAATACCCGGACCTTGGAATCTTGAAGCTTGAATCAAATTTAAACATCAATTAGCGATGAAACAAAAATAAGGTTTTTTAGGATCTCCTTGATTAATGGATGTGACATTTCGGGATATATTAACCTAACTGATGAACTGAATGGCTTGAAAATGCAAGTACAGTAAAAAAAAAACTTTAGTTTTTATCGGAAATGATTACATTTAAAATTGTATTTGTTTTAGAATTATAAACTGATAAAGCTTTTAATAAATTTAATATTTTTTGCTTAACAAATACCCCTAATATGACAGTGAATAAGTTGACATGTCATCAGTGCACAAATTGATGTCTTATATCTTAACAACTTAGCTTAAGTTCTAACACTGTGGATGTCAAAATACGGAGAGGAGTGTCAGAAGAGCAAAAAAAAAAAATATTTTGGATATAATAACCTTATAGAGTTAAGTTTATTTAATAATACAAATAAAAGCATTGTCATTCGCGCAAACACATCAAATTTCAAAATAGGAACTAATCCTATTTTGAAATTTGATGTATTTTAAGCGTAACGTTATTTGGTCAAAACATGACTTCCGGGGTGTTAGAACTTATGCGACAATATATTAAAAAATAAAATAAATTCAGTAATTCTACTGAAACCAATAAAAAGATTGATAAAAAATACCCATAATTAATGGTAATGGCATTAGCTCATTGAATACACTGATTTACTAGCAGACGTCAAACTGCTGCCCTGTAAAATCACCATTTAGGACTTATCAACTTATTCACACCGGGCACAGATATATTAGCCAACAGACAATTTATAAGTATGAGGAGATTAAATATTAATTTACCTGCAGAAGTGTGAGGGAGTGACACCATTGCGTTTGCGACCACCAAAGATTTTGGTCACTGTCTTTACTCCAACTGGAGAGCGGATGTAGATGTGGCGGAGAATGGCAGCACAACGTACATAAAACCAGTCCGGGTCATAAGGAGCCAGCTCCTTGAAACGGGCAGTTTTGACGAGGTCCATGTGTTCTGGCACTTTAACTTTACCAGTTCTGAAATGTTTAGAAAAATATGAATATTATAATGTTTTAAGCTAACAGATACATGCTGTATCCAAAAATAAAGATATGTTAAATATTCAAGGTAGGTACCTAACTCCAACAAAAAAAATAACTACTTACTTCTTCAAATGAGCAGCTACGGTCTTGACGACCTTGTCTTGTTCGACATCCTTGAGCGTGACGGAACGCATCTGAAAACAAAGTGGTTCTTAGTTAGTAAATATAGATGAGTAATTACAATCCAGTAACTAAGTGTGAATGAATGTTGAAGAAGAAACAAGGAAAATAAGCTGGTTCTAATTTCTAATCGAAGTTAGGTTATGTGGATAACAACAAGTTTGAATATATATCTTCAAGTAATTATATTTGTGGTAGACTACAATAATAACAGTTCGGTTGCAGTTGCTATTGCATCGGGAATAATTCACTAGTAGTTGTCATTTTAACTTAATTCTGTTAGCATGGGACTTCGTGGTACATTCACCAACCTTACCACTTAATTATGTTAGTAAGGTCCACGAAGTGCCATACTACTACAAGATTAGAATAATGTGAATTACCTTGATGGTACAATATTAAGTTTTAATAGAATTAACAAAGCTTACACTATTTATTTTACTAAAAAACCATGTGGCGTACGCACCTTGCCTACGGTTGACAGCCGGAAAGAAGGACGGCAAAAGCACCATGAACAAGAAAGAACAAACAATCCTTTTTTTTCTTTAGTAAGTTTAACGGCCTTGGATACTTGTCCATACAGCCAATTCTTTAGAAATATTGTCTTTATTTTTGCATTAAAACGTTGATGTTAGACGTTTTAATGCTTCGATGGAGTTTTTGGAGACAGTCGAAAGATTGAAGGAATATAGAGAAGTCTCCAAGGAAGAGGTGAACTGTTCGCGTTCCCGCGCAAAATTCACGGTCCACTTTTCCTGGTTACGACCCATAAACCATCTTATTTCACCGAACTGTATATTTTTCACTCGCACGACACTTTGTTTCGCAAAATAACACCACTTTTACGACCCAAAAATCACTATAAACAATAAAAATTCGATAAAAAAACGGACTCCAAACTAGCGATGGGTCGTTATAGGTTTTTGAGATAACTTAACGTAACCGTGATGTGATTTCCAATAACTGGTTTCATAACTAGTGATTTTTGTAACTAGTTATTTTTACAACTCTCTAAAGCAAACGTGATTATTATAAGGATAAAACGTTTGGTTATATAGCAGGTATAACTTAATCACTTCACGCACACGTATCGTCAAATATCGAATCGATCCTTTAAGAATCTCTGCCCTTCAAAATAAGACTCAAATTCCATTAAGTACAAGCGAGGGAGTGGATGAGAGCTGCTGACCGAAAGCCGAACATATACCTGTTTCATTCACACTTACGCTCGCGTCCTATAGTTGTTTCATTCATACACGCAACAAAGCTATCACTCTTTTGTTGCGATTCTTTTTTAGGACCGTTTATTCATTACTCGTTTTACTCCTTCATGTACTCAAAACGATGTGTGGGATGTGCAATGTAAAACGTCGTTTTCAACTTGTCGTAACGAGTAACTTAAAACCAGTGATTTTGCGTGAGGAGTGAAGCCAACCAAATATCTACGCTAGACCTTTCACATAAGAGTGAATTCAATTTAACTTCAGAGCGTTGTGATAAAAGCAGTTATTGAAGACCGATGCCTATTTTGATCGTTTGAATGGCGTTATGAATCTAACTAGTTATTGTTGTTGCGGATAACGAGTGATCACTGTTCGGGCTTGTAACTGCTTAAATAACCAGTTACGGTTAATAACGCCCATCGCTACTCCAAACGTAGGTATCTCACGAACTCCCGACAAAAACTCCACAAAAAATCCTACATTGGCATTTATTTGGCTCTCTAGATTCTGTCTTTTTTTTTAATGGCTCGCACGACTAGTGCATTTTCTACGACGGAGATAGCTATGTAGCTCACATTTTGCCTTTAGACTAATATTATTTAATAAAATTACTAAGAACTAAAAGTTAACCATTTTTATAACTATGAAAAACAATTAAAAACTCAAATAACAAACAGTCCTAAAACATTTTCATATCTTGCTCGCTGGATCAAACGCTGGATTACATTCCTTAATTATTGTCGTGACATGGATGGAAAAGATGGAGTCTAGTTTTTGCATATTTATCGTTCCTGGCCAAGGAGTTTACATATTACATACCTGGAACGTGCACTAGTGACAAAACGCTGTCCGAGTGACAGAGATAGAGGGCTCTAACGTCTGTAGGGTCACAACCCATAGCACAACTTATTGAGACCACTTTTATATTATGGCCAAGGAAATTTTGTGTAATTCAGAAACCATACAATGATAATAAAATTCTTGTATTCACTGTTTCTAGCTTGATTGCCGATTTAACCTAGTTTTATTTTACATAATAGCGTTTATAAGTAGAAATCCTAAAATAATGTTACAAAAAAGGATTGGGTACGTGGGTAGGTCGAAAACAGCATACCAACGGCAAAATTAAATATTTAATATGTTATAGCAATATTTCCCTGTTACCAGATGTTGTTCCTCGTGTTGTACTCTGCAGCCGAGCCCCTTATTTGTATTATGTAAGTGCACCATGTACGAGTTACAATCTAGTATCTACGTTCAGTAATTTTGAAGGAACTGAACATTTCATATGGCGCGGCTGAAGAGCATGATCTCTAGCGTGCGGCTAGAGATAGAAACGCAAAGGACAAACCCGTTTCCAGTACAATCTCGGGTCTGACGTTACAAGGCTGGGAATTGGCCACAAATTAAAGCATATTGAAAAGATTCATAAGCCCTATTTTCCCAACTCTCTGCAATGGGAAAGTTACGCTTTGAACTCCACGAGGCGCCCGGGTACCGCGATTACAATTTATTTTAATTGTGTCTGTGTTATATCTTTAGAGGATATAATGATGGCAAATAAAATCCCAAATAGGTGTAAAAAATGGTATAGCATGAAACGATGTCCTTTGTTGTTTTGACATCAGCTACCCTTGAAGTGTCTTTCGATCCAGGGATGAGTCGAAGTACGCGGCCGAGCCGCCAACCAAGAGGGTGAGTGTTGTCGTCTGCTATGAGGACCATGTCGCCTACGTTGAGCTTTTCAGAATTGATCTTCCATTTTGTTCTTTGCTGTAATTCGCAGACGTACTCTCTTTGCCATCTTTGCCAAAAGTGCTGGCGCATTTTTTCAAGGTGTTCGTAGCGGTTCAGCTGGCTATCCTTGAAATCCTTCCAATCTGGTGCTGGAGCAGCGGTCAATGGCCTCCCGATGATGAAGTGCCCTGGGGTGAGGGAAAGGAGGTCGTTAGGATTGGAATTTGGATGACAATGGACACAATGGACGACTGTTCAAAATAGCCTCCACTTGTGCAAATACAGTAGTAATTTCTTCGAAAGTAACATGGCTGTTGCCAATAACATGTTTAATATGCTGTTTGGCCGACCTGATCCCAGCCTCATGAAGGCCACCGAAATGAGGAGCCATTACAGGTATGAACCTAAATCGTATGGATTGCTGACTTGCAAAATCGGAAACTGGCTCGCGCACTTGTTGTATGAACGTTCCTAATTCTTTTGCAGCGGCCACAAAGTTGGTTCCATTATCGCTAAATATTTCTGTAAATCGCTTGAGGGTCATTATGAAAGAATCCTTGGTCAAATCGCTAACAGCTTCGAGATGAACGCATTTATATCGCATGCAAACAAACAAACACAAGTAACATTTTACTAAGCGGCTTCCGCGTCCCTTGCGATTTAGTATGTAGAACGGACCGGCATAGTCGATAGCGACGGACGAAAAGGCATGACCTGGGTCTACGCGTTGTGATGGTAAATCCCCCATCAAGGGTTGCAGGGTAACGCCCCGTAGGCGCCTGCACCGCACACAATTGAAGACTACGCGTCGATCTAACCTGCGGCCGTTAACTGGCCACACAGTCTCCCTAACTGCTGCCAATAATAATTGTGGGCCCGCATGCATTTTATCTATATGTTCGCGTTCAACGTATAATTTTGTAAGTCTGTGTGACGCGTGAAGTAATATGGGATGTTTTTTCTCGTACGCATAGCATGATGCATCTAAGCGACCACCTACACGTATCAACTGGTCTTTGTCTAAAAACGGAGATAGCGAAAACACCTTAGATTTGATATTCAGATTTCATGGATATGACCTCTTATATAGGCCTATCGCAGCATAATTTTATAAAAAATCAATGTAATGGTATTCTTGATCTCATTTTTTCAAACTTGGCTCTTGATGTTAGTAGATCTGGTTTTGCAATAGTTGTTGAAGACAGATTATCATCCTTCTTTAGAAATATCTGCTACTGACATATTTATTAGCCCATTGAAGCCTAAGTTACGTTTGAAATATCAGTACTCACGTGCAGACTCATTAAGTCTTGCACACTAAATTGCACAGCAATTAACAAGAGACTTAATGAGGAAGATTGGTCATTTGTATCAGACTTACGTTATTTAGGAGACATCACTGAACAATTTCATCAGATTCTATATATGGTAATTGACTTATACGTTCCAAAATTACATACCTCTTCTTCTCGTTCTTATCCATCTTGGTATAACAGGGCTCTTATTAATTTAATAAAAGAAAAGTCAAGACATCACCATAATTGGAAACTTCATAATAATCCAGTTGATTACCAGATATTTTCTAATTTAAGAATTAAACTAAAAGTCTTACAAAAGAGTTGTTATGACATATATATCAAAAAAACTCAGGATGCTATAAAAACGAATCCCAAATGTTTTTGGTCTTTTGTAAAAACGCAAAAAAATAGACTTTCAAATTACCCTAGTGTTATGAAATATGAAGACAAAGTTTTAGATAATCAATTAGACATATGTAATGCATTTAATGATTTTTTTGTAAAAACTTTAGGGAAACATTAAACAACTTTTCTAATATCTCTTCAGACATAAATGCGTCCCAGGATGTTATTCACTCGATCGAGGTTACACCGACATACATACATAAGATCCTAAGCAAGCTGGACATCTCAAAGGGTGCCAGCAGTGATAACATTCCACCTCTTTTTTTCTCGCGGTGCTCTAAAGCATTGGCTGTACCTATTGCTTTAATTTTCAATGAGTGTCTACGTGAGGGTTGCCTTCCATATCTGGAATCTGGAATATCTGGAAAATTGCACATGTGGTGCCCGTTCACAAAAAAGGTTCTACCTCTTTCGTCTTGAACTATCGCCCTATATCAATACTCAATGTGTGAAGTAAGTCGCTTGAAAGAGTGGTACATAACCATGTTTATGCTTTCGTATGTGCAATGATTCCGATTGAGCAGCATGGTTTCTTCAACTCTGACCAACTTGGCAATCTTTTCTGAGGATGTTCTGCATGGTATGGACAAAGGTCATCAAGTTGATGTGATTTACACGGACTTTGAAAAGGCCTTCGATCGTGTTGATCATATCATACTTATCAGAAAGCTTTTTGAGTTGGGTATACGGGGTAACCTCCTTAGATGGTTTGAGTCATATCTACGTAACAGATGTCAAGCTGTTGTGGTTGGGGGATATCGTTCAGATTATGTAAATGTCTTGTTTGGCGTTCCTTAAGGATCAATACTGGGCCCGCTGTTATATGCTTGCTATATAGACGACATAAATAAATGTTTTAAGTATTCCAAATTTTTAATGTATGCTGATAATACAAAAATATAATTAAAGGTAAAAGATATTCAAGATTGTATCTGCTTACAAGAGGATTTGAATAGACTTAGTTTATTCTTCAACGATAATAGAATAAACATTAATGTCGATAAATGCTCTTTCTTATCGTTCACTCGCAAAAGAAATCCCACTTTATACAACTATAGTATTGATAATCTTACTATCAAACAATCATCAACGGTAAGAGATTTGGGCGTGCTACTGGATTCAAAATTGACTTTTGCGGAACATCTTGAGGCTGTGTTATCTCGAGCTTTCCGTAATCTTGGTTTCATTTTGAGGGTAAGTAGACCCTTTTCTGATGTAAGTTGTTTAAAGTACCTTTACTTTACATATGTCCGAAGTCTTTTGGAGTACTGTAGCAGTATTTGAATCATACATACAAAAATAAGTTAGAAAAAATTTAACAAAAATTCTTTAAGCATCTGGGCTACCGCAGTCAGCAGAGGTACTCTGATTATAAAAGCGCATGTGAAACCTTTAATATTATGTCACTGGAAGATCGCCGTTGTCTTTTAGACATGACCTTTTTGCATAAAATCTGCAACAATAAAATAGATAGTCCTGAGCTCCAGAGTCCATCTAGAATGCACCGTACGTACACACACACACACACACACACACACACACACACACACACACACACACACATTATAATTTATTATTTATTTAGATTTTAACTTTTTGGCCCTTTGACTGTATCATGTTCCAGTAATAAATTGGAATCCGTAATTGGCTGTAAGTACGATCTGTATAAGTGTTTTGTATTAGTTTTTTTTAAGAGCTGTGGATTTTGTTGGATTATAAAATAAAAAAATTAAAAAATAAATAAAGATTCGGATATAAACTTGATTAGCTGCCACAGTCTAAAAGAGCTCGAACGTTAATCTTTTGCTGACTAACTGGATTCGAGACTTGTATTAAAGCAGTTGACAGTATAATTTGGCCTTTAGTTTGAATTGAATTGTTGCAATAACTATTTATGATTTTTATATTTTGGGTAGTATTTATAATAAAACTAGCATTAGCAACATGACATGACTTGATGTATTATTCGAAAGTATTGAGAGGAGTAATGGGCAATAATAGATTACGCTGTGACAGGCAAGCAAACTAAACAGGTTAATATACTAAAGTATGTATGTTAAAATAATATCTTAACACTCCTCCTCGATTATAAATGTGGTAAAACATTAAACATTTATAATCGCATCTTAAAATAACAAGTTAACAAACAAATATTAAAAGTAACGACAACACACTTAAATAACATAGATAGACACTTGAACACTAAAAATATAAAATTGTTAATAAACGTTTAACAGGAATCTGTTATGAGCAAATTTATCTGCAGACAGTACCTTCGTAAACATATCGGCAGCATTATTATATGATAAACAGTTATTGTCCTATTTTTAACTAAGTCTTTCACGAAGTGATATTTTATATCGATGTGCTTCGCACGTTTGCTGTTCTCGAAGCTGTTTGACATGGTGATGGCTCCCATGTTATCTACGTAAATGGTAGGAGTTAAGCACTTACCAAGATCTTTGGCTAATCCTATAATGTTTACTACCTCTGAACATGTGTTGGCCAGCGCGACGTATTCGGCTTCTGCCGTTGACAAAGAAACACAGTGCTGTTTTCTTGAATGCCATCCGATAACATTACCGTTGTATGTGATTACACTTCCACTCGTACTTTTTCTGTCTATCTTTTGGCCTGCCCAGTCAGCATCTGAGTATGCTTCAATTTTATTTATTTCGTTTTGATCTTTCTTATAGTTCAGGCCGTAGTGGATAGTATGCTTAAGATATCGTAAAACTCTTTTTGCTTGCTTCCAACATTGTGTGTCCGGTTTATCTAAGAATTGACTTAAGTATGACACTGCATAACTAATATCTGGTCTAGTGACTGTTGCCAAAAACATGAGACCTCCTATTATCTCCCGGCAGGGGACATCTATGACATCTTTGTCATCTTTAGTTATTTTACCCTGTAAATCTTTCTCCATTGGTGTTTTAACTCCATTGCATTCTGTCATTTTAAATTTTTCTAATAACTTTTCAATATGTTTAGTTTGACTGATCTTCATTCCTTCACCTGATCTTTTTATTTCTATTCCGAGAAATTTATTAATTGATCCTAAATCCTTGGTCTGAAATTCTTTGAATAACTGGAGCTTCAGCTTTCGTTATTTCTTCTTCTTCTCCTGTAATTAGTATGTCATCAACAAATACTAACATCCAAACTTTACTGTTATAGTACAGGCAAAAATCATAGTGGGATCGTTTTAGTCCTATTTCATTTGTTATGAATTTGTGAAGTCTTTCGTTCCAGCATTTTGGGCTTTCTTTTAATCCATACAAACTTCTCTTTAATTTTAGTACTTTATTCTTACCAACGTTTACTCCTTCTGGTGCTTTTATGTATACTTCGTTTTCCAACACTCCATTTAGAAAAGCTGTTGGTATGTCCATCTGACATATTTTACAATCATTTTGTACTGCATGAACTAAAAACATTCTAATTTTATTCATTCTCGCTACTGGTGAGTAATTATTTCCAAAATAACTCTCTTTCTGCTAGAATCCTTTTGCTACTAATCTAGCTTTCTTAAGTCCACTTTCTTTGGTTCTAAAGACCCATTTTGTGTCTATAGCTTTTTTGCCTTTAGTTTCTACTTCTTCCCAAGTATGCAACTTTTCTAAAGAATTAATTTCTTTTCCAATTGCTTTTTGCAATTCTTTTTCTTTTATTGCTTCCTTAAAATTTGCTGGATCTTCGAAACTCGCCAGACAAAATGCCATATATATTTCATAATCATTTAAATGGGTTGGTTTATTTATTAGTCTTCCTGATCTTGTTGTTTCATGAACAACAGGTTCATTCATGCTGTGAAAAGAATCATTTTCATATCCACTATTATTATATTCTTCTTCACTATCATGCCTTGTTAAAGTTGCATTACGTATATCCATTTCAATATATCCATCTGTTGGCTTATCTATTGTATCATCTTTATCATTAACTGTTCTTTTATCATTTTTCATCTCAATTACATCTTCTTCATCATTCATATAAGTTTCAACTTCTTTATCGTCTTTATCATTAACTGTATTTTTGTCATTAATCATTTCAATTTCATCTTCTTCATAATTCATGTAAGGTACAAACTTATGTTGATTGCCTTCTGTCATTTCCACTTTGAATGTGGTTTCATTTTCGTTGAATTTTACGTCTGTTGATATTATTACTTTATCTTCTTTGGGATCATATAGTCTGTATCCCGAGCCACTATATCCAACCATTATACATTTCTTACCTCTTGGCTCTATCTTTGCTGGTTTGGGTAATATTACAGCCCAAGCTTGGCTGCCGAAAACTCGTAGTTTTGTTAAATTGTTATTACCAAACCATATTTTTGCTGGTGTTTCCCTATTTAACGCTGAGGTTGGACTTCTATTTATCTCGTAAGCGGATGCTGTGACTGCTTCACTCCACAGGTATTTAGGCAACTTTGTTTCCGCTAGTTTAGTGCGTACTTTATTTAGGATATTTCTGTTCATTCTTTCTGACGTTCCGTTTTGTTGGGGTGTGTACGGCGTCGTATATTCGAGTTGAATTCCTTTATTGTTGCAGTAAAATTTTAATTTGTTTGAACTGAACTCTCCTCCGTTGTCTACTCTTATTCGTTTTGTTTTGAGTCCAAATTGAGTTTTTATAAATTTAATGAAGTTTATAATATTGTTTTCCGCTTCATCTTTTGCCTTCAATAGTCTTATCACAAGATAGTGAGAGTAGTCATCAATGAGTACCTGAAAATATTTATGGCCATATATTCCTATTGGATCTATAGGTCCACATACGTCGGAATGTATTAAATCTCCGATTTGTTTGCTATTATTATTCTGTGAATAAAAACTTCTTCTTGTACTTTTACCTTCGATACAAGTATCACAGACCTTGTTGGGTACTGGTAGTTTTAACAGTTTCAAGTCGTTATAATTTATGTGGCCAAGTCTTTTGTGGCATATATCATCAGTTTCTTTTGCGCTTATGTAACAATCTTCTTTAATAGCCAAATCAAGTTTTAAGGTGTATAAGTTGTTATATTTGTCTCCTTTTATATAAATATTGCCTTTCTGTATTAGTACATTACTGTTATTGAAGGTAATGTTAAAGCATTTTTCAGTTAATTTATTAATCGATAGTAAATTGTGTTTTAATCCATCAACCAATAGCACTTCAATTTCAATTTCCAAATTTTGGTATTTGGTGTTTAAAATTCCTTTTCTTCGTGCAATCATAAATTGTCCATTGGCAATTTGAATTTTTATTGGTTTTGCCAGTTCCTTCATTTCAGTAACGTATTTTTCACATTCTTTTTTTTAGCAGATGATTCGTTGCTCCCGAATCTAAAATAAAGTTATCTGTATTCTCAATTGCGGCCATTGCTATGAATGATACTTTATCATTTGAACGGTGTGGGCTATGATCTCTATATGTGCTTCTAGATGCACCTCTATACGACCTTCCTCTACAATTGCTCTGTCCTCTATATGAGTTTGGGCCTCGGTGAGGAGCTCGGCCTCTTTGTTGTTTAAAATTGTTGTTATAGCATTCAGTTATTCTGCGGCAAACGAGCATTTAAAACAGGCTAAAAAGGTCACTTCTGGCTGTGATGATTGAGCTTTCCCGTAATTTTTAAGTTCTGCGTCTAATAATCGGGCCTTTACAAAATCTTCTGTTAATTCTTTTTCCACGCTCATAGTCTCTAGTGTCGTTATGACGGTTTCATATGTGTCAGATAATGTGAGTAATAAGTGAGCAACCTTGTCGCTTTCATCTAACTTGCAGCCTGCGGCCTCCATTTCATTTAAGATGGCGTCAAATTTAAAAAAATGGTCTTGTAGGCTTCCATGACATTCAAGTGTCAATAATTTCTTTTTCAGATATAATTTATTAAAAACGCTTTTTCGTTCGAATATTTCTTCCAATTTGCACATAATTTTTTTGCTTTTTTCTGCCTTCTTTATAATATCTAAGTATTTATCTGACACATATTGCACAATTATACGTTTTGCTTTTGCATCATTTTGTACATATTTTTCTTTTTCTTTCTCATCTTTCGGGGCGTTTTCGTATAGCACGTTAGCTACGCCTTTTTCTTCTAATAATATTTTTATTCTAAATTTCCAATTGGAAAAATTTAGTTTTTTATCCAATTGTGACATAATATTATTATTGGAAGATGCCATCATTTGTTCTCACCGTTGTGGCTGAAATACTGCAATGATACAACTTACCGCAAATAATACGTCCCTGGATTATTTATCTATACTTACTACAATTTTTATTGTAGTTTAATCATGTTTATAACGCCCATAACCTTTTGTATTTTGGGTAGTATTTATAATAAAACTAGGATTAGCAACATGACATGACTTGATGTATTATTCGAAAGTATTGAGAGGAGTAATGGACAATAATAGATTACGCTGTGACAGGCAAGCAAACTAAACAGGTTAACATACTAAAGTATGTATGTTAAAATAATATCTTAACAATGATTACATTATCTTCCTCGTCAATAGATGCGAGGTGGTTGACTGACTGATTCTGATGGACGATGCAGTAGGCTATTATGCTTCTGAGCGCAGCCCCGCTCACGGCAAGTACCCATACGACAGTCAGACGCATAGTGACCTTGTCGTAAACAATTAACGCATAATCTATATTTCGTTGCATCTGCTATCCTATCCACTACGCTTTTAGCTTTGAAGGTAGGGCAATCATATATCCTGTGACGTTCGTTGCAAATAACGTACACTACCGCATTAATTTGCCGGTTGTTACTAAAACTTGTACTTTGCCTAGGGTTGCTAACACTCGCAAATGATTTTAAATAATTAGACTGTCCGTGTTTCTGGTTGTTATTGTTTAAGCTAGCACGAGCATACTTTGACGAATGGCTGTCCAACTTATTCGAATCTGATTTATTGTTATCGGACTTACTGTTTCGATTTAATAATTCTAATACGTTAGCTCGATCTATAATGAATTTAAAAAATTGTTCTAACGACGGCGTATCATCATTTAAATTATTACGATACTCTTCCCATTTAATAAGAGTGGATGAATCTAATTTTGATGACAGCATAAATATTATTAAAACATCCCACTTATCAGTGCTGGCCAGAGCCCGCAAATTCTTAGTGACGTTATCAACTAACATTCGCAGAGAACGCTCGGTTTCCTGCGCAAGTTGTGATAGTTAATTAGCACTCTTTTGTTGTCATATCGACTGCACAGTAACTGCCATGACCCGTTATTATTCTTACTAGATACTTCAAGATTTGCGAGAACCCTGGAAGCGTCACCTTGCAAATATGAATTTAAGTAATGAAACTTGTTAGTCTGAAATGCGATCGTTTTTATGTATAAGACTCTCAAATGTGTCCCTGAATTCCAACCAACGGAAATATTTACCATCAAATGGGGCAATTTAAATTTGAGGCAGCTTTAAACCTATTTCGTGAAGAGGGTCGTCGATACAACAAGTGCTATTGTGAACAGAACTACGTCTATGTTAACAGGCATCCTTTTTTTGAAACCTTTCAACCAAACTTTTTGCGGTGGCTATAAGAAAAATAACGTCTCGTTCTATTTTATCGCGTTCATCGATTTCCGCTGTTATGTTATGTTTTAGACCTCGATCTCATTTTGCAAGTCATCAATCTTAACGGACAATGCTTCGAATTTTGCAAGCTTTAAAGTTAACTCTGTTAATTGAATATCACTCAAATCACTTTCGTTTTGGATAGACACTAAATATTTCTTATATTTCGTGATCTGTCCCTTAGCGGACGATCGTCTTGTAATTAATTGGCTATAATCAAGTGAGACTTGCTCTTCTTTAGTAGGAACAGACATTATGTTTAGCAGCCAAAACCGTTACAATTAAAATAAATATGTAAGGTAGAAATTAACAAAATTAACTAACTTGTTGCAAAGTAAATAATAAATTGGAATGGGTTCACGTTCCTCGTTTCAGCGTCACCTGATGAAAATGGAATGCAGCTGAGATAGGTAGGTAGGTACGCAGCTCGGTAGGTGTTCCAACCGGTGCGGTGCGATAATCCGACGCGACGTGCGTGTGACCTGGAATGGTCGGCAATGTCGCTAAATATCGACAATATTTAAACTCAATTCGTTATCAAAACTGTGAAAGACTGTTGAAATATTAATATGTAACGATTTTAGTTTTATAAATTATGTAGGTAGGTAGTTCGATTTGAGATAAGGTTGATGAAATTTACACCTAAATAGGATTTAACTTGACTTACACACACTCTTAGTACTTGATTTACACAAATGGATTAGTATTATGAACTGTTAGATAGGAATTTAAAGGTATTTGGAAGTTTGGATGAAATTGGGATTGTGAAGGAAGGCACTTATCTTTCGGTAGCCGCGTTGCTGCCGATGTGATGCTTTTGCTGAACCACTGCTCGTACTCTAGCTCCCCGAATTGTCCTTGATTCCTCGAATAGTTCCCGTTGAACCCGTGGCTTTAGTCTACCCACTGCAAGGCTCCAATACAATTCTTCACCCAACCGCCGTTGTCTTCGTTTGAATTTTCTTGATAATTTTCGTAGTCGCGGATTTACTGTTTAGATTTTAGTTCCCCTCATGGACCACCATGTTATATCTTTAGAGGATATAATGATGGCAAATAAAATCCCAAATAGGTGTAAAATGCTATTGTATTGAAACGATGTTGTCGGTACAAAGGCGAGTGAGCAAGTGGAAGAATGATTAGACAAAATGAATGATGTAATGAACTTAAGCTTGTGCGCAACTAACTCCGACGGTTTGAGTTTTGTTGCTGTGAAGATTTCATAAGGCCCTATTGCCTTAACAGTCTGGAACTTAGAGCGCGCCTCTACAGATATGAACCGAAAGAACATTTGCAAAACCTCCGGGCCAGCGTCATTAGTCACAAAAGGTCAAGCGCACGAATTGTTTCTCCCGCCACAATTATTAAAGTTTTTACTAATCATGGTAAAATGTGCAGTACCGAAGTGCAAACATGATTCCCGGAAGCATAGTAAAATTATTAATAATATTTCTTTTTATCGGTAAGTATTATTTTAAGCCTAAAACAGTGATTTAAGGAATATTAATACGGGCGTAAACGGGTGTTGTGGGACGCGGGAGGAGCGCGGGCGGGTCAACGAAGCGCGTGTTGCCGCATCCCCCGCTTCATTCTTTCCCTTCATTAGAATAGTGATGTATGGTACTACAAATATTCGGATTCAATGTGGTACACATTAAATCCGAATTATTTGTAGTTTTATTCTGAACACAATTTTAATTTTGTCAAACAATTTATGTTATTTGCCGTTGGTAATAACTTAATAAGATGTTTAATGATATTTCAGATTTCCGAAAATGCGTATATATATTTGTATATCGGGTGCCAAACCCAAACTATAAATGTATTCTTTGACAAGTTTGAGAAAATTGTAGTATATGCTTCAAAATTAAAATGTAATAATGTAATTGTTGCTGGTGATTTCAACATTGACATATTAAAAAATAATAATGTAACGGCTGACCTAGAGTGTTTACTATAGAACTATAATTTTAAATTTTCTCTTAAACAACCCACTAGGCTTGTTAGTAAGATATGCCTTGACAATTTCGCTCATTATAAAAAGATATGTAAGGCTGAAGTGTTAGAATTCGGCTTATCGGACCATACGGCTCAACTTATAAAAGTGCCTGTTAAAAATATAATAAAACTAAAAGACTGGCGCAAGAATGTACGGGATTATAGCCTAGAAAACATAAAAAAATTCAAAAGGTGCATAAAAAATCTATCCTTTGCTGATATGTACCAAAGAGATGACCCAAATTTAGCATACCGGTGCTACTTGCAGGAATTTCAGCTTTTCTATAACTTATGTTTTCCATATAAACAAATTAAAATTTAAGTAACTAAAAAACAAAATGGATATCCCATGGATTAAGAATTTGTAGTAAAAAGAAAAGAGAATTATTGTGGACATACAGGAAATCACCTACTGCATCTAATAAATTAAATTATAAAAAATACACAAAACTCTTTAAAAAAATGTAAACTTGACCAAGCGAGCTCGTAATAATTATACCATTAAAATAAGTGACAATAAATCTAAAACAACATGGCAAATTATTAATAAGTCAAGATTGAAAATACCAACTTTATCGATATCCAAAATAAAAGTAAATAACAGTTACATAACTAATTCCAAACAAATAGCGGAATGTTTTAATGATTATTTCATTGACAAAATTAAACCACTCGAGAAACGTGGACAAAATGTTACCAAACACCTTAGTCGCAGGCTTAATTCCATGTTTTTAGCTCCAACTTCACCAATACAAATATTTAACATCATTAAAAATTTAAAAAACACAAATAGTGTGGGGCATGATGGCATTTCCGCAAGAATAATTAAAACTGTAAATGAAAACATTTGCGAGCACATTAGTTTTATTATAAACCTAAGCATTCAAAGAGGTATTTTTCCCGACGATCTAAAAATGTCTGTAGTAAAGCCACTATTAAAAAAATTACAAAGAATTAATGGAATATTATAGACCTATTGCATTAATGTCAGTATTTAGCAACAAAGCATTTGAAAAATACATTCATAATGAACTAAACAAATATTTAGAAAAGAATGATATTCTATGTAAAGAGCAAAAAGGTTTCCGGAAAAACAAAAACATAAACATGGCAATTTTTGACTTTTATAAAGATGTAACAACTCAGGTTGATAAAAGAACACCAATATGCTCATTATACTGTGATATGACTCAAGCTTTTGACTATGTTGACCATAATATTCTAATCCAGAAGCTGGAGGCGTATGGTGTTAGAGGTAATGTTCTAGGTTCGTTCTAGTCCTATCTTAAAGAACGTCGTCAAAGGACGGAAATTAGCAAAATTAACGTTAAGACTAAATCCGAAGAGATAAGCTCATCGACTGAGCGTTACGTCAAATATGGTGTCCCTCAAGGCAGCGACCTCTTTTATTTTTAGTCTATATAAATGACCTACCAAATGCCACTAAACAACCTATGACCTTATTTGCTGACGATAGTACTGTAACTGTAAAATGTAAAGACATGAATACTTATAAAAATGACATAAATACATAATAACAATTTAATAATTAACCTAAATAAGACAACCATAATGAATTTTAACCAAAGAGCTATTACCCCCTTTAAAGCACTGATGTATCTTACAACGATACCGTCATAAGTCAAGTTGACAATGCCAGATTTCTTGGCTTACAAATTGACAGAAAACTATGTTGGAAAGATCATATAAATGAACTTAGTAAAAAAACAAGTAGTTTAGCTTTCGCTTTGTACAGACTTTCTACTGTTGTTAATATTGACGCATTACTCACTGCCTACCATGGACTGGTCGAGTCTGTCCTTAGATACGGTATAATTTTCTGGGGTAACTCAACTGACAGAGAAATAGCGTTTAAAAGTCAGAAACTTTATCCGTGCTATGTTTGGTCCCCATACCACTGATAGTTGTATGCCATATTTTGTTAAGCACAGAATTTTCACACTTCCGTCGTTATATATAATGGAGATATCTCTGTTCGTAAGAGCGAATCCTCACCTGTTTCAACGATTGTCGGACAAAGTAGTTCGTAACCGTCGTGATGGGACCAAATTGTGCTCGCAACCAGCAAAAACCGCTTTATTGAAAAAGAGTGTAGTACGCATGGCTCCCAAAATATATAATAAAATTCCTCAAAGTTTTATGTTGATGTCTAACAGCCTATTTAAAATTTATTTGAAAAAGAAATTAATTGACAAATGCTATTATAGTTTGGCAGAGGTTTGCCAATGTTGAGGAAGGTAAGTAAAACTCGTCTTGATGGTTAAATATGGATCGAATGGAATGGAATGCTTTAATACAAAAACTTACGCTACTTATATACAATATAGCTGTTGCCCGCGACTTCGTTCGCGTCAATTTCTGTTATTATGATCGCGACTATTTTTGCAACATTTTTCATTCATGCTTCGCTCCTATTGGTCGCAGCGTGATGATCTATAGCCTAAAGCCTTCCTTGATAAATGGACTATCCAACACAAAAAGATTTTTTCCATTCGGACCAGTACTTCTTGAGATTAGCGCGTTCAAACAAACAAACAAACAAACTCTTCAGCTTTATATATTAGTAATAGATTATTTACAATGAAATGACTTAACTACCAATAGGAAAATTTACATTATGATCAATGAGAGGGTGGCGCGATGTTAGTAGCCACAACAGTATGAATGACTTTCTTAACGATACATTTTGACATTACCATCTCTAACAATTGTTTAATAATTTAATATTTTTTTTGTTTTTGAGAAAAAGTTATTACATAATTAAGTATAAGTTGACATTGTTAATATTTATATAAATTAGAGAAGTATGTAAAAAATTGCATGCCGAATATCGGCCAGACATGTTGATACTAACACCAACATAACATAAAAAAATCTAACACATGTTTCTGCAAATAAATATATCTTTATATTTATCTTTATCTGTTCGCATTACCTATATATTTTAGCAATGTTGAAGTGATGGCTATTGCATAATAAAGTTTTCTATAATAAAAACAATAACAATATAGCGCACCTTCAAAATAGGGGTGATTTTAAAAGTCCGCTAAAATTTTTTAGAATTACATATCCGAATACCGAATTCAGTGTTGCCAGAAGGTTACTTTTGTAACTTTTTAGGTGATTTTTTAACAGCATTGGTTACTTTTAGGTTACACCAATAAAAAGGTTACTTTTAGGTGATTTTTTCGGAATTAGTAGAATTAACTTTTAATATCTTACTTATACGCTACGTTTTACATAAAACAAATTTTACATAAAACAAATTTTACATAAATCTTGTTATTTGAGTGCTATGTTCTTAAATCTAGCGACATTACTATAAAATCTTAGTGCCAGTTTTATCGTTTCTTGGAGTTTTTGGTCCGTCTCTATATCTTCGAAGTAGTTGAATAACGATATCTCTCAAAGTTTTCGTTCTTAGATCCCTAAGGCACAGAAAAGCCCCACAATTTGTGATAATATCCTCTCTAATCCATTTTTAAAAATTAATTACACGAGCACGTACCTACATCCTTACATACCATTATAACTGCACAATCCCGCCAAATATGATAACATTTTAGTAGTGTCACTAAGGTTTGATCCACAAATATGGGAAAATTTTCGTAATGAATACCCCCACCGACCAATACGACTAAATAAAATATAAAATTTGGAACTATATCAACTAATGAAGAAATTGAAATTCATATTTAGCATGTATCAATATGAATAAATCAAGAAATGCGGGCAAGTGTTCAAAAACTCATCGATGTTTCCCTAAGCCATACAACTGACATTCTATTCTATCAACTTTTAGTACCATTCCTGTAAAAAAAAATATATGAAAGGTTATTTTTTACACAAAAAGGTTACTTTTTTTATACTTCAGGTAACTTCTGACAAGACCCGACTGGCAACACTGACCGAATTTCAATGGGGGCTATCGCTAGAAAATTTGCCACTAGAGGCGCTAGTGTCGCGTGAGGTCCAATATCATTCACTTTGTACTGGTTTTAGCGGAATTTGTTGCATAAATTATAATTTCTTTAATTTACCTGCTGGAAAGTGATCTCCTTCGTAAAATATCGCAAATATGGATTATTTGGCGATTAATGTGAACGCTTTAAAAGCGGAATTAAGAAAAAGCGCAAAAATAGGCGGCCTCAAGAGCAACTATTTCAGAAGTTAGTTTGTTGATATCAAGATAGTTATTTATAAACAATATAACCTTAATTAAATTCAAGATATAACACTTAGTTTCGGCGCCAATCGCCTTTGATAGCTATACCTCCGGACCTCAGTCTACAGTGGCGCCAACTGGTGAGCAAAGAAACGGTAGTCCCCATTCGTCTTAGGCTTAAAAGGGCTAGAACCCAGAGCCGTAAAAATAAATTTAAAAAAAAAATCAATTCGTCTCCTGCGAAGTTCCGCGATGCACATCACTATTGGATCGCTACATCTTACAAAAAATCTAAGGGACAGCTGCTTTCGTTCCGCACAAAGCGCTCTATACCTATATTAATACTCTAAGGTCTGGAATAACTCACGATCGAGGGATTAAATCAACCAATGAACTTATTTTATTTTATAACCTATATAATGTATTATTTGACTAAAAAATACAATTTCGGTACCTTAACTGGATAATATCTAGGTTCCTTTTCTATCTATAGGAGATATAGGTAGTAAACAGAGCACTTCAGCAGAGCAGTGAGAAAAATACAATCCACATTAACTTGCGCACGAGTACGAAACATGTTACAATGTACTTTAACTTTATGCATTGAGTAAAAGAAACATATTACTCATCGACTTTATGTACGAAACTATAGTTCTTAAAAAATAGCTTGATTTGAATGACAGGTGTCACTAAAACAGACGACGTAACTTTGTACCAGCGTCACACAAGTGAAACACATTTGCACACGAAAAACTATTGGTAACTGGCATGTTAAGAATATTTTATTATACTTTGCTGTACAAAGTCATCAATTTAATTATATAAAATAGAGATTTAAAGTTAAAAACATTAAAATAATCCAGTCACAAAAATTACACTTAACTTTAAAAGACGTCTTTACAAGGTTACGTCTTTTTTCATAATCACTAGTGATGACGTAAAATCGACACATCAAAATCGACAGATTAACAATATTTCAAAATCGAAGTAATGTAACATAAATGTTACAAATGATTTGATGAGAATTGGTTGATGCTAAGAACATAAAATTGCAATTATTAATAGTTTACGAAACATTTTCAAATTTATTAGATTCTATGTGCTATAAAAATTTTCTAATTGATTCACATGATTGTTACAATTATTTTTATTATGATCACGATACTGACTCACTATTAAATCTTAATATATCTGATTTTCGTTTTATTTCATTCGCCATTACTGTTTTTTTTTCGTTTGATCAGTCGAGTCAGTCCCATCACTAGTCATCTCAGTTTGACAGTGTAACGTTATACGTTCTTCTTATTTAAACTTAAAACTTTTGTTAATAATTAACCTACATCAAACTAATTAAAATTGAAGATTCTAATACAGATTACATTCTTAAAATTAAATAATATTATTTCTTAATCAAAATGTCACATGCATCAAACATGATTCATAATTAGTAGATAAAAAAACAAAATAATTAACTGTCCAAATAATTATATCCTATTAAATAAAACTCAACTTCATAAAACGTTTTAAGCTAAAGGTTCGCTTGAGTGTTGTGCGGATCCCTAACTCGTCCTTTTGTTTGCGAGAAATCGTATGATCTTGGAGGCGGGGCCAAGCCACCGCAGCCAGTCGCTGGAAGTGGAATGCAGGACACCATTTTTACCCATTGAGCTATTATTACTTATACTTCAATGTTTTTACCACGGCACGGCCGACACACCTTAACTTCACACTGAGTCGAGAGGACGTTACTTCCTCGAGCAATAAGTGCAATACCTAGACATATTCTAGACCAAAAGTTAAAGTTCGAATAGACTTATTTTATTCGCAGTCGTGCTATAACAGTTGCTTTCAAATACTTACTTCCTACGTAATTAGGAATAGGTTTCCCCGATATGGTAAGTGATGAACTTGTATTCTTTTAATTTAGCGAACCATAGTTGTAATAGTGTTTCGAACGTATTGTGTTGAGTAGGATTATTGTAAAATTGTTAACTTTTTTCTAGTGGCCTATCTACTTAGGTATTTCTTTAGCCTAGACTTTATTTCGCTTTTGCTTCGGTGTAAATTAAAATAATTATGTACCTATTTGCCAAGCTATAACTTTCCTTTGTAATACAATGTTAAATTAATAAAAATAAATTATTCAATAAAATCCCTAATTTAAATTAAAACTATTTTCCATATTTACATAATCTGTAATTGTAGTTTATCGTAAATTAAATTCATTTATTTATCTACCTACCTACCTAGCTTTTGCACTACGTTCTGATTGCGATCTTTTAAAGCCACATCACCATCTACTAAAATACAGAACCAGTCTTCTTTGCTTTGGCTTGGCTTGTAAATGGGAAATGTTGGCGATCGCAATCAGCGGATTAATTTAAGAGAATGAATATTAAGCTGGGACGTTTTTCCAGGGAACGAAGTTAACATTTGAAATTGGGCCACACCTTCGCATCTACCCTCGCATGCTGCTTGCTGCCGTCCGTCCAACGAGCCACCATCTATCCTCCTTATCCATCTATCCATCTATCTATCTATCCTTTTAAAGCCACATCACCATCTACTAGAATACAGAACCCGTCTTCTTTGCTTTGGCTTGGCTTGTAAATGGGAAATGTTGGCGATCGCAATCAGCGGATTAATTTAAGAGAATGAATATTAAGCTGGGACGTTTTTCCAGGGAACGAAGTTAACATTTGAAATTGGGCCACACCTTCGCATCTACCCTCGCATGCTGCTTGCTGCCGTCCGTCCAACGAGCCACCATCTATCCTCGCGTCACCATCGCAAAGGAAGTACGGGCCTACGAAAGCAAATTAACAGTCGGGCATACGAACCCATGCCCATAGTGCTCAACCTTTTTTTTCCTAATAAATATTTTTTTACCGTGTACGCTTGGTTCTTCCTTTTTAAATACCAATTGCGACAACAGGTGTCAGTCATTCTAATCAAGCTATATTGGACTATAAAATAATGCATAAACGTATATCTATGTATAAATGTGAGGAATTGGTTGTTGTTGTTTTCTTTACCCATTCTGGGTAGGCAAAGGGAACTATGCCCATACAGCCAAGTCTTTAGTAGAATTTTTTATTGATATGTAATGAAAATGAAATATAATGAGATGAAATGAAATGAAACCTAACCTAAGTCATTGAAATGTATGGGTGGTTTATACATTTCAAAGATTGCAGGAGTTTTACGCGAGAACGTGAATCAGAATCAAATAGGAGCGCCTTTCCCTGATATTCTTAATAATAGTGCAGCCTGGTACATCAGAAATGTTTTATTAAATAAAACTACATTAGAAAATAATGCTACAGGGACATCCAGTATGTTAAAAATTTTGGGACGTCGATATGTAATCCTACCAATTATGTATATTTTTAATTCTGGTATTATTAAGAATGAGACAGAGTATTGAAAGTTGAAACAGAGGGCTCTCCAAAGGTCAGACCGCATCTCGTTGCCACAAAGTCACATTTTAGTATCGACTTTACGAGTCATCAATAAAGTTTATTTTTCTACAATGTACAATACTGAGTGCTTTTATTTTCATAAAGTGCTGCAACTTTTTATCAGTGGGTAAGATAAATATAGATTAAGTTTGAAACGATAAAAGGCGCTCTTATTTAATTCGGATCACGTTACAACGTAAAACTACTAATGTGCGTGTGGTCTGAGGGCCACTCTCTCAGAATTATTTGAAACTTGCTCAGGATTTAGTGAACACTCCAAAAGAAATGTGAAAGTTGGAACCAGAATTTGTGCTAATCAAATAAGAGAGATATGGACTTCAAAGATGGGCCCTCAGTCCTCACATAGAGGATTGAGGGCCCACTTGTACCGGATAAACTAAGGGCACTACAGAAAAAGTCTTTACGTCACAATTTAAGCTAACGCTAAACAAAATTTGTGAAAACAAGATATTATAAAAAAACTTTGTATTTTTTTTGTATGATTCCGTTCAAAATGGGCCCTCAGATGGAAATTTTGTACTCTAATAGTAATTTATCCATTAACTTTTGCAAACTTTTTGAAATATTATATTTTAGTGCATAAACTGAGATATTTTGTGATAGCAATAGCACATCACGGCATCATGCTGGTTAAATATTATCACCTTCTTAAAATTTGGGCCCTCAGTTCTCCACTTTTTGTTTTCGCTTTAATACTCTTAACGTATTATAGATAATACAAACACAAATTCATGTCTTTTTATAATAAAAAATGTGCAACAATACAGTAAACTTAAAATATAAAACACGTTTTGTTTTATATATAAATCAAGTATTATTTTATTACGTAAATAATGAAATAGGGTGACAACAATTTTTCATAAACCTGTACATAAAGCCTATACACCGTGCAATTTTAACCACCTGTAAAACGAAGCCCACGTTATTGGACCATTATGTATAACATCATGGCAGTGTCCGTTCAAAATGGGCCCTCAATCCTCACATAGAGGATTGAGGGCCCATTTTGAAGGGAGTTATACAAAAAAATACAATGTCTTTTTATAATATCTTGTTTTCACAAATTTTGTTTGGCGTTATCTTAAATTGTGACGTAAAGACTTTTTCTGTAGTGCCCTTAGTTTATCCGGTACAAGCCACACAAGTGGGCCCTCAATCCTCTATGTGAGGACTGAGGGCCCAACTTTGAAGTCCATATCTCTCTTATTTGATTTTCATAAATTCTGGTTCCAACTTTCACATTTCTTTTGGAGTGTTCACTAAATCCTGAGCAAGTTTCAAAGAATTCTGAGAGACCTCAGACCACACGCACATAAACTACTATGGTCATTAAAATATGTACATCGATCCTACATTGTAATGAGTAACGTCTTTGATTATAATGCTCTAAGAGTAACGTTAGTTAACGTTACTCTTCTAAATTTAACAAAAACTAAATCTAGTTAAGATTTAGTTTTTGTTAAATTTAGAAGTGTTGGTTGATAATTTAGGAACGACAAAGACATGACAATGCCCGAAGCATCGTCTCATGTATCAGGATGTAGAGGGGCGAACCACCATCTTCCGGGGATGTAGAGGGGCGAACCACCATCTTCCGCCCCAAGCCAACCTCACCTGCACGCGGTGCATCCTGCTGGACGACGAACGAGGCTCTGGCGATTGACCGACCGATGGCGGTATAACCATCCAACGGAAGGCGTAGTTAAGTGTACCGGGCCGGTGACGGGCAGCAGCGTCATCGGTGCAAGAAGCTACGCCCTGCGATCGCCAACCCGTCTGCCCAGCGTGGCGATTATGGGCATAACCTCCTATGCAGACACACAAAAAGCCACGGCCCCCAGTTCCCGGCGGTCCCGCTATTCCTGGTCATGGTGGCGACCACGGTTACGGCGGGACGGGGGGTGCGAAGAATCTCCGGGTTACGGGAGGCCACCAAAAACAACTAACCCTGGCGACGTACAACGGACGCACGCTACGGCTAGACTCGCATCTGGCTCAACTTGAGGTGGAACTTGGGAAGATTAGGTGGCATATCCTAGGGCTATGTGAAGTCCGAAGAGAGGGGGAGGACACCATAACCCTCGAGTCGGGCCACCTCATTAGGTGGCCCGACTCGTGTACTTTCGTGAGGGAGACCAACAATCCCAAGGTGGCGTTGGGTTTCTGGTAAATAAGTCCCTTTCTGACAGCGTTGTGGAAGTGTCCAGTGTGTCGAACAGGGTAGCGTACCTTATTGTTAAGCTCACTGAGAGGTATAGCCTCAAGGTGGTTCAAGCGTACGCACCGACCTCGAAACACTCGGACGAAGAGGTGGAGGATATGTTTGATGACATATCAAAGGCCCTCCACTTCACCACTAAGACTCACTACAGCGTTGTTATGGGAGACTTCAACGCTAAAGTGGGAGTACAGAATTGCAACGAATCGGTAGTAGGATCCCATGGATTTGGATGCAGAAACCATAGGGGGCAAATGCTTGTCAACTTCCTCGAACGGGAGGGGCTCTTCTTGATGAACTCCTTCTTCAAGAAACAGCCCCAAAGGAAGTGGACGTGGCAAAGCCCCGACACTATGACGAAAAATGAGATTGACTTCATCATGACCAACAAGAAGCATATATTCAGAGACGTCTCCGTGATTAACAGGTTTAATACCGGTAGCGATCACCGACTCGTTCGAGGCTCTCTGAATATTGATTTTAAGGCTGAACGTGTCCGTCTGATGAAGTCAAGGCTCCGACCTACTTTGCTCCAAACCATGATAGGATCTGAAACGTTCCAGTCAAACCTGGAAAACCGACTCGCTGCCGTGGAAACCACAACAGACGTAAACCAGAACCTCGAAAATGTGGTTCGGATCCTCAGGGAAGAAGGTACGAGATTTTGTGAAATGCAGCGTAAGGGCAGGAAGTCAAAGCTTTCGGAAAGAACTTTAGGGCTGATTAAGGAACGACGTGAAAACCCACCCGTCACTTCGTCAGGAAAGCGCGCTCTAAACCGAGAGATCGGTAAGCTCGTACGACACGACCTCCGTTGCTCCAATACTCTTGAGATTGAAAGAGCGATCGAGCAAAATCGGGGGTCGAAAGTGTTCGTACAATCTCTTGGAAGAAGCCACCTGACGAAACTGACCACAGCAAGTGGAGAAGTCGTTGCTTCGAAGCCAGCAGTCCTTTCCGAAGTAGAACGCTTCTATGGCCGGTTATACGCTTCGCATGCATCTCGACCTGATCCCGAAAATGAGGACCCTAGAGCCGCGTTAACACGCCACTACACTCAAGACCTGCCAGAAGTCAGCATTGACGAAATCAGGATGGCTCTTAAACAGTTGAAAAATGGAAAAGCCCCTGGAGAGGATGGCGTTACAACAGAGTTGCTAAAGGCTGGAGGTAAACCCGTACTGAGGGAGCTTCAAAAGCTTTTTAACGCTGTCTTGTTTGAAGGGAGAACTCCGGAGGCGTGGAGTAGGAGTGTTGTCGTCCTGTTCTTCAAAAAAGGAGATAAGACCCTGCTGAAGAACTATCGACCCATTTCCCTTCTAAGCCACGTCTATAAGCTGTTTTCAAGAGTCGTCATGAACCGCCTTGCGCGAAGACTTGACGAATTCCAACCACCGGAACAGGCTGGATTTCGGAGCGGATACGGCACCATAGACCACATCCACACATTGCGGCAGATTATACAGAAGACCGAAGAGTACAATCAGCCCTTGTGTCTAGCATTCGTGGACTATGAGAAAGCCTTCGACTCGATAGAGATCTGGTCCGTTCTGGAGTCCCTGCAGCGTTGCCAAGTAGATTGGCGGTACGTGCAAGTGATGAGATGTCTCTACGAAGCCGCCACCATGTCCGTCCAAGTACAGAATCAGCAAACAAAACCTATACCATTGCATCGAGGAGTGAGACAAGGGGACGTCATTTCCCCGAAATTGTTCACAAATGCAATGGAGGATATGTTCAAGACGCTGCACTGGAAAGGACGAGGCATCAACATCAATGGCGAATACATCTCTCACTTGCGATTTGCAGACGACATCGTCATTATGGCAGAAACACTGCAGGACCTACAACAGATGCTGAATGACCTGGCTGACTCTTCTGTGCGTATCGGCTTGCGAATGAACCTGGATAAAACCAAGGTTATGTTCAATGAACATGTACTACCGCAACCGATTGCGATGCACGGCGCCGTCCTCGAAGTTGTTCAGAAATACGTGTACCTCGGGCAGACATTGCAGTTAGGTAGAAACAACTTTGAGGATGAGGTGAACAGAAGAATTCAGTTGGGTTGGGCAGCATTTGGGAAACTACGTCGAGTCTTCTCATCGTCGATCCCACAATGCCTCAAGACGAAAGTCTTCAATCAGTGCGTCCTACCCGTCATGACATACGGAGCCGAAACGTGGACACTGACGGTACGGCTAGTCCACAAGTTCAAAGTCGCTCAGCGGGCTATGGAAAGAGCTATGCTCGGAGTTTCTCTTAGGGATAAAATCAGAAATGAGGTGATCCGGCAGAGAACTAAAGTTACCGACATAGCCCACCGGATTAGCAAGCTGAAGTGGCAGTGGGCTGGCCATATTAGCCGCAGAACCGACAACCGCTGGGGTAAACGAGTTCTTGAGTGGAGACCGCGTCTCGGCAAACGTAGTGTAGGACGCCCTCAGGCTAGGTGGAGTGATGATTTGCGCAAGGTGGCTGGCAGGAGCTGGATGCGAGAAGCCGAGGATCGACCTAAGTGGCGTGCAATTGGAGAGGCCTATGTCCAGCAGTGGACTGTAATAGGCTGATGATGATGATGATGATGAAGCATCGTCTCAGATCATAGCCGGATCCAATAAGAACAAAAAGCAAATAAATCTTGATTGGTCTATGGTTCAGCTTTTTCGCAGGAAACGAAAAGAGAAAGATAAACATAAAACCGGGGAACTAATATCATAGATGAAACTAAGTGGCACTGTAATCCATCAAAACAGATAACAAAATGAAATTTCCTTTTCTATCTTGCTATATTTCCATAAGAGATTTTTTTTCTATTTCGCAGGCTTTGTTAGTTGTTCCGTTAACCTCGGACAAGCCCCACATAAATCTGTGACGGCCGAGTATGCGTAAAAGCATTCCCCCGCCCCAAAAAAAAAAGATTAAGTTATTTAATGCAAGTAAGTATATTATGATATTATGTATGTTGAATTCACACTAATGGAATGGCATCATGGTCTCAGACCTTAGCCGGTTCTGAAAAGAACAAATAAACAAAAAAGGTCTATCTATGGTTTAATCGTTGTCTGTCTGTCAGTCAGTCAGGCAATAATAATTGTCAAAGTTGGAAAATGGCCGCGAAACAGAATTCTTTTGTGCCAGAAGGTTAATTTATCTTATTAAACGTAATTTATTAGTATTAGTTACTAAACCATACCTTTTTGCTTGTAACGTATTAGATTCAGAAACAATTTTGATATTACAATGTTTTGTAACGTTATATAAATTATAAATTTGTTTTAGGCCAAACAACAACATCTGATGATATTCCCCTGACATCATTGGAAGAAAGCCTTCTCAGTTTAGAGAAACTCGATCGTGCATCACCAGAGCTATGGCCTGAACAAAGTACGTATATCAAAATTGTGCAATGCAACTGGAGCTTCCAAATCATTGATTTTGTTGTGATTTTCAAAAATCGCGCGATTTGTTGTAATGTTGTCAGTCTGTCCACCATTGCGTTTTGTATAATTGTTTGGCATTTCAGTTTTAACCGTTCATAATTTTAAACTTTAAATTTGATATGGGTGATGGAAATATTCTAGCAAATAGTGATGAAGAATCAAAATCTTCAAATGATTCGTTTACAGTTCCAGGAGTGTCGGAGTTTGCGCCAGAGCAGAATGCTAGTCAGTCCCCACCATCCTGGAATAAAAGCCTCACCAAGGAAGACTACAGCTACATGCAACGTAAGTGTCTTTAATTTTAATCATTATGCCATTAAAAAGTTTTTATTGATAATAAAAATATTAATTTCTCTTAAACTGTTAGGTCATTAACCTTTAGTGACTGTATGTTAGAAACTTTTTAACACTTTAATTTTTATCATGTCATAAATCAAAGTTTAAAGAAATAGGTGTCATGACAACAACATTGTAAAATATTTACAGAACTCAATTCCTTGTCAACGAGTGGCTTGATTTTGGAAGTTAAGAAACTGCATGACATGGCTTACCAACTAGGATTAGAAGAGGCAAAAGAGATGACTAGAGGAAAATATCTTAATATATTCACATCGAGACGTCAGAGGTAGTCATAGTGTAGTATATGTATAATTATTAGTGGATAACAATAGTTATGTTTTAGTATTTAGGGATATGTAATTTCATCAACAGGTTTCTAATTATAATGCCTTCAATAAATACTATATAGGTAGGTACTCATTTGCAATTAGAAACATTAAATAATAACACAATATGTAATATTTTAAATTTTATTAACAAGTTTTAACAATAAAGTTATCTTATATAAACAAATTAGTTTGAATTTACTTGAAGCTATGTTTATATAAATTGCATCACTCATTGGATCCTGTCAATAAATCTGATTTTTAAGGCTCTATTAGGCTTGGCGATAAAAGCCTTTGTAGGTTCAATGTCCCCATAGTGATATTCTAGCTTGTACTTCTGCACCAACTGAAATATACATTTAGTTTTTTTGCCAGTGTTGACATATCATCGCCTTAGTTCTAACACCGTGGAAGTCATATTTTGACCAAATAACGTTACGCATATCAAATACATCAAATGTTAAAATAGGTTTAGTTCCTATTTTGAAATTTGATGTGTTTGCGTGAATGACACAGTACTTTTAATTGTATATTAACTAAACTTAACTCTAAGGTTACCTATTATATCCAAAATAAATGACTTAAAACTTTCTTAAGATTAAGTAAGGTAGTTCTTGTAAATGACAGCTACGTGGTACCCTGTAAACTGTAAATTTATTTACCCTGATCATCAGCAAGGTCATCATGGTTTCAGCGATGTTTTGACCTAGACACTTTCTAGCGCCATAACCAAAAGGAATGGAAGCAAAGGCGTGGTAATCCTTAGCGTCTGGACCGAGCCAGCGCTCTGGCTTGAACGCAGTCGCGTCTTCATAGTTACTTTCCTTGAGGCCTGCATCTTGAGTCGACATTATTATTAGAGTGCCTCGTGGAATACTGCAACAAATGTCAATGTTTAAAAAAATGTGTATCAAGAGATGTCATTTGGAAAAAAACTATGAAAAAGTTAATTACCAACAATTTTTGAAACAAGGCAATTTCAAAACAAATTGCTAATAAATTTAAGACCCTTCTGGACTACAATGTTGAATTTGCAAAATGTTAGATTCTTATCAAATTGAATTTCAACACTTTTCGGAAAATTGGAAAATCCTAGCACGTCGCGTCGCCCCATGGTCGAAACACTTAGGAAAATTGGAAAATCCTAGCACGTCGCGTCGCCCCATGGTCGAGTGTTTTAGGTAAGTACCTACCGGGCCAATGTCTCGCGGTCCTGAGTAAGAGATTCGGTTGCATAACAAGAATTTCGAATGTTCAAACATTGCTCGGGTTTGTGATCAACTACATTTTCCAAGCGTGTTGATTATGCCTTTACCCATCAATGATGTGGTAAGCTGAATTTAATGATGATTATACGCTGTTTAAAGGCAGTAAAGTAAAGACTATAATAGCGCGTCAATTCCTCCGCCTGATGATTATATCGCATTCCCGTTTTTATTGCGCTACCGCGTTTTACCGCGTACAAAAAGTCTTCAAGTCCCTCGTCTGCGGCGGCATTTAGGGACCACTTTAAAACATCATCACAATCTCTAACAAATTCAGAAATGATTTATTCCACAAACAAAGTAAGCGATGGTTTGCGGGACAAAAACTACCTAATTTGTCCTTATTATATGGTCTCAACCTATCTCCATAACCAAACTATAATTAAATCGGATAGCAGTTGAAGGAGTTATTGGATAAGTAGGTACTGAACTCCATGAAAACATATTGTCGCAATAAAACTCACTTGTATCTATCCAATATTATATTCTTTGGTAAGATCCTCGATAATACTGGAATAGGCGGTACCAATCTAAAAAAGTAATACAAGTAAGATTAATAGGTAATTATTACCGTCAAATGAAAGAAAATATACAGGGTTACTTCGCAAATCATTGTATTTTCGTAGTCTTGTTGTTTTTTGAAATATTTATTGCTTTTCATTTGCGTAGATATTTCCGTTATAATAACATTGTACTTATCACATTTATATTATTGACAGCCACGGACAACCTTTTTGGTGATATGCGATTTGGATGCCTTTTTGATGGCAGTCTTATTATTTAATAGCTTTTGCCCGCGGCTTCGCTCGCCTCAAATTTGGGGTAACATTAAAATTTCACCCCCTCTTTTAAGGGGTTGGGGGCAGATTTAAAAAAAAAACGGCCAAGTGCGAGTCGGACTCGCGCACGAAGGGTTCCGTACCATTGACTAGGTAAACAACAGTAGGTATCTACATTAATTTAGTTAATGTAGTGCCTACCTGTTACCATTTATTGACATTGAGCAAAATAGGCAAAAAATGGTGTTTTTTGTATGGGAGCCCCCCTTAAATATTTATTTTATTTTGTTTTTAGAACCTATTTGTTGTTATTGCGGTAACAGAAATACATAATTTGTGAAAATTTCAACTGTCTAGCTATCGCGGCTCTTGAGATACAGCCTGGTAACAGAGCAAACGGACAGATTTGATAATGATGCACGATTTTTTGTTAGTCACAATAGTCCACATACCAATTTTTAGCTTTCTACCTTGAAAATTGCGGAATGCTTCATACAAACTTCCACATCCCATTTGAGAGAAGTGCGGGGTTAGAAAGAGACAAAAAGTAGCCTATGTCACCCTCCATCCCTTCAACTTTCTCTACTTAAATTATAGTTTAAAAAACTAAAAAACCACGCTTTTAAAACAGATTGAACTAAAAAATTAAAAATAAAACTGTAGTAATCAATTGAAAAATTCATATTATTGTACAAAAAGCGTGGGGTGCTTGTTATGATATCCACAGATATAGTAAATTATTGATAAAATATTTACAACAATCTAAATCAAGCCCCCCACGCTTTTTGTACAATAATATGAATTTTTCAATTGATTACTACAGTTTTATTTTTAATTTTTTAGTTCAATCTGTTTTAAAAGCGTGGTTTTTTAGTTTTTTAAACTATAATTTATTTTTTACTTTTTAGTTTAGTTTATAAGATTTGATTCCTTCTTTACCGACTGTAAGTCCAAACCTATGCAGGAAACATAATTGATACAGATCGCGCGCTAGCTCTATCTCTTTTACTCCCTCTTACAGAGGAAAACTGGGAAAACTGTTATTAAATTATTGCATTGTCATCGGTCCTTGATACGTGTGCAAAGTTTCAAATTAATCAAACTTCTGGAAATCGGTCAAATTTATGCTCAAAGATTCCATTACATACATAGATACATAGATAGATACAACCCAAGCTAATAAAAGCGTGGTAAAAATGACGTCAATTTGTCGCTCCGTTTTGCCGTGAAAGACGGACCAACAAACAGACACACACTTTCACATTCATAATATTAAGTATGGATTCTCGCACCAGTTCTATGATATACTTGAACTGTTTTTGATTGACACGAAAATATTCACTGTGCCATGGCGTTCATACGTCGATCGTTTTACGGTTCGGAACGTTTACGCTGAAGTCAAACGCCGCATATAGCATTAATAAGAACCCGAGTCCTAATGCAAATTTAACATTACGTATGTACACACGGCGGCATGTCAGACTATACATGTTGACCTTGAGACCGCCTTTATGCCCTACGTAATAAAAGCTGTTATCGCAGTTCAACTGTTTAACTTGATGTGCTGTCGAGTGTACACACGGCGGCACATCAGACTATACATATTGACCTTGAGACCGCCTTTATGCCCTACGCAATAAAAGCTATTATCGCAGTTCAACTGTTTAACTTGATGTGCTGTCGAGTGTACATGAATTAAAGATGAATGCAACCAAACTAAATAGTATCTACCCAAATATTCAGTGGGTGTGGACTTTTTTCTGTCACTGGTTGTATAACTTTTTATTACATTAATGGTGTCCACTATATTGCATTTTCATAACAACCTACTTGTTAATTTAAAGTTTGCCTCGTAAGTCACAGCCCGTATTATTTAAATGTTTCTACTACCTTAAATTCTCCTTTATGCAGGCTTGGAGGTACGGCGTCTTTTCCTTGATATTTTTTATGTCATCATGATCTATTAGGAGATCAGAAACTTCTTCATGAAGCTGTTTTTGAACCCTCTGGTATTTGGCTAGATGATATAAGAGGAACGCCATTGATGAAGTTATCTGAAAATTATAATTACAAACAATATCACAGTTCACTGTAATTATTATAACCATATTATTCAATTAGTTGACCATAATAACAAATTACCGTGTTAACTCCGATTAGAAGCATATCCATGATGACTGTGGATATGTCCTCTGCATTCATTTTTTCCTCTCCTAACAGCATCGCATTAATAAGGGAATGTTGACCTGCAGGAATTAGTTTTATTTTAGAAAAACTCTTCTTGAGGTACAGTCTACAGCTGCTGTCTGATATTGAACTTTATATGTTGAACCTTACGTTAAAAAAAGTTAAAAAGACGTTCTTATGGTTCGTCAATCAGCTGATTAATATTGTACCTTTAGGTATTTAATCTACCAGTTAAATGGCGTGGTTGTTCTTTGTTACCATGCTATTTCTATAAAGTAATACTTCTGTACTTACAAGGAGCTTTCTCATTGATGCTCTTAATTGAAATAGATTGTTCCGCTTCCATAACATGCTTGCCAATCAAACTGTAAAAATTAACAATAGGTACTAGGTATTTACCACACTTAATAGATTTGTCTTTAAATATAGAATTTTCAAACAATGTTTATTAATTTATCCGTTACTCATAACTAGCGGACTGGCAAGACGTTCTGCTTGTAAAAGCAGCACCACCTACCAGCAGGATCCAGTTGTGATTTAAAACCAACCATGGCAGTAATGCATTGAATTAATTTAAAAATATCATCAATCGGTTCAACAACACTTACTTGTCTAAACTATCGCAGTACTTGACCAGCGAATGCCACGCTGGGGTTGTAAATAGTTTCCACAGGTGCATGCCTGACTCGCACTTAATGATCGCATCGGTCGCTTTCTCCAAGCTGTGGTACAACCAGGACATGTCGCATTGGCTGTAGATCAACTCGGTATCTAACATTGTAAATCTTTTCGAGAACACGATCAACCCTGTAATGAGAAGAGCGTTTATAAGACTTCCGAAGGTGCCTTATACGCGCATCACGAATTCCCAAGACGGCTCCTCGAGGATCAATGGATTAGAAGAAAAAATCGCTAGGTCGTTTGCACCTACATCAGGTTAAAATTAGATACGCAAATTTAAAAAAACTAATAGGATACTAGGTAGGTTAGTTTGACTACTGGTAGTATGAATTTATTTCATTTACCAGGTGTAAAAATACCTACATGCAAGGTAACCTTAAAAAATTTAACAAAAACAAAATGTTTTATAAAATAAACATACATTAATAAGAGATCTTAAGCAAGGCTCTACCATTTTTCTATCTCAACCTCGTACTTAGATCAATTAATTCAATACCTCGCCCTGTATTTAAGTTAGTCATATGACGCAGTCGTTATGAGTGTGTATGTGTGTGTGTCAATTATGTTTAGGCCCGAGTTCACGAACATACGTTAAAGTTTAAACAGTGTTTAAAATATTATTTGACATATTTTGTATAGGAATTGTGTCAAATTAATCGTCACTCTTTGTTTACCAGCTGTTTAAATGTTGGTGAACTTGGGTCTTACTCACTTACCAATACAATCAAAAGCCCATTTGTGTATATCCTTGAACAAATCCTTTGGCACCTCGTCCTGGTGGTTTCGTGTGTTGTAGATCTTCTGGACGAAGTTATCGCATACATCGTTTAAGCCGTGTATGTGGATAGATATCGCATCGTGCAACGGACTGGACACTGTTGTCCTTTGGCGGGCCCATTCTTGGCCTTGGCTGGTGGAGTCAAGAGAACCGGAATAATACAACTTGTGCAACAAATGAAAGATTTGTTTACCTACGGATTTAGTACGAGTATATTTTTGATAACCCGACGTTTCGAACCCTTTACAGCGTTCATTGTCACGAGCAGACTAAGGTGTTATTCGTCTTAAAGTAAGTAATTTGAAAAGTCCTACTACAAGTCCTACTAAAAGGCTTACAGGAGTACTATCAGGAAAAGACGAGCAGCAGTCTATTCTCCACCAAAAATGTATTTGCCAACCTGCCTACCAAGAGTGGCGACGGTGTTGGATATTTCTAATTAAGGGGGAACTGGACTAAGTCCCCTTGGTTATGGTAAGTACGAGTTCCTAAAGTGTTACATTTAAGCACTTACACTGAATAAATACCGCTAAATGCGTGGTTCCTGTGCTCTAGCCTGTACTTCTCCAAAGAATCCAAGGTTGACCTGACAGGACTGTCTCCCTCCATAGTGTAAACTTTCTGAATGTGGTCTGGGTGATTGATCAGGACAATGTCGCCTCCCACTGGGCTTACAAAGCGTACAACCGGCCCGTATTCATCGAACAGCACAGAAAGGCTTTTTAACGGCTTTCTATTGTTGATGTAGGTACCTGTAGAGATAATGTTATTATCATACATTATTATTAGTTATTTTTTTTTGGAAAACACTACAGTATCTTATGACTAAATTACTCACTAGAATTGTATCTAAAAACCATTCACGTGTTTCCAAATATAAATTCTAAGTATGGCTTGTACATATTAAAGTAACTTAGGAATAACAAACGACATGGGACAAAAATCAACCAAGTAAAAAAGAAGTCGTAGGAACTATCCAGTCAGTGCACCGCTTCAAACCATCTCTTTGACAAACGCTTTTTGAGTGAACAGACACTAGTGTTAAATAAGTCTAGTTCGAGGTCATCGGCCATAGCATTCAACACGTTAGAAGCCCTAATAAAAATAGAGTTCTGCTTATATTTCGTAGCACTGTGTGGGATGAAAAGAGCCGCAGGCCTCCTCAGGGTTCGGTGCGGTACTTTGAGATTTAAAAAAAAAGGAGGTGTGGAGAATCTATTTTTGATTGAGCTATTTTAAAAAGCAGTACTAAATCTGCAATATTTCTTCTCTCGTGCAGCGGTAGAGTGTGATGTTTATTGCACCTGTGTCCATAGTATATGTCCAAGTTATGATTTAAAGCACCACTGTAACCTGCGACGAACGAATAAAACGTGTGTTGCACTTGCAGAGCAATGCTCGCATTTGACATGCTTTATTGTAAGTACCTACATGTGTTCAAAACAGAGGTTCAAATAAGGTAAGAGGCAAACCAATATTAAGTCCGACTGTCAGAATTCCTGCAGTGAGCTGTGTTCCAAATTGCGATAGGTATTGGCGTATATTCGACAAGTATTTTAAGGTCTTCGGGCCTGGCACATCGTCGAAAGATAAAACCACTTGCTCTTTGCTCGTCAGAACCATCGGTACGACTCTAGCCGTTGGGAATATTTCTCCTAAGATCTGGCTATTAGGAGGATTTATATCAAGGTTTTTAACTGAGGAAGCATTTGCGTTTGAATTAATTTGAGTTTCGTGAGATGTCGCAACTTGATAACGAGCTCGATCCAAAGTACAAATCTTTTGACTGGATACAAATTGAAAGTTGGACTTCACATGGCGCAGTTTATGAAGTAACATTTTAATAGTAAACAATGAAATTGGATCACTAATGTATTAATACTTTCTGAAAGGATTCGACAGAGCTTTTGATGTTTTGGAACGGAAACAATTGAATACGTACCTACTTTTTTCAAAACTACGCGCTTTTTTTTGGCTGCATGCATCCATAGAGAAAATAATTTAGCCTACAAAATAAAGTAACAAGCTCATCACCCGTGTCAAAAAGAGCTCGCGTACAATATTTCTGAACTAAACGTACCTAGTCTTTTTTATGTCAGACAGAAGTTTTAGTTTCTGAACAAAAGGTTAAGTTGCCATACGAGAAAAGTTCAGAGAGTTGTAGTGATTTTTGGACAAGTTAACAGGGGGCTTACCATCAGCTTATAGCTAGCCACTCAATTTCCAGGCAGTTCAACAGTAGGGCTGCTTTTGCCCTGCTAAAAATCATACCATAACCGCTGAAAAGCTGAACGACTTTAGCACCGCTAAACCAAAAGGTGAACTGCTAAGCTTGTCTATGGTCTGTTTGTCTGCAGATTGCATGAACGAGACAGAGCTATACTGGTTCAGATAAATCTGTCTCTTTTTAGTTGAAAACGTTCAAATACACAAATACATGATTTATTCCAAATTACCGGTTTTTGAAAAACTTTATACTTATTGGATTTTAAAGAGAAAAAGTCGATCTAAATGTTGCTATTTTGCAGGAGATTACTTAAAATACTCAATTCTAGTAAAATTACCTTCTTGGCGATATTAATTAATGTACAGTGTTGGGTTATTGAAAATGTGGATAGACATATTAACGTGATCATGATTGGAACGGTTCTGCCTGCATTTTTGGCGGTAACATTCAAAAATTGAAGAAATATTCCATTTTCCCGGAGTAGTACGTACGTTCGACTATTTTATATTAACAGTTAAACATTGAGTTAAACCACATGAGTAAATATTTATTCATGTGGTTAAACCATATTTTCACAATGTCATACTTGTGTGTAAGTATTGAATAAAGTAAAGTGGAATTGTAAGTAATTTTATTAAAATATTAGTATAAAAAAGGGATCATCCATTGACTTTCAGTGAAAACCAACAAAAAAAAACCCCTAGTTTCTTACACCCAATTGTATAACCTTTGGGAATAACAGTTAACAAATCTTTAACAGCTTCCCCTTCTCCTCGCGACTTTGTTATAGGACGGACGTGTCGAGTTGTCTCTAAACGTAAATTTAAATCGCTGCCGGGCTGCGCCTTTGAACACTGTTTGGTTGGTGCTTCGCCCTGTCTGTCCCAGGAGCCCCTCTGCGTCGCGCGCGACGGCTGGCTGGTGATCGGTGCGTTTTTACAAGTTTGTTTTTGTACTACGATTTTCTTGCTGGATTTGAACTCGGTGCCTGCGGAGCCGCATAGTTGCGGTCTATGCGTGTTGTGAATGCGCCACGCGAACAGTGAGTCATAGATTCGAATTAAGCGATCCAAATCAATATTGAGTGCTACGGGCGGCTACGGAAGCTAGTGGTGTCTACTGACTACGACGAACTTTGTTGCTACGTGTGTGCTACGACACCACTACGGACAGTCTCTGTGCGTGACATCACTTTACTTTGTGCCTACTTTTATAGACGATACTATGCCACTGAGACATTCTCCCCCCGCTTCGCCTGCGGCGCCAGCACCACCATTACCAATCTTGCCAACAACTGCACCTGCGCCGGCGTCGGATTGTGACTCGTTTTCCCTATCTGATAATGATAATGTCTCGCAACGTCAAAAACGCAAAAGAACAAATACAACAGACTCGCAACTGGCTAATTTCATGTCGGACATAAAAAGGATGTTCTACATCTTTAGAGAACAACAGGATGACAAATTAAATAAGATCTGTAGTACGATCGAAGAAATTAAAACACAAAATAACGAAATTAGGGCTTCCATTGAATTTCTATCAAATAAATATGATACTGTCTTGGAACAAGTGAATACCCTAAAGGAAGAAGTATCGCAAAATCACAAATATATCTCGTCTTTGGAGGAAAAACTTGATAGTTTTGAGAGAAGCTCCCGTTCTACTTGTCTTGAAATCAAGAATATACCTTTATACAAGCAAGAGTCAAAAACTACTTTAATAAAAACTTTTACGGATATTGCTACATCTTTGTCGACGCCTATTCAGGCACAAGAAATCAAGGATATATTTCGTATAAACTCCAAAAACTCTGAGAGTAAAACTATCATAGTGGAATTAACGTCTGTGATTGTGAAGGACACGTTTTTGAACGCTCACAAAAGGTACACCAAAACACATGGACCACTGATGACAGACAATTTGAAATTGCCTGGAACCTCTTTACCTATTTTTATATCACAAAACTTATCAACAAAAATGAAACGATTATTTTATTTAGCCCGTACATTTGCTAAAAGTAACAACTTTAAGTACTGCTGGTCAACGAATGGAAGGATTTTTATTCGAGAGAAAGAGGGAGCCGCACTTTATTGGATTAAGACCGAAGAGGACTTACAGAAGTTACTCAAACATAAATGACTAGTTACTCGCAGTGGGTTTTCTTTGTTCATTTTATTTAAAATTCAACTGTACCAGCATATTTTTTGCTTTGATTCGTTTGTTAGAACTAGTTCAATTATACACACACACTCACATTCATCTACACGTACATGCTACTTTCCACTTTCATTAAATTCAAAAATAAAAAATTATAATCCGATCTTGTCAGCAACTTTAAGTAAAAACGCACATAAACTCACAAATAACAATATTATTGCAGACTTAGAAAAAATTGAATTCATTTCTTTACATTTTTCGTGTTTAACTTGTTATCGCCTTTATCTTGTTAATGGATGAACGCTTGAAAGTTTGTTCTGAATTGGATCTTATGTCTGTTTGTGACTCATGCACTTGTTTGCCGGAAGAATGTATTAATTACTTTCCGGTTGCCGCGACACATTCTCTCAAAATATTACACGTAAACATAAGAAGCATTGGTTGTGGTGTTAACTTTGAAGGTATTTGTATTCTGTTGGAAAGGCTTTCTTTTGAAATTGATATTCTTATCCTGTCCGAATGTTGGTTGAGCAAATGTCCGAATACGCCATCGATTTCCGGCTATATATCACATTGCTCCAAGTTCAGCAATCAAAACGAAGGGGTGGTTGTCTATTTGAAAGACACCTTGCATGCAAAAGTTGAGGAGCCTACGATAGTTGACTGTAACTCTCTAGTTATTAAGCTCTCCGATGAAGTAGCCATTGTTGCAGTGTATCGCTCTCCCTCTTATAAAAACGTGGACAACTTTCTGCAATCGTTAGACAACTTTTTACCCTCACTTCGGTCTTTTAAAACAACAGCTTTGATTGGTGATATGAATATCAATATTATTCCTGAATGCAATGATGTTCACTCTGATAGCTATCTTAATCTACTCGCATCTCATGCCGTATTGCCAGGTCATACATTGCCTACCCGCAATAAAAGTTGTCTTGACCACGTGATGTTGAGAACGGACAAACCTGCTGTAGCTTTGGTGCTTGATTCTATTTTTACGGATCATTCGCCAGTATTACTTTGTGTTGGTTATAAATGTGTTACAAATAATAAAAGTGGATATCGTATAAGTAATAATGTTGATATTGCAGCGTGTGTAAGGGATCTAGAGAGTGCGAATTTTACAGCTGTGTTACACAGTGCCGATGCAGAGAATGCTGCTAAATCCATGGTTGCTATCGTAAGTGATGTAGTTAAATCGAATACTCGCCAAGTTTCTATCCCGTCCAGAAAGCGTATTCTCAAACCATGGATTACACCAGGCCTGCTTCGCTGTATCCGGCACAGAGACAAGCTATTCCGAAAAACCAGGCAAGAACCTGCCAACAGTGTTGCTTCTATGTCATACAAACGCTATAAAAATTTCTGCAATAACTTACTCAAGAGAATCAAACGGGAATATGAGTGTTCGCAATTTACTAAAAATAAGAATAATGTTAAAGGAACGTGGAATGTAATTAAAACCATTTCTAACTTACATAAGAAAACTACATCCGATGCCCTTTTGTCTCTTTGCGAAGATTCTTACTCTTCTGTTAATGCTGTCAATGGGTTCTTTACCAGTGTGGGTGTTACTTCAGGGACATTGAATGCGGTTGACAGCTCCCCTCCATCCTCTCTCGACTGTACCCCCACGATGTCTTCTCAGAACTCAATGGCTTTATTATCTACTGACGAAATTGAAATCAACTCGATAATTTTGAGCCTCAAATCAAGTACTGCTGTTGGATGGGACGGTATTCCAGCCTTACTAATTAAAACTGCTAGACTAATCATGTTGCCAATTTTAAACCATGTCTACAATCTTTGTTTGGCAACCGGCGTATTTCCAAGTGTCTTTAAGAAAGCTATTGTACATCCCATATTTAAGAGCGGTGATAGGGACAGTGTATCAAATTATAGGCCTATTTCTGTACTATCTATTTTCTCAAAAATTTTGGAAAAAATTATAAATAAACGATTAATTGGTTTTTTAAATTCTAAACAAGTTATTTCATCAAATCAATTTGGTTTTAGTGCTGGAAAATCGACTGAAGATGCTATTCTTGAACTTACGGGGTCTATTATTGACAATCTGAATAGTAAGATGAAGTCATTGTGTCTATTTTTAGACATTTCTAAGGCTTTTGATACTGTCTCTATCCCTATCTTGTTACATAAGCTGGAAGTCTTGGGAATTCGTGGTCTGGTATTGGATATATTTAAGAGTTACCTTAGTTGCAGATATCAGTGTGTAACTATTAACAATATCGTAAGCAACGAGAGGTCCGTCACGTCTGGGGTTCCTCAAGGCAGCGTGCTTGGCCCCACTCTTTTCCTAATTTTCATTAATGGACTATGTCAGTTAAGTCTTCCTAACTGTAAAATAGTTACTTACGCCGACGATACGGCTATTCTTGTTCATGGGCGGAATTGGGAAGATACTCGTGTCTCTGCTGAATATGCTTTAGGTAGAGTGATAGCATGGCTTTCTAACAATAGGCTGCTTTTAAATCTTAATAAAACTTGTTTCGTTACATTTGCGCCTAGACTGAAGTCTCAGCCTGATTCTTTATTTAAGGTATATGCTCATAAAAGTCATTGTCCCACCGTAGGTTCTTCTCTATGCACTGTTTGCGACTGTTACCAGATCTCGCGTTTAAGTCAAGTGAAACACTTAGGTATTATCATTGATAGTGTTATGTCTTGGAGGGAGCATGTAAAATTTGTCACTTCTCGTTTCAGAAAGCTAATTTATGTCTTTCGGAAACTGCGAAGTAGTGCTGACGTTGATACTTTAAAAACTGCTTACTTGACTTTGGGTCAATCCATAATAAGTTACGGTATCACAGTTTGGGGTTCCTCAAGTAAAACTAATCTCATTCAGATGGAACGGGCACAGCGAGCGGTTCTGAAAGTAATGGCATATAAACCCATCAGATTTCCTACTAACCAACTCTACGAGTTATGGAAGGTACTTACTGTACGTAAGCTATATGTCCTTAATACTATCGCGCGTAAACATAAGTCGTGCATCTACGATCCGGCATTAGCTTCGAATTCTAGATTGTCGAATAGAATTTGGAAAATCAAGAAATGTGGTTCTGTGTTGGCTCGAAGACATTACATACACCTTAGTTCAGTTCTCTATAATAAAGTTAATAGTATTTTGCGTATTTATGATCTACCTCTTCGAAAGTGTAAAGAAGTCTTAAAGGAGTGGTTACTTGTCTTGACCTATGAAGATGTTGAGTCTCTTGTTAAATAATAAAAAATAAAATAAAAATAAGTAAAATAATAAACACGTACGCACCCTGACACTCACACACACACACGCACGCACGCACGCACATACACACACACACATACACACACACACACACACACACACACACACACACACACGCGCGTTAGTACTCGTATTTGTATTTTTCAAAAAAAAAAAAAAAAAAAAAAAGTTTGTTTTTGTTTTTATTGTCTTGATGATTGTCTAGATAATTCTTATGTCTTTATTGTAATGTTGATGTATGCTCGAGGTGGGCGCTAATAACTGCTATACAGTCTTTGACTAATGTAGTTGTTAACGTAAATGTCAAGTTTATGTAAAAAACTGTTATTACAAATAAAGATTATTATTATTATTATTTATAGCTGGAGACCACTCCAAGCGAATGGAAAGGGTGGCAGAAATTTTAATTCTGCGGGCGATGTAGTCATAAAATTAGGGTTTGAATGAAGTTTGTACATATTTTGTAGAATTTTTGCAGTAAAAAAAACAAACACATGATTTCATATATGTAATATAATTACAAAAAAATATATTTCAAACACATATTAAAATAAAAAAGACATACTTAATATAACATTACTTCAGTTTTAACCCTAAATTTAAAATCTAACAAAACAACCGTAACTTTCTAGGTATATGTATTAACTGGTCGGCTACCGAAGTTGTGGAATCGAGCCATAAGACAATTTATTTGTGTCTGGAATTACAAGGGGTTAAAAACTACATCAATACATAAGCTTATTGGTGAACCTCTTCGTCTGTGAGATAAATTTGCTTGATCTGTGAGATAATTGATTAGCTGCATTGCAAAATGTTATGTAGGATTACAAATGCTTTTGCAATAAGGCTAGCTACCTGAGGTTGGTAATGAACCATTGAATAAGAGTCTGTAGAACACCTATAATTGATCTCTCTTTGTCATTAAGAGTTTTTACATGTCTCTGTATAGGTATAATAGGCTTCAGAAAAATCTAATTCTGCTTTAACAATTTTTGTCATCATAAATTTGAGCAGTGAATATCTAGAATCACCTACAATAAAAGGAAATATTCATTAATTTTATCATCTTTGTAAGACTGCTGCAAATGTGTTATATAAGAACTAAAACTTAGTTGTGTTTTACACCCAGGCAATATTTAAACAAACAAATTCAGCAACATATTCATAACACAAGGGTTTTAGGTGCTATAACCTGTAAAATATGTTTCTTTATCTTTTCTTTTTACTCAATTGAACGGAAAGGACATATATTTAAAGTTAAACTAAAATGTGTATTGTATGTTTACCTAAAAGCCATACAGATGCTATAGTGCTCAGTTCATTCAAGTGAGACTACAAAGGATGATGAGACCATATTTTATTGTAAATTAAATGAATCATAGCCATCATTTACACTTATTATTTCCATGTATTTGTTACAAATCTGAAAAAAGTATTACACATAAATATTAGTAAGAAAGAAGAGTTATAAAATTTGAAAGTACAGTTTTTTCAATATATTCTATTGTATATACCTATTACATCACAAAACCATGCTAACAATTTTGTCGAAATTGTATTTTCATTTTGGTAAATGATGATATAAACATTTTATACAAAATACTAACTCAAAGACCTTCAGGTTTCTTTACACTGTAATTAGGTTCCTTAATCTATAATGAAACATGTAAATTTTCACAAAACTGCTGAAAAAAGTCTGAGAAACGCATAAAATATGTCGAAAAAGTTAGTCTCCTAGTAACTTCTTCAAGATGGCTAGGATGACATTAGCTTCGCTCAAAAGGACGTTTACCTGCTGTCAAATTGAGTGTCATGGTATGAAAAGATTGAAAAGTTCATAGTAAAAAAATGGTGAACGGTTTAGAAACGTCAACGTAAATTGGCCTGCCACAGGCCTGCTAAAAACGATGTCATAGTACAAAAGAGCAATGCAGTCCAATAGCAGTCCTGCTTTAAGAGCTAATGGTAAGGCCCCAGTACCTAATTACATTGCCGGCAGTGATCCGCTCGAAGATTTAAATTGCAAATGAACAATATTTTTACGGAATTTACTAGCATTTATTAGGATTTAAGATTGTATTTTGTTTTGTCCCGACATTTGTTTTGTGACCATGAACGATCGAACACCTGTCGAATACTTTACGTATTCGACAGGTGTCGATGTTTAATGTTTGTTTAAATTCATGAAACCACCTAACCCTGACAAGTGATTGGCCACGTAAACGCATCACTTCACGTCCTTCGAATTCTCTGTCAAAAATAAAGTAAATCAATAGAGTGAATTTAGGCAGTATTTTGTACCATAACATGGTAACACAATAATCAGCTGTCAAATAATGGCGAGCGGAGCGAGCGACAGCTAGTGGCAGATGGCGGGATTGATCTCGTGTGATATAACTGTGTTATATGGTTAGATTAGTTTTAAAATTGTAGTGTTTTTATTAGAATAGTTATTAAAATGACTAGGTAAGTAATCTTTTCAGTATATAACATTGTTTTAGGTTTTATATCTCTCCCACTCATTAGAATTGTTTTAATCATGAAAGTCCTATTTGCAACCTCGTTGATAAAAAAATTGTGTAGATTTATTGTTTAAAAAATATCTTTACATTTTCAGAGCTAAAATAGAACTTGGAGACGTGACTCCGCATAATATTAAGCAGTTGAAAAAGCTTAACACAGTCGTGTTTCCAGTGTCATATAACGACAAGTTCTACAAAGATGTTTTAGAAGCTGGTGAATTGGCGAAACTAGCGTATTACAATGACATTGTCGTTGGGGCTGTGTGCTGTAGGATAGACACGTCTGAGAACTCTCGGCGGTTGTACATAATGACTCTGGGATGCCTGTATCCTTACAGAAGATTGGGCATAGGAACATTGATGGTAGAACATGTGCTCAAGTATGTTGAACAAGATGGGAATTTCGACAGTATTTTCTTGTGAGTACTTACTTCTAGCGTATAATTTGCTAATTCAATTACTGATCACATAACCAAAGATAAATGAATAAGCCTTCCTGATTTTTGTAACTGTATATCATTCAAGGTTATGTATCTTTTTTATTTAGATAAAACAAACTTCTCACAGCAAATCTAAGTTATCCTTCTAAGAATTCTCCACTAAATTCGTAATGCATAATTTCTTATTGAGTTATGTGTTCCTGTGAAAATCCAATCAATTTAAAACAATGCCAGAAAAATACATTACATGTTCAATAGTCATAAACGTCATTTGTTCATTAATTTAAATATTGATAGCATTATCAACAGTACTTTTAAGTTTTGATTAAATTGTTATTGTACAATTTAACACCATTAATGTTTGAACATAAGTGAAATATGTATGTAAAAAATAGATCTGCCTTTGTTGGTCTGTCTAATAGTGAACTGATAAATAATCCCTCGACCATGAGTTATTCCAGACACAATTGAAATCATTTGTTATCGTGGCACCCGAGTGCCTCCTGGGGGTTGAGGGATTAAGCTATAGTTTAAATTACATATTACAATTGATTGAAATGTTTAAATTTCCAGGCATGTTCAAGTGAATAATGAAGGTGCAATAGACTTTTACAAAAAGTTCGGCTTTGAAATTGTGGAGACAAAAGAACACTACTACAAGAGAATAGAACCGGCAGATGCTCACGTATTACTGAAGACCATCAGAAAGACAAACCCCACTGCACCATTACTCAATGGATCGGTTTCACATGCAAAAACAAACGGTCATGATTGAGCTAAATGAGAACCCCAAATAGTTACTCCTAAAAGCCTCAACTCGGTTGTATTGTGAATCAAGTGATATTAAGTTATGTGTATGCGTCTTGAGTCACTTTGTTTACATACAGATTTAGATATAATAAGACATTTAATGAATGAGTAAACAATAAGTCATGGTGTAGATGAGGCCATAATGATAATACTAAAAATGACTGATTATTCCTGGACTTTCAATTCATGTTGTACAGTATACTTCCATAGTTAATGCTTGCATGATGTCAGAGAAAGCCTACTGAATGTGTATTGCATTTTGAAGTGTGTATTGAATAATCTAGTAACTTGTACAGGAAATGACTTTAACTTTTGTCATTCATGATAGCTACGAATTTGTAAATGAATTCTCTTGATTACTTTAATTAAATATGTGTAAAATATACTATAATGCTTAGCTCTAGGCATTCTTTTAACTATGTCATACAATATCAATCTGAGTTTTATGTCCATTTTTTACTACTGTCTTTACCAAATAATGTGGTAGGTATAAAAACTTCAAAATTTTTTCTAGTTTATACATGTCGTTATAATATTGAGCTGTTAAGTTATCACCTCACAGTTTATTGTAAATGGTCATTAATTTGTTTATACATGTAACTAGGGAAGGGAGTCGTTTTTATTGCGCTGGCGTTGATAGGCTTTGGTATATGAACTACAATTAATTTTAACCATTTCGCTTAAACTTTGCACCATACCCACAAATTGGTTCTCAAAGATTTTTATAACTTTGTTGATTTTTATTTAAATTTTTGTACTATTTAATATTTTAGCTTGAATTATGTGAACGTACATTTTTATAATTGTAACTAAGTCGTTGGGTTATAAAATAAACTGTTACCAAAAAGTCAATTGTATCTCAAACACTGCTATTTTTTTTAACCGTATCTGTTAAATAAATCATCATGTTCACTGTAACTTTAGCATTAGCATAAAATAAACATAATTAACATAACAATACTGTGGTTTTTTTTAATTGAAATATTTTGCCTATTTATGTTGGTAGAAATATGAATAAAAAGTTGTCGAAATATGGGATAAAGTAAAGTTCCGATGAGGGTGAGTTGTTCACTGAGTGAATAAAACCTCCCTAAATGTAATAAAGATTTAAAAAAAAGTAAAGTTGAGTGAAGAGTTGTTTATTCCATATACATTTCATCATACTCAAAAGGACATCTTTCCCATAATCGCCATACGTAGGCTGCCCGCCCGCGTCAGTATTTTTGTACTGTGTCTCACTGTTGTAATCGGTATTTTCCATGTATTTTCCGTCGCCGTGAAGCCTAGAGGAAGTCGAGTGTTCAGTTGAATAATAATTTCGCTGACTGTATGTAAAGAAATGATTTATTAGGTTAGCTACACACACGAGCGGCATATTCGGTTCAGCAGTATTTATCGAACAACAAAGCCGACCCGAAGTAATTACTGCACTTAATCGGCTTGTGCCGATCGGTTAGTTCATTCGGTGATTCGGGTTCGGCATTCGTTGTGGAACGAAAAAGACGAAGGCCACTTCCTACCCAGAATCTTCGGGGTTTAAGTAATAAAGATCCAACAATAACAAAACTTGCAGAAACTAACCACACGTCGTATTCGTCCCACATTTTTAGCTGAATTAAATTTGCCGAACGGTTTGTGATTCCCGAATATTCATCTACATATAGAATAGATAGATAGATAGAATATTCTTTATTGCACACCAAACAAGATAAATTAAAAACAATGTGTACAATAAGATGTACAATTTAGGCGGCCTTATCGCGATGAGCGATTTCTTCCAGACAACCTTTGGATCAGGACACAATATAAAAGTAAGGGGAAGGTGGAGCAGATAACTTTGCAAAGACAAATTTGCTTACAAACACCAAAAACAAATAAATACACAAAATTTAGCATAAATATATACAAATACATTTGATTATACATACCTTTAAAACACATATGATAAAATCAATAAATACGTATAAACAATATAAATACGTATAAATAATACTTGATATTATGTGAAAGAATAAAATGTGACAATGATGAGTAATTAACATATTCAGATACTAATCAAAGCGAAAGAAAATGCGCATTAAGTAGTTTTTTAAAAATCGATATTGATTCTGATTGCCTGACAGTCAGAGGTAGGGAGTTCCATAAGCGGATGGACAGTAAATGATTGTGAATAATAGCTAGTTGAAGGGGTGGAAATTTGAGAAGTAATTCGATTTTACCGCCCGGCTTTGTCGATTAATACCGGCCCGCTGTTGTTGCCCGCCTAGTGAAAGCCGAGCGGCTTTTTTCTCGAATATTCATCTACATACATTCGATTTAACCGCCTGGCTGGGCCGATTAATGCCGGCCCGCTTAAGTGTGTAGCTACCCTTAGGAAACCTATCAATTTAGCTTAAGCTAAATTGATACAGAAATATTTACAAAGCTACTGTACACCTACATAATATAACCGAAATCAAGCACCAACAATTAAACGGGTACCTATATTTTTAATGGTACCTATTGTAATTTTTTTACTATTTAAATAAATTACTTAATAAATGTTTATATTTAAATAATAGACTGCTTCATTCAGCCAGTTCAATTTATTAAAACGATTGATAATGAGATAGAAACTATAAAGTGTTTGCATTCATTACCACTAATAATAAATCAACAGGTATTTAAGTAATCAGGATGTGACAAAAGGTACCGTAAACCATACAAGATTGAACTACCACCTTATTACCATTGCCCAAACTGCGATCGCAAACCCATCGGCCATGCGTGGCGATAATTGCTTAGTCCCGCTTTTAAAGTGGTCTGACTCCACTGACAGCAGTGGAAAGATGTGGGCAAGATCAAGCGGGTTGCAGACTGAAAACTAAACTTCGAAAACCGAAAATTAAGTCTTCACACAAGTATGAAAAACTTCGCCAGTTATGCGAGCTTAACTAAACTAACTTAGCTTAGCTCTTTCATCCCGCATCATAGTGATTTACATGTTAAATGGACACGAAGATGCCCTTATAATAATCAAGAACCCCAGAGATCGGTCACAGTGCTCTTCTAATCTAAAGCAATACCACAGAGCGAAAACATACAAAATCCTAAATAATGGCAACTTGTTTAAAACTAGTAGAAAGAAAAAAGCCTTATAATAAATTGCCAGAATCTATATTAATATTATAAAGCTGAAGAGTTTGTTTGTTTGTTTGAACGCGCTAATCTCAGGAAGTACTGGTTCGAATTGAAAAACTCTTTTTGTGTTGGACAGTCCATTTATTGAGGAAGGCTTTTGGCTATATAAAATCACGCTGCGACCAATAGGAGCGAAGCATCAGTGAAAAATGTTGCAAAAATAATCGCGATCATAATAACAGAAATTGACGCGTACGTAGTCGCGGGCAAGAGCTATTCAATAATAAATGAAAATTATATATCACAACTTCATAAACAAATTGAAAAAATATCTACTTTCTACATGTTTTTATAGCATTAATGAATATTTAGCTGACAAAACAAGCAAGTAATTAATCAATTAACACAGCAATAAAAACTTCAAAACATTACAATCTGCCCTACTTTTGTTTGTTTTAATTTTGTTTATACAGAATGAAATATGTATTAACTACTTTCCAAAATTCTTATGCTTCTTAATTTCAATAGCTTCACTTATTAATCTTGTGTAGTAATTACGATCAGTTGAGAGAATTTTCGGATCATGTAATTCCATCCAGTGATTAACGTCCGAATTTAACAGATGTTCTGCTATCGCGGATTTGGTCGTTTGTCGATTCTTAACAGCCGCGATATGTTCTTTGACCCTTTCTGCGATTGTACGTTTCGTTTGTCCTATGTAGGAACTACCGCAGCTGCAATCGATTTTATATACTCCCGGTGTCTGCAGAGGTACGAGTATCACATCCTTTGGTGAGCGTATCTTCTTTGTTACTTTAGACCACGGCTTATATACAGTCTTGATGGAGTATCTGTTTAGTACTGTTTCAATTTTGTCCTTTTTTCCTTTCACATACGGGAGATAAGCTGGTTCTCGACTCACCAGTGGTGGCTTATCCCTCTTGATCCTCTTTTCCATACGTCTCCTCGTCACATTGTAGTCGTTTCTTATCAGTACCTCCTGAACAAGCTTAAGCTCAGCTCCCAAATGCTCAGGGTCGCATAAATTATGTCCGCTATTAACAAGTGAAGTAACAACTGCTTGAAGATGACGAGGGTGGTGATGTGAAGAGGCATGCAGATAGCTGTCCGTGTAAGTTGGTTTTCGATAAACTGAGTGTGCCAATGTTCCGTCCGATTTCACTGTCACCCGAACATCCAGGAACGCCATGGATCTGTCCTTCTCCATCTCACAAGTGAACCTCACGTTTGGATGAACACAATTAAGATTAAATAGGTACTGTTCCACTTCCTCTTGGTCTTCGTTGATAATGCAAAAGACATCATCGACATATCTCTTCCATATCTTAACGATACTCGGGCCGCTAGCTAATACCTTCTGCTCAAAATGTTCCATCCAGATGTTGGCGATTACAGGTGCAACAGGACTACCCATTGCAACTCCATCAATCTAGAGGTAATATTGACCACGGTAGAGGAAATAGTTACCGTCCAAGCGGTTTTTTAAAAGGACAATATACTCATCTGGCAATTCATGGTCAAACAATCTGTTCCTGATGACTTCCAGGCATTCGTTCAAGGGCACATTAGTATACCTACAGTGATTTGACATCGAAACTCACCATTATATCGCCCGTATCCAATTTGATGTCTTTGATGAGTTCAATAAAGTGCTGCGAGTCTTTTACGTATGACGTTGTTTTACCAATTAATTGTTTTACCAATTAATGGTTGTAGCACTCCAGCAACGTGTTTCGCCAAACTATATGTAAGAGAGTCAATTTGACTCACAATCGGTCTAAGTGGAACGTTGCTTTTGTGTATTTTTGGCAAACCATATAATTTAGGTGGCTGAACGCTCTTTGCTTTATGTAGATGAGTATATACCTACGTTTTCGGTAAAAAGTTCACAGTGGTCATGGATAAGGGCGAGAATGCGTCGTGTCACTCTGGGGGTGGGATTATAAGATACTAACTTATATACTGCTGTATCCGTGAGCATAGTCCTCATTTTGGCGTCATAATCTTCGCAATTCATAACTACGGTGGCGTTTCCCTTGTCAGCCTTCAGTATCTGGATATCTTTATTCTGACGTAGATTTTTGAGTGCTTGACGCTCTTCCACAGTTACATTGCTCTTAGGGAGTCTCGATTTACGCAAAATTACTGCTACATCCTGTCTTAAAATGTCTGCATCAGTCAGCGGAATTTTATTACGGATAAACGTGTTTAAAAATGCATCAATATAGTTTAAAATCCTATAAAGTATTGAGTATTGAGAAATTATGCATAATCCACTAAAACTACCACCGCCTGTATGATGTTGTCAGGAAACCTTAGAAATGTTTATTTGGCGCAGCACACATGTGCTTAATACTTCTTTAAAATGTCTGTTTTCCGAGGCAGATTAAGCTTATACTTATTACTAATATTATAAAATGCAAAAGTTTGGATGGATGTTCATTACCCAATTACGCCAGAACGGCTTAGCGGATACAATTTAGTAGCACGCAGACCGAATTTAAGCTGGAATAGCACATAGTATATCTACTTTTATTTATATATAATTATGCCGCTTATGGAATTCCCTACCCCCGCCCATAAGACTATCTGAGACATTATTAGTTTTTAAGCGTCGACTCAAAGCACATTTACTAGCGCTTTGACATTGACATTTATTTATTTTGTAACCATAATGGATTGCTGTTCAATATTTTGATGCATCATATGTGTTTTCTAGTGTATGTATGTTTTATTGTATATATATTTATTATATGTATGTATATTATAAGGTATTTATGTACTGTTGTGTTTAGGTTTATATTTTGAAATATGTTTATGTATGTGTATGTAGAAATTAAGTTTTTTAAGTTAATTTGTTTTGTTATGTTTGATTATTTTTACATAAAGTACTCTGTGCACCTTCCCCTTTCTTTGTAGTACCTATCCTGCACCTAAAGGTTGTCTGGAAGAAATCGCTACAGGCGATAAGACCGCCGAAGTTGTACATCTTTCTGTAACATTTCCTGTAAATTTATTTCTTCTGTGGTGTGCAATAAAGAGTATTCTAATCTAATCTAATTCTATGCCCCATGGAATATTTTAAAATTATTAAAGTCCACACGTGAAGTCGTAACCAACAGTTATTTGGTAAATTAAACAAATATTCAGGATGTAGCATTACTTTACTTTATTCAAATATAAGACGCAGTACAATATTGTCGATTTGACTAGTAAATTTTTGCTATGGACATCTTTGGTCGTAAAATACTAATTTATTGATTATATTCATTTCCAATTAAGGCCTGACATATGTGATTATATATGTTTTTATACAATGATTGTGATTTACAACGCTATAGAAGAGCTTAGTATAAGTTTTATTCATTAGTTTTTGTGGACAAGTCTCTTTATACTATAAAAATATTGTTAAATACATTTTTACAAATTCGTTAATTACACAAACAGATTTAACAACATACAATATATTTTACAAGTTTTTTTATAATCGTGCATTTTAGAATACTGTTATGCTTTTACAAAGCCTCAATTCACTATCACAGACATTGTTATATTGCATTTAATTAACTTGAAATATACATTAAGATGAGTAACATCAAAGCTAATAGGTACGGCCTCTTTCTAGAGATCCTAACAGTTAATACACGAGAATTTATTTCCAAAATCTATTATAGTTGCATTACATTAATTTGTGAGATTGGTTCGAAATTAATTCGTCCGTACTATGTAAGTCTAGGTGAGCATTGTTTTAAAATTTTGCGTGTTACTCTCATCTAAATGAACATCTATTTATTTATAGCTACTAAGAGTGAGATAATGTATTGAGTTAACACATTTACGTCTAACTTTCTAACAAAACGCTTCACACCCAACAATATTTATAAGTAAACACTTGAAAATATCAATAAATAACAATCTAACAACAATACGAAGACAATAAGATAAGATCTATGATTCTGTTAATAATACTACATTTGATAAAACTAATAAGTGTTCACAACAACAGTAGTTCTGTTCAGTGTATTATAATGCAGGTACTTTGGTTTCATCAATTCCAGATAAATATAATTAATGCAGTAGTATATAAAATTGTGAATAAGAACGAGCCCATCAAAAGTGAAATAAACAATTGCTTTTCGGTCGTTAGTAATAAATAACCTATCCTCTGTGTGAGATAGGCCCACCGTCACGTTGCTTAGCAAACGGTCTTATTTTGACCAAATTAACAAAAAAAGCAACTATTCTCTGGTAGGCCTATCTCTTACTAAAAATAGGTTAATAATATCGCCCGTTAAAGTATACAAAATTAGTGGGTCTGATTCCGAGATATCACTATACAGAGTGTTAGGTAAATGGTATAACAAGCCGAAAACAGGATATGTTAACATATGCGTATAATTACTATCTCAGATCATATAAAGAAGGAGATATGAAACTACTCGTAAATCATTAGCGCACCCGTGCCTCCGAATTATTCATGTGTGCAACGCAACTCCAATAACACTGTTGTAAGCATAAGGGTCACACTAAGTCAATTTACAAAGCTCATTGGTGCGCACACAAACATGCACCCAATCACAGCGGATACCGTTTACTCACTTACACAATGCGTCATTTGGTGTGTGTGGTTCGATAGATAATCTTAAGTGACATTGCAAATAAGTTTGCCGAAATTTGTTGTTCATTTTTATAAAGCTTTCGTAAAAAGTAAACTTATTAAGATAAAATAATAATAAAATGGTAGCCATTTCAGTTTATCGAAGAAAAGGAGATGTTATTTTTTTGGGTTCACTATTTCTGCACCTACAATGTAAAACTTTTCCAGTAGAATTCTCTTCTTATACAAGGTGTCTCCCAGCTCCTCAAATATCTCCAAAGCGCTTTATTAATTAAGGCAGCATGATAAAAATAAAAAAAAAACAGGGAAACAACTTTTAAAACTTTAAAATTAAAAGAGGTTTCGATTTATAAACCAATCACAGCGGCTATCGCTTACTCACTTACACAATGCGTCATACTATGCCTGTGTGTAAATCGGAAATTTGTATGAATTTTTTTTTCAGAAATGATGACATAATATCAAATTTCTGACTTAACCACAGTATTTATATGCATATGTTAACATAGGCTGGTTACGGCTTGTTATACTATTTACACGATGTATATCTTTAAAAAGTAAAAGTCAGTGAGTCGAATGACTCAAAAGCTTTGCGAAACGTCAAAGCTACTTTAAGGTAAACTTATGCCTCTTGGCCTCAAATATACCGCATTGTTGCACAGAAAAAGCATTTGGCAGTTTTTTTTAAAATTCGGTATCATTAGGGTTCCGTAGCCGAATGGCAAAAAACGGAACCCCTAAAGTTTTGTCAAGTCTGTCTATCTGTCTGTCCATCCGTATGTCACAGCCACTTTATTCTGAAAGTATTAGCATTACACAGTTGAAACTTGGTAGGTAGGTGTATCCTGTTGACCGCTTTACGATTTTCATACAAAAAATAGAAATAGATAATGATATGTAATATGGCTTCCCATACACGGAACTAAAACAAACAAATTTTTTTTTACGCAAATAGGTCTTTTAAAATAACATATAGGTTCCTAGAACCATTTTATCCAAAAGTTTAACATTTGGAAGATAGACGTTTCCAAAGTGGTAAAACAGGCGTCCCCCCCCCCCTCTAACTTTTAAACAAAGCAAGTGAAAATTTTGAAAAATTACATAATGTAGATATTAACAAATATTTTCAACGAAAATTGGTTTGAACGACATCAAACTCGTAGTTTTTGAGATATAGTACATTTTTAACAACCGCAAATATAACTTTGTCCTTCATACAAACACTATGAAAAACAAAGTTATTTTTCAGCAGTCAACAAAATGTTGTGGTATTTTGGCTAAGTGGAAGTAAGTGGACCCCTAATTCAGTTAAAGTTACGTACGGGACCCTCAGTGCGCGAGTCCGACTTGCACTTGGCCGGTTTTTTTAGTTTTATTTATTGATTGAAGACGTTTAGAATAAACTGTTTTAAAAACACAACACAGTTATTGGTTTAGTGCGCTGTAGAAAATAAGATCTTCGAAAATAAAAATAATAAAAATCCTTTTAGTAAGAAAATACATGCTAGTACGACCATGGAGTCAATTCCTTGTATTATAATCTGAGGCAGTCGGATGTTTTATTCATGTTTTTTTTTATTTTTTTTATTCATATTTAGATAATATACAATTTCAAAGTATCCATACTGCATCATTATAGTAGTAAGAATACAAACATTAAATAAATAATTGCTTACTGGCAGGTTTGAGAACAGACCTCTTAAAGCTTTTTAAATTAACAGTTACATTTTTATTTTTTAAGAATTTAGAATTTAGTATTAAGAATTTAGTATTTGTATTTTAATTTAACAACATTAATTCTTGCTTAAAAACAGTTTTATAACATTCTACATATGGTTGTTCATAACAATGATATTTGAAATAAAAGTTCTTGTTTCTAAGCAATTTATAAAGGATTATTCCATTCAGAAAGGAGTTTACAGGAATCAGACCCAATAACAGTTATAACCATAATGTAATATTTAATAATATTATAACCTAATTATTCCTTGCGTAGTGAAACCACTAAATAAAAAAATCTATATTATTTTATTTATCAACAACTCTAAATACATGTTTAGGAACTGAAAAACAATTTGAAATGCAATTAAAATCCCAACTTACGGTAAAAAATATAGATACTTCATGTAGTTTAGATTTGTTAAGGTTATTTAAAATTTCACTAAATTACATACATCGATAAAATTCATAATTCTAACAATAATTATCATTAAAGCAATGATCGAGTTTGTTTAGTCAGTTATTCAAGATTCAAATCTTGTATAAAAATATGGTTCACATCATATTCTTAAAATACTTTTTAAGATAGCAGTCTTAAAAATATGTAGGATTTATGATGATATTTTGAGACTGTCTTTGAATCAACCATAAAAAAGCAACCAATTTTGACCTAAAAAGTTAAAAAACACTGATTAAGCTGTTTTTTAACCTACACGTTAAGAGTGAAGTGAGACTCCAATATCATAATATAAGTCAGATTGCCTAAACATTATAATGTGAAATTATGAGGAGACACGGAAGACTAGCATTGTTTATTCAAGGCCGAATCGTTCCATGTTATAGTTTGAAGTACACACCAATAACTCTTTTTAGAAATGAAAATTGTTCGGATTATTCTGATGTTACACATATCCAATTCACTAGAGTAACATACATGAAACAAACCTTTGTTTTTAGATCATTCAACTTCTTTCATACTTTGGCAACGATGTAAAGTCAATAAGTATTTAAACTACAAAAAACAACAAATCTATATCGTTATTGAACTCAATGTGTTAGTCCCGTAAGTTTATTACAGGTTGATATCATTGTTGTGTAGACTAAAATTCTTATGACTGTATCTTTTTTATAAAACTTATACACACATTTAACTTTCCGGCAGAGAGAAACACAAAGTGTTACATATAAATGCTCGTATTTGTATTTTATTCATAAATTAACTATGTGATGATTACATTAATAGTTGGGTAGTATAATGTGATGTATAGACTAAGTTAAATAATTTAGTTCTCTCAAAAGAAAAACTCGTCTCTGTTTAGCTCAATATCGAGCTAACGTTTAGCTAATAAAATGTAAACAATTGTTAACTATGTTAAATTAATTAATAAACTGACCAATAAAACAATACGTAACAGTATTAAACGCACAATACATAGAGGAAGCAAACTTGTCATAGTATAGAGAGCAACTCCATTATCCCCCGGTTCACAATTCATGAATTCGTTCGCACCTAAAAGCGTTATTGAAGACATCTATCCACTCTGCCATTCTAGACCCATTCTACAGTGAGGTTGAACGAGATAGCTCCTCGATCATTCAATCGGATATAACTCTACTATATACCGTTCTTATCTACCCTAGTTCAAGCGGGCAGAATATAAGGAATATCTTAAGAACAACAGATTATTAAGATTCAACGAGAATAGGTTGTAAGACTTTTCACGGTTCCACTTCATAATCCATACCCATAGACAAAAAATATGAAAAGATACACGTAACCACACAAAAATAACACCTCGAAATGTTTTTCTATAGAATGTGTCAAACCTATCTTCAGGGGCTTGACCCGTTTTTTTTACCGGTATTAATACGTTTTACCCTTATAAGGCGTTTCGTTCTCGGATTGCGTTCGGAACGGGAACGAAATGAGAACGTTATCCAAATACCGGTTAATCCCGCCGCGCGAGGCCACAAGGTGAAATGAAGCGAAATCCGTATACTGTGTACTTCGTTCCGTATGTAGGTATCGACGCGACATCGACGCGACGAGAAAGAACGAAATAAACACGTTATTAAACTTTTATTTTAACCAAAAACGAAATGAAAATGTTCTTCTTCAAAAACGTTTTTATTTCGTTCAGTTTCGAAAAAAACCGAAATCAAAGCGTTCTTAGGCATTTACGACGATAACGGTAAGTTGAATGCTACTAAGTTTAAAGAGCACCCTAATAATGTTCTACTGGGCGCTCATTTGATGATAACGTATTTCTGTTCCTGATTGTGTAGGTATGTAGTTTATTATGTTATATCTATGCCCATGCCATCATAGACAGATCATAATTTAAAATTACTGAATTTGTAATTCTGTATTGCAGTTCATTTTGTCACAAAATAGCAGTACTTGTGATTGAGCCCTTTTACTTTCTTACTCGCTTACCATTAGGATGTAATAAGGGATGCCAGCCTATAAATCGCGGTTATACAGTTCAGTACCTTCAATTATACAAAATTTTACCGCATTTTATACATAAGTTTATTTAAACATTTTAAAAATCGATTTTCTTTAAAATTCAATAAAAGTAACATATTGACCTGTACTTTAATACTGTTTCGTTTTATTCATTACTCTGTTGTACTACTTTACAGTACTGGTCACATGAAAATAATCTTGCAATAGTGGTGGCCAATAGAATGGCGAACTCACGTCCCATTTCAGGTATTTATAAATTTTGTATCCAATTACACGTAACGATCATGGATACAATGTACACAACGGCAGGTTAATCTACCCAAAAAGTTAAAGGTCATTGAATTGATTTTTAACTTTAAGCCCAACAGGTAGATATCAATATCAATTGAGAAAATTTGACGTTTTGCTGTAGGTTTTGTTGTCTGTACCACCCGATTATACAAATTTTGTATCCAAATATACGATTTGGCAGCCCTACTTATAAATGTTATCTAACTATTATTGTTTTGTCTTTCTACCAGGCAGGCTACACTATCTGAAGATCAACCAACCAACCAGTTAGGGATTAAACTGTACAGATCTCACAATTCCTCTCTGTTAAGTTATAATAACAAAGTATACGATGACGTTCAAAAATAAAACTAATTTGTTATTAATGTAACAAAATTATTAGGGACACAATTAAACGCTAACTGACGTTACGAAATTGTCCAACGCGAATCGATTCGGTTGTCAACTTATGTCATTAAATGTAATCGAAAGCTGACAATACATCAAATGACGAAACCACAATATGAATGGAGGCAGTTGCTGGTTATATCTGGGAAACGACCCAATATTGGCAGTTGTCCCACCGCCGGCGTGGAAGCGACTTATCTTTCTTCTCTCAAGAAACGTACAATAGATATACATTCCGTGTAAGCAAAAGAGATGCATATATCAAAAGTTCATCGCTGACTGTCTCGTCCACAGAACATGGAAGAAGGTTAGAAAGGCTGTCATGCGCCATTTGTATCATAACCGACGTCGCCGATTGCGCCCCACTACACATAAACGAGTTCAAAGAACGCCAATCAAACGGATTCTTTTGACGGCGACGTCAAAAGAAACCAATCACAGCGCTCACGTTTGGGCAGAAGTATAAGCATTTGCTCATAACCTCTGTGGCGCGCCTGCCCCTCCTACATTGCCTTCCTAACCTTTTTTCATGTTCTGTGGTATTGGCTACACTGTTTATCATACATCACTCCGTTTCTGGTGCTCGACCATTTGTTTCTAGTTTTTAGCTCTTCTCACTATTCGTTTATAGCCGGCGATGGGACAAGTGCCTTAAAAGTGCGCCCTTAGACAAGTGGCTTTCTATTATCGTTTACGCTTGACAAATATATGTCAAATGTATGAAAAAGACATAAGCTTACGATCGTTCGATCGTTTGTTATTGTAATTTTCATGAATTTGTTACCTATTCGTCTAGCGTAAACGACATTAGAAAGCCACTTATCTACGGGCACTGAGGCGGTCGTCGTTTGGGATTCTTTCACTCGGTGTGAACTGCTGCTTAAGACAAGTTCTTACATCGTATACATTCATAGCCATGAAGAAACATCCATACTAAGCTAATGTAATTTCCATACATTTGTTATCTATTCGTCAAACGTATACGATATTAGAAATTAACTTTTCTAAGGCTGTCCTTAGATGTTTGAGTAACAGTTCTCGGTGATGCCAAGAGGGCCGTCATACCTATGTCGGCTAGGTGTTGTGGCAGCATAAGCCACACATTCATAAGTCTTGATCCGCGGGCGCAGGCGTCGCCTCGAGGTCGAGTAACTGTTTGATACGTTCCACGCACAGCTTTGATCCCTCGTTAGCTTCTTTGGCCATCTTGGTACAAAAAATATATTTAATTGATTATATAATTTATAGATATGGTCCAGACAGTGCATAAATTGTCATAAATCTTTATTATAAAGAGGAAAATGACATAAGATAGTTTTGATTCTAGAAAAATTTCTATACAAGATGAAATTTTAACCACTTTCCAAAATTTTTATAGGCGTTCAGTATTGTATTTAGAGCCCATTTATGAAGTAAAAAAATGTAAATCAAGTTTTCACTCGAAAATATTTTTCGCAATATAGTTTTCAATTTTACGGTCCTAAACCTGTTAAAATATAAAGGGAAAATAAAAAACTTATGAATAGTATCATAATGAATGAATGAAATGCGCATCACGTGAAAAAAGTGTTGTTAGGCGGCCGTACCAGAAATTTTTGTACTAGGCTATACCAAAAGAAAAAATACGTTATTTGTTTTTTGTCTCGTAGATTGATATATTAAAATTTGAATGGTGGTTAAAATTTCATCCTGTAAAGGTACTCATTAACTTCTTAACCAATTTAGATGAGATTCGGTATAAAGATAGTTTGATACCTTGAAAATTACATGGAGTAGTTTTTTGCCCTTTGGTATCATCTCTTTAGGGGGTTGAAATACCTTTCACTTCCAAGAAAGTGTTTATGGTAATTCAAAATTACTATTGCAACCATTTTAGGTGATCGTTGTTTGATTGTTTTTTGTCTTTTGGCAATTTCCACGCTACTTATATTTGACATTGATTATCTATATCAACTAGCAAATAAAAAAAACTTACCAATGAGAAATTAAGGAACCCATGAGGTAGCCCTTCTAGCACGTCGATGCCCACAACGTTGCCCAGCCTCTTCAGCTTCTTCGCGAACATTACACAGTCGTCGAGGCACGGGTCGAGGTGGACAGTCTGCAATTAAAATGTCGATAGATCGCCATATTGAATTTGTCGTGACGTCATAACTTGGTAAAACTTCTCGTATGCAAAGTGTACGCAATGGCTTTTGTAACTTGGCCCAATAACATAGTCAAACATTAACTAATTACAGGCAGTGTATGGCTCCTATTTCTAGGCCAGTCAGGAGTTGTCTTTGTTATTGCAATTGTTACAGTTTCGGGCGTAGTAATTCAGCATGATAAGACAAATCATAACATGAAAACGTCCGGACAATCGCAAAAATTTTGTGGACAAGTCACAGTTCTATATTTCTATATTATTCTAGATTTTAGTAGTTTTAGTACACATTTCAGAATACTGAATATTAAAAACTGATCGGTTGTATTTTAAAGGCTCTGCTGAACAATAGCTTTTAAAATGCAACCTGTATACCAGTTAAATATAACTGGTCGATATAAGTGACATTGACAATCCTAACTCATTTGAAGCATATCAGTCCAGTTTTTATATAGTTTTGTCGAATTTTAGTCAAACCGCATATTTTGCCACAAAAATTACCAACGAAAAATTTGTTCTTACCCATGTTGGAAGTAGGCGCTGAGAAATTTTCAGCTTTCATAAAATTAATGTCCGGCTATCATGAACACTTAGACTAAATTATTTTACATTTCTAACAATAATTTAATAATAGACTATGTATGCGTCTTAAATGTAATACATAACGTATGCAACTCACGAGTATTCTGACGGGCGGGAACCGGTGGAGTAGCTGGTCGTCGGCCCAATACGGCGACAAGTACGGGTCGCGCGGCACAGAGAATATGAACTCGTCGCTCGGACTGCGAGCTATGAGCGCGTCGAGATTCGTTCGAACCGCCAGACTGGAATTAATAATACATCTTACTAATATTATAAGTGCAAATGCTTGGATGTTTGTTACTCAATCACGCTAGAATGGCTGAAAGGAACGGAGATAGATTACCGGCTAGTGCTATTCTAGGTATTTTTTGTTCCGGAAAAATGTACGGTACGAATTCGCTTGATTGGCGATCTTTGAACTCGTTTGTGTTTTGGGGCGCAAGCGGCAACATCGGTTCGCATACAAATGGCACATGACAGCCTTTCTAACTTTTTTCAATGTTGAGTGGATTATACTATGTACAACTTTGAATGCAATTTTATTTCCAAAGAATGTCAAATTTGTATGCCGAAAGGCAAGACATGTAGGTATTAAATTTATTGTTCCAACTGCATGTAAACACTTGTCTTACAAAAAAAACTTTTCTTACAAATTTAACTATTTCTACGGCTAAAATTACCCGCTCAACATCTAACCATACTTAAAGCGCCATGTTATATTTGTCTACGGAAACGTATTTTCAGAGCGCTGTAAAAACCATGGTCGATATGTTATTTTTCTAAAGACATGCATCCTAAGATGAATTTTAAACAATGGTTAGGGCAAAAGCAATATTTACACAAAAAAATTCACTTTCCTAAATGTAATGTAAATGCATAATAATAACTATTTAAATTATGTTTTATTTACACTACTATGTAACAAAATAGTTTCAATTTAAGTGTTCAACAAATTTGATATAATAGGGGTTAAAGTATAAATTGCCGATTATTTTCCCACTTTTTATTTTGTTTATAGCTCTTAAGTATAGTCATATTATTGCGTAATTCTTTTTGTATTGTATCAAAAACTAAATAAAGTAACTTTTGACTAAAAAAAAATGCAATACTAGTGCCTATTACTTCAAAGGAAGTCGTTGAAAAGACCCCTTACAATGTGTCAGCTGACCTTCTTGCTTCAATTAAGTATATTTGTATTATATACTTTGATTTTCAGAAATTTAAATACTATAATGCGTAGCTTTATAACCATCTAACTTTCACCTTTAATTGCATCGCAAAAGGTTCAGGCGTTTTTAAAAAAACAAAAAAATGGTTAGTATGGAAAAATGACTTTTCTCGATTTCGTCCATACAGAACGGCAATTTCATACTTTAACTCCTATTATTTAAACATTACACATATCAGTTCGTAATCAAATAATTATGAAAGAACGAATGAACGCCTAAAGATTCCTACAAAGTCGCTGGTTCGATAAGAACTTTCAAAACCGCATAAGATCTAAGGTTAAAGCATAATTCTAACGCAAAGCAAAACTGTGCGTATGTCAATTAAAGTGTACCTCTAAAATCCATTCAAGTTAACTCACCTCGAAAGAAAGTACCTTGATCGTTGAAAATAACACATCAATAACTTGAACCTTATGCTGAATGTACTTAAGTTGATTACAAACATAAAGTAGATAGTACGAGTAATACTAAAATATTTAAGAAAAAAAAAATTCTGTTGTTTTAAGTTACAACACGACATTTTAACAATAGTATCTAGTAAATGTGTATTGTAATGATTTATTAGATATTCAATTAAATATGATAAGGCTGTCTGAAGGTAATAATTATAAAACAATCATGGTTCGACGGTTAATTAAGTCTTTCAGTTGACTCTTCAATTAGTAAGGTCTACGCCATGATAATAACGCGATTTAAAAAAAAATACAGTCCAGTTTCTGTGGCAAGAGCAAGACAGATGTCGTAAAATAAGTCAAGTCAAAGGCATGTAATAGTCGGCTTAAAAAACTTTGAAACCAGTGGGTCTAGCACAAAGAACTATCGACTTCGAATCGTTTGCCTATCGAAAGCAAACGACACAAAGTTCGTGCTTTGTTTTGTAGTTCTCGTTTTGACCGCGCGAGCGCTGTTTAAGTTTTCATACTAAATATTTCGATGGCGATACGAACATGCAAACGATTCGAATCCGATAGTTTTTCGTGCTAGACCCACAGACTACCCTCGTACGATTGTCATACCATAAAATATGTAGTTTACAAAACTGTAACCCGACTACGAAAATTCAATGATTTTAGAGTCACCCTGTATATTTGCTCTATTGTTTAAACGTTTTTGTACTAAGTATTTTGTCTTCTTTTATTTAATACCCTGAAAACTGTTTTTTCTAAGTTTAATATATTGTTTTAGCCCAATATCTATTTTTTTAACAACAGGTAGTCTATGACTCTATGTCACCCGGACTATAATAAGGAATCGATTGATACCTCATTCACCAAATTTGGCTTAGTAGGTTAACCGGAAATATGGAACCCACATACACACTTAAACTGCTAAAATCATAATTCATAACCAATCCTGTTGGCTTTGCCATAGTTGAGTAAAAAATAGAAGACCCAAGAGTAATGGTATTATTCTGTGTCACAGCCAAAACCAAACAACAAGCGATTGTGGTGCCATCTGTAATTCATTTTGCCTTCGCCAACCCATCGCTGTCAGTTTGTGTACGTTAGTGAGTCCGAATTCAATTTGAAATCATGGAGAGTTATCTGGAGACTTATATTATGCGTAGATAATAATAGTACGGTATAATTTATGATATTGCTACTTACTCTTCCTGAGTCGGTCTGGTTATCGTATTCGATCCTGTGATGTACGCCAGGCGGGAAGACATCGCACCCATAATTCCTGTAGCTGCTTCACTTATCCTGGAAACACAGTGTTATGAGTACTTAGCCTGCAGGTTTGTGTGGAATACAACTTGTCAATTCTATAGTTGCATTTCGCTTGCTTTGCAATAGGCTTGCGCGGCTTAAGCATAATAATTTGGACAACATTCATTCTTCTGATACCAAAGTAAATATTTAAAACACATGTTTTTTAGAAACCGCAATCCCAACAGAACATGGAAAAAGGTAAGAAAGGCGATGTAGACGGGGCAGGCGCGCCACAGAGGTTATGAGCTTATGAGGATTTACTTCTGCCCAAACGTGAGTGCCGTCATTGGTGTCTTTTGACGTCGTTTGGTTAAGAAATCGCTTGATTGCAGTTCTTTGAACTCGTTTATGTGTAGTGCCCCACTACACATAAACGAGCAGCATGCAAGCGGCAACATCGGTTCTCAAACAAAATAAATGGCGCACGACAGCCTTTCTAATCTTTTTCCATGTTCTGTGGCAATCACCCAGAACCGTCATTTTTTTTTCTATATTGAACAGTACGAATCAGGGAACCGGAGTAGGTGACATCTTGAAAACAAAACGTGGTATAAAAACTCAGGTTAAATAAATAACGATTGCCGTCGCCTTTCTTAAATAAGTTGTTGGTTTTTGTTATATGTTTTTAAGTGCATTTTGAACAAAATAAAATAGTTTACCGCGTCTTTATCCTTTTTTTGTTTTCCTTTGAGTCATAGTCCTCTACTAAGGGCGGTTCGCCCACTAATGTGCTTGAGTTTTCCGATTCTGCTTCCCTGAAAAAAATGGTTACATTAATATAATTTCGTTATGAACAAGCTCATTGGATGCAGTTATTAAAACTAGTAGTATCGGTAACAAACTAGAAAAACCGGTCAAGTGCGTGACGGTGCACTTAGTTTTAGTTATACTTAGTTGCACGTCACAAATGCTAAATTAATAAATTGAACATATTTTTGTTAAGATTGCTTGTGGACTTGTGGTGCGCGTGTACACAATACCTTCCACTTACCGAGCGACATGCTTAACGGGTGTAAAAAAACCAAACGCAGATCCGAAAACCACGTATTGTCCCTATCATTACGATCATTTTTCTCTTTAGGACCATACCTGGGAAACAGCTGGTTCCGAAGATATTGAGGGTCAAAGTCACAATTTTGTTTTCCATTTTATTACAAAAACTGTTGCCAAAGCATACATAAAAACTTTTCTTCATACAAACATAGTTGTTGTTTTTATTATTTCGTTCACAATAAGGCTTTATTAATTACAATACGCAATGTACGGCTCAGCGCGGACGATTTTTGAAGATAGCAGCCATCTCCAGCGCAGCGGTCTACGCTACGGCTGCTATACATTGCGCGCTACGAATTATAATATTTTTTTGAGTCCCATAAATAAAAATCATTTCCCAGCTATAATATTTTGTAATATGGCTTGCTTTGCTTTTCAGATTGCGTAACTTCAGGGTCTGCGTTTAGTTTTTTTACACCATGTATACATACAGTTTATTATATTTAGTATACATTGATGGTGCATAAACCACCATCCCATGCTTTTGTTTATAGACATGGTTAGCTGAAAAATGCTGTTTTAAGAGTATCTTTATGGCCTCTCTTAACTATTAACTATTAGTGTAGTGTTTAGTATGCATCATAGGGAAAGAAATATTATGGTATGCATATAAGTAACTAGTTCTTAAGGAAATTTGCACGTCCGAACAAAGACTGAATACGATGTCTAACAGGGCTTGTTTACCGGTTTATTTTTCGAAACGTTATCGTCTTAAATTCCTAAGAACGCTTTGATTTCGGTTTTGTTCGAAACGGAACGAAATAAAAACGTCCTAGTTAAATACACCAAACACCATGTATCAATCTCAAATGTATTCTTGCAAATTTATTTTTATTTATCATATTCTATTTTATTTTTATTTATCATTAAACATACATTAAATGGAAACTGTGTTTCTGAAATAAATAAACAATACATTTGATTGGCTTACTTGTTCGACTCGTCTCGACACCGATTGGGCTTGATGACGGGCATCCGGCGTCCCTCCGAATCCGTATCACTGTCGAGGACGTATCTCTCCAAGAATTCGGAAACATATTGCTGAGACTTGTCCTCCGGTGGGGTCACACCTTGGAAAGAAAAATACGTTGGTAAAGGCACTACATGTAGTTTAAGTTATATTTTCATGCCTTACTAGATGATTTTTATGTCTTACTACATTAGATTTTCACTAGATGACCTCTTTAGACAAGTTGCTTTTTAATATCGTATTTGTTAGAACAGATAACATACAGGATGACTTTTTCCGCATCTGCCAAATTTTTTATAGGCGTTAAGTATCGTATTTAGAGCCCATTTATAAAGTAAAAATGTAGGTCAAATTTTCACCCGAAAATATTTTTCGCTACATAGTTTTAACTTTTTACTGTCCTAAGCCTGTGAAGGTATAAAGGGAAAATCAACAACGTATGTATAGTATCCTAATGAATGAATGAGATGCGAATCGCGTAGAAAAAGTGATGTGAGGAGGCCGTATTAAAAAATATAGATTTTTGGCGGACATTTTCTAAGTGCTTTATTTGTCATTTTTGTACTAGGCTATACCAAAAGAAAAACACGTCATTTGATTTTCGTCTCGTAGATTGTTGTAATAAAATTTGGAAGGTGATTAAAATTTTTGAAGATGATGATTGATAAAGATAAAGATAAAAATAATTTATTTGCTAGAAACAGGTTACATAAGATGGTAGGTACAAACAAAGTAGGATCCATGTTTCGCTGTATACATTCCAGCATGCAAACATCGTGAAAAGGGTAAATAAATAGCAGCTAAACTTTTAAATTCAAATATTCGCTTACAGTGTAAAAATTATTATGAATTAACCAAGCATGCAATACCTTTTTGAATTTATGTAATGGTAAAATTTTTACATGGGCTGGCAACTTATTATAATTTTTTATGCCCATTGCGTAGGAATTTTTTTGGTACAGTCTCATTCTAGGAGCACTAGTAAGTACTAACCTATCAGGATTTCTTGTATTCCTAGGGTATACTTCACAGCTTTTTTAAAAAGGTACATGTGCTGCTTTACAAAACATGACATTTCATAGATATATAAGCATGGCAAAGACAGGATATTAAATTTTTTAAATAATGATTTACAGCTTTGTAATGGGTGTGCCATACAGATTGCTCTAACACATTTTTTTTGTGTAATGAAGGCCCTGTTAAAATCTGTGCTATTGCCCCATAGAACAATACCATATCTGAGAACTGAATCTACATAACCATAGTAAGCAAGTAAAGCTGTATGCTGCGACGTCGTTTTCCTGAGCCTACTAAGAGCATATACAAATTTATTTATTTTTTTACATAATTCTTCAATGTGTTTTTTTCAGTTTAGCCGCTTATCTATTGTTATACCTAAAAATTTCACACTTTTTTGATGGTCAATAGTATTATTACCTAAAAATTTCACACTTTTTTGATGGTCAATAATAGTATTGGCATGAACATCGATGCTCTCATACATGATACGCTTGAAACCGATTGGTCTCCAATTGAAGATGCTGATAGTATTGATGAAAAAGTCAGTCTTTTCAACTCATTGTTAATTAAGCTAAGCACGCTCCTGTTAGACCTGTTAGAATAAAACATGTTCCTGCTCCCTGGTTAACGGACGAACTCAAAACGCTGAGAAATAAAAAAAATGCTGCCAAAACCAGGTTTAAGATGAACCCGTCCGACAAAAACCGCGAAAGATACAAAATTATTCGGAATCGCTGCAATACTTTGTGTAGAGACGCTCAGAGACGCCATATCCATAAATCTGTTGAAAACGGTGATCCAGCTAAAGTCTGGAAATTTTTAAAGTCTATTGGAGTTGGAAGATCACGTAAAGATCCAATTAACATCAAAGATACTGACATTGATATGCTTAACAAGCATTTTTCCACTTCTGATGCTATTGATAGCTTAACTAAAAACGACACTCTTCGTCTATTGTCAGAACTTCCAACTCCCGGCTACCCTGCTTTTAATTTCAACCAAGTATCCGACTGTGATGTTAAGCGTAACATACTGTCTTTAACGTCCAACGCCGTGGGCAGTGATGGTATTAGCCGTAAAATGATTATTCCCATCCTTGACCTTGTTACTCCTATCATTTCTCACATCCTCAACTATTCACTCACTACAGGTGTCTTTCCAATGATTTGGAAAGATGCCCATGTAACTCCTTTACCTAAAAAGACAGCTCCTTCCTCACATACCGACTATCGCCCCATATCCATCCTACCCTTCATCTCCAAAATAATGGAACGAATAGTCCATCAGCAATTTAGCAAATTTCTGCTCAATAATGAAATTTTGAATCCTCTCCAATCTGGATTTCGTCCTGGGCATAGTACGGCGACTGCTTTAGTCAAAATCACTGACGATATCAGACTTGGCATAGACAATAAGCAGCTCACTGTGCTTGCCTTACTGGACTTCAGTAACGCATTCAATACTGTCGATTTTGATTTACTGCTTGGACTGCTACGTTCGCTTAACATATCTCCAGCGGTGCTTGACTGGTTTCATAGTTACTTGTATGGGCGCCGGCAACGCATTCGTGCCGAGGATTGTTTCTCTGCGTGGTGCGAAATCAGTGCCGGCGTTCCTCAAGGTGGTGTTCTGTCTCCTCTTTTATTCTCAATCTTTATAAACTCTATTACTCACAATTTATTATCTTCCTTCCACTTATATGCAGACGATCTCCAAATATACTCTCAAGGGAGCCTTGATAACCTCTCTAGTGTGGTAAATGTCCTAAACACAGATTTAAACACTATTTTGAACTGGAGTAGGTCATACGGACTTAAGGTTAACCCTTCTAAGACGCAGGTTATTGTGATGGGTAGCTCATGGCAAAATGCCCGAATTAACTGGAGTGCCTTACCCCCCATCATATTTGACGGTGTTCATGTTCCTTATAGCCCTGTTGTTAAAAATCTGGGTGTTTACATGGATAGTACTCTTACCTGGGCAACACAGATCGCGGAGTTTAGCAGGAAAGTGTTTGCAACGGCTGCGTCCATTAATAGACTACGGAATTTCTTACCAATACCTACTAAAATTGCTCTGGTTCAAGCCCTTCTGTTTCCCATTCTTGATTATGTAGACTGTTGCTACTTAGATGTCAATGAAAATCTTCTAAGCAAGCTCGAGCGCCTTCAGAATTTCTGCATTCGTATTATCTATGGTCTACGAAAGTACGATCATATCTCAGAATACCGAGCTCTGCTAAAGTGGTTATCTATACGTCGCAGGCGTGAATTTCACGTTCTTTCCTTTTTGTTCTCAATATTATTTAATCCAAAATCTCCATCTTATCTAAAGGAGCGTTTTCAATTTTTGCGATCCGCTCTAGGTCACGATATGCGGTCTTCCAATAAACTCCGTCTTGTGACTCCTCTTCATTCTTCCCATTCTTACTCGCGGTCATTCACTGTAAAATCCATACGTCTATGGAACTCTCTTCCATTGTTGATTCGGCAATCTGAATCACTTCCTATTTTTAAAAACAGACTTAAAACCTATCTTCTTTCACTTTAATTTCTGTCCTGTCTAATTTTAACTTATGTAATTCCTATCATTGATACTTTTGGTCACGTGATCCTCTTTCGTTTAATGTATTTGGGTTTGTAGTTGTATGTGTATATGTTATGTATGTATATTTAGTGTATAGTTTATGTAGTTTATTATGCATGTATGTAATACTGTATTTTAATGTTATTTATGTAGTTTACTATGCGTGTAATATTAGATATATTTCTGATTGTAATTTTACATTTCTTTTATTACTTTTCTTTACGTGTACTTTTGAATACTCTCTGCCGCCTTCCCCTTTCAAATCTGTTTCATCTTTCCTCTACCTGAAGGTTGTCTGGTAGAGATCGCTGCAAGCGATATGACCGCCTAAATTGTACTAATCTAAATCTTACTCATGTGTTATTTTTCAATTTTATGGTGTGCAATAAAGTGTATCTATCTATCTATTACCAAAAGTTACAATAATATCATTTATTACATTGAAATTCATAAGTTTTGTCTTAGTCAAATTAACATTTAAATTATTAGAATTAAGCCCTGTCATTATTACATTTATTGTGTTGTGTATGTCAAATAAGTGTCTATCTAATGAATAATTCTGGTTTTTTATTATTTTTGTTTTTACTATTATGGATATGTCATCTGCATATAAAATCGTTTGATAAGGGGAAATTTCTGTGATGTCGTTAATATAAATAATAAATAATAGAGGTCCCAGAACGCTACCCTGGGGCACACCGTACTTATTGGTTTTATAATCGGATTTGAATTTGGTGACAACCTGTTCAGTATTTAATTTGATTACCTCTACACATTGTTCTCTATTAAATAAGTACGATTTTATCCAATCCAAAGCCCGTCCCCTAATGCCACTGCATTCCAATTTGTGTAATAGAATGTCATGCGATACAAAATCAAACGCTTTGGTCATGTCAAAATATAAAACTGATGTCAAATATTTCTTATCTAAATTTAATAAAATGTCATGTACAAGATTAAAAGCTGCTAGAGTGGTCGATTTTCCTTTTTGGAAACCAAATTGTTGCTGCTTAATAATGCGATTCTTAGCAAAAAAGTCGTTTAGACGCTTATGCATTGCTTTTTCATATAGCTTTGAGAAAACCGAGATAAGAGCAATTGGGCGATAATTTCCTGGAACACTACTGTCACCTTTTTTATGTAGGGGTTTTACTATAGTTTTTTTGAGAAATTCCGGGAACACTCCACATTCAAGGGTTTATTAGATACGCTAATATTTCGCATAACTCAACCTTACACGTCTTAACAACCCTGGTTGACACTTCATCGAGACCCTCAGCGTTGGTATCACTAAGAGATGAGATGATGTTCTTAACCTCGGTAACGGTAACCGGTCTTAGAAAAATGGTACTTTGGCAACTAACACGGGATGTAGATTTTGGTTTGATGATTGTGTCATTTTTTGTGAGGTCCAAGAGATAATCATTAAAAGCTGTTGCTATTGCGGTTGGGTCTGTAATGGGTTTTTGGGATGTTTCGCATTTGATTTCATTAATGCACCTTGGAGGACTTAGCGCTTTATCTTTGATTATGCTCCATGCTGCTTTACAAGAGTTTCGACCATTTGTCATACGTTTGTTGTTTTGTATTTTTTGCGAAACCACTATACATTTCTTCAGTAAACGTGAATACGATTCATATCTTATTTTGTTTATTTCAGTTTTGTTTTTATAATATTTTAATCGCACGTTTCTTTTTTTTCAAGCATAGTTTTAATCCATTAGAGATCCATCTAGCTTTAGATTCTCTGTTCATTTTTATATAATTTACAGGGAAACACAAATCATAAAATAATTTAAAAATGTTATAAAAATTCTGAAAGGCCATGTTGGGATCAACTTCCATGTATGTTTCAGAGAAGGACAAATTTATCAAACAATTTTTAAACTTTTCAATATTTTCGTCACTATAATCCTTTTTTATGAGAAACTATGTTTTCTGTTGAACCTGTTTACGATCTACTTGAAATGTAAGCATTTGTGCTGTTTCATGATCTGATAGACCTAATGGTAATACTGTGCCAGCAGCTTCATCAATATTGCTAATAATATGGTCAATACATGAATTGATTCTTGTTGGTGTAGCAATGTGTAGTTTAAGATTATAATTTATAGTCAAATCTGTTAAAGTAGTAGATGCCTCATTATGTACTAGAGTATTGATATTTAGGTCCCCAACGATCACAACTTTTTTGTTTGTTCTGTGTGATAAATAATGAAACATTGTCTGTAGAATTTGGAAGAAATAGTCTATGTTAGAAGTAGGGGTTCTATATATGCAAATAATTATTAGATTATAGGTAGGAATTTCAATACCACAGCATTCAAATGTATTAGTAGTTGCTAGGTTATTGACTTTTTCGATATATTTAAACCTTAGGCCTCTCTTTAGAAGAATACAGACGCCTCCTCGTTTTTTATTTCTAGAATAGAATGAAGCCATTTCGTAGTTAGTTAATCAAAAATTTTGTTCACTTCCTGACTTCAAAAAGGTTTCTGACAAACATATAATATCTGGTTCACGTCCTACATGGACCAGGTCAGCGATAGTAAGTTCTAATATATCTCTTTTCGAATTAGCACCTGCAATATTTTGATGTAAAACACGCATATTTCTATCAATGGTCTCGAAAAAGACAAATACTTGAGCTTGTATTTTTGTTTTGTGGAGGTAGCCCAGTGTTGTGATTATGGGTCTTTTGTAATACTTTAAAATAATAGGGGATAGTGCCCTTGATGGGCCTATCATTCAGTGTAAGACTTTTGCGTTCATCACGGCCACAGGGTGGAGTGGGTCTTCTATGCATTTGATTTAAGAAACAAGACTCGTACAGAGGGAAATCAATTGCAACATTAATTTTTGAACAAAATAGATCCAGAAAACGGGAGTGATTCATGTTTACCCGATCAACATTAACAACAATACACTTGGTGAAGCTACTTGCAGTTAATTTTATATGATTGTTCAGCATTGTTTCATTTAAATGTTTGTTATAATTTATGGGTAAAATGATAACGTTTGTGTGTCGTAACTCATGCAATGCTATACAAATATTTGAAATAAATGCTTTAGGATTGGTATCATGGCTGCCTGTACAGATAATTACATAATCAGATGCAGTTAGATCCTGTTTAACATTAATACAATCTTTTAGTGTTTCCGATGAAGAAGCATTCGGTTTAACTAATGCAGAAGGCTTGTATTGATTATTCCAATTTTTTGCTCGATATTTCAATAATTTTCCGGACAAACCAAGTGCTTGTTCATCTCCTAGTATAACTATTACTATCTCCTAGTATGACAAAGTCCCTGTATGTTGTTAATTCAAAAACCTTAATTTAATACGTGCTTTAATTTAAGTGGACCCATAAATGCTATGATAATTTAAATTCAATGATAGAGGCCTGTTCCCTGCAGTGGTTTGATTATAGACCGTTACTTACTTTACGATGAAAATATTAGCTTAAGAAAACTTACCAGTAGCGGTGTGTTCGCTCTGTAGTGACGCAGCACTAATAGTAGTGTCTGAAGACTTTCTTCGCTCGCTGCCAGATTTGTGGGCCTGCAGCTCTGCTAGGTCTGACGGTGACACCTCTTCGAATGACGATGGAGCCTCGCTTATACCTTCTGTGATAAGAATTCATTGATTATCTAGTTTGTAGAATTTACGCCCCACTTAAGGTAGGCTTTGTCAAACGGTGGCCTGAGAGGAGGGAGGAGTATGTTTAAGGATATTAATATTTTGTCAGATGTTTGTTAATACATTTATTACAGAAAAAGTACTTTCGTCTGTAAAACATTTTTTTTAATAAACATAAACTCGATTTTTCTACGCTGCTTCTTCTCGATACTAAGCCACGATTCTCCCCAAGCAGTGGTGGGATTAAGTATGACCATTTACTTTCAATCTATTTTGGAACATCCAGAAATTAAAAATCAAAAGATTTCTGCAACATTTTTATTTGTTTATTTATTTATATTTTTTACCATCATGGCGAATATAGCGGAACTTCTCTTTTTGGAGAGGATACATCAAGCAGTGGACTGATGTGGGCTGCTGCTGATTATTTATAATAGAAAACTGTGCGATATTAAATCAATACATATTTTTTTACAAGGTATCCCTGCAAGGTCTGCTAGACTAATAAAATCATGTGTTATTTATATTTAATATCAGTATTTAAACTTGAAAAAGAGTGTACCAGCCGCGGCGCTTTACCAATTAAGCCACCGAGACACTACGTCACAGTAAATTTTTCAAGCATATACTTATCGCTGTTATCCAACTTAGTTTCATTAAATGTTAGAAGTTTTGCACTCCTAACACACGAAAGAAACATCTTTACAGATGTTTGACAGTCAGTTAGGACGAAACAGCTTATTTACGCAACTAATTTTTGCTAAAATATCATATAAAGTATGTGTTATTTACCTTGTGACGGACTGACTTTGAGAAACCCGTTGCTGTCAAGAGGTGTAGTTGCATTGGACAATGCGTTCTGTGTGTTATTGGCCCCTGGTCTGTCGTCCCTTTTACTCGCATTTGGACTTGCATACGCTGAAAACAGTCATTGGACATAATGTCCTATACAATAAAATAATTGTCATGGTAGGTGATTAACTGACATTGTTTGTTAGGGTTCCGTACCAAAAGGGTAAAAAGGGGACCCTATTACTAAGACTTCGCTGTCTATCTGTCTGTCCGTCTGGCTGTCACCAGGCTGTATCTTAGAAGCAGCGATAGCTAGACAGTTGAAACTTTCACAGATGATGTATTTCTGTTGCCGCAGTAACAACAAATACTAAAAACAAAATAATATAAATATTTAAGGGGAGCTTCCATACAATAAACGCGATTTTTTTTGCTCTTTTTTGCTCGATATCAATAATGGCAACAGGTAGGCACTTGAAATATTCAAAAAAAACCACTCAGTTGTATTTTTACTTTAATAATAATAAATCATAAATTTGTTTTTGCCTATTTTTGCTCGATATCAATAAATGGTATCAGGTAGGCACTACATTAACTAAATGTACCTACTGTTGTTTACCTAGTCAATGGTAAGGAACCCTTCGTGCGCGAGTCCGACTCGCACTTGGCCGGTTTTTGTACTGAACCAGCCCATAACGGACGTACACAAATGTACACCACTTTTTTATGTTGGATTAAACAAACTGCACATTTTTTGTAGTGCAAAGTTTTTCATTGTCACTGGTCAACTTTAATCAATATTATAATGTTAAGAAACTTTGATTTCAGTATAAGTAACACAATCTTTGGTCAATTAAATTACCAGAACAAATCATGGAGCGAAAATCTATCAAAATTCATGAATTAAAACTTAAACTACCTTATTGATATCCTTCTTGTCTTTTATCAACATTTTAAATAAAAATGCGATTATATTTAAGTATATACCAAACTCTCTCACCTTTGAGACACCTCATCATGAATCCAAATGGCAGTAGTGGGTCCATCAAACACAGAAGCCTAGCAGGACTCGGTATAAAACTGACTAGCAGAGGGGCGTACGCCATGAACAAGCCCTCGGGCCTCCGGAGACCCGTTGAAAGAATCTTCAACGTGCAGCCCGCTATGAGATTCGCGCCCGCCGAGTCACCGGCAAATACTATCTTTTTACCTATTAAAAAGATCAATAAATTGTCAAATCAATCCTTATCAATACTATTAATGCGAAAGTAACACTCGTCTGTCTGTCTGTTACGCTTTCAGTGCTAAACTACTCAACTGATTTTGATGAAATTGGGTGCAAAGATAGAAGACTTTGAGAAAGGAAAAGGCTATTTTGTATCTCATTATTGAGCACAGGTTTCCGCGCGCGCGATATACCGTGTAATTGACGCGGGTACAGCCGCAGGTTATTATAAGTTAGTTAGTTTAAGGCGTAATTCCAAAAAACACAGTGTCTTTGATTATTGGTCTTACTGAATACAAGACGAGTAAATAACTAACCTAGTTCATTTCAATGCATATAAAAACACTAGCGGACCCCGCGAAGTTCGTATTGCCTCCTATCGCCTCTGAATGAATCATAGATTTAATATACTACTGTTAGATTGGCAATGAAAAGAGACAGAATATAATGCAGCTATACGATAGAACGAGATAGATCACAAGGCCGTTCACGTACACGCTAAGAACCCGTAGTGTTTTTCTGAGTTCTGACGTCTGTCACGCGCAACACAATATTCCCTTTAGTTTTACTAGTTTCATTTTTATTATTGTAAAAAAGTGTCGAGTTGATGTATTTTCATTATGGTTACATGTTCAGTACCTGAAAGTAACTCATCTAAAAAAGGGAACCAACATAATTGTACATTTCACACGTCAACACACAAGCGCGATTATCAGCAGCAAAATGCAATGTTTCGAAGCTTTGACTAAAATTTTGTATACTAATTGATAGGGCATTTTATCAGAACAAGGATTTAAATTCATATGAATTTAATTAAAAATAATATCAAATACGTGAATTTCAGCAATTACTAACGTCACTTTTGTATTTTAGTGATTGACGTTGTCGATGATATATTATCGACATTTCATTAGCTGACATATTTCACATTGTAAACCGCATACAGCCTAAATTGTTGAAATACGTTAGAAATGGTTGAAATTGCCTAATAGAAAAGAATGTTCGCCCAATAAATATTCGAGCATTTGCAGTTTACATTTGCACCTTAAGTGTTTTTAACACAGAGGCGTTCAGCCTGTAAAATAACGCTCAGGATCAATCTCCATATTGTTCAAGCCCCCATCAATCCCCATTAGTTAAACATTAAATATATGTATATTTAGTGTACGTTTGTAATGTGTAATTGAAAAATAAATATCAGTTTTATTTCAACTTTGGCGATCGCGATCGCAAAATGAGGCAAAATTGTTAAATACTGGCAAGTAAAGCCTACGATATTTTTTACAATAAATTGATTTTTTTCGGGGATAATTAATTATAAAATAAAAAACATATCTAGGTATTTACTTGCAGTTTTTTGGCGTTCTTTTAATAATACTAAAAAATAAGTCACCTGCGTCAACGTAAACTGTGTCGATGGAATCGATATCGAAAGCTAGCAGACAATGCAGTACTGCACTATTTATCTCACGCACATGCTCACTTTATGCACACTAGCGTAACCTAGTTTTGGTCTCGTTTTCAGGATTCAATTGCCAATATATCATCTATATTAAAGCTATGGAATGAATAGTATTTAATTTTGACTTCTTAAATGTCATTGTTGTCTAATATGGCGGGGTTGGAAGTTTGTATGAAGAAATGCAGTTTATAAGTTAGTTAAGTTTTGTCACGTGAACTTTCCAATAGTTTTAACACTTAAACACTTAACCCTTTGACGATCGGATATTCCAGACTCAATTAAAATCAATTGCTATCGCGACAACCGGTTGTCGCTTGGGGTTTGAGGTTCCTAACCAGGACAAATCCAGTAAAACCAAAATTATAAACATCGGCATAGCCATTCTCGACTTATAAGTGGTGTAACTAACACGACTTTCTTTTATAAATATAAATTATCGGTTCAAAAAAAAAAAAAAGTTTCTAAGTAGGGAAAATGTGAAAAATATTGTAGGAACCATATGATTAAAATTCACAATGCATTAGTTTCGAATAACCATTTTGTTTCTCACATATTTCGGAATACAAAATTAGCCTATAATACGAGTAGTTGGTAGTGTAAGTAGTGTATTACCGGGTTAACTATACCGTAGTATAACTATAGTAAAAAAGAAATCGAGTATTTCAAATTGTACGATAAACTCTTACCTGTAGTACCGATTTCTTTAAAATGATTAACCATCCAGCAATAAGCATAGAATACTTCTTCTAACGCTCTCGGGAATGGTGCTTGTGGCGCGAGACTATAGTCTATAGACAGTATGGGCACGTTCAACTTGGCTGCCCATTCTCTGAGGTATGTCTCGTGGGATTTGGAACTCTGAGCTACGAAGCCGCCTCCGTGACAGTGGAATACTATGCCCTCAGACGGGGGAAGTGTTGATGTACCTTCTCCGGCCTAAAAAAGTGATGAGAGTCATCTAAATAAAGTTACATGTGCATATCATTTACCTTAATGATAAACCTGTGATTGGCCATATTCAGAGTATGTCTGCTGTCTATTCTTTATCTGGATATTAAATTATTAATACATAAATCCTAAGCATGTATTTATTAATAATGCCCTTCAACTTAAAAACCTAAGTATTAAAATGGCGACCAGGTAAAGGACGGACTGACTAGAAATACATATTTATATTTACTACCAGGCGCAAGCGCTCACTTCAATAGATAGTTTTTTTTGTTATTTGTTGTGTTCAATACGTGGAATCAGTCAGTGTAGAGTTTTACGCCTGAGTTATTATTATTTTGCTAAATATTTACATTACAAATTGACTCTCGCGAAATTTAAAAGGTCCGCACCACAAACTAAAAAGCTCATCATATTTATAACTTTTGAAATAGGTTTTCACTCACCATCCCCATCCTTTTATTGACACTGATCAGCCTAACATTCAGCCCCTGAAGGCCTATATGTACCGTAGGAGGCAGTACTGTGACCTCCTTGCCTTCCGTCGTGGTGACCGTAATGGGCTCCGGGGGAATCGTTATAAGCTTATTTACAGCAACGTTCGATGACATAAGGCTTGGTACTCGCTTCATAATTTCTACAAATAAAATTCTGTGTTGGTTATGTGCAGAAGAAAAATGTGAAGTTTTGTTTTTGCGAAACTGTTGATAAATTATCGTATAATAGGATAGTGATCAGTCATAGATAAAAATTAAGAACTAGATAGTTGATATAGTTTTATACAAAAATGACACTGCCATTGAATCAATGTAGCTGTTGCCATGCTTTATACCCGCTATGATTTTAAACCTTACGTATTTGACATTAGGTTGAATGCTGAAAGGGCATGGAAAAGCTCTGGTGGAGCACATTTGGTGAGAACGTCTTTCGGTCGCTAATTGTGTATCCAGTTATTTATTATCATACATCTTTCATAAGTCGGTATTTACCTAAATAACTACAGTACAAAATTACTGTTTGCCTTTTATATAAACTACTTCCAGTACAACGCGAGTACAAACTAGTTTGTCAATTAACTTATAAATTCATAAGCTAATTATGAAAAATTATGATAACAACGTGCATAATTGATGCAACAGAACATTATACTCATGCTCATAAGACAACATTTATGTTAAAAAAAAACTCAAAATGGTCGCCAGTCTTTACTCACTGGGGCACCATATGAGACTGATGCACCCTGCACTTGATATCTTTTTGTCTGTACCCTTAATTAGTACATGCACTCGCATTGTACTCGGACTTTTGCTACTTACCGGCAAAAACTAATTATAGATAGACATTCAATCAAGTACTATTTTAGTACATCCGGTGCTAGGTGTGAACGAAATTATACATACCACTCTCAGCTAGAAACCAGAAGGCCTTGCAAAACTCAACACTTGCGGACTGGGATATATTGACGATTCTTCTCGCCCTCATCTCCGGGTCGATCAGGTATTGCCCTCCGGTCCATACAGAACTGATCAAGTTGCCATGGCTGTAGTAAGCTTCGGAGAAACCCGCCATGCATATTGATATGCCTTTTAGGATGCCGCGCATCGAAGGAAGGAACTGTAAAATAGACGTTATTAAATAATAGGAAGGAGAAGTATGTAATTAACTATAGTTTTGGTCATTTTATAACGCTAAATGTATGGATTAGGACATGGACGGCTACTTTTTATCTAGGGTTACCGTATGTATCTTGTTATAAGGTTTGCTGCCGGGCCAGTACAAGTAGTGTTGTAAAAGAACTGAGTCATTTAGTCCTCATTTTGCGGCTATGAGTTCTTTTTGCAGAACTCAAGACTAATTAGTCTTCCGAGTCCTGAGTCTTGGGTTCTTTTGAGTCTTTTTAGTTCTTTCAGTTCTAAAATTTTTTGAGTCGTAAGATTTATTCTAAGTCCTTCCGTTTTTTTTCAGTCCTTTGAGCTCTTTGAAGTCCTATGAGTCATGAGTTATACAGCAGGACTGCAGTCCAATCAAAAGGACTTGGGTCATAAAGCCTATGAGTTCTTTGAGTCGTAAATTTTAAAGTAGAGGACTGAGGAGCCCAATCAAAAACACTCGCATATTATGAAGTTTTTGCATTGTTTAAGCAGAGGACTGCAGTCTTAATAATCACATCACTCACAGTTCGAAAAAACAATTAATCAGGCTCAAAACAAGACATGTAAATCATCGTGACGTTTTTAAACGACTTCAAAAAATGGAGGAGGTTCTTAATTCATTCACTTACACATTTAATACTGTGATATTTAGTACAAACTTTTAACCATTGATCTTATACATTTATTTAAGACTCAGTCGCGAGTTCTTTTCTTACATACATACATACATATTATCACGCCTCCTTCCCAACAGGGTAGGCAGAGACCAAGGCCTTCCACTTACTACGATCCTGGCATACATCTTTCGCTTCTTCCACATTCATCAATCTTTTTATGCATGCTCGTCGGTTTAGAGTACTCTTGACCTGACCTTTCTTCAGAACATCCCCGATTTGATCGTGGTAAGTTCGTCTAGGCCTTCCTCTTCCAACGTTTCCTTTCACACTCGTCTTATAGATCTGTCTAGTCATTCTTCTCTCATTCATCCTCTCTACATGCCTAAACCATCTAAGCATCCCTTTCTCAATCCGTAAGCTCTTTTTAAGAGCACTCAGTCGCTAGTTATTTTTGGAAAAGCTAAGTTTTTAGTTAAAGGACTTAGTCTTGAGTTCTTTTTATAAAGAGTGAGCTCTTTTAAAAGACTCTGTCTCGAGTTCTCTTTGGCTAGACTGGAGTCTTTTTAAAAACACTAAAAACTCAGAGAGACTTGAGCTTTTACTTATTCTTTTTTGACTTCGAGTTTCATCAAAAATGGACTCTAGTCTCAATATTAGGACTAAAAGACTCAGTTCTTCTACAACACTAAGTACAAGACTACTGCTAGAAGGAAACAGACAGCAGCCTTATCTATCGTGGCAAAATTTAAGAGAGGCTGTATGTCCAGAATTGCTCTGACAATGGCTGATACTGATAATAATCTAAATTCTGTGTAATTTCCAGTTTTAGAACTTGATTTGAATTCTCGAACTTGACGAAAAAGTTTGGTGGTTATGGAAGTATTAGAATAAATATTATTTTTTCTTACTCCTAGAGAGCAATCATTTACTTTATTAAATTCAAGTAGAGTTATCCCGTGATAATGTCTCTTAACACGTTAAACGCTGTGGTGACCTCTGATGACCCCGAAATATAAATTATCTGTTGTGTCTAGTAAAAATGTAATCGGACCACATTAACACACAATCTACTGGCGAACATTTCAGACTATCAGACAAAAAACGACATATTCAAATAAATACTCCATAGACTAATTTAGGAAATAACATAATTATATCCAATATCCTGTAAACAAGAGAAAATATTTTTTATAGATAAACAACAAGTGGCACATGCTAATCCCATTAATTAGTTTGTAATCAGAATAATTACAAATACATAATTGATAACATATAAGTTATAACTGTATAGTTTATCAGTATTGGGTTTTATACTATGAATAGAATCGTTCACACACATGCACTTCAGTTAAACTAATTTAATCCTATGCATAGAATGTGTCCAGTTTAATAACGTGAAACTATCTAATGCTTTGTTTAACAGATCGTATCATAAATTTTACTAATTATTTATCTCAATCAACCTAATTATTTAAAATGGAAAAGCTGTTCAAAAAACTTAGAAGGCAAACTTTTATATTAGTGAATTTCGTGGAATATCATCTCTATTTTTTTTTTACTACGACAGTGATTAGGATGCAAAAATTTTAAAGTCTCATTGCAGTCATCAAAAGAATTAGTTATACTTAAATCTCGAGTGACAGTATGTTGCCTCGGAGCTGCAGGCAAAAACTCTTCTGTAAAGCAACTTGTTACGGACGGCTATTTTTTTATGTTTATGTAATTAGTGTTTTATATCCGTTTTAAGTGTCCAATTTGTTTTAGAGTTCTTCATGTTTGAAATCACCTATTGTAAAGTTTATTACTAATAAATAAAGGCGAATAGATACACTTTACACCTTACACACACAACGCAACGCTCTCTTTACGGTATTGACGCGTAAAGCGAGGTCTCACGTGCCATCTCTCACACAGTGGGGTTTCACTCGCACAACTAGTGACTCGCGAGCAAACTTTAACACCCGCTTTAGTTAGTCACTATTTGAACACAGTGACATTCCACATAATCGGCCTTGGCTCATAACACATTCGTCGTAACATAATCAGACTGAACAGTCTACGAGAAGACTCAACCCGGTGCAGCTAGAACACAATAGAGTCCACTATACACCGTCAAGCTGCAATCGCCTTGTTAAGAAATACCAGCGATTTATTTACAACTGACGTCTCATTATCCAGCACAATCCAGCAAACATAAAATACCTACCAACCTCACGTCGTCCATAGTTGTACAACAGGGTTGTTCGGTACACAACTTGCCAAGAGTATCCAACATATAGAACTTTACTGCACAACTTAGGACTCCTGTTTTAAACGCCAATGTGTCACCGGACCTATAAAATTGTATTCGACGGTTTCTAGCATTAACTAAGACATCGATCTACCAGTGCATTATTACATAAGAACATCAAGGGTTGTCACATGCGTGAGATGTTACCGTTGATTTTCACATCAACTTTGATTGAAAAGCTATGCAGACGACTTTGGTTCCTTATTAGGAACCATATTCGTAAATGAAACGCTAGCAAACCCTATCCATAGCGCGTGGGCTCATGAACTATTAAGTGATGATGAGCTCAAGACACAATAGTCAAGGACATGTCACAAATAAATACCAGTATTTCACGAGCTAATATTTCCGCGCATATGACGTTACAGCGTGACTCAGCGTCAGCAATTGAGTCTTAATAGGCACAAATAGACGATTATCAGATTCATGCAGTTTTATGCAGTTTTTAATAAGGAATGTTACTAATGTCGAAATGGGACACAACATTTATAACAACATACTAAACGATAGACTAAAACTCAAATAGATAATATAATTTGTGTAGCAATATCAAACTCTTTTTTAAATGTAGGAAAGAGGAATATGACTTCATAGTAAAACACCATATTAAACGACAAATTTAATATCTTCAATCTTTCATAAATTTTGGTCGTATGATAATATGATAACAGTTTTCGTTTTGTTTTATTGAGGGCACAATATTTATCTCAAATTGGTAAGATTCTTCATTCTGTTTACATCGGCACAAAAATACAAAAAATCGCTTACGAGTTACGTGCATACATCGCGATGACTTAATCGCTAGTCATACTCGATAATATAGCAATGTTAGCACTGCATTAACTTTTTAATGGTGCATAACATTGTTTTGGTAGAGTTAAATTATTACAATATAAAAAACTTTCCAATCATTTCTAATTCAGATTATATTACAAATGTTTTTCCAATCTTATAAAGGCACACCACATATAGATCGTAGGAGTTTTTACTAGTATAATAATATGATTTACCCAAATAAACTTTAACTATTATCATAAAAACCAACTTACTTGAAATCCAAGACATCTCCCGTAGAAGCAATACTGATTGATTGTGTCAGCCTGAGAGAAGAGTTCTTCTGGCGAATGTGGCTCGGTGGGGAACAGATCTCCAGGTTGGGCCCATGACAGTAACGTATGAAGGTGGTGTAGACATGTCCCTAGCGATGCCAAGAGCTGCCCGCAAGATTCGATTTCCCTAAAAAAAAATGTATTACTTAATATCATTCAATATTTTCAATATCGTTAGAGGAGCCACGCACCGTGCGTGCCTTCCTTACACGGTCGATTATTAGATACGCAAATGTCACGTACATAAGATGCCAATGCGTGCGATAACAATGAAATCTATTTATATAATTTTTTTATGAGTCCGTTCGAAATTATAATAATTATTATTATTGTAAGTAAGTACTCCGTGACCTTATTTTCTTATTGCACCTAAATAGTCTGAATAGAAAGGGCAGCAAAAAAAAAATAGCAGCCTATAATCATCCCAATGCAGGGAAAAGCAGCAATGATGGGTGTGCTGGCAGAATCACCACGCTTGCCAAATGCGGGTTGGTGATCACAAACCCGAGCAACATTCGAAAATTCGAAACTTTTTGAAGCCCGACCCGGGATTCGAACCTGGGACCCCGAGATCTTGGCCCGGTATTTAAACCACTAGACCAACGGGGCGTTAAAGGGCAGCAAAGTGCGGCAAAAATAGAACCCAGGGTCAAATTTCAAAACAAATGAACTAAAATCAACTAACTGCTCACGAAAAATCCTTTTTCTTCAACGGTCTGAGTACTGAATGAAAAAAGTTAACAAACAAAGTACTTAATTGATGTAGAAATAAGAAGTCTAAGTTGAACCATACGATTTCTTCAACTTATAACGCAGAGCGCAGTCTGGGTAGGTACCACCATAGTGCGAGAGAATATTTTCCGTTAAATTCCGTTATCTACGCAGTTTCATAGCTAATTGCAGAAAAAAATTGTCATTGATTAATCATACTTACTTTACAAAGTAACTCTTCCTAAACAATAATGCATCTCTCCCTGTACAAACTTGTCTGCTTAGCTTCAGACCGTGAAGAACACACGAGTCTACCACCGACACGAAGCTGCGATAGCCGTTCCCAGGCGATTTTGTATCGAAGTCGTAAACTGGGGCCACCTAAAACAATAGGAAATATAAGTCGTCATAGTTAATTCCGATATTAATCTATAATTATGTATGAATACTCTTAATCGTAGCGTGACCGGAATCAGCTCCGGGTTGTTGCTTATTATTCGATAAAAACAGAGTATTTTGTTAGGGCTCATACACAGAAGCGTGTACGGTAAGGTCGGCACAGTTGAACGCCAAAACCAATCAGAAACAATTATTAAACTTGTTCAGATTTATTAGCTAGTGTCAATCAATCAGGGAATAAATTCGGGACAGCATTTTATTTATATTAATCTTAAAATTAAATACAGGCTATTTAATTTTTCCCCCTGGCTGGCTGTGCCGATTATTGTTTCGTCCCGCTGTTGCCCAGCCTAGCGTAAAGGTGTCGGGCAAATAGACCGAGGGGCTTTTTTCCCGAAATTCCGAATTCATCTACATTTACCGCTCGAATATGACGGTTAATATAGAGATAAAAACGCCCGCTTAAGTGTGTAGCAACTTACTGTCGCGTTATTATAGTCCAGGAACTAAAATAAAAAGTTTGTTACCCTTACTCCACCACTCGGATAGCAATTTCGGCCGCGTAAAGTACATCTTAACGTGAGCAGATAATGAATATTATATATTGCTATGGCCGATTATACATATCTTTATATTTCGTGCTTGTATATCTCATTATAAAGTTAAGATCTTGTGACAAAGTTTAGCTATTGTTAATGCCATTTTCTTTTTTGATACAGAGGCCTTCTAATTTGGAATAGCGATAGGGTGCTTCTTTAGGAAGTTGTCTGGCTGTGAAGGAGAGGCATCACAGCCTGGCGACGCACAGGAGCTGGGACATAGGCCTACCTGAAAGGGTCTAGGCTATGGGGTTCCTTGCTTAAGACATTGCTACGATTATCAGTTCTGCATTGCAGTAGGCTTCTGCGTTTGATTGCCGGTACATCTGTTGGGTTTAATTGTTGTCGCAACCAGTACATGTCATCCACATTAGCATATTTTTTTCTATACAAGGTTAAAAACAACTTTATTGCTGAGCCCTAATTGCAAGATAAATTATAAGTAGGTAGGCATTTCTTATTTTAAAGTTTCTCGATGATGCTTTACATACCAATTAGTTTTATTTAGCAAAAAACATAATGATAATGCTGTTAGACAATAATAATTATGGACATAACTAGAAAGCAAGATTTAAATCTTGTATAAACTAATGGTCAAAGTTCAATATGCACATGTGTATGATGTCATACAAACAATGTGTGAGTAACTCACTCACATGCCAGTAAATAACATTTATTTCTGTGTAAAAACTTAGCCCACGACATTGGAATTTGCCCCAATAAAGCTTCTATGGTGTTTAGAACACTATCTACTCATGTATTAAAGTTTTGAATTGAATTAGTAAACTATTTATAGGAATCATGCATGAGAATCTTTTTATTTTATTTATGTTTGTTAAGGTTAAAGAGTCAATGGTAGTGTTACCTTGCACAAATCAACAACTAATAGAAAACAGCAAAAAAAACTGTTTTCCTATGATAGAGATTCCTAGATAACTTTAACTTTATAATAACAGTTTCCTAGCAACAAGTATAAATTGTTTGTGTATTAATTTACACAGTCTATTTACTATCAAAAGAAATAATTCTATTGATAAGAAATAAAATTGTATAAATAAAATATCAAACTGAGGTAACAATAACAAATTAGTAAGAACATTATGGGTTTTCATATTTAAACAAGCTTAACTCCTACAGGAACATAAGACCGCTGGTGGTCGCGATAACAATTGATTTTAATTGTGTCTGGAATAACATACAATCGAGGGGTTAAACAAATTATTGTGGCTAGAAATACCAGTAGAATGGTCTATGAGACCTTGTATTCAGTTATTATTTATAGTGTTTTAGGAACAGCTGCCAATTTTGTTATTCGAATTGCCAGATGAAGGAATAAAAAAACATCTATATCAATTCAAATTTATGGCATAAAGGGTATGCAGACTTACAATCATGAGGAAGTCTTAGAATAGATGTCAAGATTACAGTTATTTTATTAGTGAATGGTTTGCTTAGTGTGTAAATTTTTTGTCTCTTTATTTACTTACCTGTTTAAATATAGTTTATCTATTCTAATATATTATATTTAATTCATAAAGTTTTATAAATAACTCTTTGCAAATAAGTTACCATAACTTATAATTAGGTACATTTATTTGATTAACAATTAAGAATGTGATTTCATTTAAAAAATATGGTTCTTGTAGTGATCTTACAAATATAAAATAAAACTATCAAATGGCATTTAGAAGGAAAAAATTGGGAGTATTTTGAACTATTTTCCACAGCTTTACAGTAGCTAGGGCATATACACCGTGAAATTTTAGTGGTTGTTTTCCCGCAGTAAAATGATACTATTTTAGTAGTACAATAGATTTGTGCAGTTTATTTTATTTAAATAAAAAAATTGTAGTTTCACGATTGTGATAAACGAAACTCGAAAGCCACCTCGAACCATTGGTACCAGCCGCGCCGCAGCCGATCACCGGCCGGGGTCATCGCCCCTCGCGCGGTGCAGTTTATGCTGTATTACTTAGTGCGTAGAGCTTCTTTTGCTTTGAACATTGATTTCGCGCAGCAAGCAGTACCCAAACACGTCACAGACACATTTTGTAAAGATACTATAGTATCTTACGCTTTTGAGTTGATGATTATTTTTTTGATTAGTTAAAAACAACGATATCTTTATTTTCAAAAAATAAATCGCACAATTCGATGGTGCTACTAAAGGTAAATCGTTCTGTTGCGGGAAAACAACCACTAAAATTTCACGGTGTATAAAAAGTCTAGTAAGTACCTAATTAAAAATCACATACCCTTCTCACATGATCAACCAAAGGCCAGACTGTGTCAATGTGATCTATTAATGTCATGAAGCCCTGGTAAAGTCGCTGGCCATTTTCACTGTCATCTGGCTGGAAGTACGTTGCGTTGTTCTGGCAGGAGTCCTTTAGGGCCTCATACATTGCGAATGTAGGAGGAGAACCCTCCCCAGAGTCTTCGCAACATAACGAAGCCTTCGCCGGGGACTCAGTGAACGACATCGTCTTTTTATACAAAGTCCCTGCAGTGTAACGAATGCCGCGACTTAACCACTTAATCCTCATCTGCAAATGCCGCGACAAAAACATTTAACTACATTCACTAGGTTACGATTAAATACGCACTAATAAAAAAAAATATTTACAAAATATTTCGCGACGAGACTTTATTATCATTGTACCATTTTGAACGACTCCAACTGTAATGCACAATTTTGACAGTTTTTCTATTAAAATACACGTTTTCCCTCGATGCGAGTCGAATGAAGTTGAAACTTGGACCATTGGACGAATTGAACAATCAACCACACAAATGAATGACAGACGACCGTTGTTGTTGTTTTCTTCACCCATTCTGGGTAGGCAAAGGGAACTATGCCCATACAGCCAATTCTTTAGTAATATTTTCTTTATTTTTGCATTAAAACGTTGATGTTAGACGTTTTAATGCTTCGATGGAGTTTTTGGAGACAGTCGAAAGATTGAAGGAATGTAGAGAAGTCCCCAAGAAAGAGGTGAACTGTTCGCGATCCCGCTCAAAATTCACGGCCCACTTTTCTTGGTTACGACCCATACACCATGTTATTTCACCGAACTGTATATTGTTCACTCGCACGACACTTTGTTTCGCAAAATAACACCACTTTTACGACCCAAAAATCACTATAAACAATAAAAATTCGATAAAATAAACGGACTCCAAACGTATCTCACGAACTTCCGCCAAAAACTCGACAGACGACCGACAGCATGACAGCTGATTTCAAAGTTGCCATTACATACAAAAAATGTTTTCTTTAGTATGTTTAACGGCCTCGGATACTTGTCCACACAGCCAATTCTTTAGTAATATTGTCTTTATTTTTGCATTAAAACGTTTTAGACGTTTTAAAAAAATAATAAAAACTCTTTTCTTATACGCCTTGTCCGTACTTACAACACTCATTTTAGTACTTACAACACTCATTTGAGGTGATCTTTGTTAAATGTTATTTTTAACTACCTTTCTTTTTTTTTTTTTTTTTTTTTTTTTATTTTTTTATTTATTTAGGACAACCAACAAAACATTCACTTATAACATGGTTTATACATATAGGTATAGAGATACATTATTAAGTGAAGCCTTAATTATAGGCTGCCACGGCAAGTAATAGAGACGAGTAATAATTATTTACTAACTAATTGCATTTCATTGTTTCGTGTAACAACACCAGCCCTGCGATTACTACAAGTTATCTTGGGATCAAATTAAATTCACTGATGTTGTTCCACAAGACAAAATAAAAAAAAAATGAAGTTAAAGATGTAAACATAATACTATCAAAGCTACCGCTGCATGCTACATGCGCTATCGTGCCCGCGCATACATAAATACACATGGATGCATATATGCACATACACAAACACACACGCAACATGCAACAGCGGCCCGTTACACACAAACATAATAGTTTCAATTACTGAACAGAAGCTATAGATTCAGTAAAAGTTCCAAGCTTACCAAATATATCAGTGTTGGTACCCTTGAAGGCCTTATTATATGCACCTTGCATGCGGTTTATTGAGGAAAAGTGACCCAAATTACTCTTAAACGGTTTGGTGGCAAATAATGTGTATCTTGAAAAACGAGGCAGTTTACGGGGAATACTGAAATTTACTTTGGCTAGTAATTGCGGACAGTCCAACTGGCCATTGACCAGCTTGTATAGAAATTTCAAATCAGCAATCTCTCTTCGCTTCTCTAGACTCTGAAGTCTGAAATATGTTAAACGTTGTTTGTACGATGGAAGTTGCTTAGCCTTAAAATGTTGGTAGGCCAGATGCCAAAGGAATCTTTTATTAACTGATTCAATTCTTTTTTTATGTACTTCATATTTAGGTGTCCAAGCTAAGCTGCAATACTCAAGTACCGTTCTGACGTTCTTCTTAGAGTATAAATAAAGGGATACCTACTCTAAGACCTATGTATAGCACAATTTCTCATAAATGACTAAGATTGTGTGTGTATGTGAGTGTTGTGTATGTATGCATATGTAAATGCATATAACCTGTATCTAGTGAAATATTTTCAGAGTTAAGATAAAGTAATTCGTATGGATTGTATTATGATAGTTGGTACAAATGGTTGTTTGTTAGCCTAAAGACCGGGGCAGCTCCCCGGCGACATTGTGTATTACTTGCATTGTTTAGGGGGAAACCTGTTATTGGCCATTTTAATGTCAAACTTTTATAAAATGTTACATACTTTATATATACGCTTTTGGTTTTCTAAATAAAATAAAATAAAAATAAAATTAATGCTTCGATGGAGTTTTTAGAGACAGTCGAAAGATTGAAGGAATGTAGAGAAGTCCCCAAGAAAGAGGTGAACTGTTCGCGTTCCCGCGCAAAATTCACTTTTCTTGGTTACGACCCATACACCATTTTATTTCATCAAACTGTATATTGTTCACTCGCACGACACTTTGTTTCGCAAAATAACACCATTTTTACGGCCCAAAAATCACTATAAACAATAAAAATTCGATAAAATAAACGGACTCCAAACGTATCTCACGAACTCCCGCCAAAATCTCCCACATACAAAATTGGTAAAACACTAAAACCATAGATAAAATATTTACATATACTATGTTTAAAAAAATACTATGTTTAAAAAATATACTATGTTTACGGGTAAAACGTAGTATAGTGATTACTTTATTATACCATACATTTAGTATACTAGCCTTTTGCTTTTCTGTACGGGAGGCATCTATTGATGCCAAGCGAAAAGTGACTTCTACACCACTACTTTTTAGTATAACTAAAAAAAATGGGGTATCAGAACACGTTACTGAACATATCTGTGCAGCTAAAAGTTTAAAAAAAAATGTCCTGAAATTGTCTTTGAAATGTTATGATTATTACTTAAGTAATATTATTTTAACTATTGTGGGCGGGGCAAGGGTGTGAGCGAGAGAGCATGCATGTACGCTTTCGCGGTGATTTTACGCGCGACTAATGAATGAGATTCAAAAGCACAGTCTAGAATTTTGTCCAAAGTATGGGACACAAATAAACCTTAATAACTTAATTACACATGTAAATTTTTAACTTTTAACTGCACATATATAGTAAGTTAAGGGTAGAGATACGCCCTTTACTTTTTTAGATATAGTTAAAAAGTAGTGGTGTATAAACGGGTGGCATCTAATGATGTTTTGGCAAAGCCAATACAAAATTGTGGTTTGCTAAAAAAAATTCTATATTATGATACTGTTTTATCGATGGTGTCTAGTACGGGATTGGTTGATCTATTTTCGAAAGTTGTATTCAAGAAATTTAAAAGATCTTTTTTTAAAAAAACCGACTATGTTGAGTATCGAGTCATTCATGGGCATCTAACTAATGATGCCACCCGTATTGGCGAGGTGTTCTTAGAGAAAACAAAATGGTGGATTCATAGTGATGTACGATTTTAAAATGTATTTATTATAAATAAGCTGTTGCCCGTGACTTCGTCCGCGTCTATTCCTATTAACTTGAACCGTTTACGCAGCGCACGCAACGGAAGCCTTCAAATATGAATAATTTTCCCGGTTTTTGCAACAATTATCACTGATGCTTCGCTCCTATTGGCCGCAGCGTGATGTTATCCGCTTGTAGACTTTTTTTCCAGACACAATTAAAATGGGGACAACTCCCCCCAAAAAGTCTACAAGCGTTTAAATAGTCTAAAGCCTTTCTCGATAAATGGACTATCCAACACAAAATGATTTTTTTTAACTCGAACCCGTACTTCCGGATATTAGCGTTCAAACAAACAAACAAACAAACTCTTCAGCTTTATAATATTAGTATAGATAATAATAATTGTAATCAGTCTACTAGTTGCTATCAATCGCTCAAGTTGTTTGTGCTATTTCTATCACAATATTATGTCTGGTAGGACCCCTAGCAGATCACTGCGTGATAATGAAATTGGGAATCTATTGTTGGACTCTCCTTAAAATTCAGATAAATAATTTGAGCTTGAGGAGCCCATACTTGTGAATGATTTAGACGATATCAACGGCAATGAAACAGAAAACAATGAAGAATTTGCATCCACATATTAGTCTGCTTCTCGCCAGCTTGGTGTCGGTCGGCTTAATGTGTTACGTCCTTGGTCTTCGCAAGTATATACGACAAATATTCATCCTTTTGATTGTTCCAATAGTGGTGTCAAGGCAAATTTGACTCAACGAAGTCTTAATTTCATGACCGCAAATTATACTAATAATACCTACCAGTTAAGTACTTAAGAAATTAATTTATCGATAATATATTTTTTAAGGCACGTTACTAAGGTAGAGTGGCAAAAATTGTTTTTATAAATTGGTGTTTTTTCCTAAGTTTTGAAGCTTATATATTTTATATTTGTAACTGAATTTATTAACAATTTCATTATGTGCATAAATAACTGTGTGCAGTAGCTCGGAAATGAACTTTATATTTTGTGTCTTTGATTAAAGTAAAATACTTTAGTCAAAGTTTTGTTTAAATAAAATTTGTTTTGATGAAATAAAAGCGAAAAAAGTGTAAAATTGTATGTGATTATAAAACTACATTGGTTGCAGAATATATGTTCAAAATTTCAACTTCGTAACTTTTATAGTTTGTGAAATATTTTATTTCAAAGTGGAACAAAAATTTTGACAGCGTCAAAAAAGCCCCGTATTGAGAGGCACACATCGGTTTCCAAGAGCCCTTAAAGAAAGGGCTAGTAGATCGACTGACAGCCCGATAACACATGAGTAAAATTTATTCATACAATGTGCCGATAATGCGTGACCAGTCCCCTAATTCGCGTAACCAAATCGTATCAAGGTTTTTGACAGTTGTAGTATGGGCTAAATGTCAAAATAGTCCAATTCAATCACGATTGAACTGCGATTGAAATAGCTTTGATTTGTCAATGTGGGTCGTGGGTGTTAACTTGTGACGCACATTTAACATTTTCAAACTATCGATAATAATTGCAGTTCGTCGTTTGGAAAATGTGTTTACTGTCTTGGTACCTTGCATAAACGTAGAATATAATAGACGGACAAAGCCTGCGAGATAGAAGAAAAATTTTTTTGGAAATCTAGCAAGATAGAAAAAGAAAACTAATCTTTTCGCTTTGTGATCAGTCTTAATTGACAGAATGACATCCAGTGGCATATGCGATATAAGCTTCAACATTTTATGGAATTATCTATTACATCGTAGATTATCTAAAGTAAATACAATTTTATTTAACAATGGTCACATGTTCTGTGAGTGCCTGTGGAGTCAACCACAAAAATAATCCAGAAAATTGCTCATTTCACAGGTAAATACGTAGAAAGTCGTCATCGTAAAAACGTGTTATTTTTGTTGAATTTGATCTTGTTGTTATGTTGTAAATATAAAATTATTTCAATTCGTTTGTTCCTTCTAATATTTTGTATAGATAAAGTTCTATGTATTGATTATTTACATTATTTTGGTGGATAATTAATTCATCGAAATATTTTACATGTACGTTAGAGCTTGACTCAAATTTATCCATACTATTGTCGACATTTTTCTTGAATGTTTCCGGAGAAAGGAGATGTCCCATAATAGGCCCAGACATAGTACACCATTTTCAAAAATCAAGAAAAAAATACTGTTTCGGGCAAAAATATAGATAAATTTATTTAACGTATAATTTAGTGGTTCAAAAATAAATAAGATCGAATAATTTATCAAACTCCATTAGGCATTCCAAGATGGCGTCAGTCTAAAAAAACTTTAGATGTCAGTAGCTGTCAGATGGGTCCCTTGTCACTTTGGCATAATCATTCACTTCAAGTTTTTGATCTGCTTGTCGCGTTTTAAATGTAGTTCATTATAATGACCTCTTTTTCGTTTTCTGGATTTGGTATTGATCGACACATTACTTTCATAATGTTTGTTGTTACTACAGCAAGCAATTGCACTTGACACCTAGATGCGCGATTTTGTAACTGACAAAAGAGACAGATGTCATCAAAATGTCATCTTCCGCCATGATGGTTTTGTTGTTTTGTATTGCCATTTTCTTACGTATCTCTCTATTTGAACCACTTAACGAAGCCATTTTAAAAGAATTAGATAATAACAAAATCTTGGAGGTATATTGGTCTATCTTTTGGTGGGGTGTACAGGTTCTGGGCCTGGCCTCCATACAATTTGGGACATCTCCTTTAATGTTATTTAACGTTTAGCGTCTCAAATGAATGTCAACTTAACAATTTGAAAAAGGAAACTGTAAGGAATCACATAACTAAGATAATCTTGTTAAAGGTCTATAATCAGGGATTGATTCATCAAAATGTAAATGTTTTTTCAGATTTTGTTAACTTGTTCTTTTTCACTTACTGCCATTGATGAGCTCACACGGCACAGCAGATGACACGGGAAAATCTTTTGAAGAAATAAATAAAGAAAACTAATTAACAATGGCTGTTATTTTTTTATTAATTAAAACTGATTATTTTTAAATTATACGTAACTTGCTACGTAATAAAACTCACCGGGCACATTTACCTGCCCACTATTATAGTTGTAAGAAGTGAGAGCGGTGAGGTATGCCGCAAAGTAGGTGCATAATCTCGAGATAAAAACAGTGTGACAGTAAACATTATTTTCAAAACGACGAACTGCAATTCTTATCGATAGTCTAAAAATGTTAAAGGTACGTCACTAGTTAACACACACACATTGACATGTGAAAACTGGTCACGCATTATCGGGCTGTCAGTCGATCTACTTGTATCCTAAATCTATGGTACCTTGTGTATTAATATTTATTTATACTCTAACACTGTTTTTATCACGAAATTATGCACCTACTCTGCGGCATACCGAATTGCCCTCACTTCTTACAATTATTATTGTGGGCAGTTAAATGTGCCCGGTGAGTTAGATCTTTTTCCAGAACACTAATCACTACATTAAATGGTTATGCGCGGGAAACGAAAAGGGAAAGACTGACTTCGTTTCTTAGTTTTAAAAAAATTCTCGCGGCATTTATTGTGATAAAGTAAGTAAGTAGGATAAATCAAATAAAAGTAAGAAACTTCTTCGTCTCTCACAGGCGTTCCTATTTCAGTGGGATCCACGTTCTCGCGTAAAACTCCTGTGATCTTTGAAATGTAAAAACCACCATACATTTCAATGATTTTGGTTAAGGATAGGTTATGTGTAAGTAAGTATTGACGATATTATAAGTATTTATTCAGAATTAATTTGCACTAAAGATATGGCAGTATAGTCTCGAACCTTAACCGGTTTCGAAAGGAACAAAAAAAAAACAACCAAAACAAACATTGTTGTGTCTTGTGTTGTGTGCTATAGGGCTAAAGTAAACCATTGAATAAATTGAATAGGTTAATAGAATAGAAGTATGTACAGTATGGTACATAACAGTACTTAAATCTAGAAAATAGAAGATTTATCAATGGAGACAGATAACTTTAGCCAACTATCTAGTTTGGAAATGTCTAAAGATAGTGCTAGTCTCATTGTGGACGACGAGAAACCTGTAGATAATACGGAGTATATTCTTGAAGAGCCCAGTGTTTATCAGTATCCAACTTTGTTTTCTGGGAAAACTTTATTAGAACTTTGCAGCACTTCTTGGTCACGGTCTCAAAAGGCTAAAGATGATGTTCAGCCTTACCTTAGAGGTTGCAAATGGTCTCCTGATGGGACTTGCTGTCTCTCTGTAGTCAATATTGATGGGATGCATATAACTGAATTACCTAGAGATCTCTACGACAGTACGCCGCTCCCTAGCAGAACGATAGATATATTAGATTCAGTAGTTCATGTAAAAGAAGCTGGTTTGATCTATGATTTTTGTTGGTACCCGGGTATGAACAGTGGTGTCCCTGAAACTTGCTGGTAGGTATGATAAAAAGCAATAAATTATTATTTTTGGATAAATTTCGAAATATTTGGTTTACTTTTAATATTTTTAGTTGGATAACAACTAAGCAAAATGCTCCTATACAGATGTGGGATGCATTTGATGGTTCCCTGCGATGCTCATATAGAGGATTTAATGCTGTTGATGAAATGGAACCAGCTTTATCTGTAATATTTAATGAAGAAGGTACAAGGATTGTTGCAGGTTACAAAAAGGTTTTACGCACATTTGAAGTAGACAGGTATGTATCATATTATTGGTATTGTTGTATGTAACCTCTATACCTATACTCTTCCTAACGTATGTATAAAAGGAATCGTCATCTTATATTCATATATTACCCAATTATCTTGATGCAGTGTTTGATGATTTTGTACATGTGGAATTTGATGCTATCATATAAAAACAAAACTTGATTTTGAGATAAATAATTGCCTACAACCTTCTTTCAACCAATTATATGCTAAAAAATGCTATAAATACATATTAATAATAGCTTTCAAATGACTATGTAAGTAAATCAACCTGTTACTAAAAGTTTTTTTTTTACTTCCAGGCCTGGTAGAGATTACGGAGAACATAAAATTGCTAGTCCAGCTTCATGCATTGCAACCCACAGTAATTTGATGGCAGTTGGCTCTTGGAATACCACAATTAATTTGTACAATGTCAATGAATTAGGAAGCTATAAAAGTATAGGAAAAATGCATGGACATGGAGGTATTGAGAAAACATTGATAATATGAAAAAACAATTCTTAGTCAGAAACTTGTACTAAAATGTTAAAGTAAAATTTGAAGTTCCCGTTTATTAGGATTTGAGATTGTATTTTGTTTTGTTTTGTTGTTTCACCAGTCACATAAAATATTGTAATTTAGTGCAAGTCAAAGTAACTGGACTTAACATCAGAAAATTATTATTTCTTACCCTTGTTAGCTAACCTTATTAACCCTATTACGGTCTTGTTTGTACTTGAGCTTTATTTTTATATACATTTATTTAAGGTGGTGTAACCCACATGAAATTTACACCGGATGGCATAAGACTTGTATCGGGTGCCCGCAAAGATCATCGATTACTTGTCTGGGATATCAGATATTACCGAAGACCTCTTAATATACTCTCCAGAGCAGTTGATACAAACCAAAAAGTTTATTTTGACGTGTCGCCATCTGGAAACTATTTAGTATCAGGGGGAACTGATGGGATATTGAAAGTCTGGGATGTTCAGGGGGTTAAATGGAAAACAAGTTTAGATGTAACTGAAGATACCAGAGACAATGTAACTTACAAGGTATGTATATCAGACCTGACTATTTTTAGGAAGTGGGATGATTATAGGCTGTTACTTCACTCTTGACTTAAAAATCCATAAATATCGGAACAGCTTGTAGTCTAAGAAAATGTCAGAAAAGTGTGCCTTTCTGTCTTGTCTATCAAGGATATTGTTCAATGATCAAAACTGGTAGGTTCCATAGACCAACTAGATTTTAAGGCAGTACGTACAGTCACATCTAAGGTATCATTTTTATTTTGTATGTTAATATTTAAAATATATACTTTCAGTTCCCACTACATAAAGACTGCTGCAACAGTGTCTCCATACATCCTCTCCGGCCAATACTAGCTACGGGATCTGGGCAATACCACTTCAAGGATCCAATAAATGCGATTGAAGACGAAAATCACGAGCCCAATAAAGTTAAAATAGAAGACAATAGTGTTAATAATGCTAAAGTTAACGAAGAAACAACAGATTTGAAGTATTCAAGTGACGCTGAAAATAGTTTAGTGTTTTGGTGGATTGGAGATTTGTTGGAATTGACATAGATTTAAGATAATATGCATGTTACGATCATGCAAATATATTTTTCTACCAATGGTGTACTTTTAATTTTTTAGACCACTTCTTTCTTTGTGCGACATCCCAACCCAAGGTACTCGAAACCAATACTCATGTAAAACATTCATTGGATTGCTAGTGTTTGAGCAGCGGCCACAGGGTTTCCAGGTTTTGAATTTGAAATTTCCCCAGATCAATTTTTTTTTTCAGTAAGGTACTATTTATGTACGGTCGCGTTCTCCGCTTTCCACTTTCAAACGAAATAAGCTTGCAGTATGTACCTACTACACAAAAACGGGCGTCACTTTTTTTTTTTTTTTTTTTTATTTTTTTTTATTTTATTAGGACAACCAACAAGGACATACACTAGAACATGTTTGTAACTTAGGAGTAAATAAGATTACTTACGGTGAGTGTTGCCTTAATTAAAGGTTGCCACGGAAAGCATTAAGTAAACGATTAGACTTTAAAACACATCAGGAGCCAAATCTCCTTACAATAACATTATTTTACAAGAATATTTAGTGTGTTAAACGTTGTACAACAGAACAGATAGGTAAATCATTTAACAGAAAATGAGAACATTTAATGATAATGTCAAGTGAGCTGCTTGTGAACCGTTAAATTAACCAAAATCCTTGAGCGAGTGAAAAGATGAACAGAAAAATGGATGTATGATTGAATAAATGAGTGACTGGGGACTCAGAACTAAGTGATTTAGTTAAAAATATTATTATACGTTATTTAAGAATTTTGTAAATCACTAGGTTTTCCTATATCGCGGTGAATACAGTACAATATAATACCCAAACAAACATGTTTTAATTGAATATATACTAAGACAAAAGAGTAAACTAGTAAAGTAATTATATTTAATGAGATGAAATCCACAAATTCAAGTCCACAATAGTAAGTATCGCGAAAATTAGGTTTAAGCATATATGTTATTCAACCTTTTCTTAAACTGGGGCAAAGACAAGCCAAAAAGATCAAGATCACTTTTTTTTTTTGTAATGACATTATATTGGTTTAATAGCCTATTTAGTGGGGCATGGTGGCCTAAATTACTTTTGGATAGTGTGGTGGTAAACAAAGTATATCTGGAGCGTGGGAGTTTCCGTGGGGTGTTAAATTTAAATTTATTTAATACTTGCGGACAATCACAAATATTATTGATTATTTTATAGAGGAAAACTTGATCAAATCTTTTACGTCTATTTTTAAGAGAAGTCATTTTAAAGAAATTTAGTCTACTCGTGTATGAATTAAGTTTTTTAGCAATTTTACTTTGATAAGCCAGATGATACAGAAACTTTTTTTGCACTCTTTCTATATTATTTGAATGAATTTCATAGTACGGGGACCAAACGGTACTGCAGTATTCAAGACAGGATCTGACAATGCTGTTATATAATATAATTTTAGTATTGGCGTTCTTAAAGTCCTTACAATTCCTCAATACAAATCCCAGACGTTTAAGAGCTTTATTTACCATAATATTGTAATGATTCCTAAAGCTAAGTTTTTTATCTAATGTAACCCCTAAATCACGCATCTCATCAACTTCCTGTACAGCATGGTTATATATTGAATAGCTTCTGTGCAATGTTGTAATATTTCTAGTGAAGCTCATAAAAAAGCACTTTTCGGGATTTAACACTTTAAACAATAGGCAATACAAAATGCCATTAGGTATTCATAATTATCATTCGGCAAACATACGACACTATATCCGATAATTAATTTTATTTAAAAGTTTTGCGAATAATAAATATAAAGAATAATTCATTATTATCTTCCATAAAGAGAGTAAATTTTGTGCCATAATTTTTAAACGTTTCAAAATCCAACAAAAGAAAATGCTGATGAATTTACTAAAAAAACTGTTCAATAACTTGTTCCTTACAGTTTTTCGCCAAAAAATACCCGAAAACTTTATTTTCTCCAAAGTAAGGGTAAAGGGTAAAATCCCCAATCTGAGAACCCTGAGCGGCCGCAAATAGTTTGCACTGTGCATACCGCACTCCTCGAACGAAGGCCCTTCTGTAAACACTCCCTTTACCATGTTTTGGAAGCCTACCTCTTCATCTTGAAAGGTTTCTTCTTTTACAATTTAGTCATTTTCAAGTTAACATAGACGATGGCACTTTTTACTAAAGTTATAAAAAATCTTAGAAATACAATTTCTTAAATAAAGAATTCTATAACTCAAGGAATGGTATTATAAATTTATACCAGCAATATAATTGCCTAAAAGAAAAAGGATAACTCTGTCAATAATAAATCAAATCTAGCTCGTAGGGAGACAGCACAATCGGCGTATTGGTAATTCGCGATTTAGATGTAAGAATGAAATTGTCTCGCTTGTTAGGAAATGCCCCTAACAAAAAACTTTTTGCCAAGGAGCCTCCTCCACATTAAATTTTTTTTTGACTTAATGTTTTGAAAAACACAGACTCTAAATTGTTGACTCCTTTTGTGCTTAGAGTTTTTTTTAACGAAACTGTGTTTTAAAAAATAATACAATTGATAATACAATTTCTTGAATAATATTTTTTTTGTCTGTCTTCTGAGTCCCAAATCAAACCCACCATCGCCCGTTTACCGAACGACTGCTCTGACTATTGAGCTACAAAGACATTGGTATCGACGACATTACAGACGTAAGAAGTTCTTACGTCTGTGATGACTAAAGAACGTCATGCCTCATGTACGGTCCGGGTCTCTGCCGCCTAACCACTTTCAAACGAGAATAGCTTGCACTACTACACAAAAACGGACGTTACTTCAAACAAGAGACGACGCGAGCTGCAAGTGATTTTACTCTTAAGGTGGTCAGGTCAGGTGATCAGCCAAAGACCTCGATAGTACCTAAATACATAGTTACGCATCGAGTTGATCACCTCTTTATTTTGTCGGTTGAAAATTAATTGTCTAGTAATATCACGACGGATGTAATTATAGACTTAAAGCAACCGGTGTGTCAGGCAGGCGGCAGGTGCATATTTTTTTATTAACTCTAACTATTTACAGAGAAGTAGGTACGTAGTCCTACGAAGCCAATGATTCGGACCATTATACCCAACATTAAGCCAGACGCGCGCGATTGTTCGTACTTGTTTTCCGGATGATCCCTATTGTTTTATTGCCACTAAGGTGGCTCACTATCAACCGTTTTGGATACGTAAACCGTTATTAAAGAATAAAGATCAGGGATTTACAATGGATAACGTTTTTCATCGTTACAGTTGACCGTTTATCTTCGGTAAACGGTTCTGTTCCATTAACGTTCAATACAATTCGACAATGTGCCTATTTGTTTAAAGGGTTTTTCGATAAATTTAAGCGAAAAAATGTATGTTACGTTAAAATTACGGAAACGCTCATTGAGCAACAAATAAAAGCCTTCAATAGGTACAATATGAGTTTTTTATATGACATAGGCCTCCCTTGCGGACCTCCACGCCTCTCGCGTTGACGCAGGCAACGGCTTCCCGCGACGCTTCACCAGATCGTTAGTCCACCTCGTGGGGGCCTACGCACAGATCTTTGTCCAGTGTGAAGTCCCGATTCAATCTCCTCCGCCCCAACAGCTATTGGTTCTTCTACACATGTCTACCCACTGCCATTTCAGCTCAGCAATACGATTTCATAATATCTATTTCTACTGCGCAGAGAAATATTAAATACCTACTACCTATTGCTCTCTATTTGAGCCATCTTATAAGGCAAATAATACTTTGATCCTACTAATTTAAACGTTATTTTGACAGGAACTTTCTTCAAGTTAGGACAAGTGCTAAATTATTATAAACTTCTCAAAATTCCACCAAACTTAATCTCAAGAAAGTGACAGACGGACTGCTCCATTGTTTCATTTATGTGACCCTAATGGGCTATTTACATATTAAACTCCCGTTCAAAAGTTCGGGGCTTGGATCGACCCCAAGCGGAGTAGGCTGTTTCTAATTCTAATTTAATACTCGGCTGTTAAACTTCGTTAGCCCCGTAGTTAAGGCAAGTAGTGTCCGATTAAACGATTTGGTTTCCGTCCTTTTCCCGGTATTAATGTTACTAAAACCTTGTTTTATTTTTTCTGTATTATTTTAGACGTATTAAGACGACTTGCCACCTCTCCTTTTTTTCGTTTCACTCTCCTTTATGGAAAATCTGGTGCCAGTTTTCCAAATCGCCTATTAGAGGCATCTGACATGAGATTGTTTTACGATTTCCATCTTGCGACAGAAGCCGCGACCAACGGCTGAACGTGACTTCCGCACCCAGGGCAATTTAGAAAATATCGTTACCAAAATTGACTCGACCTGAGAATTGAACCCGGGAGTCTTGCTTAATGGGCCTACCACTGTAACCTGTAACCTACCGGGTCTCAAACTTTCGGTAACTGATTCCATTTCATGACACGATAAGTTCTTTGAAAGAGCTTGCACCTGTATAGCTGGTACTTGGGCATAAATCAGAGAAACATTGAAAATCTACCTAAGTTTTTAATTTGAACCAAAACCACGAGTGAAAATTGGTATCGTCAATAAAACTGTTTGGATCAATCACTAACGGTGACCTGTTTGAAGGCCTTGATTACCGAATTTGTGTCCCTCACATCTTCAACCCTTGAATGTCTTGGTCAGTCAGCCGTTAAATTGCACTGCGCTATTTAATACATATTGGAATTGAAGTGAAGCCTACTAAACTAATCAAATAGTTCCACACGAGACTGTAAATAAAGTTGCTTAAACTTATTTGCTTATTTATAGTTTCCAAAAGTAAAATATTTTGCAACTGACTTTGCTTTATTGGTATTTAGCTTATGGCCCGAAAAACAAATTTTGAAAGATAACAACTAAAAAACTTCGTCAATGCCGACTTATTTGATTCTGTTTTCACAGTGGTAATCGAAAGAAAGTTTTTGACATAGTTATCAACTTTATCTAATAATTTGGAATGAAACTTGTGTGAAAATTTTCTTTTCAAGTATAAGTAAGTTTATGTCGGACGAAAACTATATTATTTATTATGCTACCACACTGCTGCGATTTTTTACGTGATTAGAGTCTCGACACCAACAAATATTTGCTCTTTAAAACCTAATGCTCTACCATGGATCCCTGAATTGAACTTAATCAATCTTATGATAGATCTTTTTAAAGGTCTTTCACATTGCTGAATCAAAAATCCCTTAGAAAACTGCTCAATTCCAAGATTTCCTCAAATCAACTGCTTTTACTCCTCAGCACTTAATAATTATATCCTTTACTCTTTTTAATACTAACTACACAGAACTTTCTATGTTCTGTGACTAACTAGGTAGGTACCACTTTCATAATAGAAAATTAGGTAAAATTTATTATGTAAACCGTATATTCGGATTTTCCTGTATGAAATAGACAGGACTACGTAAAAAACAGAATGTTAAAGCAAAATCTCGTTTATTTTGATTTGTGGATAATGAACCACTAATAACGCGTATTATCAAGAGCTTCTTGTTCATACTTATCGTGTTTATACAGGTGAAGAAAAGGGTACTATAACTAGCCGAAACTAGCCTATTTCAACATATGCATACAGGGTGAAATTTTAACCACTTTCCAAATTTTTATATAGCAATCTACGAGGCAAAAAACAAATGACGTATTTTTTCTTTTGGTATAGCCTAGTACAAAAATGTCAAGATAAAGCACTTAGAAAATGTCCGCCAAAAATCTAAAATTTTTGATACGGCATCCTAGTAACACTTTTTTACGCGATGTGCATCTCATTCGTTCATTACAATACTATTCATAAGTTTTTCATTATCCCTTTATACCTTAACAGGTCTAGGACCTAAAAAATGGAAATCGAAATCGCGGAAAATATTATCGGGTGACATCTTGATTTAAATTTTTTACTTCATAAATAGGCTCTAAATACGTTACTGAACACATATACATTTTTTGGAAAGTGGTTAAAATTTCATTCTGTATAAATACTTTGGTGAATTCAGAAATGTTAAATAATTATTTTTGTAAAAAAAATGTTCATGTATCGGAATCTAAAAATTTTATATTGTAAGAAATTTTTCTGACTTCACTGTACTATTTATATGCATATGTTAACATAGGCTGGTTTCCGCTTGTTATACCATTTACCTAACACCCTGGATACTTCAAAAACAACTAAGTTTTTTTTAAGTAGCCTACTTATTAGTCTTTAGGCGTAAATTATTTTTAGGCTTTTTATTAGGATTCGACCAACCAACTCTTGAACATACTACATATTTTTCACTTTAGCTCTAGACTTTCTCGGAATCAAACAGTCCAGATGTGAATGTGAAATTTACGTAAAAGGTTGGAAGTAATTATTATATAAAATAATTATCTGTTTAGGTACGTACTTAGTTCTTTTACAGAGCCAACTGATTGTAAAGGTTCTAGTTATTGATCAAGAAGAAAAAAGTTAGTAATAAAAAGGCATAATAATCAAATCAAATCAAATAGTTTTTTTAAAATTAATCCAAAATTACAACTAATTAAGTACATACATTTATTATTAACTAGCTGTCTTCTGCAATTCTACCCGTGTGAACCACAAAATATATGGCGCTGGTGGAAACCTGTGCCCGGCTGTGGAATATAAAGGCAGCCTTCCTCAAGGTCTTATCAACCTTTGTACAAAATTTCATTAAAATCGGCTCATTAGTTTAGGCGTGAAAGCGTAACAGACAGGCAGATATACAGAGTTCGCATAATATTAGTAAGCATTATAAAAAAAATATGCTACCACCACCCTCCTGCCGGAGTCCAGCGCCAAAAAGTTTTTCTGTGTTCCGCTGGTGTGTGGGAGAACCAGTACCTCTGGGTAAGCTCGCTCCATCTTAGGCTTCTTCTTAACCGTATAGTTAATTACGTAGTCATGAACAAGCCCATTATTTATAAAAAATAATATAAATAAAATATTTCGCCAAAATACCTATGTTAAGAATAAACGCGCTATAACTTATACCGCTATCCGAAACGCTGTTTGAATATCTATATGGGGATTTATGTCCTTATTTTATTTATTTTTGTATCTGCGAGGATTTGGGGTGTAAATAGCACAATCAAATTGAAATAACATGGCAAGCGAACGTAAATACATTGAATTCTAGATTTGAGGTTCTCATTTACTATAAAATCTAGTAGGTACTGCACATGTTACTGCACATTCTTACTCGATGTCTATCATTTATTGCTAGCTTATCGCCCGCGGCTCTGGTCGTGTGAACTACACCTTAGCTAGATTATACGGGTATCCTAACGGAATCGCCGGTATCCCACTGTAGCTCATGGTTTCACCTGTGCCCAGCAGAGTCTATAGAGCTAAAATAAGTTTTATAAAGAGGACCTTCTTAGAAACAAGATGGCTCACAAATAAGTCACCAAATATAAATAAGTAGTTTCCTATTAGTTTTGTTTAAAAAGTCGTACCTGGACCGAAAATACCGCATTGTTTTAACTAAGTATACGCTAGTAAGTTAATTGTTTAAAAAACGTTTTTATTAAAAAGTCGCGCCTTTTATGACGAAAACCATTATGAGCTAATTATGCCATCTATCTTAAAAATACGTAAACGAAATAATCATAATGTTTATCTAAATTCATACTAGCTTTTCGCCCCCGGCTCTGCCCGCGTGAACTACACTTTATATCGCGCGTGCAGGATCTTGAGCCCTACAGTGTGATACCAAATGGCCTATGTTACTTCTAATACCTCAAATAATATGTGTACAATGTTTCATGATGATTGGTTTAGTAGTTTTCGTGTGAAAGCGTAACAAACAAACTTACATTCACATTTATAATATTAGCAAGGATACTAACACTAAAGTAGTGACACAGATAAGATAATTGGCCTTTATATTGTCACGCGGGTCCGCATGCGGGTGGCGCGTATTTCGAGTACATTGCAGGTTATATTTGATAGATGATACTGGGTACGAGTGATCTATCAAATAAAGCTAGCAATGTACTCGAAATGCGCGCCACAAAAGGCCCAATACTAGTAGTATTAAATAACTCAAGAACGACTGGACACAGTTTTTAATATTTAAAAACAAACACCCTTAAATTCGACAAAACAACGTTTACCGGGTCAGCTTGTAGTTTTAATAAATATCTTCATTTAGCTTCAACAGAATATATTGGACACTCACGTAATTAGTCTTTTCTTTTAACTTTGCATTTGTTATCGTTTTTGTAACGATTTGTCTTGAAGCAGTGATCGCCATCTTTGTTGGATTATAAGCTCGTGAATACCTACGGACGAATAAAAATATCCGTGCTTGTGAAATAAGATTGAAAACTGACAAAAATGAAAAAAAAACTACCTACACTGTGAGGTTAACTGTTGACTGTTGTTAAACGGTTGTAAGTGCCAATTACAATACTCGTGCTTGTTTAAGTAGTCGCGAGATTAAAAATTTTACTTTTTTGTGCTGATGAATTTGTATGGTCGCTTTTCTAATTCAAGACGTTAGGAAAACTAACTATTTACCTCTTCAAAGCAATAAGTTTAAATAAATTTCAAGGTGTAGGTTTGATGTTATATGTTATGTTATAAAGTATTAACTTTCATGAATAAATATATCACGAAAACGCGACTACAAAGGCTCAATCTCAATAACTATGTGAAATGCTAATTGGAGAGTTTTAGCCACAGAACATGGATGTAGTTTAAGCAATTCCTAAAAATTTAAGCAAAAATTTGACAATAGATGTTAATCCCTCGATCGTGAGTTATTCCAGACACAATTGAAATCAATTGTTATCGCGGCATGCGCGTGCCTCCTGGGGGTTGAGGGATTAAAATATAAATTATTTTTTAAAAATGGTTTGGTAGCTAGCTTGCGGTAAAAGTAAGATGTTTACAATTACGAAAACCTATAAAATGAGGCAACCATGGCAATATCTGGCGAATTCCCAAACTGTTTAGTTATTTATTTATTCATGAGTGAAACATATCCATGTCACAAAAGTTTATCAAAATATATAGAAAACTAGCTGATGCCCGCGGCTTCGCACGCGTAGGTTTTGATCTGTTACAAAGTTTTCGTCACGACTCACCCCCCTCTCCTCCACTCTTTTCCTCCAGTTCCTTTGCCTACGGTGCCGAAGGTGCCCATCTCGGGCGAGGTGGTGGTGGGCACTTAGTGGGAGCCGATACGTCGTTGCCGACTTACCGGGGCCCGTTGATACAATAGTTGGATGAAAGGGGCCGATTTAAACTATTTAGGGATCCGGTGTTAGTTCTCCTAGCGAACCGTGGTCCAAGCGAGCTCGCACCACATCTGTTTGCATTTACATGAAATCTGAAGTACAATATCATTTGAAACTTTCAAAACTGTCAACGCTGTAGTACAACAAACCATTCAAAGCAGCTTGCAAGGCTTTATTCGAATATGATCAACACTGGCGTAGAGCCCTGGAAGAAGTGGCCCTGTGTAAAAAACCACATTCTTAATTTCCAACCAAGTAGGTTACCATTTTTCTCGATCCATAAGCGTTAAAAAGGCGATTTTACAAAGACAATTTGCTTGCATACTACGTTTGGACAGAAGACCAGTGTAGTACCAGCATCGGTGTAGAGCTCTGAAAAAGCCAGTCCTATGTCATTCTCCCTTCATGATCGATAAACGAAGTTTCAAGTACCTCAATATGATGTTAAACACAAATAATTAACCACAAAATTTTCAACCATTTTTCACCCCCTCAAATATTTAATTATAAAAAAATCCTTATAAAAACAACATAACAAAATTTATACCAAAAAGCTGACGTAGTTTCACAAAACTTTCATGTGGGATGTAGGTTCGAGGCATGAATGGTAGAGGATGATCAGTAGGATAAAAAGTGTTCAGAAACTTGACAGGATAGAGAACTGATTCGACTGTACTGACCACTGTGTCTATAAATTTTTATATTTCTTCAGCTTCAAATGATGTCAGCAAAACATCATTAATTACTGCTGCTCGGTCATTAGTGGGTGCGTGGTGGTAGCTATTCCGAAGTTAAACAACACGGAATTATGAAGTGAGGTGATTTTTTTTCAACGTTTTATTTTCATGTTTTAAAAGTGTATTTTTTTAAATATGGAGGATATTAAATAAAAAGATAATTTGGATGCGTTAGAAAGGCAGTTTCACTAAACAAACTTTGCCAGGCCCCCAAAAGCGGTGCGTCCTATAAAAAATAAATCGTTACTAAATGGAATTTTATCAAATTATCTTTTAAATGGAAGCTTGTCAAATGGTCTACCAGTCTATATTGATTTAATCCACCAGTCAGCTGCTTAGTGTTGTTGCAACACACCCGTTACCTTTTCCTGCCTGAGATACGGGTCTATGCCCAGTTTAGGAATTATTTTTGTACTGCTTAATATAGTTGATAATGTCATAAGGTACAACAGTGTAATTCTATACACTTTTTTATATAGAAAACTAGGTAATACCACAGATAAGATAATGCTAAAGTACTACTAATACCAACATGCAGTAAACACTATCAAAGTAAAAGGTTCTACCGGTAATTAGATTTTCTTAACGCACGGTTTATCACAATTTCAGACATCATCACCACTTCCGTAACTAAAATGGATGTTGTGAACATTTTGTGTATGTAATTTATGACTTCGACGACCTCCGTGGCGGAGTGACGTACACACCGGTTTTCAAGGTGTCGCCTGCTCCGAGGTCCCGGGTTCGATTCCCGGACGGGTCAATGTAGAAAAAAATGTGTTTTTCTACATTTTCTCGGGTCTGGGTGTTTGTGGTACCTTCGTTGTTTCTGGTTTTCAAAATACGAGTGTTTTAAATAGTTATTCAAATTGGGATCAAAACAATGTATGTGATGTTGTCCACATTTATTTATTACCAGCTGTTCCCCGCGACTTCGTCCACGTCAATTTCCGTTATTATGATTGCGATTATTTTTGCAACATTTTTCACTGATGATTTGCTCCTATTGGTCGCAGCGTGATGTTAAATAGCCTAAAGCCTTCCTCAATAAATGGCCTATCCAACACAAAAATAATTTTTCAATTCGGACCAATACTTCCTGAGATTAGCGCGTTCAAACAAACAAACTCTTCAGCTTTATAATATTAGTATAGATTATTATTAAATTAAAAATTTTAAGAATTGATTTGTACAGAATTCGAAAATAATCGCAGAAAACCTAAAATATTAACATTCAAAGGTTTTTTAGGTTAAATTAAAACATTATCTCTGACTCGTTTTCGCGGGTCATGATTATAAATGGACCTCGCAACAGACGCAACATCGGTCGTTGAAAAATAAATCATTTATTCAAACATCATTTTGCCCATACAAGTTTTTCTTAAACACTCCAAGTTTCTCTAAGAAATTGTCTTTACGTGGTAGAAATATTTTACATCAAATTTTATTTTGGCAAAGTTCTTATTTACATGTTCAAGCAAAACTTCGTGTGGTACGAGTATACTTAGCTAACTCACATTTTTGCAAAGTTTCTGTAAGTAAAAGTTGTTTGTAAGTTACGTGGGTTTTAACATATTCTATAGCCTTTTGTAGGCTGTGTGACATGAAAAAATATCTTTTTACAATTCTATCGTAGTTATTTTTAAGTACCTATATAAAAATATTACACAACGTGCAATTTTTTTCATTTTTAAAAACTCACAAATACAAACAGAATTAATGAGAAACAAATTAAACTTCAATTCAATTCAAATTCAATTAGATTTTTGTTTGATAGCAGCAATCGCGCTAACTTCATTATTGTTAGTGGCAAACATATTCATTGAGCTATTTTCCTAACCAAATTCATGAGAAAAAGAAATTGTAAGCGGCAAAACGTGTTGAAAGAATCGAACAAAATTATCTTTTTCCATTCACAAGATCAAGCGAGGGCGAAGAATCTTTGAAAACATCGTGAAGGACAAGAATAAGGGACTGGAATAAAAACGGGGAAAATATTGATAAAGACTTCTGTAAACAGCCTTTGAAACCGTGTTTCAATGTGCTTTCAACTTTGACTTCGTATCGTGTAAGTAAATAAAATGGGCTGTAGATATGAGATTTTTGCTACTTATTTAATATCCGATTTGGACTTCGAAACAACATTTAGGATATTAAAGTGTGTCTGACTTTCTAATAAACGAGAGCTTTACTTTGTAAATCAAACTGGATTATTTTTTTATAAAACAAATGATTAAATATTAGCTACAGTAGGTACCGACATGTTTTTTATAATTGTCTCTGGTCAGAATATGTGATTAGAAACAATGCTGTCTTAAAAAAATAATAATCACAAAATGGGTAACAAAATTGTTCACAAACATAATAAGTGCTTTAAGTGTATCTTTTCTTTCTAGTGAAAGGGCTCAACATGTTTTCGAGTAAGTACTTATGTTATTGATTGATTGGCTGGGTGTTACTAGGCTACGCATGTAATTAATAAATCAATCACCAAACAATAAGGATTTTTTCATATGTAAGCATATAAACCTTGTATGATTAAATCTGCACTAATGTAATAAGGCTTTAGTGGTTGTTGATGGTCTGTGGTTAGGCGAAACCCGACGAGAACCGATCATTACCGAGACAAGCCGAAACACACTTGCCCTGAAATCTGTGTTACTTCCATCGTCATCCCCACCATCCTAAAACAGTCCACAGCTGCATACAAGCCTAGCCAAAAGAAGGGTTCTAGCGATTTCGCATTCGATTTGCGCATGTATAACACACAACCACTAACGCCTTATTACATTAGTGCAGATTTAATCATGCAAGGTATATGTGCTGTATGTACATATGAAGAAATCCTTATTGTTTGGTGATTGATTTAATAATTATTTGGTTAACATGCGTAGCCTAGTAACGCCCAGCCAATCAATCAATAACATACTTACTCGAAAACATGTTGAGCCCTTTCACTAAAAAGAAAAGATACACTTTAAGCACTTATTATGTTTGTAAACAATTTGGTACCCATTTTGTGATAAATATTTTTTTAAGACAGCATTGTTCATAATCACACAAAGATAACATCACGGAGTAACACAATAACTACTAAATCTGCGTGATAAAAATAATAAATTTATGAATACCAGATCCCAGGTCCGGTTCTGCCTAGAGAGCTTGACAACAAAATATTTTATACTTAAGTTAGGCTTACAAGAGAATGCAAGAAGACTGTAGTTATACCCTTAGGTAGGTTATCACTGCAGTCTCCTTGCATTCCCTAGTTAGCAAGAATAACTAAGCGTAAGTATAAAATATTTGAAATGGTGTCATCTCACACATAAAGCGTAACACCACGCCCTGATACGGTTAATATACTTTATATGACATTAAGTAGGTAGTAGAAATAATTACGGAGTGCCATAAATAATGGCGTATGCGTGCTCTGCGCATAAGCAAGCGCCATAAAGAACATTCTGCGGGCCATTTAGCGGCCATAGACACTGATATGGACTGCCAGCTCTCTACGGTGGCCGCGCCCTTTCATGGCAATTTTATTCCGTTGACACGGCCAAATGGGCGAATTATTCAACTTGTCACTAACAAATTGCAAGTAGGTGCAAAGGTAGGGTTTGAGTGAGTTGGTTTTCGGCAACAGTTGTAACTACAACAACTGTTTAGAACTAAGTTTGTGGAAACTAGAAATAAGTTATTTTTTTCTTGCTCATGTTTGTTTAGTTCGCTCTTAGCTCATTCTTATTATGCTGAGTTTCCGCAGAAGCGGATATTTATTCTTCTAGGATATTCTTTGTCAAAGGTGTTTTTGCTTATACAATATTGATTTTAATAAATGTTCCAGAGAAAAAGTTTTACTGATGATACTTAGCTATCTTTTATTTGATTTCTAGGTCGTTATATATGAAAGTGAAATATTTGAGTGAAGCGTTCACATAGATTTTTTATTTATGATTCACGCAGAAAAGTGCTTCTATATGGAATGATTTCGTGCGTTCTTTCTTTGTTCGTGAGTGCCCTTGCCGCTCATGAGATGTCGCTCCCGACATTATTCGTGCCGAAAAAATGAGAAAATCTCATATCACAAATTTATTATCCGAAAAACTGGCAAAACGTAATAATAGCCAAAACTTAGAGCGGCGCATGACGGTAGGCAATAAAAACCATTTTACTTTTGTTTCACATGTTTACTTCAGTTACTTTTCCGTGTCAATGGTTCTTCAAACGGATACCCAATTATTTAAACCCTACTTGTCAACTGTATAATATATTTTTTTACGTTCAAAAGAAAACACATACATTCTTACAAATTAGTATTATTTATTTTTGAACCAAAATGACTTTTTGAAAAGGTATTTGAAGCTAAGTTATAATACATTTACTTTGTTTCGTCTTCAATTAGTAACTTGTTCAATACAGGCTAAGCCTATTGGTGTGCTTCCTTTAGTTCTATATCTCTTGTTGTAGAAATCCATGAACAAGTAGATGAAGAGTGCGACGTTCGACAGACCGATCCAGTAAAAACAGGGTTGCATTGGGCACTCAGTCGTAGATGTTTGGATAACTAAATGGGTGATTATTAGCACGAATTGAATCTGCAAATGTCATGAAGCGTGTAAGACAGAAATTGAGCAAGACCGAGTGGAGATTTGTAATAGGTATACGAGTAGAATAAGTAGTTAATACATTATTATTCATCGTAAGTATTTAACCTGGAAATCTCCGTAAAATAAATACAATAAAAACAAAATAAAATTAAAATCAGTAATATCATATAATCATCCCACTGCAGGGCAAAGGCCTCCATCATTGAATTCAAGTTACCACAGCAATGATATGGGTACAGACACAATTACCACACTTGCGATAAGCACGTTGGTGATCACAAACTTGACCAACTTTCAAAAATTCAAAGCTTTTGTTGCCTGACGCGGGATCGAACCCAGGACTCCGAGATCTTGGCCCGGTAGTTGAAACAATCACCAGACCAATAGGGCGTTGAAATTTATTGAATACACAGAAACAGGTAATTATTAAAGTCGTCTGTGTTATACTACAAAGTATAGTGTATGTAAGTGCACACTTTGATTTGGTCGATCTCAATTTCATATCAAAGCTCACCACCGTAACAGAATCGCTACGACGTTTCGCAATGTAGTGGTAATGCTACGATGCATGCTACGGACTACGGGCGTCTACATCGGCGGATCTCGCAGCTTTGAAAGTTTCTAATAGAAACTTCGCACATCGTAACATTTAAGGTGCTTTACTTAGCATTATTAATAAGTACCCATATTAAACATTATATTGTTACTAAATATGTTTTTAATATTGTTTAGCGCAGCCAAGACACATCTTAAAGGTGCCACGTGAACTAGAAGAATAAATTGATATTACTGTTTGTGATAAATTAATGTTACTAAATGAAATAAGTGTGTATTTATTTAGATTTCTATAATACAATATGTTTTTAGACGTGTCGTGATAAAGCGCCCAAATACAAGTCTTTGGTTATTCAAAGTCTCAACATCTACCCCAGTCGGTATAGTAGTGTGGGGATCACTCAGGCACGTTAAGCCGTTGGGCCCGTTGGTGCTGGCTTCTGTCACATGAAAGAAGTAAAAAAAACAAGCCACGTCAACGGCCTGTAACAGACAGTTTGAAAAACTCCGACCTCACACACTATCATTTAAAGTACAGTCATACCAAAAGAAGAAAAGGGCTTCTACGATACTAACCAGCTGCATCATAGTTAAGTACTTCTTCCACCAAAGGTATCTTGCATACCGTGGTCCCAATGCCGCTATACCATAGTATACATACATAATTGCATGAACTATGCAGTTCATCACAGCCATAAAAGCCCAGTGATCAGACGGGTCATACTTCAGACAGACCCAGGTGATCACAAACGTAAACGAGTGGTGGTAGACATGGAGAAACGTCAGCTGGTTAAACTTCTTGCGGATGACGAAGAATACTGTGTCGATGCAGTCTAAGATTTTTGTGACCATGTACTTCCAATAGAGGGAGGCAATCAACTAAAGAAAAACGATGTTTTATATTAGTACTAACTATATATTTTAGTTATTTCTACCAACAACTTTGACGTCGAACTCAGGGGTGTTTTTCTAATTTAAATGAGGCTAATTTTGATCATATTATATTGAACCAAAGAAAATCGAAATTGCTAAACTTGGTAAGTTATAGCTATGTATATAAAAATGCTGTAAGACCACGTAAATTATATTTGACGTGTTCCATTTATTTTATAATTATGAGCAAAAAAGAGTTTACATCTGTACAGCTATCTTTCTATCTATCTATAAATGTACGTGTTGAATTAATAATAAACTTTTTTGACAGTTTAAAATAAACTGTTGCTTAATCAATGTTAATAGAGCAAAATTAATATTTGTTAAAATTAATTTTAGTTATTAATTACTTAAATTACGTTAATAAACAGTCTGTATTGTGTGCTGTACAAATTTTTTTTTAGTGTTGAAATGAAAATACTAACGTATAACGTTGCTTCGTCATGTTCACAATTTCTTGGAAAAATGCCCTTGTCAATAATATAAGACAAAAACTGAAAGTAAAAAATGAAGGATTACGAACACAATATTTTGTAAGTATAGCTTATGAGAACCTTTTATAGGCCTAATTTTTTCCTTTTTTTACTCTAGAATGGAAAATTCACAAGGCAGGTATAATTGTAGCTTTAGTAGAAGAATAACAACTATAAACCTTGAAATTGCTCCGTCACACACTGGGGCGGCCTATATGAGACGAATGCGAAAAACTCTATAATACTTTGAATTATGTATATTTAAATTCTGTTTAGTTTGTAAGCTTAATTTATAATTTCTAAGTATGATTTGCGAAATATACGACTTTGCTTAGTAAATATCATGAGGAAAAAAACCTAAAAAATAAAAACAATATGTAGGTATGAAAGTTAATTGAAAAAATCTGTTGTACTTTGTCATACGCATAGTTTCTGACTAGTTCGTACTGTTTTCGCGATAGTTGAGCTTCGATTATTAAAGAAAGCTTCCAAGGGTGATATTTTTTGATTCTCTGCATCTAAAGACTCTTTGGACTTAATGGGACTAACTAATATTTTAACAGTTGGGGCGGGATGGTTAGTTAGCTAATAATAAAGAGACAATTCGTTATTAATGTACCATCTGCAATTAGGTATGACTTGTCTTACTTACTGAAATAATTTTCCACTGAAAATAGATTACCAAATATTTATTGGCCCTAAACACACGTTCAAAATACAACTCGTTAACTATTACTCGTATATTATCTGTTTCCAAACTGGCATAGCTACCGACATTAATAACGGAGAAGCCTTAAAGTTATTCAATATCTAGTATCAATTAGCGGAAGATCAAACAGCTCCGGTAAAACCATTGAGACCATAAGGGTACACACACGGTATTTAGTTAGGGTTGCTATAGCAAAACGTACGAAGTCTTATCTAAAAAAGACCCTGGTTTGTATTATGAAAATGTTATTATGCTCACTTAAACATCTATATAATATCAATAGCTATGTTTGCATGTGAGAAGTTAGCAGTGAACGAGTTGCATGGAGGTGTGAATTATAATGTGGCTTTTGCAAACCTTATTTTATTGTTTAATATTGTCTGTTCAAATTTAAGCGTTATTTCGTGGCATTCTGAGAGCGAAAGTGTATCTGAACTTTTATTAATTCCTCAACTCCCCCCCAGGAGGCACTCGGGTGCCACGATAATAATTGATTTTAATTGTGTCTGGAATAACTCACGATCGAGGGATTAATAAGTAAGATGCATACTGCATATGCCATATTCGCCGCCATTTAGGGTTCCTAACGTTATGTTAACACTTGAGCATTTTTAATGAGAATGAGTTATATAAGTATTCCAATGTGTATTTAGTAAACGCAAATCGCCAGGCAGAGCTCAGCGTGAGGGATTACGAAGGCAAAATGTAATACAAAATATTATGTTACTAGGCTGTTTGACAAATCAAAGACATTTGTTTTCAGCAGCCTGAAAACCCTGAGTTAAGTATTACCTTGTACGCTAAAACGGTCGAGTTGACTACTTTGAATATGTTGTAAAATATGAGAAAGCCTTTTATCTCGACAGGTCGGTAGCCCTCCATCAAAACAGGACCAATCTTCAGGACAAAGAGGAGGTAAGAGGCCAAAATAAATACGAGTTCGTTTGGATTCATTAAGGGCCAATGGTCTACGAAGTTCACTGTGAACAATAGGTGAGAAAAATTAATAAGCAGAAATTATATGGGACGACACTTTTTGATATATTTTAACTACTTAAATTAAGACCTTAGAAAAAATTACTTAGATTCTAGTGTATACGTGACCGTGTAATGTATAAGATAGAATGGCATCATCTTTTGTCTGCCGTGGTGACTAACGGCCGGTTCCAATAACTTATCTATCTTCAGTTTTGGCATATCGGAGATAGGAAACAGTTTCTATCTCTGTTTTTGCCATCCAGAGAAACAAAGACAGAAGTTGTTTTCTATCTCCGATATGCCAAAACTGAAGATAGATAGGTAATTGTAAATGGCCGTTAAGGGTATTGACCAATCTGCGATTGACTTCAAGATACTTATAAGTATATTAATAACTTTTAATATTTCTTATTGTCAGTGTTCAATTTAGGTAAAACTTGCAAGGTTTTGTGTAATGTTTACACAAAACGTGAAAGGGTTACAATAAGCGAGCGATACCCCCGGCGGTGTAATATGGGCTCCAACAATAACTCCGCAGTTTGTATAAAAATCCAACTCTATTCTCGTGAATTGCCTTCTTACAAAAAGTAACGAAATTATTTTTTGAACTTTATAACATAACCCGTTATTTGTTTATATATGATTAACTTACAATGTCCTTTAGGCAAATTTAAGCTTGCATGAAAACACCATGTCATTTTGTAAATTTCCTGTTTTGTTTATACTACGAGTAATAATAACTATAAATACTACATGAAAATTCACGAAACAAATAATCAGTAGTCAGTCATATTTTGTCAGTCAAACGTCGTAATGACATTTGACATATATTTTTTTAAATGAATAGAAAATATTTTTAAAGAGTAACCAAGTTAATGTATTTTTTTATCTACAACTTATTAACCGCACTGAATTAATAATTTCCACATTTACTTGTACGAGTATATAATAAAATCAGACATTTTCTAAAATCATAACTAGCAGGAGTTAAGAGACATTGGTCAAACCATAGGGTCAAACATTTTGGTTTTCAGATACTGGTATAATTAAAAACAACAAAATAAAATTACAGTTTGTATACAAAGAAATTTTAATCTATCCAAACATTTTCTAGCTGTGGCTCGCGACTTCGTATGCTTGGGATGTTGAATTTAAGAAAACATATTTAAATTATCCCACGGGAACCGTACCTTTTTCCGAGATGAAAAGTAGCCTTTGGGTTATTCCAGACAATAAACTAACACCGTGCAAAATTTCATTTAGATCCGTTGAGTCGTTTTAGCGTGAAAGAGTAACAAACATCTTTAGCAGTATGTAAGTTAGGTTCTTGCTAATAATAATAATACTCCAATGTTCAGTTCAGAAGGGAATGATTTATTATGGAAACTTAGCCTAGTATATACAAAATATTTACAACTAAGTAGTGACTAAACTAAGTAAGCTTATATCTAGTCTTAGCCAATAGTAATAGAATTAAAATATGGTGTGATTATTTGAGAACACGATATATTGTTGTATCGCTCTTTCGTGTGCGAGCGAGAGAGTACACTATTGTGCGTAGCTCGCACGACGTAAATATAATATATTTTGCTGTGGGAAACAAAGAGCGTTATAACTATTTGGAGTTTTATCAGGTCTACACGATGCTGCTACAGTACTCCCCCTCTAGCGAAGCGTACCGGCAGCTTAACACATCGGCCAGAACGTGTCGTCTTCATTGCACTGCGAAAGTCCTTGGCGACAGTGGCAGTAGAGGGGGTTGTGGCGGCGGCCGCGACTGGGGCGGGTGCGACGCTAGTCGAAGCAGGGGCGCGAGCGGCGCTAGTCAGAGCGGGCTCAGCAACAGCATGGGAGGCCGCACCGCCAGCAGGAGCGGCGGCAGCGGGGGCGGTGGCTGCGTCGGCGATGTTTATTGAGAAGGCCGGCTTCAGTCGGTCTATGGATACAGTCGCTTCTCTTCCAGGTAGTCGTAGCGTGAATGTTTTCTCGCCTCTTCGTAGTACTGTGTAGGGGCCGTCGTAGGGTGGTTGCAGTGGCTTCTTTACGGCGTCAACTCGTACAAAGACTTGTTCACACGACTGCAGGTCTGGATGAATAAATAACGTGCGTGTGTTTCCGTGTGAGTGAGTTGGCATTGGTCGTAGTTTGTTTATGATGCTTCGGAGTTTTTCTAAGTAACTGTAACCCATGACGTCATTCGTACTTGAAGGAAAGAAAAAGTCGCCGGGCAGTCGTAGGGTATGCCCGTATGTGAGCTCTGAGGCGCTCACTCCGACGTCGGTCTTAACTGCTGCACGTAGTCCCAGTAAGATGGTTGGTAATTCGTCGATCCAGCTGTTGTTGTTAAGGCGTGCTCGCAGTGCGGTTTTCATACAGCGATGCCAGCGTTCAACAATTCCATTGCTTTGGGGATGGTACGCAGTGGTGTGAATTTTCTTAATACCCAATAGCTTTGTAAGGGCGACAAACAGATGACTTTCAAATTGTCGACCTTGGTCTGTCGTTATCTGTGCTGGGCAACCGAATCTTGATATCCATTGTTCGTAGATAGTTTTGGCGACTATTTCGGCTGTAACTTCGCATACAGGGTGAGCTTCGGGCCAACGCGTAGCACGGTCGATCATTGTTATAACATATCTGTGGCCCTGCGGTGATGTTTGTAGTGGGCCTACGATGTCGACGTGGACGTGCTCGAAACGTTGTGATGAAGGAAACGATGCGAGTGGGCTTGTAGTGTGGCGTTGAATTTTCGCGCGTTGACATCCTGTACATGTTTGCACCCATTTCTTGACGTCGGTGTTCATAGAAGGCCAAAAGTATCTCTTCTGTATGAGTTTTCGTGTAGTTCTTATACCAGGGTGGCTAAGGTCGTGAATCGCATGAAATGCGGTTTGACGAAATTCTTCGGTGAGGTATGGACGAGCGGTTTGTGATGACGTTTCGCAATATAGAGGTTTCGTAGTAGTGGGCAGCGATATTTTGATAAGACGAATATTCGGTCGATTTAATAGTTCCTTTATGTATTCATCTTTTTCTTGTGCTTGAGCGAGTGCGTCGTAGTCGATCGTGGTGGGACAGGTGATGGCGTCGAGACGCGATAGTGCATCTGCTACGACGTTATGTTGGCCGCTGATGTGTCGAATGTCACATGTAAACTCGCTGATAAATAACAATTGTCTTGTACGACGTGGAGTTTCGTTATCAGACGAAATCTTTTGCAACGCAAATGTTAACGGTTTGTGGTCCGTGAAAATAATTGTTTCTCTGCCTTCGATTATTTTTCTGAAGTGTTTGATTGCTAAGTAGATTGCTTGTAGCTCTCTGTCGAATGTCGAATACTTTTGTTGTGCGGTTGTAAACTTCTTCGAAAAGTATCCGAGAGGTTGCCATTTCTCGTTGACAAGCTGTTGAAGAACGGCTCCCGCGGCTGTGTTCGATGCGTCGCACATTAGTGCGAGTGGGACCGAGGCATGTGGGTGAGCGAGATAGGTTGCGTCTTTAATGCATTTCTTGCAATCTTCGAAAGCTTGAGATGAATTTTCGTTCCATTCAATTTCAGTCTTGTCATTTTTCTTAGTTTTATGAAGGTACGAGTGAAGTGGCGCCTGAATACTTGCTGCGTTCGGAATGTTTTCTCGGTAATAATTGATCATACCGAGAAAACGTCGAAGTTGTTCTATGTTTTTCGGTTTCGGGTATGCAGTGATGATTTTTACTTTGTCTTGCGGTGGTTTGATGCCTTCTTTACTGACTGTGTAGCCGAGGAAAGTTACTTGCGGCTGACCGAAAACGCATTTTGCCGGGTTTATAGTAATGCCGTATTCTTCTAGTCGTTGTAATACGATGCGTAGGTGTTGTCGGTGCTCGAGTAGGCTATTCGAGCCTAGGAGTAGATCGTCGACGAAAGAATAGACGAAATCGAGGTCACGAAGTACTTCATGAATAAAGCGTTGAAATGTTTGACCTGCATTCTTGAGTCCTGGGCAGATTCGAGGGAATTCGAATAAGCCGAACGGTGTTATGATGGCAGTTTTCTCTATGTCGTTTTCGTGAACAGGCACCTGTTGGTAAGCTCTGTTCAGGTCGATGGTTGAGAACACCTGCTTGCCAGATAGTTGATATGTAAAGTCCTTGACTCTTGGTATCGGGTAGCGGTCGGGTTTCGTGATATTGTTGAGTCGTCTGTAGTCACCGCAGACACGTAGATCGCCGTTCTTCTTAGGCACAATGTGTAGTGGGCTTGACCAAGGACTCTTGCTTGGTCTACAGAGGCCTTGGTTAATCATATTTTCGAATTCTTTCTTCACAAGGTTGTAGCGATGTGGCGGTATCGGGCGGGCACGACAGTGTAGCGGTGGGCCGGTTGTTTCGATGAAATGTTCGACGTTGTGATTGGGGTTGAGTTTCATCGATGAAAGGCGTGTTATACCCGGATATTCAGAAAGTATGTCGTGGTAAGACTGTCGTACGTCAATGCTTCGGACTGTTGGCATGGTGGTGTAGCGTCCCGTTGCGTTGGTACCGAGCTTCGTAGTGTCGTCGATGAGACGTTGATTCTTTAAATCGACCAATAAATTGTGATGTTTGAGAAAATCGGCACCAATTATTGGTTTGCTTACGGCGGCTACTATGAAAGTCCATTTGTACGGTCTTCTGAGGTTGAGATCTAGATCGAGTGTCTTCTCGCCATAAGTCGGAATAATAGTGTTGTTTGCGGCGTACAGATTGAACGGTAGTGGTTTCTGATACGCGCCTTTACGTTTTGGTATAACCGAGATGTTCGCACCGGTGTCAACCAAAAACGCCAATCTTGTATTTTTGTCTGTGACAAATAGGCGGTAAGACTTGCTCCCAACGTTGGCATCCGCCTCAGCCAACGTTTGATTTAGTTTTCCGTCTTGTTATCGTCGATGAAACTGCATGGTGATGTACAACGTCTTGCATTTTTCCCGAAGCGACGATGATAAAAGCAATACGGCGACGGAGTGGAAGAGCGAGATCGGGAGTTCCCGTAGTGCGAGCGGGACGGCGACATGTGCTTGTGCGTTCGAGCGCGAGATTGTTGCCGCGGATAGTGATAACATGCTCGCTGGGGTGCTGAATTTTGATTTTGGTGTTGCTTGAGCTCGCTGACTTCCAAATTTAGTTTTCGTACTTCTTCGATTAAGGCTTTTAAGTCGTTCGGTTGGTCTTGCTGTTGTGACGATGTTGAGGTGGTAGAAACGGCTGATATTTGGTAATGTTGTTCTAACATCTTGTCGGCGAGTTTAGCAAGTTCGTCGAGTGCTGTTTCTTTTCGAATCGTATCGCTGACGACGAGTACGGAGCGGACGTGAGGAGGAAGTAAATTCATCCACATCAATCGGAGAGTATTGTCAGGTAGTTTGTTACGGGCAAGCGTTCGCATGCGACGTAGTAGCTGGCTGGGCTTCTGGTCACCGAGTTCCATGTCTGAAAGAAGCTTTTGAAGTTGTTTGCCGTCAGACTCTTCATATACGGAGATCAGTCGTTCTTTGAGGACGGTGTACTGATGGTCGGTAGGCGGGTCGTAGAGAAGGTCGCATATCTGTTCGATATCTTCTTTTTCTAGTTGGGCTATGACCATCTGAGCGCGCTGGGCTTCACTTTTCTTGAGGTCGTTGGTTGCAGCTTCGAATGCGATGAACCATAGCCTAGGTCGATCGCGCCAAAAAGGTGGTACACGCATTGACAGAGCTATGCCGGAGACTTCTGGAGATGCTGGTAGAGCTTGCGGTTGCTGATTCTCTTCAGTAGACATCTTGAATTGTGTTCGGAGGAGGTCACCACTTTAGCAGTATGTAAGTTAGGTTCTTGCTAATAATAATAATACTCCAATGTTCAGTTCAGAAGGGAATGATTTATTATTATTATTATTATTATTATTTTTTTTTTGAAAGGACCTATGCTGTGGCGGAAGGCCGTTACAGCTTCACCGGGCGGGTTTTAGGCGAGTGCGGAAGGCACTCAGCCCAAAAGCGGCCTGCTAGCGGGTACCTCGAGCGCGAGGTACCGCGCAGGGGCCCCGTACTAGCGGCGCGATCGGACCATGCCGGGTGCTGAAGGCACCCGGCCAAGAGGTCAGCCCAACTAGTGGTTGCATCGCGTAGCTCGGTGCTGCAACACAGACTGGTCTGTGCATACAGACCGATCTACGCGAGCCCCGTTCTAGTGGGCCCGATCGAAGGGGGCAGACTAGGCCTCAAGGGCGCCTCTGTAGGCTCGGACCTCGGCTTGGGCCGTCGTCCGAAGGGCGGACTGGTGAGAAGCGGCCAGGTACATGTCTGTACCTGCCGAAATGATGCAAGGGTCCTCGCACTCGCCGGCGAGTGCGCTGATTCGATCTAGTGCTTGTCGGGTGTGTACTGTTGTGAGTGGTGAATTGTTTTACGAACGATGTGATTTTGTCGTCGGGATCTTCGAGAACGTTCCTCGGTCGGCGGAAACGGGCTTCGACATCTTTTTGGCACGAGTAGGTGGCGGCTTTGACTATAAGAGGATTCGTATGATTGACGGCTTTATCAAAGAAGTGTTGAGACGCTTCTTTCATAAAGCTGGCAATTGACGGAATGTTAAGGTCGCGATGCAAATTGTCGTTACGCACATACCACGGGGCGTCCGAGGCAGAGTTCTGAGGGGCTGGCATGAGCGAACACTGGACTAGCGTAAGTCATCACGGGTCGAATACAGGCTTTGTAAATTGTCAACTTATTTCTAAGTGACATTTTACTCTTCCTGCCGATATAGTAGTAGAGCCTTGAAAAGTAAAAGGCTGCAGTCTGACGGACGCGTTTGATGTGAGGTTTAAAGCTCATTCTAAGGTGACACCTAGGTATTTGATTGTCTTCTCCCAAGGGATCGGACGGTCGTATAGGGTGATTGGTGTGAGACATCGTTTAGGATGTTTTGAAGCGAAGAAACCTCGAGTAAAGTACACTGCTGCACTTTTCTCGGGGTTTACCTCTATTCGCCACATCCTAAACCAGTCACCTAGGGATTGGGCTGCACGTTGTAGTGCCTTAATGATGTAACCGGCATGGTAGCCAGAGTGATAGAGGGCTGTGTCGTCCGCAAATAGAGCTAGCTCTACTTGCGGTGACCTGGGAATGTCGTTAATGAAAATTGAAAAGAGAAGAGGAGATAGCACGGAGCCCTGAGGGACTCCAGCCCTGATGGGGCGGGGAGATGAATAGGACCCCTCTACGCGGTAGCGAAAGGTACGATTTGACAGAAAGTCTCGAAGGATGAGCACGAGACTGTCGGGCACTTTGAGTTGGTACAGCTTGTAGATCAAGCCGTTGTGCCAGACTTTGTCAAATGCTTTCGCTACATCGAAGAAGAGTGCACCGGTTACCATCGGTTTGGATCTGTTGAGGCCGTCGAGAATGTGCTCCGTTAGGTGGTGCACCTGTTCGACACAAGAGTGGGAGGCTCTGAAGCCAAACTGTTCGTTGATTAAGAGATTGTTCGAGAAAATGTAATCTCTTAGGCGGGAGACGAGAACACGCTCGTATAATTTGCCCATAGTCTTGAGGAGACTGATGGGCCTGTAGTTGGCGGGCTTGGAGCGGTCCTTGCCGGGCTTAGGGATACCTATGACGTCTGCTTCTTTCCACGCGGTTGGAAAGATGCAGTTTGCCATGGCACTATTGAAGATAGCAACCAATAGGCAAATCAGTTGGACGGGGAGGACTCGTAAGACTCTGTTGGAGATCCGGTCCGGACCGGGAGCCTTGTTTGGACGGAAACCTTTGATGATGGTTTGCACCTCATCGGCGGTGGTGGGTGCAAGGGGGCAGGTTGGAGGGAGGGCCGAGAGACGTTCGACTTCGCTGTCCACCATACTAAGGTGGGCAGCGTCTATAGGAAGCGTGCTAGGAGAGCACTGGGCCTCTAGGCTGTCGGCCAGACATTCAGCTTTCTCTTCGTCGTCGAATACGACGGAGTTGTCGGGTCTAGAGAGAGGAGGCATAGATGTGACTATATCTGACTTGAAGGATCTCGCCAACTTCCAATAGGCTTGGTGAGATGGTGAGATCGTTTCAAGTAGGCTATCCCACTGACTTTCCCGAAGAGCCTTAATACGTTCCTTTACAGATGTCCGTAAAGTGCGTAGAAGGGTTCGGTTATATTCGGTGGGATAGGAGTCATAAGCTCTGGTCGCAGCTCTCTTTGCCCTCAACAGCTCTCTCGCGTCATCCGGCAAGTTCAATCTATGCCTAGGCATATCTGGAACTTGCCTAGACGAATCGCTAATAGCGGTCGTGATGTGGCTAGTGAGGGCATCGATCGCTTGGTTAGTCTCGTGAGGCGATCCTAACCTGTCTGGGATTGAGTTCAATACTGAATCGGGACTAGGTCCGAGATTGCTCTCGAGCCTGTGCCAGTCCAGTATTGTTTTCATGGATATCTGTTGGTCAGAGGGACCTAATTGGAGGACAACTGGGCGATGGTCAGAATCTAGGTCATGGTGGACTCCTATTGAACGAAGGCGCAGGCCTACATTCTTTAGAACCGCCATGTCCAAGATATCGGGTCTGTGGTTTACGTTAAAAGGATAGTGGGTCGGAGAAAGGGGGGCGATGATGTCAAAATTGAGGACTTCAGCGAGATCTGCTAACTCTCTACCATTGCTGGAGGTTGTTAAACAGTTCCACTGAGTATTTTTGCTATTGAAATCTCCGCCGAGAATGACGGAGGGTCCCATAGCAAAAAGAGCCTCATAGTCGCTCCTTAAGGGAGTCTTGTCGCCAGGTTGATAAATGGAAGCTATTATGACTGGTTGATGGCCGGTCATGGCTAGCCGACAGACAGAAGCTTCAACGTTTGTGAGCGTGGGAGGGTCGAGGGGAACGCAATGCAAGGAGCGTTTGTAATAAATTAGAGTGCCGCCACCTCTAGTGGGCCTATCGTTGCGAACTACGTTATAGTTGGCAATCATAGCACTACGAGGGAGGATGGAGGGTTTTAATAAGGTTTCTTGTACCAAAAAGATGTCGACTTGGTGCTTCATAAGGAAGAGTGATATCTCTACCTTTTGTTTTTGAAGACCAAAGGCATTAAAAAATGCGATGGTAAGGGACCGGGGTTTCGTTCTAGAGGGTGTATTATTCATGGTGAGGAAATGTTTCTAACTTTTTGGAGGAGGTCGGCGTGCTTATCTAAAAGACAAAGCATTGCGCATGGGTCTTTTTGATGCGCACGGATTTGGGCTGCTACATATCTAATTTCAGCCGGGTTGATTTGGCTGAGATTATATATGAGCATGGCATCCTGCTCGTACGGGACAGTTGGCGAAGCCTTAGGGGCATTAGAGCGCGGGTCACGGAGGGTGACCGGGGCATTTGTAGCCTGCAGTGCCTGAGGGGCCTTTGGGACTACTGGCGGTGCCTGAGGGGCAATAGTGGTGGCCTAAGGGGCCATAGTGGGGGCCTTAGGGGCCACAGATTGGGCCGTAGGGGCCATATTTGGGGCCTTAGGGGCCGTCGGGACTGCTGTAATTTGGCTTAAGGCCGGGACAGGGGCGTAGGCATTCCTTGCCCAGGATAGTGGTCGAGACCACGCGTTGTGTCCGTAAGGACGCAACTCTGGGAAGGCTGTGGGTTGAGCCTGAAACTGGCGAAACGAAGGGGCTGGGAAGTGCGCGGCCTTTGGCGCCTGCACCCGTGAGTTTACTCGCGGAGCACGGGGGCAACCGCGATAATTCGCGGTGTGTCCCTGCTCTCCGCAGAGTACACACGCGGGCGGGGTAGTCGCCGTGTCCCTACAACGAGGACAGTCGGCGGTACCATGGTCGCCCAGGCATTTCACGCAGCGCGGGCGTGCGTGACAATTACGGGCAGAGTGCCCGTACAACTGGCAGCGATGACACTGGCCAGGGGTGAGTTTTTTATGAGGGGTCTCGATACGGAGGCCGGAGATATGGCATATAGATTTTATATTAAAAATCTTTTTGCCTTCAGGGGTATTTTCTAGTACGATTTGTACTAAATCGTAAGGGGCTTTGCCACGCGCTTTAAATAAGCGGTGGACTTCCAGAGCTGGAAGCTGTTTCGACTGAAGGTCGGTAAGTATGAAGTCTGTGTCGACTTCTTTCGGAATTCCGCGTACAACCACGCGGAGCTTCTTCTCCTCGACTGGAGTATACGTATGGAAGTAGATCTTCCTTACGTTGAGGTAATGTTGGAGCTGCCTGTAGGAGGCATAGTCATATTCTGAAGCTCGTGAATAAATAAATAAATAAATAAATAAATAAATAAATAAATAAATAAATAAATAATAGATAAAATAACAATTTTTCGATCCTCTACTGCATAAAGAATAGCTTCGTAAATAGCAATCAATTCAATGTTCATTATAGATACCTTAGCATTAATTTTGAAACAGGCTCTATGGATTGATTAAGACTAAAAAACGCTGCACCTCTTCCATTGTTTGATTTCGAGCCATCCGTATAAATTCTGTGCCAACCGCAATATTTTTTATTTAATTCTTCTACGTTATTATATTTCAGAGAATGTTTGTCTTGTGAATTTTTAGGTCCCTTAACACTTTCCAAATCTGTTATTATAAATTTAAATACATTGATAGATGTTACCCATACATTTAACTCAAACATGAGCAGGGGATATGATGAGCAAATTCTTGCAGCGGCTTTCGACTGTACAAATTTTAATGTCCGGCGTTTGCACGCGGATTCCGTCGGAAGCCGACTTTGCGTGTGAAAACGCAATGTGGCGCTCATTGAGAGCAGCCGAAATATTTGTCCAGGCAGACTTGTCCTGGACTACGATGGGCGGGGGAAGGGGGGCCTTTTTTGTCTGTGAAGCAGACTGCGAGGTTGGGGCTGGGGCAGGGGCGGAGCTGGCGGCGGATGCCTTGGCCGGTCTGGGTTGCCCGTGGGAGATTTTGGCGGTTTTCGCCGGGGGTTCGGAACGCGCGGGTTTACGCGCTCGCTTTCCGTGGGTCACTGGAGTGAACCCTTCGGAATCTGACTCCTCGGTTTGAGACGTTTCCTCCGAAGAGGAGCCGTCACTAACGGGGGACTCATTACTATCCTCTGATGAGGAGCTGGAGGGTGTGGGAGGAGAGGAGGAGCCTGAAGGGCTTTCCTCTTCCTCCATGGGAACGGGCTCTGGGTCTGGGGAGGCGGGCGAGTCCTCGGAGGCTTCACGAGCGCGACGAAAGGCATTAAAGCCTTTCAACGCGTCGCCTCCTAACGATCGGAGGTACTCTAATAAGAGTACCTCCATCGTGGAGGGAGGACTTTAGTGAGTAATTTTTATTTACCACCGATTCGGAACGCGCCTTCACCGAGAAGAATCGGCAAGAAACTCGGTGACGGTGAGTGATGGGTGTCTGTGTGGTCCAACCTGCCACAGGAAGGTTGGTTGAGTCGGGTGTGCCTAAAAAGGATGTGAGGTCCCTAACACTGGGTGGTCCCACGACGATGTGATGTCGCCGCGGGGTGAGTGGCCTACGCCTAGCAGTCCTTCGGGAGGGACCGAGCCACCGAAATGGCCCGGTATACGCTCCCTAAGGGATGGAATATAAGGATGGGTAGGGTGGGTCACGCCCGGCAGGGAAAGGACTGCAGTTTCTAGTGTCTCTAGGGCGAGGAGGAACGCCTCACCCTCTCAAACGTGCCTTCCAGGAGGCCTAGACTTACAGCCCGATATACCGGCGGCGGAGGGAAATTTCAGCGCCTTGAAAAAGGCACTGTCTGTCGCTCCCTATCGAACAGAACCGCTTTGAAAAAAGCGTTTAACTCAACAAAGGTCAGTTGACACCGTTAGGTTAACCTTTGGAGAGCCGCGGGCGAAACCACGTAGAAAGAAATAAGATAGAAATGCTGCGAACAGCGAGACGGATCGACAGCGGATCGACAGCGGAGCGAGCGTCCGACCTGTGCGAGCGCTGAGAGCGGAATGCGAGAAAAGGATGGAGATAGACCTCTGATCCGTTCATGATTTATTATGGAAACTTAGCCTAGTATATACAAAATATTTACAACTAAGTAGTGACTAAACTAAGTAAGCTTATATCTAGTCTTAGCCAATAGTAATAGAATTCAAATATGGTGTGATTATTTGAGAACACGATATATTGTTGTATCGCTCTTTCGTGTGCGAGCGAGAGAGTACACTATTGTGCGTAGCTCGCACGACGTAAATATAATATATTTTGCTGTGGGAAACAAAGAGCGTTATAACTATTTGGAGTTTTATCAGGTCTACACGATGCTGCTACACATCCATACATCTATCACGTTTATAATATTTTATTTATATTATATTGTTTTATTTATAATATTATTAAGATAATATCATTGTCATCAGTAACATACATTTAACACAAGCCTGATTTATTTCATCATTTTATTACAAAACTTAAATTTACGTATGAGTTCACAGTCCTGTGTATGAATCGTTAAATTATATGGAGAATAAATGGCACGAACAAGTTAAGCTTCCTTTCCAAAGGGTCTGTCCAATAAACTTGATTTATTTTGCAATCATTTGATAAGTAAGACAATGGCTAAATAGAGACATATACCTACGCTTTTTTTGTATCTGCACCGGTTACTCCTTCATACGAATTGCAAATCCTTTAAATCTGTGATTCCAAGATAAAGTTCTGGGCCTCAAAATAATCGAACGAAAGTATTTTGTGACAGATGGTGAAGACCTATCTGACCCCAAAAATATGATACCAGCGCCTACAGGATTATTACGAAAGTGAGGACGAGCTGACACATATTTTAGTGCGGAACCCAAAAGTTTTAAGAGGCTAATAACATATTGGGATGCTCATGGGTATGTGCTTAAGGTGCTGATTATTAATTACGCAGTTTACAAACTGATGGTTAGTGTTGTCGTTTGAGCACAACTTATAACATCGATAGATAATGTATCAAAATCAGAAAATATATATTTGAACGGAAGACGGAACACAGGTTGAGTAAATAGGATACTTTTTATTCTAGCCATGTGTTCCCATGCAACGAATATAATTAAATAAAATAATATTTTTATTCGATCATCCGAGAAGGCGTATTTTGGATTCGTTTATTTACGGCAACTCACCAACTATTTCTTATGATCTGGAATTGTTTTCATAATGCATTACGTTCTGACCTTCCTTCCCTACTGTGACTGTGACTTCTTCTGTCTAAAATGACAAGAAGACCCATCTTCTTGCAACGTCTTCAATATGTAAATTAAAGAAAACATTAAGGAACAGAAGTAAGTTTTTTATCTTCATGGCTAGGTATGCACACAGGTAACTTAAATTTAGACTGCAGACATTGCAGTTAGGTAGAAACAACTTTGAGGATGAGGTGAACAGAAGAATTCAGTTGGGTTGGGCAGCATTTGGGAAACTACGTCGAGTCTTCTCATCGTCGATTCCACAATGCCTCAAGACGAAAGTGTTCAATCAGTGTCATGACGGGTAGGACGTCATGACATACGGAGCCGAAACGTGGACACTGACGGTACGGCTAGTCTATGGAAAGAGCTATGCAAAGAGTTTATCTTAGGGATAAAATCAGAAATAAGGTGATCCGGCAGAGAACTAAAGTTACCCACATAGCCCACCGTATTAGCAAGCTGAAGTGGCAGTTGGCTGGCCATATTAGCCGCAGAACCGACAACCGATGGGGTAAACGAGTTCTTGAGTGGAGACCGCGTCTCGGCAAACGTAATGTAAGACGCCCTCAGGCTAGGTGGAGTGATGATTTGCGCAAGGTGGATGGCTGGATGCGAGAAGCCGAGGATCGACCTAAGTGACGTGCATTTGGAGAGGCCTATACCCAGCAGTGGACTGCAGTTAGCTGATGATGATGATGAAATTTAGACTAGTAGTAAAGACAGTAACGACATAGAGTACTGTAATCAAAACCCTTTCTTTTTGGCTCTGCTCCAAAATATCTATGAAGATAAACAATTTCTATTGAAACCTTAGAATAATAACGCTTAGAACGATAGTTTCACACATAATTTCTCTAAAAATTGAAGCCACTTACTTATCTTTGTGTGCGCAAACATCACGTAATTACGTCAGTTGGCACACACAAAGGCGTTGATATAATGTTGCAAATAAAATGACATTTCCCTAAAAAGCGGGGAAATTGTTGCAGTGTTCCAATTTTGTCCCACTGACCTAAAATGAGTCGCTTCCTTCACGCTGCATTCGATTTCATACAAAAGTTATGTTTGTGCTACACGGCGACGCAAAATGAGTTTTTTGCGGCTAAGAATATGTTTTGACCAAAAATCACAACTCAAAATACGGTCAAATCAATCAAATGACGGTCGTTTGGCCTCAGCTTTATGCAAATTGTTTTCAAAATGTGTCGTGAAATAAATCGTCAAAAAATAGCATTGTACATTAATTATCAATATTCATTTTAGTTAATAAAAAAAACGATCGACTGATTCAAAATCTAATATATAAAATTCTCGTGTCGCGGTGTTTGTTACCAAACTACTCCGAAATGGCTGGACCGGTTTTCATGAAATTTTGTGTGCCTATCGGGTAGGTCTAAGAATCGTTAATGATTTATCTTTTATTCCTGTTTTTTTTTATCCCACGACGAAAAAGTGTAGTGGGCATAGCCACGACGGGACAGCTCCTTTTCTTATAATATTTCACTACACTATATCACCTGCCAATAGGTAGAGGTTTTCATGGATGGTATATGTAAGTAGAAACAAGTACGAATTAAATTAGAAATATTTAATAACAGAACTGAAACTATCAGTACGTAATGTTACCTACTTACTTATTAAATCGTACACATTTAATCCCACACAAAAATGTTAAGAAAACAAAAATGAAAAATCTGGGATTTTTTTCCTATACCTGGCAACATTTTCATTGCAATAGCGGCTGTTTTGTTTACATTTTATTTTCTAGTTTTGACGAATGTTTAACTCAGAATTATAAGCTGCAGAACAGTAGCTACGGGTGAAATGTGATCTTCGTATCCTTATAGTTATTGTGAGACGCGTTGTGACATCCTTTCACTGTGTAGTATGCACTTTTTAAATTAAATAACGAGAGCTGTTGATAGTGAGACTTTATAATGACGACTGACGCGACGTCAAACGTACTAGGCCTTAAAAGGCCGACTTGAAATTGCATCAATACGCTAGGCCCTAGCCTACTAGGGTTCTAAGCGTTATTATTCTAAGATTGAAACCATAACTTTAATTGAAGATTTGAAAGAATTTTTGACTTCTGTCATTTTTGTCAAAATACAGATTTGAGTGAGCGTAGCGTAGCTATCATAGAAAGACGGTAGCTAACGTTCACTAACGTTAAATAAAAACTATCAGGTTCTTGGGGATCTTATTTAGATAATTTATGTGCCAGAATGTTGATTTGGGCATTTGTGATAACATTTTATGTTTTTGAAATCGAGGTAGGTAAATACGAGTAAGTAATAAGTTTTCAAGAAAATATACTTTTTGTTTATATGAATACTATATGATATGTTGGATATTGAACTAAAACATTTATACATCCAACAAAATTTGAAACAGGTACTTCTAATCTTTAGGATAGTAAACAGTCCTCGTGATGAAATAATGTCGATAATAAAACATAAGTACGCAACTTTACTTAACTATTGATTTTCACAACCCTGTTGACGGTATATTTCAATTTGTTGGTTCGCTGCTTTTAAACGAGGGATTAGTTTAGTGACTTTGAACTCGTAACGCTGGAACTGCTGGGAAGTGTACAGTTACTGGTAAGTAATTAGGTTTACAGCCGATAATGACATGGGTTCAGCAATCCCCCCGTATTTGGGCAATATTAAATGATTGGTAGGTATACATTATTATTCAACTATATATATTTCCGTCAATTTCCCTGATGTATATGTCACCGTAAAATTGTGAGATCTGTCAGTTTACAAGATAACGCGTGAGATTATAAACTAACGGTGGGTTAGGTTAGGTTATCCATCGACGTTAAATTAAGAACGTTTACAATACAATGGCTGTTTTGGAACAGCAAGTTTTTATTTTTATAGAGTATCTTAGCGTAGTATACTAGTAATTTATGAATAGTTCATAAGTATTTGTGTACTTACCTATATTTAAGAGACGAAATCAATTTATTTTGTTTAAAAAATTACAACAGGAAGCGGGTACCGCTTCTAGTAGCCATTATATTAATTCAAATGAATCCGTCATCATCATTTATCCCGGCCCCTAAATCCGCTAATTTACAAATGGCTTATTAGAATCGCAATTGTATATTTTGACACATTTAATATGGTAGTAATGTCAAAATATACATTTGCGATGCCATTGCGATTCTATTAAGCCGTTTGTAAATTAGCAGAACTGGGGCCCCGTTCTCTTGTCGTGTTATGGATTTATAAAGGCACTCTATCTTTACACTCATCGGTGAATATCATATTATTCGTAGCACGATTCTTAGCACATATTATATTTACGATCGATGGAAAAGATACATTTATATATATAAATGTTATGTTGGTTTGTGTACGCTTTACTCGAAAAGTTCTGCACCGATCGAGCTGAAATTTTAGCATGATATATAATCCGCATCAAGGATTGTTTTTATCTATTTATCCGCGACCGCGAAAAAAAAAAGCATAATAAACTAAAACCATTCAATCACAATGTTCCACAGCGAAGCGTGGCAGGGAACAGCTAGTTTTTTATAGATATGTAAATAAATGTCAAAAACAACATTAAAATACTACCTATGTTCTGGTTCTGATCCCAAAGTAAATAACTATTTGAAATATGCTCCATTTGTAGAGGCTTGTATCCAGCGGTGTATTGAGTGCAAACGTGGTTAAATGTAAAATTGTAAAAAAAAGTTTGAAAGTATTTTTAATTGGTATAAACTCAGATACCTATAAAAATCATAACACCATGTTGTCCACATCAACTCTCTCAATTTTACAACCGATTTTTATTGGAAACATTGCAAATGAACTTGTTTGTTGTTCTATAGAGTTGTGAACACATGCACATTATTTAATATTTATTGTTTTATTCATAAGGTTCGTGCTATTACATTGCAGGTACAGTAATTAAAAATAAAAAAATTGAACTATAACGAGAAAACAAATCTAAACGTTTGAAACCAGTTATCATTTTTGAGTCTGTGCTTGCCGATCATTGAAAATTGGTTACTTGGCACCGAATACATAAAAATATTTTGTTTTTTTGTTTTTAAGCGCTTGCTATTTAATTATAACTGTTTTAAAGCAATGAAATTGCATGCCAGTTCAGTTAAATATTTTAAATCAGTGTATGGATGGATACTACTCATGTAGATTTAATCAATTAGCAAACTTCTGAGTGGATCGCAGCTAAGTGAGGGTCACTTAACTGATTTAATATCGCTAATTAAAATGTATATGGCGGTATTTTCACTCTCATATTAAACTCGGCAGGCTTATAGAAAAGCAAAGTTACTCCAAGTTAATCTAATAATATTTCATGTAAAGTATAGGTGGTTTCGGGTAGGTAACTGACCTTATATATACATAAATAAAAACGGAATCCTATGTGTCCATAAAAACCTGCATTTTAAAAACGTTTCTTTTAAAAAGGTCAAATACTTATATCAAAACCAATCAATACGTGGATCAGGTCAGATACTTAGAATAAAGGAAAGTAAACATGATAATAAATAAGATGTTTTACCTGAGTTGATAATATGAGAAAACACAATATTCCTGTTGTAATAAATTTAATATGTACTAAAGATTTTTACTATTATTAAATCAAAAAAAGATAATAATGAATTCACGTTACTTTGTTTGGGATGCAAAGATTCTTATTTTATAAAGAAAGAAATAGAAAGAAATAGTTTTTTTAGTGGTAACTCCTTCGAATAGTATATGTGTGGAATGAACTGTTTTTATTTAGCAATTTATTTAAACATCTCCAAAGATATTCACTGTTCTATTCGTATTTATTTAATACCTGTCTTGATGTATCGCTAAATCAAATTCTAATGGGCTTCAAACACTTTATCTTGATGAAATTCTTTATTGCTCAAATGCTTCAGTACTTCAATCTATCTCTGTGTGATATTAAACAATCCTTATGTTATTCTGCACTTCGCTTGATCAGTGTGCGTTTGTACCAATTCTGTCATCTACACAGGGTATGATATATATTTTTAAATAGTACCTACTGTAGTGTACATACTATGTTTATGGGGTTTAGGCGCATAATGTCAAAAACGCAAAATGACAGATTCGAAAACTGACAGACGTTAATAGATTGTCGCAAATTGTCAATAACGCGAAAAGCCAGATTCGCAGAATGCCAGAGTCGCAGAATGCCAGAGTCGCAGAATGCCAGATTCACGGAATGCCCGATTCTCAAAATAACAGATTTTCAAAAGTGTACTAACGCTTTTGTTTTTTTCGAAATACAATCCAGTTATGCCAGTAGGTATTTATTGGTTGTTTATGGAACGTGTCCAATCAGTTCGAGTGCAGGATTGGGGTAGGCTATATGCAGTTTTAGCCGCGTGAAATCGTACACGATAACTAAAAAAAAAAAAAAAAACTAAAAAATATATGGATAGAAAAAGCCGAAATTTTAAAAGACCACGTAGTTCGAATACTTTTTCATCAAATTAAAACAAAAGCTACACATAATTTAATGATCATCGAGATACGGCAATTAATACAAAAATTTTCACGATTTTTATATAAAATGAAAAAAGGTGGTGTATGTATGTAATAAGCGGAAATTGGTAATTTTAAGGAGGTTCTAATATTTCTAATCTACTGAAAAGGAGTTGTCCCAAATTGTATGGAGGCTAGGCCCAGAACCTGTACACATTGCCAAAAGTTAGGGCAATATACCTACAACACTTTGTTATTATACAAATTCTTTAAAATGGCTTCGTTTAATGGCTCAAACAAAAATAAACTTATTTGAATAGCAATACTAAACAACAAAAACTATCATGGCGGAATATGACACTTTGATGACATCTGTCAGTATTGACAATTTCAAAATCGCTTATCTCGTTTCGAACAAGTGATAGGTATTGTTTGCTTATTGTGCTTGTTGAATTAATAACAAACAAAACAAAGAGTTTTAACTTAGGTAATGCCTAAAGGATATAATATATCCTTTAATATTTACGTAAGATATAATATTAGCTTTTCACGTGAGATTATGACAAGTGACAAAAACTTGAAAATAACGGTTATGTCAATGTCAAATATTGACAAAGGAAATCTGACAACTACTGACATTTAATAGCTTATGGTTTATCTTTTTTATTCGTCAAACCCCATCTTGTATGCCTAATTGAGAGGAATATTTATTAGATTGTATTTATTTTTGAGCCGCTTAATTATACGTCATATACGGTTATTTGTATCAGTAGATTTTTCTTGATTTTTTAGAATACTTTACAATGTCTGGGCTTGTAACGGGACATCTCTTTTACAGTTCTTTTTACCCGACTGTTTAGGAGTGGTTTTAATTGCACTGTTATATGGTTTCCATGTGTATTTCAGTGGTTTCAATCTGTAAAACCTGTTTGTAAACCTTGTTCTTAAATTAAATAAAGATGATAATAATAATAATGTTTTACACCGCCGACTATAAACAGATTACAAGAAATAAAACATCAAGCAAAACCCCCTTAGTAAAATAGTAAAAAGTTTAGCATAAACTAATTCAATGAAGAACATAAACGGTATATTCTACTATGTTAAGAATTTTTTTTTATGACTGTTCATATAGGATTTATAATATTTATGACTGGCCTAATTTTTTTGTGTAGGTAATATGTATATTAAATGATGCAATTACAGACATAAAACTTTAAATGTTAATCACTTTGCAACATAGATTCTCAAGATCCGCTCTGCCCTATCTCTCGAAAAAACCCATTTCATCCGACAAATGGCAGAAATATTGTCCTACAGATTACCCGCGCTGATACGCCACGGCTTTCAATTTGAAGCCACTGGGACGAATTGTTCTAGAAAATATATTTCGCTACTTCGTTTATAAAGCGGACTTACAACAGATAATATTTTCTTTGAAAATATCAGAGCTGCTTAGCACGCATGCTGTGTTCACTGTTAAATGTTTTTAAATGTAAGTACGTTATTTATTGTAAAAAGTTTTATGTTACATAATCTATGTATGCATGCATTCCGTTTGTGAACTAAATTAAAAAAAAAAACATTATTTTTGAAACTAGCTCTAGCCGCTTGTAGACTTTTTTCCAGACACAATTAAAATGGGGTCAACTCCCCCCAAAAAGTCTACAAGCGTTTAATCTGACAAGAGAAATACTTAATTCATCCAAGGAGAAATAGCTAGTTTCTTCAAAATCTGTCAATTTAGCATTAGGGTTCGAGACGTGATTCGGGCAATATTGAATTTGAAAGATAACAATATTTAAGAAATCAATGCATGTAGGTAAAGATATCGAAGTGTTTGGTTATTGATTGTTTGGTTATTATTATGAATGTAATAAAGGCATTTTTATTTTAGAAAATAGTCTTGCATTATGTGGAAAATGGCGACTATATTTTCTTAAATGATTTATATGTACTGAATCTCATACATGACAGACTAGGTAACGCATTGCCATCTCTCTATGTGTCAGCAGCTATAAGCTGGTAAGAATTAGCATTAAATATGTGATATTTTGGATGTAGCGAATCTTTGAAGTTCACGTTTCATCAATAATTAAAATAAATGTAAAAAAAAATATTGAGTTTTTTCAATCCACGTATTATTAAAACGTGATTTCAGGCTGTTTAGGTTCGAGGAAAAATTGGAATATAAGCCAAAATTTATTACATTAGACGATAGTTTGAGTAAGCGGTTGCTCGTTTCTTAACTTGAACGTGCTGTCTCAACAACAAAAAAAATATTTTGTTTTCTCATCGTTCCATCAAAGTGCTTTGATTTACTTAGCAATTGTGATATTTTTAGTGCTTACTAAACACATCCTCTATTTCAGAAAGCGTGAAACTATATAGAATTATATGAGCTTTTATGTTTTCAAAGGAAAGATTTATGTAAGATCACTTTCAAATAAATACAATTGTTTTTCCAAGAAGTGACATAATAGGGGTTAAAGTATGGAATTGTCGATTATTTTCCCACTTTTTATTTTGTTTATAGCTCTTAAGTATAGTCGTATTATTGCGTAACTCTTTTTGTATTATATCAAAAACTAAATAAAGTAACTTTTGACAAAAAAAAAATGCAATACATAAATGTAAGTACGTTATATATAAATATAAATAACGTACTTATATAAAATAGTGCCTATTACTTCAAAGGAAGTCGTTGAAAAGACCCCTTACAATGTGTCAGCTGACCTTCTTGCTTCAATTAAGTATATTTGTATTATATACTTTGATTTTCAGAAATTTAAATACTATAATGCGTAGCTTTATAACCATCTTACTTTCACCTTAATTGCATCGAAAACGGTTCAGGCGTTTTTAAAAAAACTAAAAAATTGTTAGTATGGAACAATGACTTTTCTCGATTTCGTCCATACAAAACGGCAATTTCATACTTTAACTCCTAATATTTGTCCTGGAAAGGTTGTTTGTTGGACTATATTTAATAATACGGTCGTATATTGTAAGTATCATTCAAGGAAAGCCTGTAACAGATAATTTATCCAGTGGGATTGAAAACACACGACTTTCCGCTTTTTTGTGATTATATCCGTAATACGTCCCAAGATTCCCTATTTCTAAAAACATTTGTGTTTACTGGACTACATTTTTTTTGGGTGGTATTCAATAGATACCTATCTGCCACTTGACTACCACTCTGTACTCTTTCTTTGATCTACTGACCAACTTTCCTTTTAGACAAGTGGCTTTCCCAACCCCTCTAAGCTCGTTAACGCTTTCGACCTTTGCCTATCTCGAAATTTTAGTACATGATTGACAAGCGAAACCCCGAGTAGCGTCTATGGGTCTTTGTGCGACCGATATTTGACATAATGTTTTATTTTGTGAGAGATGTGGTGAAAGTCTATAACTTTGCGTAGTATAGCATTTTTCCAACTACTTATTTAAGCAAAGCCTTAGTCAATAGTAAAGTAGTAGTTAGTATAGTGGCTTAATTGCACTAAATCAATTTAAAAAACTAATATTGCGTAATGATACTATGAATGTTGGGGCTTTTGATCTGCGGCGTATTAGTCTGATTAATTCGATGCGAGTTACAAGAAACAGTGATTTCCCGGGGGTGTAGAAGTTTCGGAATTTGGGCTAACTAATGCTTTGGCTCTACAAAATTAATATCAATTTCATTTCGGATTGTGGTCAGTCAGTACTAGATGAGTTACACATTAGAGCCATTACTTTAACTTTTAAGGTCATATGAAACACTTTTTGAGAAGTATATTTCAATGAATATACGGCCATTGAAGTAAAATATTGATGTAAAGATGGTACTAAACAAAAATCGATCAGAGACATAAACCATCTAGCACGGCACGCAAAGCAATTCCTAGATACCTACTCCATACGGGAGTTTGATTTGAAAGAGGTATGAAAGGCATACCAAGAAGGAATGAACATCGGGGCTGGTACAAAAAAATTATATTTTGCTTTAAATTGCCAGACGTAGGGACCTTTTCTCGATTATGTTATATTTAGACTACGAGTACATAATAGTTATTCACTTTGAATTTTAGAAACAAAAACATTGTTGTAATAAATGTTTAGAATTATTACCTAACACAAAATCGTTTGGTAATTATATCCTAAATCAGGGTCGGGATTTTACAGGGCTTTGGTTATTATTAATTTCATGGGGCAATCATTCTATAAATATTTTTTCTAGTAGACAAAATGTAGAAAAATTCTCCTTTCTTTCTAGGAATGTTTCTGTTTAATATTATTTGAAGTAACTATCGATAGTTTTGTCTCACGTTTTCTGTGAGTAAGCAAGATAGAAGAAGAGTATTCTTGGGCACCTGAAAGAGAAGAATGGTTAAGAATCATCGTTAAATAAAATTGACCTTTTTTACAAAAATACTATTTAAATATACGACCGTTTGTAAGGACTCATGTACAGTGCGATTATAGTAAATGAGCTGAACGGGACAATTAGATACACATTGTAATTCAGTCTATTTTATCTCGAGATACTTTAGCCTACATGTTCTTTCTCTTTTATGATAATAATACTTCAGACAGTTTTTAGTAATACCTCAAGGCACTTTTAAAACATTAGAACTACTTTATCTCGATGAAAGTCAGCAACAATAAAAAAAATCAAATATGATGTTCTATTTGTAATGAAAACGGTTTTATATCTGTATCATTGACCTCAGAGACAAAAAAACCTGTTTGATGTTGGTAGACAAAGTATTAAAAGAGTTTATTTATTATTTAATAAAACCACTCGTAAGTATTAATCTCGCACGAAATATTTACGTTTCTCTAGAATATTTATGAGGTATTCGATGTTTATGAAGTAATCGTGGGAAATTTATCAGCTGCCTTTAATACTCACATGAATGCTATTAGCTACAAATGTAACCCTTTGCTCTAAATAGGTATCGTTGTATTTTATTCTATACATATTAAGGGAATGTTTCTGAAATATACAACGTGTTCCTTTTGATATCCCATAGCTCTAGGGTCTAAGGGTATAAACAGATCATGATAAAGAATCAAATTGCATATTATGAACTATTTTTCAATTATTATAATTTTTGTCGAATTTTTTCATACAAAATAATTCTAAAAAGTCATGACTGTTTATGTAAAACACCCTTACCTTGTTATGAATGAACTTTTGAATGAAAACAATTTAAGTGTACCTACTTATCAATAAAACACCCACACACGTCAATGTTTTTTACAAGTTACGCTCTCCCGCTACTTTACTACTACACTTTAGTGTACGTATGCCAACGTCTCGCAAAACTAAGGATTCGCCGTACTGGTTACATTTTTTTAACAAATTTAACTAAAATTGATGTTATATTCGAAACTATTGATTTTTGAACCACATGTTCTAGGGCGTTTTATATTATTATTACCTATAGAACATAGCCTTAGAGTTATGGGATATCAAAAGGAACACGTTGTATACACCATCTGGTATTTAAAAATATAAGTACTGTTCACGAATTAACAAAAATTTGTTGACCGTACTTTCTTTTAGTGCTGTTTCGTTACTATTTTTAAGGTTCCATAATCCGAGTAAAACACCAGTATTGGCCAGTTATTACATTTGGAAAGACTGAATCTCCGAGTGACAAATGTTTACTCATCATGTCTTGAACATCCCCATTAGTTCACTGTTGGTCATTGATCTCTCTCTAGGGTTTAGCCATATGGCGACGCTTGGGTTGATCGCAATTTAGCCAATGGTGGACAGAAGATGCTGTTACTGGCAGGAGTTCTGCCAGAAAAAGGCATGCATAGGAGTTTAAAATTTAAGGCCCGGACCATACGAGAGGTGACTCAGATCAGTGTTTATCAACAAAATAATAGAAAAACTAAACGCACAGCAGACGAAATAAAACTTTATTATACCTTATTATACCTATGTAAAAGAAGTTCATGAATAAACAGGATGACTTTTTCATCACATTCCAAATCTTTTATAGGCGTTCAGTATCGTATTTGGTTGAAAGTTAAAAATGTAGGTCAAGTTTTAAACCGAAAATATTTTTTACATATTTTTAAATTTTTGCACGGAGCTTACTTGTTTGCCTGTTAATGTATGAAGGGAAAATCAACAACTTATTATGAATAGTATCGTTATGAATGCCATGGATGAGCTATGCACATCGCGTAAGAAAAGTGTTGCTAGAAGTCGTATCAAAAATTTTAGATTTTTGGCTGACATTTTCTAAATGCCTTTATCTTGACATTTTGTACTGGGCTATACCAGAAGAAAAAATACGTCTTTTTTTGTCTTGTACGTTGTTGTATTAAAATTTGGAAGGAGATTAAACTCTATCCTGTATAATCATGTGCATCTTCAGGAACTTTTCTTAGCGTCAGTTAAATGGTTTTCTGTGATAGGTAGGTGAAAGTAAATAAACAGTATTAAAGTTTGCACTTGTGCACTTGTGCGTTATAGTGACTTGTCACTGTAACTGACATGCTAAATATTTGGTTAAGTAATATTTACAAATAAAAATGAGTTTCTCATTAATATGACCATGTGGTTCATAAGTAAAATCCAAAGGAATAAACCCTTAATGGTCGTGGCTAGCCTCTTAATCGTTATTATCCTCATCTCGTCCGCATTCAATTAGCTCATTTTTAAAATGGATGCAAGGACTAGGTACTCCCCGACATCTGGTGGTTTCCCGTTAATAGATTATTGGTTTTCCCGTTACATCGCTATTATGGACACGGATAATAATTATCTCATCCAGAGCGGAACGGAGCGGCGCGGTCGAGCGTACAACCTACATTGTAGGCTGTTTACTTCAAAGAATGTGTTTCAGTGCGATATTCTTTGAGGTCAGTGAATTAATGGATAGACGAAATGAGGTAGCAATGAGTGGGAAGTATACAAGCAGACGAGAACGTGGGAGTCGGTTGATTTGTGCCATGTAAATTAGGCCGGCTGTGTTGCATTATTGCGGTCGAAGAAAATCTGTATGTTTATTGAAATGTTACGAAGTAAAGTACGCCCACGCAATGAGTATGGCGATATAAAAATAAGATTTCATTATAAACTTTATTCAAGTATAAAGTCAAACAAACACTTGTAATTATGCTGTACACGTTATTAGAACAGCCTAAAATTTATTGTGACTCGTAAATTGAAGTACCACAACAAAGCGGAAATTTATAATCAAAAGCAATAATTTATTGCGACCTATTTTCCGAACTGTTCCTTATTGTTCCTATTTTAATGTGAATTATGAGAGAATGTTTTTTCATTTGTTACGTTAATGGTTAACGTTTTATTAAAAAAGTTTATGGGTTTGGGAGCAGTGATTGCTTTATGCCTGTGTATTTTGGTTTGCGAAAATATGGATACAAATAGGGTTAGGTACAGTAGTCTCACATTCGACGACCTTCGAGGCGGAGTGACGTACACACCCGGTTTTCACGGTGTCGCCTGCACCGACGTCCTGGGTTCGATTTCCGGACGGCTTAATGTAAATAAAAAGTGCTTTTCTTCATTTTCTCGGGTCAGGGTGTTTGTGGCACCTTCGTTGTTTCTCATTTCAACAATACGAGTAAGACTTAAAATAGTTACTCAGTTTGAGATCAGGACAATGTTTGGGATGTTGTCCACATTTATTTATTTATTTATTTATGTATTTATGTAAAAGAATGCAATGCACATTCTTTTAAATTTCAGCCTACAATAACGTCTAAATGGACAACAAGCAACGTAGGGCGATGTGCGATCTTGACTTTCTTAAGGGGAAATATAATAACCTAATACGATAATAATATACTATACACATCAATGACGCACTTTAGTGCTTCATTCTGTTTATCTGTATATTGCCGTGTTGTTTTTACGCAAATATGCCACTGAAAGAAGTTTGTTTAGTTAGGAATACCTAGTACCCAATGCTGCATTGCATATTTGAATTTGATGACTATGAATAATTTTTGACATATGACACGCTCCACCCACAACTTAGGCCGATTCTTCTCAGTCGCCGCTCCGTAAAAGTGCTCCGTCTGTGATATCGGGTTATATCGCCGTCCCTGTTATATTGCGCTCTTTACAAATCTCTCAATTTTAGCTATTGAAATAATAGCATTACAACAAAGATAGCTCTGTTTCTAAGCTAAATTGAGGATTGAATTACCTATTCCCCCAAAGATATGAAAAGAGAAGCTCCAGCTCTTTGAGGTATGAATTCCGGAAAAAACTATCTCAAAGTCTTCACATTAAACGTCATCCAAACCTGTTCCCGAGCAAATTTCGAACATTCGTACGATATTCGGCTCCCTTTTCACTACTTTATGGGATGATTAATATATAATATAACTATTCTTCTAGATCTCAAACTATCAACATACAAAATTTTATCTCAATGGGAGCCCCCATCCATCGCTAGTGAATTTGCCACTAGAGGCGCTTGTGTCGCGTGAGGTCCAATAACATTGACTTTTCACTGGTTTTAGCGGGCTTCGTTACATAAATTATATTTTCTATAATTTACCTGCTGGATAGTGATCTCCTCGAAAATTATCGCAAATATGGATTATTTGGCGATTAATGTGAACGCTTTGAAAGCGGAATTAAAAAATAGCTCAAAAATATGCGGCTTCAAAGAGCAACTATTTCAGAAGTTAGTTTGTTGATATGAAGATAGTTATTTATAAATAATAAACTTTAATCTGTTTCAAGATTTAAAACTTAGTTTTGGCGCTGATCTTATAAAGTCGCCTTTGACAGCTATTCAATTCAATTCAATTCAAATATTTTATTGCGTTCTATAATGTTATAAGGTTGTTATAAAGTATGATGTAGACAGTTCTAATTTTGTGATAGTTATTAATTTATTCAAAATAACAGCTAATTACATATTTTTATTAGATTATAATTGTATTAATTAATTTGATTATATATTTTTTAATTTTATTAGATTTTCGTCATTTAGGTATTCATTTATTGTATAGTAGCAATTTTTTAAAAGAATAGATTTTATTGATTTTCCATATTTAATTTTATTTGATTCTTCTTTTATAAATTCCGGTAGTCGATTGTAAATTTTTATAGACATGACTAGTGGGCTTGATGAATAAAGCTTTAGATGGACAGGCGGTAACATTAATTTGTTTTACGAATACTTCTCAAAGAGTGGTTCGAGGGTAAATCCGATGGCTTTGTATAATATTCGGGATGTTTTCGGACGAATTTACATATTTCCAAGATAGATAAGGGAAGTATGTTAAATTTTCTAAAATATGGTTTTCAACTTTCAGGTCTGTTTTGTGTAGCTATACCTCCGGACCTCAGTCTACAGTGGCGCCAAATGGTGAGCATAGAAACGGTAGTCCCCATTGAGTTAGCTGTCTTAGCGTGAAAAGCTAACACAGAGAGACAGACAAACATATAAGTAACACTAAAATAAGATTCTTCTAGCATTGCAGCTGAGAAAGGATCCTCTTACGTATTTTGTGCCTTTGGTGTCTGTTTGGGTAATATATGGGCGTGACAATGTTTTTAAAGTTCACGACGAGTGAGCAATCCGTTTCGAAACCTCCGGGAGCGGGCTTACTGTTGGTCACTATTGTGTTGTGAATTGAGGTCGCAGAGCATTACGTAGGAGAACGGTAACTTGATAAGCTGAATGCTTCGTGAGAGATGTTTTCATAACTTGATGTAGGCAGTTGTTTGTACTAAGCTGCGAATCGCGTGTAAAGTAAAAGAAAACATTATACTACATAGTTCCTGCACAAAATATGTTTTTCGTAGATTCATGGATATAAACGACTGAAGACAGACCGAAGTAAATAAAAATGAGGAATAATAAATAACAGTGCAAAATAAGTACAAATTAAGCCACCTGGGCCAGAATTGATTAACTCATCATTTCTTAGTATAATCAATTCATTTTATGTTGAATCTACCTACCAATGTCCTACCTAAAATGTTTGAATAAAATGCCATTGGTCCCAATTCGGTTGCAATAACTACCTACAACGCCCCGTTGTTGGTCTAGTGGTTTAAATACTGGGTCAAGATCTCGGGGTCTCAGCTTCGATTCCTGGGTCGGATAAAAAAGCTTTGAATTTTCGAACATTGCTCGGGTTTCTGATCACCAACCCGCATTTGGCAAGTGTGGTGATTATACCAGTATACCCATCATTGCTGTAGTAACCTAATTTCAATGATGGAGGCCTTTTCCCTGCAGTGTGATGATTAAGCTCTTACTTTTTTTTACCTATCTGCAATCAACTACAAATAGCGACAAAGTACAGAGTAAATTATTAAATATTATTTTTATTTAAGTACACATTTTTATTCACGTATAATTTCGAGAGTGGTTTAAGTCACGCCACCAATTTTAAACTTGACGAACTAACTAACGCTTTGTTCTATTTCTTAGGGCTACCATCGGAAATTTATCTTCTACTGTAACATACTGATTACTTACACTAAAAAACACCATTACTCAAGTGAATCGAATACATCTTTTGGTCAAAGACATATAAACCTAACTCTGTCTGTCTGTTGCCAATTTTCAAACCTAAACTAATGAACCGATTTTGAATAAATTTGTTACCAAGATAGATGAGACCTAGGGAAAGGACATAGGCTATTATGTGTCCCACTGTTGGGCGCAGGTTTCTGCCCGCGCGATATAACGCGAAGTTCATGCGTGTAGAGCCTATATTGCCTAACATTCCTTACAGTTTTCTTAACTCAGTGGTTCCCAAACTGTGCGCCGCGATGCCCTGGTGCGCAGTAGAAAGTGAAGAAAGGCGCCTCGAATCAATCCTTTATTACTGTCCGAGATCATACATAGTCACGAGTGCCAGTGAAGCTACAATATTTCGAGCGCTCGCATAGGTATACCTACTTATGTCACGCTGTCGCTCACTCGCTTATAAGTTCGCGCTTAACAACGCTGATATACTAAGTTCCTACTAACTTCGGCTGTATCTGTTTCAAATTGCTAGCTAGCGTAGGGGCGTCGTGACAAAACTGTTAATTTGCAAAAGCGCCGCAGGCTGAAAAAGATTGGGAACCCCTGTCCTAACTCAAAAACATACGGAAACATTAGCGAGGGTGAAACTCTTATGATTTATCACGATGAAGGCTGTGACAGTTTTTTTTAATTCTTTGGCCTGTGTAGGACGGCACTTTAAAAGAGAAAACAAAAAATAATGTCGTTAAAAGAGGGTAAAAAGCGCAGACATCCATCATCTTTTGAGTTCCTTGTAACACGTACTTTACGCGCGACTGAACACGAAGAATATCACATAGTGAAAATACGAATGTAACAATGAAATTATAACATTCGGGTTTTTATGGGTTCAATAACCAATTCAGACCAAAGTGCTTATAATAAGTATTTGAAGTGATTGCATCTTCTGATATTGCGAATTTATTCATGCCGACCTGAGATATATATCGAGACTTCTAAAGCCCTCAGAGCCCTCTCTAAAAGCAGAATTTTTAAAGTATACGTCACATTTGCGGAACAATCGCAAAACTGTCAAAATGACAGAATTCGTATAGTCTGTATAAAAGATATTGTCATGAAGATATTAAGGATGGTATCTCCTAAAACCAGTGGCTCACAGCTAACCCATGACTAAATAAGTTGAACCTAAACGCGTTACTTAGTTACTTATGTAAAAGTGAACGTTATGAAAACAAATAATTTAACATGTAAGTATTTAACCACTTTTCTGGCAATCAAATTAAACTTTCGGCTGCAAATAGTAGGTATCACTCTATAGTCGCCTTACCAAATGGTCTCAGTTTATCTAAAAATTATGTGGGAAAGTAGGACTTAAAGTCATAATTTGGTATGTCCTGCTTCATTGCGTTGCTTCTATATCTTTAGGGATTTTTATCCTTAATGAACCAGTGTTAAATGGCGCGAGTTTTTCAGGTGAAGAGCTCTCGCTTCCATCTTGTGATACAGATAAATCCAGCATTGTTTAACATTAACCTCCTTTTGGGAGTTACAGGCTATTGAACACACGAATAATGTTCTCAGGAGAAATAACGGCCAAAATATTGCTTATAATAACGACCACAGATATAACAATCTGTCGTTGTTATTATTTAACGTTTGCGAAACACGCCTCAGATCATATTCATAACCTTAAGGTAGGATTAGCGAATAAAGTCCCGAAATATCCATTTGCATTGTATTAATCTCATCAGTTTGTTCGTACAGAGACAGACATAATTATGACTTAATCCCGAACTATATTAATCTAGTAGTTCACGAGTAGAGGACATAAATTTAAGAGCACAATTATAGTGTCCATGAATAATATGTCTGTGCATAGTAACTTACTATGACATTCGAAATAATAACTTTCCATGATTAAACTCTTGATAAGTCTAGTGGTTATATGTTTGTTTATATTGATAGCGAAATACTTCAAAGTGACTATAAATATACCCCAGGAATTTAGCAGGTACAGTAGGTATATCATTATTATTACAACTGTGACGTGAATTCGTCGTTACTTAGTATATCGTACGTTCGTATAAACGTACGATATATTGTCTTTTCAGTGAATACAGGCTCGTTCAGTGTGCGTTAAGACAATGTGGTTTAACACAATAAGCAGTATTATACCTTATAATTAACAGTAAACGTAATTATGCTTTGAAGCATTGTTATTTGATCAAATAGGAGAACGCACCAAGCTTACCACGATCATATTAGTAATCATACCCTATTTAAAGTATTGGTGAATATGAATGATAAATTAATCAAACGTCACAAAAAATTGAGTCGGTGCATGATGATTGCCGGTGATTTCTTGTTTTGCATCGACTTATCTTATTTAGTAGTAGTACCTATTTATTCATCAGATGATAATCCATTTTCATATACACATAATAAAAACTATAAATATTTAAACATACTAAAATATATTTTATTGGCAGGCAGTACCTACATGAAACATATTATAATGGTTCAAGTACTGACAGTCAAACTGTTCCGAGAATGCGTTTAAAATACTATTGCCGGTAGCCTTAGCCGGTAGCCCAGACCCTGCGCGCACCAGGGATGCGCATTGCGCGCAGCTTGGGCATAGTTGCATAGAAGCAATCTACACGCGTCTTGGCAAACATCCCTGATGCGCTACAAAAGCGGGGCAGCCCCAACAGTATTCTAAACGCATTGTTGTATTTGAAGGACCATCGTTAAATAAGAGGAAACCCAGTACATAGTAGGTAAAGTAGTTTTAAGATTATCGTTCTTTTTGTTCATAGCGCAAGCTCATGTAGTAATTAAAAGTATACCAAATAAAAAAAAAGTCTTAAAATTTGACATACTATTAACTTTTAAGGTTTAAATGTTTCGTTTATGAGCTTGACACCCCTGAAATTCGGATGACTGGCTGACGGATCGAATCTAGCAGAAATATAAATGGATATGAATGCGTGTGAAACGACAAAAGTATTTTCACACTGAGTGTACCTTTCATAACCGAAACCTAAACCGTGATAAAAGGACTCGCCTGATGAAAGCATTTTTCAGACACAACAATAGCTCTTCAGCGATGCCTTAATGAGGTATTGTCACGGATCCGTCCAGTAGCGCTTAGAATTATTACCTCAATCCCTAACTTTACCTTGTCTTTATTTTTATCACAAATCATTTAGTTTCATTATCTAAGGAACGATTCTCAACCTTAGATGGTTGTTTGGTTATTATCCTTAATAAAACCAGCATTTAAAAACTACTGGTTGGCTTTTAAATGACTATAAATTATTATTATGTTTTTTATTGCGCACATAAATACATAAAAGTTTTTACAGTAAATCAGTTTATAAAGGTGAGCTTATCTCTCTAAGAGATCTTATCCAGCCAACCTAACTGGTGTGAAAGAAATCTTATATTTAAACGGGCACAGTAATGTGCATTTAGAAGTGTAAAAAGAAAATTATTGTGGTCTTATAAACCAAATTTAATATAAGCAGCAAATGTTATGTTTCATATCTTAAAGGTAAATGCAACTAAATGAGCACTCAAAAGTTTCATGAGTGCTCTTTTGATAAGGCCATTTTTTTGTCCCTAATTATGTCCATATTGCTGCACTGGTGGATACGAGCATCTTTTACTTTGGCTCCAATATTTAAATTGTAAAAATCGTCTGTTCTATAAACAAGCTACACATTTTATGTGATTTTACTGAAAGTGCCATAATAGCGGTTGTTTGTATGCATGAGCAGAACGAAATTCTAAAATAACAGAATCATTCAAAAGTCTATAGATTATAAAATGTAAACACAATTACGTGTAAACTCTTTTAAATAAAGGATATGTTTGCATGCGTATTTTTTAAATCAACTGCACAGCTTGACTGTGTGTGATATTAATGATATTATGATATTATGATATAATATTTCAAATATTTTAATAAACTTTATTAAGATTTAGATTGTCTCGGAGTGTCAGGAATAGTTTTAACACTGTATTTATATGGTAATTTCTCTTAGTATCAAAAGTGACAAAATTATTATTTTTCGTTATTATTCAACACACACACACAAAACAATAACTTACAAACAAGCTAGTCTTAAAACGATTTGAAGAGAAAAATACATAAGTAAGCCTCAGGCAAACCTACAAATACATAAAAATATATTTCACTGCCCTTTGCTCTATAATAAAGTGTCACCTTTCCGGGTAGGGTGATTGATCGTGGGGTTTTGATCACCACCAACAGTGACACAGAAAATATTGCTAGAGAATGATATAGGTTACTAGATTCCAAAGCCGATTGATATTAGAGTCGGTGTATCAATGTGCTCTATATAATAATACAGGATGAAATTTTAACCACTTTCTAAAATTTGTATAGGCGTTCAGTTTCGTATTTTGAGCCTATTCATGAAGTAAAAAATGTAAATCAAGTTGTCACCCAAACATATTTTTCGCGATATAGTTTTCAATTTAACCGTCCTAGACCTGTTAAGGTATAAATAAAGGGAAAATCAAAAACTTCTGAATAGTATCGCATTGAATGAATGAGATGCGCAACGCGAAAAAAAAGTGTTGCTAGGCGGCCGTATTAAAAATTTTAGATTTTTTTGGCACATTTTCTAAGGGCTGTATCTTGACATTTTTGGACTGGGCTATACCAAAAGAAAAAATACATCATTTGTTTTTTGTCTCGTAGATTGATATATTAAAATTTGGAAGGTGGTTAAAATTTCACACTGTATGTACAAAGAATTTCACCTAATATCAACAGATAAGTATGTCGTGCTTTTTATCAGTCCAATAGTATCGAACTAAGTTTTTAGTTTTTGTAGCCTGACAATCCTATTTGCTTAACTTAAAGGAATATATATTTTCTAATAATAGTGCTAACTTGAGCTAATACATATAAAAGCCATATAGTAAAATAGTTGCGCGGTGAGCGATGACAAGTGATGCCATGAAAAGTGTGTATTGTTCCGTACCCAAAGGGTAAAAACGGGACCCTATTACTAAGACTTCGCTGTCTGTCCGTCTGTCCGTCGCTCTGTCACCAGGCTGTATCTCAAGAGCCGCGATAGCTAGACAGTTGAAATTTTCACAAATTATGTATTTCTGTTAACGCAATAACAACAAATACTAAAAACAAAATAAAATAAATATTCAAGGGGGGCTCCTATACAACAAACGCGATTTTTATGCCCTTTTTTGCTCGATATGAATAATGGCAACAGGTAGGCACTTAGAATATTAAAAAAACACTCAGTTGTATTTTAACTTTGATGATAAATAAATAATAAAATTAAAATTTATATTTAACCCCTTAAATATAAATTTTGGAGACCCCGGCTCCCATACAAAAATGCCATGTTTCGACTGTTTTTGTTCGATATCAATAAATGGTAACAGGTAGGCACTACAATAACTAAATTAATGTAGGTACCTACTGTTGCTTACCCAGTCAATGGGACGGAACCCTTCGTGCGCGAGTCCGACTCACACTTGGCTGATTTTTACATTACATCAACAATGGGTTGAACAATTACAATTTTTTTGTTCTTTTTGATAGTTTTTTATTTAGACAGATATAATTTGCTATTTCTTTTCTATGTCTTCAGAAAATAGGAGTAAGACTATGTATTAAACAAGCACCAAATTTTGTTGACGTGTGGGTAGCCTATTTCGACTGTAAATTGCAAAGCCTCGTTGCGTTAAGACGCCAAAGTTGGGCGATGTTATCTGAACATCTCAGGCTAGGTTAAGCTAAGGTAAGCTAGAGAAAGGTCTACGAGGATTAGCTTACTCCTAATTTACTGTTCTTGTGCACATATCGCCGATATAAAGTTTATACTGTGCCCTTAAAACTATTTTAATGGTGGATTATCCTTTGTTCATTTTGAGGAGAAGGGTTTGTATTCATCTATGCTTATCTGTCACTCATTTAGACATCCTAGCAGTTTATTGTTTTAATTGTAGGTGTTAACTGTATTTGTATTTTAGTATTGCCACAAGTCCTGTTTACAGAGTACGAGTATTTAAAATTAATGATTACACAATAATAATACTTAATATAACAAATATAAAATCTCTTAAGATTTTCGTCAGGCGTATGATACTTGAATGCCACGTATGAAAATGTTAATCTGTACATTCAATTGTGGTGACCACCGTGGCGGAGTAGCGTACACACCGGTTTTCAAGGTGTTCAGAGGTCCAGGGTACGATTCCCGGACGGGTCAATGTAGAAAAAAATGTGTTTTTCTACATTTTTTTGTTCTGGGTGTTTGGTGGTACCTTCGTTATTTATGATTTCTAAAATACGAGTGCTTTAAATAGTTATTCAAATTGGGATCAGAACAATGTAGGTATGTGATGTTGTCTGCATTTATTATTATCATTTATTAATTGTTTGAACATTCATAACTATAATCTTGAATTACATAATTAATAAGAACCAAAATCACTTTATCCCAAAGACTTGAGCGACCGAAAACAGATCGCCCTTTGGAATCAAATATCAAAAGGTATTTTGGCGAGTGGCCACAGAACTTATTATAGGAAAATTTCGTCTGGGACCCTTACGTGAGGAGAAACCGAATCGCTTGGCATGAAAATGATATGGCGATATCAAACATTTTATCAATATAAATCAAACTTTCCATAAATCAATTGTACTGGTGGTTCATAAGTTTTAGACTTGGGTTGGTAGCTTGAAGTAAATTCAAGCTCTTTTATATGCAAAATTTTCACACCAGCAGAAAGTCTCAATTAAGGCTAATTTTATCTTTTGAAAAGAATTAAAAAAGGAGGATAGAACTAAATTAATAGCGTTTTTTTTCAGATACTCGTTAGTCAGTGGCTACGCCATTCCAATAAATTAAAATAACAAAAAAGTTTCATATAATTTTGTTTAACGGCTTTGTTTTATTTTATTTTTTATTACCGTTGATGGAAACTTTTAAATTAAATTAATATTATAATGGAATACCCTTTTTCCGATTTTGAATTTGGGTTATTTTTGGTTTTGGTGGTAAACATAGCTATAAAAAAAATTCCCTTGCTCACAACCCTCACTTGCTATTTGTAAGAAGTTCAAAGAATTTGTCTACGTAACAATAAATTATATTATCTACCCTTGGCTTCTGCAATTCAGAATGACAAACGTGTGTTGAAAGATCCTCAGGATCTAATAGGTAATAAAGTATTTTCGGTCTCCAAATGCGTTTGTTTTTCGCAACCACAAGAAGCTGATGTTATTCTGGGTTGTTAGATAAGGGCAGGCTACGATGACAAATAACTGTGACGTTGCCTCCTGCAAAATATTGGTAAGGAATAGGGTCGCTCGTCGAGAAGCGTAAAAATAAAAATGGTTGATTGATTTAGATCCCATCGGGCAGGATAATTTAGTCCCGGACGAATATCAAAGAAACAAGGTCAAACTTTTATTCAAAATTCGAAGTACGTACTTTTTAGAACAATCCAATTAATACAAAGCGTCGCACCATTTGTGATAGCTTTGTTAGACAATTTCCTTGTTGCGGCGTTTTGACCCTTACATTCTAAAAACATCGGTTTTCTTTAATTATACGAATTTCCTGTTCTATATTTGTTCTTTGTTGTTGTGCAATTAATTGTTTTTTTGGGTTATTCCCAAAGGTCGACATCTCTATTGTTTTCAAAAAACGTAAGTTAATACTTTGATTCCCAACCGGTTCAAGATAAAAAAGCATTTTCTTTCCCAGCGGATCCATGAGAATATTTGGTACAGTCAACAGTAAAATCTGGGTAAAAGGATAGAAAGAAAATTATTTATTATCAAAATAAGAGAAAGCAACTAGATAAAAAAGGAATCTTAATTTTGACAGACTGCATGTCTTTGGACTTGACATAAAAATAGTTTTAGAATAATTACCGTAAATCATCTCATCTTACACTAAAACAGACTTAAGCATTAAAAAAATCACAACTTTGGCAGAATCAATACAAATCATTTCATTTTACACTAAAACGAAAAGCATTAGAAACACAGTTTTGATAAAACATTGTAAGTCATCTCTTCTTACCCTAAAATAGACTTAACATTTAAATAATCACGGTTTAGGTACAACAACTATAAACCATTTTATCTTTAACTAAAATAGACGTTGTTCTGGCGATTCAAATAGCACAAACTATACACGAGAGTTTGTGTTGTTTCTGCTAATTGTACTTCGAATATTGGGAATTGGAATTCATATATATAAAATTTAAAAATTTATTTTAAAATTTCATGGACCCGGTAGGAAAAGAAGAACAATAGAGTCGTGGATATTTGGGAATAACCCTTTTTTATTTTGTCACGCTATTTTTGTTCTGCTACAGATTATATTCTCGTTGTTAAAGTATATTGCTAGAAAATTATATTAAACGATCGCACCTACTCACTTTTGCCATAAATTTATAATGTATTGTGTAAAGTATATTTGAAACCACATAATTTACCTTTGAATGATATTTCGGTTCATTAGTCTCATTGCGTAATGATCGGTGAAGGACCAAGATATCGAAGCAGGGCTAATCGAGTTAGTTTAGTTTATCAACTAAACACCGTGCCGAACAGAGTCAAGATATCTTAAGTATAACTTCCACGCCATTCAACATGGTGGCTGTAAAATTGAGACCCTCAAATCACGATTATACCGTCTGGCCAAGATTTTGTCCAACATCAGCCAGTATTCGAGTGTCGTCGATTTAGAAAAAATGCTCTTGTGATCTTGACAAATGCCTTCGAACCGACCGGCGTGTGTAGGCGATTACCTCCATCATTCTTATTTTTTTATTCTTATAAAATGTTATTCGAACACGGATAGTAAATCGAATTTTGCTGACTTGCTATCCGGGTTTGGCGTTTATCATGATCACTAGCCCGCTTTTGTTTACCAAACAAACAGTCATAAGATATGATTACTTGTGATAACCTCTAAAATTATATTTTAATATCTTACTAATTGTTGACCGCGATTTCGAACCGAACTTTATTGCGAAATACCTACTATAAAAATTTCGTAAGAATTGGTCGAGCGGTTTCGGAAGGATTTAGTAACAAGCACTATGACACAAGAATTTCATATATTAGATTTAATCCTTAATTTAAATAGCGAATTGTTTTGTAACTGTTGTTTAAAGCGTAGTGTGAGTTAACACGAAACTTTTTCTTTGACTGTCTCATAATAAATAATAATGTTTGACGATTGATAAGTAAATAAATAATTTACTCTTCTGAAAATTTTATGCCTACCAAATAACGTTATGTAAAAGATATTAACAAGACGATTAGGGTATATAGGTAGGTACCTATATTCAGATGGGACTGCCTTTGTTGCTATTAATACTTGAAACGTGCTCGTACAGGAATTTATACTTGTTCTGTTTTCGTCATTAAAATCTAAATAAAGCTGAATTTAAATTCTAATAATTTATTCCTCAGATAAATAAGGACATCGCTCTAATGAATCTCATGGTAAAGATGTTGAGTTTTAAGATGTTCCGGGTTAAATTTAGAAGGAAATAATTCGTACGATAAACTTTTTCGTATGTTTTTGTGGTAAATTTATATATTAAAATAGAAACCGCATGAATTCCACTTTGCAAATTGACTCCGATAATACAATTATTAGACCCTTCCGTTATTTTTAATTCTTTATATTGTGTGGTACCGTCACAAAATACAGTACCACCTCCTTTTTCCTTTGGTGTTGTAAGACGCGACTTAAGGAGTACCGGGAGAAGAAGATCGGCAGAGCCTTCTCTTTACCAAAGCCCTCTCTTTTTCTCTTTGCCAAACTACGATCACCACTACCTGTCAAGCGTGGCGATACATCGAAATCTTCCATTTGGCAGTGGACACATAAGGGATAATGCTGGATAGAGTTTCGATTTGACAGAGACACATAGCTAAATTAATTGTACTGAAAATTTTACAATAAATATGAAATAGCTGTAGCTATGAAATATTAAATCTATGGCTGTACTTGATAGCATAAAAATAACTCGTTATTAAGATATTGATATCAATAAGACAATTACTTAAATAAAAACTTTGAGAGCTTTAGGTGCGACTCAAATTTGTAAAGTTCATAAAAAGTTTCGTTGGATCTCTATAAGGACCCTAACATAGATACTACAGAATCGAGGAGACAGTTTTGAGTCCCACCTAAGGTCGCCGAAATTTTCGTCCAAGCAATTATCATTTGGACGACCATTTGGATCAGCGGTAGTAAACGCTGCTTCAGCCATGGGTCGCGGGTTCGATCCCCGCACAGTACAAACATTTGTGTGCATGAACATGTCTGTTTGTACTGGTCTGGGTGTTTTATATATATTATAAGTATGTATTTACAAAAAAAAAAGTACATTTATCGGTTGTCTAGTCCCCATACGACAGGGTACTTAATTGTAGCTTAATTTGGGACTAGATGGCTCTGTGTGGCCCAGTGTGGCATGTCCTAAAATATTTATTTATTTATTTTCAATGCTACAAAAACTATGACGAAGTTGTAGTATTCATTTTCTTTCGTAACTTACTGTATATTTCATTCCGTCTAAAGGACACGAATCTCTCCCGGGGGAATTGTTTGGTGTTGGACGCGTCTTGTTTTTCTGTTTATTTATTCCGCATGGAGTCAGCTATTCGTCATGCCCGGCCCAATACTGTCTGTTGGTGTCGACGAGCTACCGTCAGAGGGCGTGAGGGGAATTCGTACCGACCAGGTGAAACATTGTCGGCATTACAGATGGTGGCCTACATTTGTACTTTTTCAATACATGTTAAGATTGAAAACAAACCAGCAGTGTTTGCTGTTACGAAATTTTAATTCAATTTCGAACGAGTAAATTTTTTTAGTGTTTCGTACCACAAGAATGAAAAAGGGACTTTTATAGGATCACTTTGTTGGCCGTCTGTCTGTCAAGACTACGCCGCATTAGGGAATGCAATCCCGCAACATAATTTCAATCCCGGTATTTGCGGATATAAGGGTTATTGGTCCCGTGGGATCCTGGTATTTGCGGGATCCCGCGTGATGCTAACAGTGGCCATTGGTAAGAGGATAGCAATACTGTATCATAAATACTTAATATGATATTTAAGCATTTTAATTGCAATTATAATATCAATATTTAAACTTGAAAAATTATGTCTCAGTCAGGACTTGAACCTGCATCTCTTCGCATGCCGAGCGCGGAATAAAATAAACTAAAAATAAAACAATAAATTACATCGTATTTTATTGATTAATTTACACAACTTGAATTTTGCCGTATGCGAATTTTATGCTTTTAGAAAGTATTTCCAAACAATTACTGTACCGGCAAAGACTTTATAAATAATGTTCGACATAACTTTACATTTCCTTCTGTGTTAGTGCAAGAAAAGCCAAAAGAATGCAGTGAAAAAAAAAATTCACCACAATAAAAAATAACACGTTATTGGGTAACGTTACGCACAATGACAAATTGCAGCTTCTGACAAAAAATAGGCAGGCAAACACCGCGCGCGTAGAAGAAAGCCCCCGTCCCCGCTGCGTACTTTGTTCCCGTCCGCCATTAGCTAGCTTCTCTCTATCTGGCTGAGTCACGGGAGCAGTGCTGCCAGAACGTGGGAAAAAAGGTGGGATACTCTGTACCCACGTTTGAGAAGTACTGCGCGGGAGTCAGTTTAGGCCCATCCATTTATCGAATATCGATGCGCAATCCCGCTAGATATTTGTGCGGGACTGATCCCGCAAAAATCGTGCGGGATCTCGGTATTTCGGGATCCTGGTATACTGGTATTGCATTCCCTACATGGGATCAACATGAAATAAAAATCATTTACTCATATCTACAGTCTTTAGAAACAGTGAAATGTCAAACTACTAAAATATTTGTGGCCTAATATACCAAAACGTAAATTGCGACCATTTTCATAAGGTATTTTGTTTTCGTCGTTGACCTACACAATGAAATTTGTGTCTTAAAATACAGTCTTATACTACTTGTATAAGGAAATATGTGAAAACCAAATATTTGTAATTAAATCATTAAATATTTCAGGGAAAAGTTTGTAAAACACTGGACTCCATTTCTGAACTAATTATAATAATCTACGGACTCCTCCATGGTCGATTCTGAATCGCACTTGTGCGGTTTTTAATGTGTATGAATGAACATGCATCACAAAACTACATAACTTCAATGGTTTTTGATAGAAACCATAATGGCTATCTCTGTCAGGGCATAACGCTGAAGTGCAATCGTAGTGGTATCTTGACACACTTTGATCTTTTGTGATGTCAGCTAAAAAGAGGTAAAAAATTTAAGCATGGCAGATTTAAAAAAATAAAACTTATAGACAATTTTTTTTGAAAAGTACTTCTAATGAATTTAAATCGGTGCCAAACAAAAAATCACTAATAATAACCATTATACATTGACTTAAATTGGATGGCTTATTACATATTTTTCGTCCGCTTAATTTTTACTAACAAAAGTTTTGTGCCAGTTTCATTTTGGATAGAATGCAGCCATAAATAATATTCATAAGGCTACGATTCTACGATATTCGTAGCAACTTGTTCCGGCGTAGTGTTACGTGGTATCCCGTAGCCACCAAAACATGATTATTATATGCTACGAGTTCTGTGATGCTATCTCTGATAGCATGGCGGTTCTCAAAACCCTGAAGAGCAACATCATTACATCCAGCCTTATTTACGAGTGTCACCTGGCCCTTGAGGACATTGTCATAAGGAACAGTGTCACCTTACAATGGATCAAAGGACACAGCGGCGGGCAGTGATGCCGCAGACCAACTCGCTAAAAGGGGATCGGATCTTACGGTTTTGGCCCCAGGCCACACCTGCCTATCCCCTTTAACCAATACAGGTCATGACTGCGACATCAAACCCTAGTCAAACACACCGACCGCTGGGTCAATATCAGCAACTGCAGACAGTCCAGAGAGGCCGTACCGGCTCTTTCACCGCGTCTGACTCGCAACTTAATCACCCTGAACAGAAGTGACCTTCGAAGAGTAGTGGGATCACTGACTGGACATATCCCCTAAATAAACATCTCTTCACCATTGGTGCCACAGATAGCCCCCTATGTAGAGGCTGCCTGGAACAGGCAGAATCGGCTGCCCATGTGATTTTGGAATGCACAGGGGTAGCCACCCACGGGCATCTATCCTCGGCACACCGAGTTCCGTTTCAGAAACCTGTGAACGTCCTAAAAGACTTCTGTGCTTCTGGAAGGAGTTGGGGTGGTTGGACTAAACACCCTAATCCCCCCTACGCATAATGGGCCAAGTGGAGCCTAAATGCGGAAAAGGGAGCCCGTTACCAATATGCTACAAGATTACAATTGAAATCACATGAACTTGTTTCAATATAACTAGTCATTAAAGCTTAAAAATCTTAAGAAAACCATTTTTGTTTGTTGTTTCATGGCCGTTCCATCTATGTTGCTTTTTGTCCAAATAATTAATTCAGCCTTTATTTACTTATCACCGCTTCAATTGTTCACTAGTAAGGTAACATCGAATTACCCTAACGTCATTATAGACAGCTAGAAGCGGTGTGACATAACATTCAGTTGGTTGGCACTAACAAAGACACATAATTAATGCTCTCCCAACATTGTAATTACAATCTCAGTCGTAGACTTTGATGAATCGTTCCGCAGAAACCAATGAACCCAACATGACGAGCTGTTTGGTATCTAAATAATATACTTCTAATGCTTTAGCAATAAAGTGCACAATTGAATAGAACATCGAAGAGACACCACTATTCATTTCTCATAGTCGATAAAATAGATTTATCCCATTCAAAACACAGAACTGTGCACAATTTATCAGACATTGTTAGGTAAATGGCTCTGATATTATAAATTTATTTAATTCTACGTTTTGAGATGGGATACATATATTTGATTAATCCGTCTAATAGAGCTTTATTAATATACCTACTTCTATTTGAAAGAATAGGTAGATGCACAATGAATCACAAATTTTCTTTAATTTTAAATAAAGATGCATTACTTTTGAAATAATTAATAAATTTACAAGTTACAAAAAATATACCAAATGTTTTATTCATAACGTTGGAATTAAAATGAATAGAAAATCTGATGATGTTATGAAAGTACAGCCTAGATTACTCTATTATTGTTCTGATTCCTGTATAATTTTGCAATAAATTTATTTGTCCAAAAGATATTCATAAATTGCTTCTTCTTATATTTTAGCTTGTTCGTTACATCATTGTGAATGTTTGCTAAAACAATGGAGACTTTAAAAAAAAACAATCAGACTGTTGTGATGTATTTGTAAGTTCTTTGTTATTCAGTCGATTAAGTTTTTAATAAAATGCTTGCAATTTATGAGCAGTCGCAGTTTCGTCGAGTCATTGTTTGTGTCAGCACGTGGTGTCAGCACATACAATTTGGGAATAAATCTGTCAATAAAATATATTTTTTATTTTTCTACAAAAATAACAATAATTTATATATGCAATTAACTAAATCTATGTCTACATCATACATAAAATACACATGTTGTTTCTAAATGATGTTTAAATGTCGATTTTCTCACCATAGAATCAATTTGAATATTTTACAGTGATAAAATCTTAAGAGACTGCAAACTAATAGGACAATTTTTTTATGAACCGCAGATCGCATCTTGGGAAGAGCTCGCCGCGTTATCGTCTTGGTTGCTTCCAGCTCTGGGGAGTATTTGTCACACTCCATTTTACCAGAACATTAGACTGATAAGAAGCTCCATTTGTTGAAACTCAAAAATATCATCACTTTTAAAGTAAAAATAAGGTTTCTTATCTTGGAAAAGGGCGTTTAAACTATTAATTTTGCGCATTGGGTGTGCTTCGTTTTAGGATTCCTTGTTGACTACGAAACCCTATAGTTTAACCATATGGTTTTGCCTGGTCTGGTTTGCACATGTAAAGTAGCGTTGAAAATATTTTTTCTAGCCTATTCCACGGTTTGGGTAATCACCGGATAGGTATTACGACATGTGAATGTCATACTTTATTTGATATTTTAGCAACTTAATTGCACTTATAATATCAGTATATAAACTTGAAAAATTTTGTCTCAGGCGGGACTCGAACCCGCATCTCCTCGCATGCCGGGCGGGCGCCATACCATTAGGCCACCGAGACACTGCGACACGGCGCGAATTTTTCAAGCATTTTCTTACGCTGTGAGCCAGCGTTGTTTCATCAAATGTTAGGAGTTTGCACCCTTAACACCCGAAAGAAACATCTTTGCAGATGTTTGACAGTCAGTTAAGATGAAACAGCTATTTATATACTTTATTTGATATTTTAGCAACTTAATTGCACTTATAATATCAGTATATAAACTTGAAAAATTTTGTCTCAGGCGGGACTCGAACCCGCATCTCCTCGCATGCAGGGCGGCCGCCATACCATTAGGCCACCGAGACACTTTCAAGCATTTTCTTACGCTGTGAGCCAGCGTTGTTTCATCAAATGTTAGGAGTTTGCACCCTTAACACCCGAAAGAAACATCTTTGCAGATGTTTGACAGTCAGTTAAGATGAAACAGCTATTTATATACTTTATTTGATATTTTAGCAACTTAATTGCACTTATAATATCAGTATATAAACTTGAAAAATTTTGTCTCAGGCGGGACTCGAACCCGCATCTCCTCGCATGCCGGGCGGGCGCCATACCATTAGGCCACCGAGACACTGCGACACGGCGCGAATTTTTCAAGCATTTTCTTACGCTGTGAGCCAGCGTTGTTTCATCAAATGTTAGGAGTTTGCACCCTTAACACCCGAAAGAAACATCTTTGCAGATGTTTGACAGTCAGTTAAGATGAAACAGCTATTTATATACTTTATTTGATATTTTAGCAGCTTAATTGCACTTATAATATCAGTATATAAACTTGAAAAATTTTGTCTCAGGCGGGACTCGAACCCGCATCTCCTCGCATGCCGGGCGGGCGCCATGCCATTAGGCCACCGAGACACTGCGACACGGCGCGAATTTTTCAAGCATTTTCTTACGTTGTGAGCCAGCGTTGTTTCGTCAAATGTTAGGAGTTTGCACCCTTAACACCCGAAAGAAACATCTTTGCAGATGTTTGACAGTCAGTTAAGATGAAACAGCTATTTATATACTTTATTTGATATTTTAGCAGCTTAATTGCACTTATAATATCAGTATATAAACTTGAAAAATTTTGTCTCAGGCGGGACTCGAACACGCATCTCCTCGCATGCCGGGCGGGCGCCATGCCATTAGGCCACCGAGACACTGCGACACGGCGCGAATTTTTCAAGCATTTTCTTACGCAGTGAGCCAGCGTTGTTTCATCAAATGTTAGGAGTTTGCACCCTTAACACCCGAAAGAAACATCTTTGCAGATGTTTGACAGTCAGTTAAGATGAAACAGCTATTTATATACTTTATTTGATATTTTAGCAACTTAATTGCACTTATAATATCAGTATATAAACTTGAAAAATTTTGTCTCAGGCGGGACTCGAACCCGCATCTCCTCACACACAGGCAGGCAAGGCACAGTAAATTTTAGAAAGTAAGTAAATTATGTATGTAGTAATAATAGGTGTTTATTTGTTCTTTTGTATTGAAATATTATGTAATTATGGCGTCATCCTCTCTGTCCGTCTACTACAAATTGTATTGTTGTGCCCGAACAGGGTCTATAATGAACTGTCTACATCATACTTTATAACATCCTTGTAACATTATAGAACGCAATAAAATATTTGAATTGAATTGAATTGGCTAGTCTTGACTAGGTCACGGTAATTAAATAAGGCTTTCTTAATATTATTTGACAGCAAGCAATTATTGAAAACATGAACAAGGGTGTTGCGCAGCTTTTTAAGATACGAGTAGTATAAAAGAAAAAGGAAAATTGTGCTCAAAGTTAAATTTTTCCAACAGTAAAAGTTGGTAATACGAACGTTTATTTCACCAGCAGATTCTTTAAAAGATTGTCCTGGAGTTAATTCAGTTATCATCCTCTTTTATGGTTATCGGGGGAAACTTTCGAACAAATTTTCCGTTTGCGTAACCACCTATCTGCTTAAAAATATTTTGATTAACTGTGATTCAGTTGTTTTTTGTAAGATGGTTCCTGAGTCACTAATTCACTCATCTTAAAAAAACAACGAGTACTAGCACATCTAATCATACCTACTATATCTTTGTTATGGGCCTAGGTTTCTGATGGTATTATTCTAGGTTTTTTTTCATCACTGGCCTTGGATACCTGTGCCAGTGAGATTATGCCGTCCGTTAGATGTTCCCAGTGTTGAAATAGGATGTTTTAGTTCTCTCGCAGGAATTCGCCATTAGCCCAGGGGTGCCCTTCGCGGTGTTAACATGCTCTATCCGGACAAAAGGAAACATACATGGATTCACCTTAAGTTAAGCCTTCCGACTAAGGTTATTGATGAACTATGTTCTGTATAAGTACATTTTTAGGCACACATTTTAACTACAGTAGGATGTACTGTTTCAAGCTTTAATGGTCACTATCATATGAGTTTGTTTTGTTTCTACCATATTATATTTTGTTTTTTAAGGGTTTTTGATATTTTGGGACTGTTGCGACCGCCCTGACCACGAAAGAACAGTCTAGAAATCACGAAAAAAACTCACCCGTACGGCATAAAAATAATACAAAGGTTGCTGTTGTTTTTCATAATTATCAGGTATTCACCGTACAAAATTTCTGCAACATTCCGTCTCAGACGGTCAGAGTTACTATCGTATTTATTGTGTTAATATGGACTTAAATTTGACTATTGTAATAGAAATGTACTCCCACAGTTCTCTTATTTATTGCCGCCCTAATGTACCATCTCTATTCTACTCGAACGGTTTACGAAATGCTTTGATAGTATAATTAAATTGTATCTATCGAACTATTGTCCTTTGTCTCTACCACGACCTTAATCGTTTGTTAACACTAAACAATTGGGCAGGATAACTGTTACAAATTTAGTATTAATAGGATTAAATATATTAGGGGTTAAAGTATGAAATTGCCGTTTTGTATGGACGAAATCGAGAAAAGTCATTTTTCCATACTAACAATTTTTTTTTTAAAACGCCTGACCCGTTTTCGATGTAATTAAAGGTGACAGTTAGATGGTTATAAAGCTACGCATTATAGTATTTAAATTTCTGAAAATCAAAGTATATAATACTAATATACTTAATTGAAGCAAGAAGGTCAGCTGACACATTGTAAGGGGTCTTTTTCAACGACTTCCTTTGAAGTAATAGGCCCTAGTATTGCATGTTTTTTTAGTCAAAAGTTACTTTATTTAGTTTTTGATACAATACAAAAAGAATTACGCAATAATATGACTATACTTAAGAGCTATAAACAAAATAAAAAGTGGTTAAATAATCGGCAATTTCATACTTTAACCCCTATTATTATGTCCATCCCTAGCTTTGTTCTTTATTTATTTAAATGGAATTTTTTAGTGTTGTAGACATCTGATAGAAATTTTTGGATTTGTCGTTAATAACTAGTCTAGCTCAAATTATTTATTGTATTTATACATATTTAACACGAACATGGTGTCAACTTAACATACATTTAACATTAAAATAATTTTCCTATCATAAAACACAGTAAGGAAGATATATAAAGTAGCATAAGGTTAAAAATTTAGTTATCGTAACACCAGAACAATAGTTATCTAGACAAATCATATTTTGTGACTGCCGTTAGAACTGAGCTTACATCAGATATTGTTGAAATAATTCATTTATGGCACTGATGTTAGGTATATCGCATGCTTAATGGAACACTGACCTATTCATAGATAGGTCACAATTGAATTACGTATAAATACAGGCTTCTGCTAGCGCCATCTACCATATACTGTTTGAATAATTTTGATGTAACGCGATGTTGCCGCCCCAGCAATATATCTGTCTCTTTCATTTTGTGGGATCTCGCGCCGTGCTTCCGTCGAATAACGACTCGTGCCAGTTTGTGTCTGACAGTTGTGCAGTGAGGCTAGTATTATTTTATTGAATGAAGACCCAATCGTTGTTGAGTCTGTTTACGACTAAATGCAAAGGTAAGTTTCATCAAATTTTATAATCTTATATAGACAAATTAAGATTTAGATCAGTTTACTACAAATTTTAATAATATATTACGTGAAACAATCTATCTTATGCCAGTTTATCACTAAACGGTAGTAATTTTTTCAAGACCCATTATGAGTTGAGTCAGTTTAACATTAAAATCTATTCTTTATAAAAGGTAACGCTTTGTAACATTCAAGTTTAAGTCTGTTTACTACTAAAAGTTGCTGTAAATAAGGAGACGCAATTATAGTTAAGTCTTTGTTTGAATAAAAATTTATGTATTTCAATGCGAACTTTTTTCAGTGCCTATTAATATTTTATGATAAGTCATTGTTAGTCTAAATACTGCGTAGATTTTTTTATTTGTAAATGAGGAATAATATTAACTATTTCTGTTTTAGGTTGAAAATGGCAACCAATAGGTCGAAAAAGATAGTGGAGCTTGTCCAGCTTCAGATTAGAAACCCGGCGTCACAGCTGGCAACACAAGAAAATGAATCGGTGCTATCAACTGAAGTGCAGGTAACAATTTCAAGTAACTTTAAAAATATATAATACTCGTATCCATGTGTTTAATTTATATTTATAGTATTATTAATACTAAAATACGTTTTTTATTGTTAAAGATGTTGACTGATACAACAAACAAGCCCGAAAATCAGCGTTACCCAAATGTACAGGAATATTTTGAGATTTCGGAATTAGATTCAGTCAGCAATGAAAATCCCCCACATTATAACACCACAGTTGTCCACAGTAACCTATTAATAAGACTGACACTTAAGTTTTTGTTATTTTTGTCTGCCACTTGTGTAAAGTGTTACAATAAAAAAACGATAATTATATTTGTCTTTTATTTAATAAAAAACGCAAATATTCAGTTAAGACATGGACTGTAAATTTGAATAAAGCGACCTAATCTCTAAATTTGTTTGCCTAAAGTAAGCATATAAAGACTAAACACTGAATAAGTCACTATAAATAATAAATTATTTAAACTGAAACAGGCTTAAAACTTAATGGATCATTTGCGTTTTTAAATATTTGCTTTACTCTTTATAAAAAACTGGCTTAACTTAGAATGTACTTTTTATAATAGTTTTAAAAAATATATAATGGTATTTCCAAATTCTATAAAACTCAGGTTTTATTAATAGTTCATTAAACTTTCAAAATACAAGCAGTCATGATTAATAAATAAATTAGTTTTAAACTTATGCACCAATAAGTAGGATAAGTCCTCATCGCAAGATCTTCTTTGGCCATTTCCCAAAAATCAATATTTTTGAGTTAAGTCAGTATTCCATTAAGCATGCGATATGATGTAATTTATTTGTAGGTGTGTTTAATTTTAAGTTTTACTTTATTTTCATTCTTTGCCTTTTTCTATCGGTTATCTTTTGGCTGAGATGATAATGATGAAATAGTGCAGATTACTTTCGTGTCCCAAGACGAAAGTTCTTTGATTAGTGTGTGCTGACAGTAATAAATTATGGAACAAAAGGGTGGTTATCTAATATGAGTCTCAACGGAAGGCTTTAGGTCGCACAACGAGCAACGGAGAGAGCGATGTTTTAGGCCTACGTGATAAAATGAGATATCAGAAATCTGTGTAGAGCTAAGGTAACTGACATCGCTCGAAGGATTCCTGAGCTAACGGGACACAAAGTAAAAGGAACTAATGGCTAGCGGGGTGAGAAGGTTCTGGAATGGTGACCGCGCTCCAGACGACGACAATGAGTTTTGGACCAATGTTCTGGTGAAAGTCACGGAAGTCGGAAAGACGCTGAATATTGTTAGCGCGGACCGATCGTCGTGGAGATCCTTGGGAATGGTTATATAAGTGGTCATCATTTACCATTTATACCTAACTCGATGATTTTGTTCAATAGTCGTTAATATAGAGTAAAAAAAAGATGAAGACAGCCGTCAAAAAATTAAACATTCTTAATTGTGGCTAAAAAAGGTGATGGCAAACGTAAACGAATGGGAGAAAGCATTTGTTTGACGTAACATCGCATAAAGTGTCATAACATTGGAATTGGCATTGTTACAGTGAAATAAACGAGTGATGAGTCTCTGTTAATGTTAAGCAACGCTGGGAGCGGTCACTAGTTGGATGGGTGACCGTTTGTGGCATCATACCTACCATGAGTGCTTCCGTGCTTCGGAGGGCACGTTAAGCCGTCGGTCCCGGCTGTTGTCACGAGGTAACAGTCGCTAGGCCCTGTTGGAGGCCTTCGGGCGGCTTGAGAAATGTCCAATGCAACGGCGCGGCGGGGTGATGTTGCCACAGCGTCACCCTCGCCGTCCACCGACCCGCATTAGGCCAGCGAGAAGAAACTAAGGCCTTAACCCCTCTCCATAATAAGGAGCGAGACTCGTGCTCAAAATAGTGAGTGAAATGGGTTGTTACTTTACAGCTAGATAATGGATGCAGAATGTAATAATGCGTTTTCTTTTAGCACCGCTCTCATTTTCGCCTGCTGTTTCCTTTGCTCCCGTTCGTGCACCAGCTCTCACTCGCTACGTTGTAACCTAGGTGGAGGACTAACACCCGTATTTATAAACAAGTAAAAGTAATTACTTGACTAAAAGTAATTACATAGGTGACAATTTGTATGCCTTAATCTAGTAATTACTGGAAGTTAGAACTATGAAAAGTTAGTATTTTCAGCCAAATAATATGTCTATTAAGGGTGACCCATTTTCTTCACTTAAGCACTAGGTAGTAACATCTTAAGTTATGACTTTCGTAAGCAATAAGTAATTACTTCCTTATAAGTATGGGTGTTAGTGTGTCTCCAGCAAGTATTCACCTTATTCATAAATAGAAATAGTTGTCAAAATTAAAATAAATTCATATATTATTTTGTGTGGTTACAAGTTACAGAAGAAGTTACAGAATTTACCATTTAAATGATTTATTGATTTCAAAGCTAGCTGATTTCAAAGTCTTTTTGATTTCACAGCTACAAATGATATATATTTAAATGAATGTATCGTACTATATAGAACGCCCCGTTGGTCAAATACCGGGCCAAGATCTCGGGGTCCCGGGTTCGATCCCCGGGTTTAGCAACAAAAAGCTTCGAATTTTTGAACATTGCTCGGGTTTGTGAACTGCATTTGGCAAGCGTGGTGATTATGCCAGTACCCATCATTGCTGTGGAGACTTAAATTCAATGATGGAGGCCTTTTTCATGCAGTGGGATGATTATGGGCTGTCACTGTGCCATTTTGAAGAAATGGTATTTTTGAATAATATTCACTAATAGGTGAATATTGTCAAATACTTCTTTTTTTTTAGTAGTCATGCTAATAAATGATGCATGCTTTAAACTACTTATAAACTAAGTACCTACTATATAAAATAAAAGGAAGTAGTGTCCAAATAAAAAGCAAATTTCGAGTTGAACATTTCATTTATTATAATTATTACATCTTTGGTAAGTACAATGGCTTATGGGTTCATGGCCCCAGGAGATTGGTCTTTGGTTTCTTACTGTTTGGGTTTTTATTGTACGCTGTTAATGATAAATATAATGGTTATGGACAAAAATTAAATACTTGAAATTAAAAAAAACTTAAACAGGCCAAATTATCAGATTCTCAGAGTATGTGTAACTTTTTATTTGCTAATTTAGAACGTATCTGAGTAAAACACTAAAAGGCAGAGGCGCAAGTCATTATGAATTTTTAATCTTCCTATGCGTTAATATTTTTTTCAAAATGTTAATTAAACCAACCATCTTTATTCTTCTTATTTTAAATATAGTGTAACTATGCAAGGAGTTGGCAAATTTTCGGAAGTGACACAGAACCAGTAACTGAATTGATTTATGTAACAAAAATTTTGCATAGGGTAGAGTGGGGAAAAAAGTAACAGAGGACAATTTATTGTATCACCGGCAATATTTCTACTACCAAACCACAGGCGCGATGTCCCGTTAGCTTGAATACTTCTTCTACCACTACCTCTGCTCTCAGTCTTCCCTACTAAATTATTCCCATCTGCCGTTTAAGACGTTATATGCACCGCATAAGGTAATATGTCCATGTGAGAGCGTTAGACTTTATGTGGACGGCATAAGGTTCTTATGGAATTGGCATATGCCATTGATATTTGTTGAATGAGTGTACATTTCAGTTTTACTGACATTTACTCAAATATTTTCACGTGTTTTTTAGGTATAATTACGACAGTCAAAATAATTACGTTGAAGACCGAGTAAGTGTCTACAACTTATTAATTTTTTCGCACATCCTTGTAAAGCCACCATAATTCAACTTCACTTGAAATCAAAAGAAACCATATTTCAACTTGCTTTGTGATGGTCTGTTGATATTAAATTTGTTTGAAATTGAATTCTTCGATGGTCTCTCTATAGCGATAAACAATAAATGATCCAAAAGTAAGAAATTTTGATGGACGTGTAGACAATATATGTATGAGCAGGAACTAATACTACGTCGCAAAGGTCTAGAGTAGATCTTTGTATTCATTGACGTCATCGTGGTTTATACACTCATTAATTACTCATTGTTGTGGTTTAAATAAAGTTTACTAAAATCACTTAAACAATAAATAACTACCTCCAGTCCTGAGTTTCACTGACACTAATGAGCAATATGCAGGTGTAGGTTGTTAGACTACTGCTTCTAAATTAAATTAGGCTCAAGTGATTATAACTAAGATATTGTGTATTAATACTGTGACATGTTTATTCTATCATATTCGCATCGCCTTACTATATTAAACTGCTATCAATCTAAAATGGGGTTAAAAACATCGTTTCAAACGTCTTTCACAGTAACAAATATTCAGTAATGAGTAATCTATAGTCTTCAAAAATACATAAATTAGCACAATTGTTATAATTACATGTTCAAATAAAAAATATGAGTATATTGGTTGTAATACCTATCTATTCAACAAAACCTTACATTTTACACGTCTTTGGAAAACTTCGGTAGATAATAATTTCATTCTTAGATTACACTTAGTACAGTATCGTAAAAAACATTTATTCTTAACTATTATTATAGTTTATCAAATCCTATTTTATCAAGATACAATTTTGGAATGGTTATGTCCGGGGATCGAACCCGCGATCTCGGAGCTGGCGTTACTTTGAAAACGTATGTACGAGTATGCCACCCGATTACGGATGTCGTCTCTAATAACATTTAAAAACAATTCCGCAGTATATCGATATCCTATTTACAATTAGCGAGACATGTAGATAATTGGTAAGGGTTCTCGTGCAATATTTTTCTCAGCACCGTCTTCGATTCAATAACATCATTCGAAATCCTATGTCTTTGACATTCGCCTTATTTACCATAATATCACACGTTGATATTGTACATTTTGTACGAATCAATTTTATTGGGTAGGGTGGACTGGGGGCAGAAGTAACAGAAGGCAATCGATTGTGACATTGGCGATATTTTTCTACTGAATGGCATATATAGTACGCTTACAAGCTTGAATACGCGCAATGCGAGTACTAAAACACGCCAATGTTACATTTAATGTTGTCCTCCGTTACTTCTTCCCCCAGACTCCCTTAAATTATATACTACTTTGAGTTTTAATAGAAAAAAGGTGACCTTGAGTTAATGATCATGTATGGGAATTGATCATTCATAGGTAATATATTGTTGCCGCCAATAGTTAACCTCAAACGAAACACACTTAGCTCGCGTAATGAGACCTAATTACTCGATGTAGGTGTTAAATTTTAATCGTTTAAATTTTTAACTACACGTAAGCCTATCATTTGTTTGAAAAATAAACTGATATACAAAAAAACATATATTATAACTATCAATTGAATATCTTTTCTGACTTAGGTTAAATTTCAACTGACGACCTTTGGAAGATCAGACGTGCTTAGCCTAAGGTCGTTCCTAAAGTTTAAATTTCACCAAAATCCTAACGATTTTCTTTCATCAAAATAATAATATAATTATATACAAGTAGAAATAGTTTTAAACACTTTATAAGTTTTATCATATTTCGTAGCAGCAAAAGTTAATTTATTAAGCACAAACCTCTCATGGTTTTATGAAATAATTTTGTTGTTAGGAAATCAATTTCACGGCTGAAATACTATCTGAAAATTCTATCTTCGCCATTTCATTACAAATATAATATTTCAACATTAACGTTTCAAATAAATTTATTACTTTTAATACTTGCCCACCTGTATTGTAATTTATTTATATCTTACAATACTCGGAGTACTGTCACGACTAAATATGTATAATATAATACAATAGATAGTTTATTAATAACTATTTAATTAGATTAGATCAGAAGTGATAAAAATACAATATTTAGCTGTCTTTTTCATAACTTAAAATTAAAATAGGTTCGAGTACGAATATTATATTTATAAATATGTTTATTCTTTTTTGAAATACGTGGATATTTAATATGTACATATTAATATGATGAACGTGGAAGTAACTTTCTGTGAAAATAGCCTTTTCACGATTAAACCGTCAAACTGATTTAGTTTAAAGGAGATGTCCCATAACAGCCCACATATTGTACAAAAGATAAAAAGATACAAATAACTGTATAGTATAACGTATACTTTAGCGGCTCAAAAATAAATACAATCCAGTAAATATCCCTCTCAATTAGGCATACAAGATGGCGTTTGACGAAAAAAAAAGATTATCCATAAACTCTAAACGTCAGTAGCTGTCAGATTTCCAGATTCAGATATTTGACATTACCGTTCTTGTCAAGTTTTTGCCACTCGCCATAATCTCACGTGAAAAGCTAATATTATATAATCGCAAATATATTATCCTTTAGGCATTATATAAGTTAAAAGTCTTTGTTTTGTTTGTTGTTATTACAACAAGCACAAGTAAGCAAACAATATCACTTGTTTGAATCGAGACAAGCGATTTTGAAATTGTCAAATCTGACAGATGTCATTAAAGTGTCATCTTCCGCCATGATAGTTTTTGTTGTTTAGTATTGCTATTCTAATAAGTTTATTTTTGTTTAAGCCATTAAACGAAGCCATTTTAAAGAATTAGGATAATAACAAAGTGTTCTAGGTATATTGCCCTAACTTTTGGCAATGTGTACAGGTTGTGGGCCTAGCATCCATACAATTTGGGACATGTCCTTTGATAAAAATATACATTTTGAGACTTTGGAAAGGACATAATAATATTATAGTCATACTGGAAAAAGAGGGCTAACTGTTTGTAATTAAAAATCCTATGCGGTCAAATTCCTTTATATTGCAAAATATTTAAAACGTTAATAGGGGACAGCCTATTTAAAAATGACAAAGTAAGTCTGCCTAATTCGAACAACCATGATTTGCTCCTTTATGCGAACGAGTTCAACATATATCTTTTAAAGATTTTTGGATATTTTTTTCCTTTCATGACACGCGTGCGTCAGCATAACAGCTGCACATTCGTTCGTAGCTTATGTTAGTATTTTATTGTAAGCTTAGTTATTTGTGCGAATAACGAAAATATTTTTTGAAAACACCCAGTAGCTGATGCCGACCCAGTTACTGCAGCAGTACGCTATAGGTATATATATTCTTTATTGCGCACAAAGTTACATTAAAACAGTTAACAAAGGTCAGCTTATATCTTTATGAGATCTCTTCCAGCCAACTTAACTGGAGTGAAAGAAATACATGGCATGGTAAGGTTAAAAAAAACCTACGTTCCTGCCCATGACTATTAAACTCGCTTCAAATGCATTTGCATCGAATTAAAATTGTGTTGGTCGCCATCCCTTATTCATATTCATATTCATTTATAGATAGCTATAGCTAAAGCTTAGATAGGTAATATACGACACATAAGAAACACATTTATAAAATGAGATACATTCGATTATATTTTGAACAACTGAGTTTAAAAGCCGGTTTTCTAATAAAAAATATCAACCTGTCAGCGAATAACTAGATTATTCACACACAATTTTGAAATATAACCTCATCAAGAGTACTGAATATTATGTCCTATACTGAACCCTTAAAGTTAAAACCAGGGACTTAGTCTAAACTAGCGTAAGTTTATGGTTGAAACAGACGCCAGAAGTTTGGGGAAAACCGAAATCAGTTGATGGATTTTGATGAATTAAGAATAAAATATATCACTTAAGTAACAACAGTGACATTGAGTATTAAAACAGTAGTTTCACACGTTTTAGTTACACTAGTATTATATTGTCTGTGGTTACACCAAAAGTAACCTTATTTAGGGTTCCGTACCCAAAGGGTAAAAACGGGACCCTATTACTAAGACTTTGCTGTCTGTCCGTCTGTCCATCTGTCCATCGCTCTGTCACCAGGCTGTATCTCAAGAGCCGCGATAGCTAGACAATTGAAATTTTCACATATTATGTATTTCTGTTACCGCAATAACAACAAATACTAAAAACAAAATAAAATAAATATTTAAGGGGGGCTCCCGTACAACCCGTTTTTTTTTGGCCGTTTTGGTACGGAACCCTTCGTGCGCGAGTCCGACTCGCACTTGGCCGGTTTAATTTTGTCGCTGCCGTTTTTAGATTGTTAGTAAAATTTGTATGTATGCGTTTTGTTCTTGTTTTGATTTCGAACTGTATTAAAATTTTCCATGAGGTATTTAAAATATGAGTAGAGTTCTCGTCACAAATACTTATTGTATTTTGCTCACTCACATTACTATTAAATTTTATTACACATAACAAACTGTGAATTGTGTCCTACTTATAAAATAACTATTTACAAACAATCAACCACGTTGTCTTCGCAAACTTTTGTCGGTTCCACAAAAACCTTTACTTGTACACAAAACACGGACGGTTCCCACTTTTTCACAAATCACGCGAATTTACATTGAGTCACATATAAACACTGACTCATTCTTTACGTGTTGTGATATTCAATATATTCAGTTTTCTTCTTGACTGGCGAATAGCAGAAATGGATTTCATACTGGTTATTCTGGTCAGCACTGTCGATTCAGGAAAACCCTGATCACTTCTACGACAAGTAATCAGATTTTTGTACGCTTGACGGTATTCAATCGACATGACTACGTAAATGATTGGATTGATACAAGTGGTTAGATATAACAAAATGTAGCTGGAAATATTGACGTACTGGTTAACAGAGAACTCGAGGAAAATCTTTGTTATCGAAATAGGCAAGTGGCAAATACAGAAGGAGAACATTATTGCCATGATCATTGTTAATAGTTTCCTGTCTCGCTTAGAAGGAAGCAGTTTTGGAGCTTTCGGCTGTCTCGGTGCAGGTGTGCAGGCAATTCTAATTTTCTGCAGTGCTATATTACTTCTTGAATGAAATCTATCATTCTCCGTTATTTTTTTATCACGGTCTTCTGCTATTGAATTATCTAAACCAGAGTTCGAGGAAATTTCTGGAATAGCGAGACAGTTGAAGGTATGATGGGTATTACGCTTTGCAGGAAGACACTTGTCAGCAGTTGTGCTTGTGGGTGCATTTGGTTCCAAAGCACTGGTAGTGCTTACATCAATATCAGTCTTTGGTCTTCTTATGCGTATTGGTGGTCGGGATCGCCTTGCAACTTTCTTTACTATCCAAAATATTCGAGCATAGCAAATTAGTATGGCAAGACCTGGTAGTAAAAATGCACCGATGAATAGTGCTTTCTTTGGCGATCTGTCGTTTACATCTGGCATAATAGAACACGATCCAACAACTGGATCTAAGCTGAAGCGTCCCCACTTTTCTAGCCATGTGGCAATTAGTGCCGTAAATGAGAATACCCATAGCATCACAATCATAGCGGCTAGGTATAGTTTAGTGTACAGTCTGAAATAAGATAAATAATACAATTACAATTTTAACTAGATTGTCAAAAAAAAAAGGCTAAGGGGGCGTCCATAAATTACGTGAGATCTTTAAGGGGGGGAGGGGGTCGAATCAAGTCTCATCTAATCTTACGTTGGAGAGAGGGGGGGTCTCGGCAAATATCACGCAATTTTTTTCTGATTAAATAAAAAAAATTATACTACTAGCGGACCCGACAGACGTTGTCCTGTCTTAACTATGAATATTGATTACGAAATGGTTTATATAAAAAAAAATACCCATTGTTTATTATTATTATGCTACATTCTGTCAATGTTATGTCAAACTCCATACATTAAAAAAGTTTAAATTGACAAAAGCGGTAAGGTTACATTACAAACAATTTAGTATGGTGCTTAAGTTTTCTTCAATTTTCTAATTTCCCGCACAATTTTCTTAATTTTTTCTTTCATAAGAACATTCTCCTGACAATAACAAACAAAACAAAAAAAGAATTAGCATAATCAGTACAGCCGTTCACGCGTGATGCGATGACCAAGGGAAATAGGGATTCATTTTTATAAATATAGATTTTGGTCCATTTAATCCAGATTGTACGTGCTTAAGATTTAATCTTAAACGTAATCGTAATACGATTAAGATCATTCACTAATTCATTCGAAAGAAAATAATTTTATTCAAGTTTACGTAAGAAACCCACATTTTGAAAAATCTCACGTGAGATTGGGGGATGTGGGAGGGGGTTGAATAAAATCTCACGACATCTCACCAGGGGGGGAGGGAGGGACAGAAAATTAAAAAAAACCTCACGTAATTAATGGACGCCCCCTAAGGTGTTCTGCTTGAAAATGTAATACGTACTTCGGATATAATCGGGGCCAAGCAATCATGATATATCTGTTGATAGTGATGGCTAGTACAGTGAAGAGGGAAACCGCGACTAATGCATATCTGGCCATCGGGAACATGCGGCAAAGAGTCTTTCCGTGTTTCCATGACTGGTGCCAGAAGGTAGAAGCAGCTAGCGGCAGGTTGAAGCAGCAAAACAGAAGATCCGAGCAAGACAGGCTTATTATGAATATTGCTGTTGCATTCCGAACCTGTAAAATACGCACACATTAATCAGCTTGTATTTGTATGTTGGCACAAGTGGAATAAGGGCACCTTTAACAACGTTTTCCTTCTGAGTAATTACAAAACCACAATAAGTATGACATATGCAAATTACCCAAACACACTGTTATTAACTGCGTGCGTGGTAATGGTAATGTAGTAAGTTGAATTAAAGATATGTTTTACGTTTATTGTGACTTGAGGTTTTGTTTGCGATGTTAGAATGTATGCAATGGGGGCTATCGCTAGTGAATTTACCACTAGAGGCGCTTGTGTCGCGTGAGGTCCAATAACATTCACTTTTCACTGGTTTTAGCGGGATTCATTACATAAATTATAATTTCTTTAATTTATCTGCTGGAAAGTGATCTCCTTCGTAAAATTATCGCAAATATGGATTATTTGGCGATTAATGTGAACGCTTTGAAAGCGGAATTAAGAAAAAGCGCAAAAATAAATAAATAAATAAATAAATAAATATTTAAGACATGCCTCAATGGGCCACACTGAGCCATCTTGTCCCAAATTAAGGTACTATTAATTACCCTGTCGTATGGGGTACTAAACAACCGATAAACTTACTTATATACTTTTTTTTTTGTAAATATATACTTATAATACAAAGAAAACACCCAGACCAGTACAAACAGACATGTTCATGCACACAAATATTTGTACTGTGCGGGGATCGAACCCGCGACCCATGGCTCAGAAGCAGCGTTAACTACCGCTGATCGAAATGGTCGTAGGCGGCCTCAAAGAGCAACTACTTCAGAAGTTAGTTTGTTGATATCAAGATAGTTATTTGTAAATAATAAACTTTAATTAGATTCAAGATTCACTTTGTTTCGGCGCCGATCGCGTTTGAAAGCTATACCTCCGGACCTCAGTCTACAGTGGCGCAAACTGGTGAGCAAAGAAACGGTAGTCCCCATTGTGACGAATCAGTTTTGACAATTCTTTATGACACAATTGAAGTTTTTTTTTTTTAATCAGAAAGAGTCATAAATGATAATATCTAATCATAACCAGTTCCGTTTTGGTTGTTATCATAAAAACAATAATTCTATGTAATCTGACGCGCCTTGCTTACTTAAAGACCGATCAACGACGAGTCTTTGTGTAAATAATTACTAACGTAGGTATCTCTGATAAGTGTTAACTTACAAATTTTAAAAGGAGGGGATAGTTTATTCCGTAACATTCCTAAGTGAATCGCAACTTTTTGTTAAGTGTTAAATGTTTCTACAAAGAGAAAGAGAGATAGGGTCCTATGAAATCACATCCATATTGGCTGTAATGTGTTTAGGCTAAATATTACAACGAAAGATTCTAGATAAACCAAATAACGAGGTCGATTAAATAAAATAATTGTTAGTACTCGTAGTTACACTCCTCGGAATATTGTTTAAATGATAAATAGTTCAAAATAAGGTTTTGAAAGTTGTTTGACATTGATAAAAATATGATTAAGTATTGTTACACTAACAGTAGTTGGTAATGTGGAGATAATTAGTAAACTGTATCATTAAATATATTTTACCTTTTTACAGCGAGCTAGCGCGACGATGGTGATTATGTTTCCCGGGATCCCGATCACCATGAAGACGACACAGCAGATCGAGGCGAATGTCAGCAGAGCATCTGGATAGCCAACAAACAATTCCACTGCAGCCAGGGCTTCGTCAGATTCGTACTCGTCCAACCCCAACGCAGTGCAGTTACGCCCCGCAGTCACATTACTAACATTCACAAAATCACCCATTTTGTATTCCATCTCCTTCACTGGCCTTTATCGCGTCATTAAGCCACGGGCATTACTACTCGAATGAATTCCAGTTTGTGATGATTATTGTTTATTATGATTTTCCTTAATGGTGATGAGTCAATTTACGTCTGAACGGGCGTAGGCGCAGATAGTGCACGGCCTGGTTACATTTTCGCGCTTTAGAACTAACTTTATTGCTCTCTATCATTATTGTACCTTTCTCCTTGGTCCTTACCACTTTTTATTGCTACTTTATTAACAAATTCTACGATTTCGATACAAATAGACAAATGATCACAAATACCTATAATATACAAATGAGTACAATATTGCCACATTAATTTTGATTGCATTTTTTTTACAGTGACTTGTTTTTTTATATTATATAATATAATTTTTATACTTATACTAAGTATAACATTTTTTAACATCACAAACTTACATCTAGGATAATAAATTAGGAGATTGCACAGATTACGTTTAACATGCTTACAGTCATTATAAATATATTGGTTTTTATTTGTAACGGTGCTTATACAAAATCTACTCTTAGCGTTTACTCGTTACTTCCCTTCAGCACAAACACGGACGGTTCACAATCATACATTATCCACAAGAGTTTATAACGCAACTTAATAACTGTTAGTCACAGTACTCACAGTTCAAAGTTCAAAAACATGTAACTTGTAGTGTCTGATTCCACCGATGGTTCAGGAAGCACCATCGTTCACGACTAGTCATGGCGGGCGCTTCTCGGAGACGCCATCGCCAGACGAACGTCACGCCCACCGCCGACACATCAGTAGGTTCTTGTACGCCTGGCGGTATTCGCTCGACATCACCACATAAATGATCGGGTTGATGCATGTAGTTAAATATATCAAAATATATCCGGCTATGTTCGCAGCAGGGTGGGATGTGAACTCCCTAAATATTTTAGTTAAGGTTATAGGCAGATAGCAGACCCAGAATGAAAGCATTATGGCCATAATCATCTTTAAAAGTTTTCTGTCTTTTGCTGTCAGTCGGGTTGGGCGGACTGATGCTGGAGATCGCCTAAGCGCAACAGCGGCTTGACGAAGCCTCTTAGCAGTTTCACCACCACTTGGTGTACGTGGCTTTGCGTCGAGTGCACATTCCTCGTCATGGCCGTCTAAAGTATCCACGCCAGATGACGATGATCTTTCTGGGGCCGGTGTTGGGGGACAATGCAAAGCGGGAGGAGCGAGTAGCGCTCTGCGTGGTGGTACAATATGGTTGGTCCCATTTTCAGGACCTGGAGATCTTTCGAGAGCAGTAGATGCTGACCCTACAGCAGAATCTTCTAATCTTGGCCTTTCCTTTGCAGGGGCTCTCGACTTCCTTGCTGCTTCTCTTACTATACAGAATATCCTAGCATAACATATTACTATTGCTAAGCAAGGAAGCATAAATGCTCCTACGAAGAGGAATTCTTTAGGAGATCTATTGTTCTTGTCTGGTAATATGGAACATGAGCCTATTGTTGGGTCCAATCCAAATCGCCCCCATTTTCCTAGCCACGTTGCGATTAGTGCTCCAAAGGAGAATATCCATGTGCTGGCTACCATTACTGCAAGGTTTCGTCGTTTGTATAACCTGTTGAAAAAAAATACGAATATAATTTCTAATGGAAATGTAATATTATACTTAATGATTCTAAACTATCATTTTATTTTTGTAATTCATCATGTTTCTTACTTGGGGTAAAGTCTCGGATGCGATATCATAACATATCTGTTGATTGTGATGGCTAGGACGGTGAACAGTGAGACGGCCACAAGTGCGTATCTGGCCAGAGGGAACATACGGCAGAAGATCCTGCCATGTGCCCAGGACCTGCGCCAGAATGTTGAGGCAGCTAAGGGCAAGTTGAAGCAGCAGAACAGGAGATCCGAGCACGACAGGTTCATTATAAATACGGCAGTGGCGTTGCGGACCTGTAAAAAAAATATATTAAATTACAGGTATACTAGCAGTTGCCAGCGACTTCGTATGCGTAAAAAAACTATCCCACGGAAACCGTACTTTTTCCTGGTAAAAAAGTAGCCTATGTGCTATTCCAGCCTTTAATACACCGCCGTGCCAAGCTTTACCTATTTAGGAGTGATTGAGAAACAAACATTTATCCAAACTTTAGTATTTACATTATTAGTAAGATTAATCATACTAATGCATTTATAACATAAATGCGAAAATAACTTAAAACTACTAGAAATCGCTATGTAACTGGCAACGATATATGTATTGAATAATAAAGATATTTGAAGTGAAACTTCTTTATCGGCGTTGGAAAAAATTTACCGTCACGAAAAAGTTTTCGGACCGTCACGAAAAAGTTTTCGGTTGCGCGTCACAGCGTCACATTTTCACAGCGTCACATTTTCAGCGTCACATTTTTCGGTTTAACCAATTTAACCAATTTAACCAATTTAACCAATTTAACCAACTTAACCAACTTAACCAACTTAACCAACTTAACCAACTTAACCAATTTAACCAATTTAACCAATTTAACCAATTTAACCAACTTAAGCAACTTAACCAACTTAACCAACTTAACCAACTTAACCAACTTAACCAATTTAACCAATTTAACCAATTTAACCAATTTAACCAATTTAACCAACTTAACCAACTTAACCAACTTAACCAATTTAACCAATTTAACCAACTTAACCAATTTAACCAATTTAACCAATTTAACCAATTTAACCAATTTAACCATTTTAACCAATTTAACCAATTTCTGGAAAGTTGCATGTAGATCATTTTTCGAATAATAAGGCCATAAAGAAGTTTCACTTCTTACTAGTACACGCAAACCTTTTTTTTTTCAAATTAAAACATAATTCCCCAACTTAACCAACTTAACCAACTTAACCAACTTAACCAACTTAACCAATTTAACCAATTTAACCAATTTAACCAATTTAACCAATTTAACCAACTTAACCAACTTAACCAACTTAACCAACTTAACCAACTTAACCAACTTAACCAATTTAACCAATTTAACCAATTTAACCAATTTAACCAATTTAACCAACTTAACCAACTTAACCAATTTAACCAATTTAACCAACTTAACCAATTTAACCAATTTAACCAATTTAACCAATTTAACCAATTTAACCATTTTAACCAATTTAACCAATTTCTGGAAAGTTGCATGTAGATCATTTTTCGAATAATAAGGCCATAAAGAAGTTTCACTTCTTACTAGTACACGCAAACCTTTTTTTTTTTCAAATTAAAACATAATTCCCCATCCATAAATTGCCGATGTGAATGTAATTTTCAGACAGTTGGGTTAAAGTTCGCATTTACAATTATATAAAAGTATTTCAAACTCTAATAAAAAGACCATAAGGTAATTTTAAGTGCTCATTGCCGTAAACCGGTAGAATTGATAGGCAATTCATAGTCACATATTTTTGTACCTGGATGGAGGACAAAGGGTAATTGAATGGAGATACTAAGATAAGAATAAAATGTAGCTTTGGGTCCACAAAGATGACGATAAAATCTGTGGAGCAAAAATTAACGCATTCATACCAGCTCCACATGTAATAAACAAAAGTTTGCAGTTATTGTTTATTACAGAATGTTACTTGCAGCAGCTACAGTTTGAATACGAACCTATAATCAATATCTTTGCAAATTCAAAATAAAATACTGTCCTTAAGTTAACATTTTTCGACTATTTAAAAAATCCATGAAAACAGTTGCATCTTTCAGTACTTTTTGTTGTAGAATACATTTTTACCACTATTCACGTAAAATATGTATGACAACCTTTTATTATACGGGTATCATGTTAATTTGAACAAACTGATGCTTCAATTTTATTTACTGGTAAAAGTACGGTAATATATTATCGTTTTTCTCTTAGATTTTCAATAGATATATATGTAAACTAATAATTTCTTTAAGGATATCCATAACCATTAGTACCGATATATATTTTCAACTTAGGGTAGAGTTCACCAACAGACGATTAAGTTTTAAACAGCGTTTAAAATATTATTTGACATATTTTGTATGGGATTTGTGTCAAATTAATCGTCAATCTATGTTTACCGGCTGTTTAAGAATTGGTGAACTTAGACATTAGAGTAGTAGTCAAACGATAAATATTTTGAGAAAGCAATCAAAATTGACATTTATGCACTTGTGGAACACGACTTTGGTGTTACCTGTTACATGTTTATGTATTAATTCTAGATGTATAAACTTTTATGTAAAATAATTTATACACTACTATTTGTTTTCTACTTAAACACAATGAGGGAAATAAAAAATAAACTCGTAAGTCTAATCAAATCTAGGTACCTACCGGATGTTGTAAAGAATAAAGTATTGAGTTTATTCAGTGTTTACTATTACTTAAAATACTTTTACCTACTTATTTCTATTATAGCCAAAGAAAACGTTACAAACGTTTACACAATGAACGTTCGATTTGCTGTTTTTTTTCCTAACACTTATTCATACACTACACTGTTGTTATAGTGTCTTACCCATATTGTACCCTAATGCTGTGCTATCAGCCCGTCTGTAAGGCAGAACATGCGTATGCCAAAGGTTATTAACACATAATCATAATGAGTTTTAGATGGAGAAATTAATGCTCCTCGTAAAACGCAAAGCTATTAATAAACTTGTTGAATAATGCACCGTTACGGTCCCAACCATGGTACCTACATTGATTAAACATTATTTAGTTAAAAAATATATTTTTCATTATGTTTCAATCTGTGGTATACATTTTTAGTCTTTTTGGTGGTGTTCATTGAACAACACCTTAGCTTACATTGTTATTATATTACATACTCTTATAAAAGATACCTTCGACAGGATAGCGCCTTTTCTATTGTACTGTTACATTACTTAACCAAGGTCTCAACACTCATTATTTACGATCATGAATCCGTCAACTGATAATTGTCGTTCCCTTATCATTTTTGTGTTCTCAGGACTATTTGCGTACACTGAACCATGACCTAGGATACTGTTTTCTTGAAATTATAGAAACACTTTTACATTTAAATTAAAGATACCTATATTTCATTTTATTTTATGACCAACGACATTAGAATTAGAAAAGTTTGTTAAGATTTCAAAAATAAAAAAAATCTTTATGAGAGCTTACTAGCCAGCCAGAAACTGTGTTAGTACTATGATGGTAATGATTCCTCGTTTTACTGAGTATGTACCTATGAAGAGAAGAATGAGCGTCAAATTAATTCATAAAATACTCGGGGTAGTTAGTAAATTTCAACTTTGTCTTACGTTTCCTGTAACCTAAACCTCCTCTTGTGCAATTGATGTCTCAAAATAGTTTTCACTTAAAAAAATAATTGTAATTATTTTAGATTCTTTCGGAAATTTTACTCAGCCTTTTTTTAGGTTATGCTTTTCATTAAATTACTGTGATTCTACTAGGGCAATGTGTAGGATATAGGTTTCTAAGTGCAACTGAAAGTATCCGATCCGATTGTAACTAAAAAGGCTGCTAAAAAGGAACCCTAGAGTTAAAATTTTTGAAATCAGTGCTGATGTGAAGATTACATAAAACTTACCACTAAATCGGGATTTTCAATGCACTGCTATCATTTATAGGCAAACTCGTAATTACCTTCCCGACGTTTCAATCGGATTGCACGAATCATGGTCCCAATTTAGTGATAACTTTTATGTGTAACAATGCATCAAAAAAGTCTAAAAACCTGAATATTATATGTTTTGTACGAGAATTTCTTTTATGAACAACAGACATAATGAAATAAGACAATCATTTTCCTAACATCGCTTTACTTAAGTTCGCATAGTGACATTGACATCCTTTGTGTTGTATGTTTTACGCGTCTTCCTTTGATAACTACCTTGCTTTTGCATATTTTTCGTATTCTTGTGTATTGATACCTACTGTTAAAAAGAAAGGTATTTTTATGTTTATTTGCGATTGCGTCGAGAGTGATTCTAAGCAAACGTATCTCTAGATCCTCAACAGTAAAACTTTAACGTTGGCACTAAGGATTTGTACTGATATTAATTATTATTTTGCAAATTGAATCTGTATAGATCTCCGTAGTAATACGCGAATACCGAATTAATTGATTTTGTAGTTCCACAAGAAAACAATCGTATTTATTTACAGAATATAGGTAACTATCGATAAAAAAAAATGTTAGCAAATTCCTATCAATTACGTTTTATTAGTGGGCTTGGCTACTTATAAATTGCGCAACATAGTTAGCTCTGATAGTTTTCGGTTTAAATTAGTTATACGGGTATATGTAAGTGCCACAAATGTTTTCACGAATCCGTGAGCAAGAGTTCAGCGGACAGAGTGGGAAGAAAACATTTGAATTTAACCACAACTTGCATTTAAAAACTTAATTCTACGTCAGACATGGATTCCTGAATCAAAAAAGGTGTTCACAGAACTGACTGACTGAAAAGACACAATCGGATAGATTAGATCGGATATGAACAGGGCGATATGCTACCTAAAAAAATACTTTTTGCATAGTTAAAATGTATCCATGTCAAATCACAGCTTTCTAATACTAATAGTCTCTGAAATTTATCGCGGACGGATAGACGGATACGATTATGAGGGATTCTTGGGTAAACTACGGAACCCTAAAAGGAGGCTCGTCTCTAAATCTCTTATCTTTTATCAATGGCAAGCCATTTCATTATCAGTCAGAGATTTGTTCAGGCAGACATGTTGTAGTCACCCGGTATTGTTTTTGTACGCTGACCACGTTATCATTTGAGTGAAAAAAGTACACACGGTTATCAGGAGATTTATACTGTCATACTTATTATCTAATTGGTGTAGATAAAGTACTCAGGATTTGTATGTTCACATTTCTAAGTATGAACAAGTTACTAGAAGTTTTCACACTAGAAATAGAATATAAATTTAAAATTGATTAATTTCTTGGTATTTATATTAATTTGACATACACACTTTTAACTAACTCATTAATAATGATTCAGTTTGTAAAATAATAAATATAATTTTTTGAAAAATGAATTTATCATACCTACCTTACCAAACTCTTTGGATCTAGGCAACATGATGATGATAACACGGTTTTGTAAAAACGCACTAGATAAAATTTACTGAGTAATCATTAAAAAAGTTTATTTGTAAGCAATTTTGCTTCTGTGATGGTAGTGGTCAAAATAACATCTCTTCAGAGTCGCTAAGTTGTAATCTCAATGCGAAACAAAACTAAATGTAACTGTTCTGGTCTAGCTACTTGGATGTAACTTATAACACTAGCAAAAAATTGCGGATTTGGCAAAACACTTCTAATCAAATTGAATCTTTAAAAGGTTCCTGTAAATATTGACCACCTCATGTTATATTGCAATAAGGAAATGTTTATGCGCGTGATAGCTAAAATCAGTTTTATTTCTGCAAATAGGCCCCTGGAGGCGCTTTTACACGTCCCAATATTTAACCTACCACTGCTTCGGGACAAATGTGGGCTAGTGCCGAGAAGAAGCAGCGCAAGAAACTCGGTCACTATTGTCAGCCTCTTTTTAAATAAACATGTTTACATAAGATATATGCCAGTGCGAGCTGATACAATTTATAGCCAAACGTTCCTATCATTTATATTATCATCAATAGTGTAATAGCCCTTTTTCATTAAAACAACTTTCATATATGATTTGAATTTATGTACAGGGAGGTCAGCAATTGATAGTGGTAATTTGTTGAAAATACGGATACAATTTCCCATGAACGAATTACCTACTTTTCGCAGTCTGAATCCTGGAACGGCAAGTTTATCTTTATTTCGGGTATTGAAATTGTGTACGTTACTATTTTTGACAAAAAATTCGAGGTTTTTACGGACGTACATAATGTTTTCGAAAATGTATTGAGATGCAACTGTTAGTATGTTGATCTCTTTGAATAGCTCTCTTAGAGAGTCACGGGGTCTAAGGCCGTAAATAGCCCGCACAGCACGTTTTTGCAATATAAAAATAGACTCAATATCTGCCGCTGAGCCCCATAACAAAATACCGTATGACATTATACTGTGAAAGTAGCTAAAATATACTAATCTTGCCGTTCCAACATCAGTCAATTGTCTTATCTTTCGCACAGCATAAGCAGCAGAACTAAGTCTTCCAGACAGAGACCTGATACGAGCACCCCATTGCAGTCGAGAGTCTACAGTTGTACCTAAAAAGGTAGAGGAGTCTACTGTGTCTAATGGCTCATCTTTTACAATAACATTTGTGGCGGAAAACCTTACATTAGGCAAAGTAAATTTAACACATTTTGTTTTTCTTGCTGGAATTTATTTTAAAATGAAGATAATATATTGCCATTTCTTTAGACGTTGCTTGTTTATAAATGACCTTCAAATCTATAGCTAGTCCATTAAAAACACTCAGTATAGATGTAACAATCGTTTGCATAATATTATCTTGAATGTCGAGTCCAAATGACTACATTTTCAGAAAGTTTTTTTGGGTCACGTCGATAACGTTCTTAAGCGAAATGTTGCGAGCTAATGTTTTTTAAAGTCTTTGATGTTATCCAGTGCGAATCAAACGCGCCTTGTAATACTAGGTACTCAGGTACCTTTTAAATTGTAGAGTAAAAACAATCATGTCAGTGCGTGTTAGTGAATGTAAAATATTTATTATTAGTTCCTTCCACTCCACTTCTTTCCCGCATTATAATTAAAATAAACTTGTAATTCGAAATACGTAATATTTTGTAACGATCATACGATATCTACTTTTATTCGAAGCAAAGCTGGCAATGTTGCGAGTACACAAGGGGCTAGTAAACAAACATGTAAATATTTTATTATCATCATTGCACAAATAGTTCTTATACTAATATTTTGTATTATATTTACGGGATTCGAACCCATTATAGCTGGCAAAAACTAGATATTTCTCCATTATTAAAGCTATACTGAAAGATGGATAAATTTAAATGATATTAACTAATCCGTAATTTCTGAACAGTGATAGTGATAGTGAGACACATCCAAACATACAGACTGCAAACATTTGAAACATATTAAAATTTAAGACTGTATAATTGACTGACCTTTTTGCAACGTGCCAACGCAATAATTGTGATCAAGTTCCCTGGGATCCCCACGAGCATGAATAGCGCACAGCAAACCGAAGCGAATCGAAGCAGACCCTCGGGGTAGTCCTTGAACAGTTCCACGGCTGCCAGGGCCTCGTCCGTGCTGTACTCCTCCAGGCCTACCACGCTCCAGTTGTGCCCGTCTACCTCGCTGGCGAACGTGCTCTTCGGTATACTCGGCAGCAGGTCACCCATCTTAGCTTCTCACTGAACATCATTCGAGCACAGACACTCCACAATCCACAGTACACTCCATAACAATTAGGTCGGAACACGCTCGATCGCCGCGTGCGACTGATCACCCCAGAACTTGGTCGGTATCAAGAGGTCGTTAGTATGTGTTTGTTGATAAAGCATTTCGTCGATGCGCGAGGTTATCGCCGCACAGCTGCTCAGGAAGTGGACGCGTATCACTGCCATGTCGGTCCCATTGTACGGTATCTGCAAAGATAACATATCGGTTTATTTCGGTGTTTATTACGTCTATTAAATATTCTAAGAAAGTTCGAGGTGAAAGGTTACAGTCTACGAACTTACATAACTTTTGTCCACTAATACCGGTCTTTCACAATCATAAATAATGGTAGTCCACAACTGATGTATTTTTAGTTTGCCTTAGTAATTTCAGTACTTCATTACTAATATCATAAATGTGAAAGTAACTCTGTATGACTGTCTGTCTCCGCTAAAGTCGTCACGTCACTATCATGTCTATTCACACCTAAGCTATTGAATCGATTTTGATGAAATTTAGTACAATGATAGACTAGACTATAAAAAAAGGATATAGCCCGCGCGATATAGCGTGTAGATGACGCGGGCAGAGCCGCGGGCGAAAAGCTTGTTTATTTATAACAGTTTTTTTTACTACTCATGGACTAGTCGAGATTTTTGCTTGCCTAGCATATACAGGATGAAAGTTTTAACTACCTTCCAAATTTTAATATATCGATCTACGAGACAAAAACAAATGACGTATTTTTTCTTTTGGTATAGCCCAGTACAAAAATGTCAAGATAAAGCACTTAGAAAATGTCCGCAAAAAATCTAAAATTATTGATACGACCGCCTAACAATACTTTTTTTATGCGTTGCGCATCTCATTCATTCATTACGATACTATTCATAAGTTATTGATTTTCCCTTTATACCTTAACAGGTCTAGGACCGTAAAAATTGAAAACCATATCACGAAAGATATTTTCGGGTGACAACTTGATTTACATTTTTTACTTCATAAATAGGCTCTAAATACGATACTGAACGCCTATAAAAACTTTGGAAAGTGGTTAAAATTTCAACCTGTATATCTCTACAGATTTTTAAAGATATTTTATGTACTAATTTCTTTCAAGCCATTATCTATTTTTTAACTTTCTGAGTCGTTAAAACTAAAATTAAAAAAAAACATTGGGTATATTGACTACTTAGTTCCTAGATTAAAAAAAGAATTGTAAAAGGCACTTGTTTTAAAACATAAATTTGCCGAGCGGTAAACGTAGTCTTTAAGGATAACGTTAATGATAATTAAGAAATTAGTTTAGTATTCTTTAGACAGTAAATTGTTGTAAACCTAATAGAATATATTATTTACCTAATTAGACTTTCGGAGACACGTTGATGATCCTTGTTGGTTTATTACGATGATAATTGACTTAAGGCAAGTATGGCCATGTTGATGCTGTGCCGTGGTACTGGCAAAAAAAAGTAAGATAAGATAAGATAAGATAAGATAAGATTTATTCTGTATAAAACTTAGCCTAGATACAATTAAAGTCATAAGTTATGTAATTCTATTAGTATACTAATTTTGTTGTCGATACCTAAACTAAGCAAAATAGTTTTGCCTGTGTCTTAGGTATTCATAAAATGTAGGTTAGCGCTTACTCAACAATAAATACATTACAACAAGTTAGAACTATTAATATTACATTATTTTATTAAATTAATCTACTTATCGAGCAATACTTTAATCTTAATTATGAAACAACTAATAATAGATTTTCGGTATCATAGTATGTTTTAGTCTTTAGCCATTTTTCAATAGCTTTTTTACATGCCACTTTGTTCATAGGGTAAATACATAACGACTTATTTATTCTATTGTACAGAAAACTAGTAAAAGAAAACAAAAGAATCTGTGGGAGTTAGTTCTTTTGAACAGTTCAGAGGAACAGACAATATCTGCTCGTCTTTTGCTGGTTTGGAGTGCAGGGTTATAAGGTGTAAGTGCGTGCTTTTTGGTGACAGTTAGTAAAACGAACAGCTGGCGTACAGAGAGGACATCGCAATCAGCAAGCAGTTCTGCTGTCGGGAAGCGTATCGGTCTAAATGTACTAACTTTCAGTAAAGCTCTTTGAGCTCTTTCTAAATGAAGCATGGTAGTTTTGTGTGTTCCGCCCCAAGATATTATGCAATACGTAAGCAATGACTGACATAGAGCGAGATAAACAGTTTTAAGTAAAAGACCGCTTGCGACGTGCCTTAGGTTTTTAAAAACAAAAATTAGCTTTCTTACTCTGGATGTAATGGCTTCAACATGTGATTTAAAGTTTAAATGCTTATCAATGATAACTCCTAGGTATTTAATATTGTCAGTGCTGCTAATTTTTGGGCACGCGCATGTGCCGAGCGATTCTGAGCACAGGTGAGATGTTATTGAAGTGTACCACCATTCCTTTTCTTCATATGGGTGTCGTGAGAAGCGAATAAGGGAGTACCGACAGAAAAAGACAGGAAGAAGCGCCTTCTCTCTCTCCACCATTGCCAAACTATGATCGTCAACTAACCTACCAAGCTGGACCAGTGTCCAGCAATGGACTGAAATAGGCTTATTATGATGATGGTGATGGTGATGAATGAATGAATGAATGAATGAATACTCTTTATTGCACACCACTTAGAGAAATTACAAATTTAATTCTTACATTAAGATGTACAACTTGTTCTAATCGCCGACAGCGATCTCTTACAGATAACCTTTACAGGAAACAACTATAAAGAAAGGGGAAGGTGGTGCTTAGTACTGATGTACTGATGAGAATGTGTATGATGGTGATGATGATTGATGATGACGATAATGTACACGGAAAATGTGCTTCCATCGATGAATGTGCACATTCATCGATGGAAGCATCATTTCAAATCGAGTATTAACATGTTAATACTCGATTTGTAAATAATAAGATGACAAAGGTGTGGTAACCAGAAACATATAACACCATTGTAGCAAGAGCGACATGAATCTGTGACGACACTCATGATAGTTTTGTCATAAACATGACACACATGTTTTGATGTTTAGAGTTTGTCAACCAATTTTATATCAATTTATTACGTAAACTTATAACCAGGAAATTTCCTGTCTATTAGTTTACGTAATAAACAAAAACATACTTAGTTAAGAATTATGTGATTCATAAGACAAGCAACATGTTGAAATCAGCTTTGTTTCTAAGTTAAGACTGTCTTTATATATACCTACCTCTTCAATCCAAATTCTCATTGCAAAATGTGTCAGCTTTGATAAGGGCTGTATGTAACCAATCTTGCACATAAAAAAATATTGAAAATTAATTAGATAAAGTTGTTAGTTACTAGTAATTGGTATTATATATAAACAAAGCCACAAAGAGAAATTAAGAAAAAAGTTGCATTTGCTTCTGCGGAACCCTAATCTGCTAGTGAGAGTTTAATTTATTACATAAAACCTAAAGCAAGGAACTACTAAAATTATTATTTTAATATTAAGGCACACTCGCTAACTTTAGGTAAAGTAGGACACTATTACTCGTAGCTCATAAACATTTGATAGACAACCAGACTGATTTATTCATTGCTTCACCAACACATTAATGATGGTCTTGATAGGGACTGGTCAAATAATTAGGGAATTGTTGGATCATTTCAGTTTATTAACATGGCTTGATGCCAGCCTTTTAGGAACCTTTATATCACCTGATAGCAAGCTCAATCCAAGACCTTCATTGGCCTTCATTGACAACCTACGTTATAGAGTGGTTTACACATCGGTTTTTTAAGGTGTTACCAGCTCCGAGATCTCGAGTCCGATTCCTGGGTGTTATATTATTTTTCGAACTTACCAAAACTATACCAGCGACCTAGCTACAACATCTGAACATCAAATAATTTGATAGCAAAGGTACTAGTTACATTTATTTACATACAATTCTTTTTAACGAATTTTATTTATAAAATGAAATATAAACGCTAAAAACACCACACACATTTTATATATCAATGTTTGTGCATTTGAATTTTTAGGTGTGCCCAGCCATTCATTTACTCACTCACGTTCTCGTTATAAAGTGAAGCCGAAGTTGCCAAAACTTACGATGAAGGCTACTCAAAGCACGAAAGTTTAGATGAAACTTAGACATCTTGACGTTTTGAATCTAAAATTTTAAAGTCAGAAAGTAGAATGGTTATGAATAAAATAAAAATAATTATGTCATATTTAACATGACACAAACGTTAAGGCAGGGTAGCAAAATCATTTAAACACTGCATGTTATTTTAATTACGAACGTAGGCAAAAACTTTGTCCTACTTGAAATGCAATTTAAAAAATACAGTAAATAATTTTAATTATCATAAAATTCTGATTAGGTGAATGTTATTAAACATTACTAAGAACAGTTTCAATGCAATGAAAACAATACAGATTAATTATGAAATTCGGATTGTTAAATGTAAATATATATTGAAATACGATCCAGTGAAAATTTACTTTTGCGGTATTGTTTAATGCTTAAAAAAACAACATTATTTGAATGAACTTAAAGTTCGCATAACAATCACCACATGATATGTTTAATGTTCATTCGAACGTTGTTTATTGGTATTGAAATCGGAAAAGTCGAAGTTCCATATGAGGTTTGTTTGAAACCATAATTATTGTTATTTATGGATACTTTTTCTCATCAATCGATTCAAATTGTAATCGTTGTGAAAATATTTGATTATTGAAACTTTTAATCTCAGATACGATTATTTTAATAACCGGAACAAAAGGGGTCACCATAAGCCATCTGTTTCACTGCTTAGGTGTTGCCATTTATGACCTCCACCCACGCGAGCTTTGGACGTCAGGGATCAAATGTTGAGAGTTTTATTACGCCCAGACGCTTACCAAGCGGCTTTCAGGGCAATGTAGAGGCGACAACGGTGTGTATAAAAAATTGTATGTATTATACAAAGTTACCACAGTTTTTCTTCAATAGAAATAGCTTTTTTTTTCTATTTATTACCACATCAAAAACTTAAATTACAATTAGGTATTTAAGTTAGGATAGCAAAACCACTAAGGTTCGAATTTTACTAAGTATTTAGTTTACGTCAGTCAACATATTAAACAAATTTTATGCATAACAGGTAGGAACTAGGAATAATAGCCAACAATACCAGCTAGCAGGTAGGTTAAAAAAAGAAAGACAAAAGTTGGACGAATAGTACGTTCTGTTCGGTTGCTATTACATGTTATTGACATAATTGGCACACGGAGATTATATTTAATATTCTTAGTAGTTAATTTATCCCGCAATTCCACGAGATAGATAGATAGTTGTCAAAGATTAATAATACGAATGTTCCCGTTATAAATAGTGTACGTTGCAATACCGTCCTGTCCTTCCGGCTTATTGTACCAAATTATATCTACAACAATATCGTTTGTATTACAAAAATAGTCATATTTATTGTAGCCAAACTACTAGGAAAACTACTACTACTAGGAAATATCAAAATGAAAAAAAGCTTTAATTCGATACTCTATTTTATGGATAGAACTAATTTATTACGCGATCTAGCTAAGTAGTCGCTTAAATTTTGATGTATCTAAATACTTACTAACTATCCTTACCACAGGCGTTACGATTTATTTGAAACACCAATTTTTTAAGCAAAACAACGAATGACAGAATTTAAAAATAGAATGCAATATTTTTAAAATAAATTACATTTGAATTTAGATTTTTTTCCATGCATAAATTAGGTCTCGTAAAACGACTACTTGCCCTATTAGTTGATAAGAAAGTACCAGAAATTCTTACGTGTCACATTTTCCAGATATAAACTCAGGTGTACATTTCATAATCTAAATTTTTAGACATCAAAGATTTTAAGGGTAATGTTGTATGCGACGTGCACACAAGATCTCTATTGTTGCGATACAGACGATATGTATGCACAGGAGGTAGTAAGGTGATTAGGCACTAAGAGCAAGATTAAGAAACTGGAGCTAACTTAATTAATTCCGTGCGTATACACGCTGCACATGAATATCATAATAATCAAACCTATTCTTACTAATATTAGTTTAAAATGCGAATTTTGATAATATTTGGTACAAAGACAGATTAGACCCTGAGAAAAACACATAGGCTACTTTTAAAAATAACTAACCGGCCAAGTGCGAGTCGGACTCGCGCACGAAGGGTTCCGTACCAAAAAGGCCAAAAAATCGGGTTTGTAGTATGAGAGCCCCCTTTAAATATTTATTTTATTTTGCTTTTAGTATTTGTTGTTATTGCGGCAACAGATAAACATAATTTGTGAAAATTTCAATAGTCTAGCTATCGCGGCTCTTGAGATACAGCCTGGTGACAGAGCGACGGACAGATGGACAGACGGACAGACAGCGAAGTCTTAGTAATAGGGTCCCGTTTTTACCCTTTGGGTACGGAACCCTAAAAACCTTAAACTGTTCTATAGTTTTGGATAGTTTTAAATTTACACGCGTACAAAGTCGCAGGAATCAGCTAGTATTTTCTATACTAGCTCCACCTTTTTTTGATATTCCAAACATTTTTGTATCATTTATTCAATGAAGAATTTTAGTTTAATTTTACTTTCATCCTAAAATTTTTACGTTACCCTGGTTATATGTTCTTGTTTTTTATTTGTTCTATTTCAGGCTGTGAAAGTTTATGAAGGTTAGTTCACATGTATGGAGGTACCTGTTTCTGGCCCGGGGTGAAAATCCATAAGATTTTTCAGTTAGATCACATAAGATGATCAGCCGATATTTTAGAAAATAGGTAGGTATTTGGCCGGCCGTGACCCTAGTCCTAAACTTTTGGGAGAGATGAGATGCTCTTGAATGGAAGCCTTTCGTCCCACGTACGAGCTTTCATTAATCTTCCGCAAGTACCCGAGGCATATTGCAGAAAGTTACAGAAGGCCTGATCTTTGGAAAGCTCTCTTCCACACGGATTTAGACTTTAGTTAGTTACCTAACGTTTAAAACCAGGGTAGAATCTTATGTGATGTGGCTTTTCTATGTCAAACAGAATTAAACTATATCAGATGTAGGTACAATGTCTTACCCCCGTATTTATAAACAAGTAAAAGTAATTACTTGACTACAAGTAATTACTTGAGAGACAATTTGTATGCCTTAATCAAGAAATTACTAAAAGTTATAACTACCAAAAGTTAGCATTTTAGCCAAATAATATAACTATTAATGGTGACCAATTTCTTTCACATAAGCACTAGGTATGAACACTTTAAGTTATGACTTTCTTAAGCAATAAGTAATTACTTCTTTATAAATACGGGGGTTAGTCCACCAAGATACTTAGACCACTATTACGCACCATACGCACTTTATGTACTGCTTAAATACTATGATAGTCCACTCTTTGTAAGATTGATGACCAACGGAAAAATATTTTTAGTAGCGCTGCGCCCGCAACTTTGTCCACGTGGTAAGCGGCTATAATTGCACTCCTGGTCATATCGCATTTTCGATTTTATCGCTCTTCAACCCTTGTTTCAACCCCTTACAGGCATGATTTCAAGGAGAAGCCAATAGCGAATGATATTTGGAGTTTGAAAAACTTTCAATTTTATCTAAATAAGTTTAGACATAAGTAATTCCATATACAAACAAGTAGATGGTAAAAAAGGGGATGGTACGAGTATCTGGGATATAAAAATATTCTATTTGTGTTTTGTCTCGTAGATTGTTGTATTAGAATTTGGAAGGTGATTAAAATTTTATCCTGTATATATCGGTACTAATCTATATAATATATATCTATATATATATGTCGGAGAAGGGTCAGACATCAGAAGTAAAACACAGTCAGGATTCCAATTCCAGAGTTTTAATAATCAAATGGTGTTACAATATTATTTAAAAATTAATTAATATTATAATTATGCCGACAATCAAACAACCTATATAGTATAGGTATCTGGCAGAGTGGCAGAGAGGGGAGGGAGGGCAGTGCTAGTTCACCGAGACAGTGATCCGTGCACCGAGACGCAACCGAAGTGAATGCGTGCCGGACTGAGGCAACAGCCGCTTATAAAGCCAACTCCGACCGTAGCACGGGTGGGGAGTAGTGGGGTGACTCGATGACGTCCGTCCGGTGCACGTTTCACTAGCGCCATCCAGCGCCGTCTCTTTAAACTGCTTCCGTTTCCGTCACGGCCATTCTGACAACTAGCCCGACCTCGGGCATTTATTCCGGCATGCCTGAGTAAGAAACGTTTTACCCATTCAACAATCGAAAAATGAAATGCTGGTCTAGGTCATTATCCATTGCGTAGACAAGACCCCTACAGCTATCAAACGTTGGCCTAGATCATCATCTATGAGCAGATGAGACCCCTTCAACTCAAATACTGGTCTAGATCTTCATCCACTTGAGTAGATGAGATCCCTTCAGCAACAATAAGCTAACTCATAACATCACATAGATTCAGCAGATAAAGTCTCTTCTGAATCGATCGTCAAGGTTTCAGAACCAGCAGATAAGGTATCCGAGTTGACTGAGAGAGTATCAGAAGCATCATTACACAAATTTTGAGACAAATCGTTACCATTATTATGAGACTGTACATTATTATCGACGTCCTCTATCTCAGGCAAAACATCATCTATCGTGGCTCGTTCATTGTCATCGACATCGTCAGTGGTATCACTATAACTATCTGCTATTTCGAGGAAACCTTTTTGACCATCTGGTACTCTTCTTAAATTTTCGTGAGCAAATTTATAAGTTCTGCTTGACCCATTGATGTGTTTGAGCTCATAACGGTCATTATCTAGGATCTTTATTATTTTATAAGGTCCTTTAAATTTCTTGTCTAATTTACTTTGATGCCTCTCTTCACATTTGACAAAAACAAAATCTCCTACCGAGAAAGGTCTTATTACAGCTTTTCCTCGATTAAATCTACAGGTATCAGCTTGAGCAGATCTTTTGCTACTTTCTGATGCCAATGAACGAGCTTCCGAAAGGTTAATTCTATTTGGTTCAGATGAACTGGGAGACAATCTAGCTAAGTTTAATGAATTAGCTTGTACACCAAACATCAGCTCAATAGGCGTAAAGCCAGTAACTCTGGAGCGTGTACTATTGAGAGCAAGCTGAATATCTCCCAGTTGATCCTGCCATACATTATTGGAATGACATTCAATTACAGTCAAAATGTTCTTTAAAGTTCGCATGACCCTTTCCACCTGACCGTTAGCTCTACTGGAACCAGTGGCTATTAGATGAAGTTCTATGTTATTATCCTTACAAAAATCTTTGAAATCGTTACAATCGTAGCATCGACCGCGATCGGCGATAATACGTTTCGGGGCTCCAAATAGATTAACTGCCTTTTTTATTGCTTTAATTGCGTGAGAAGAGCTTTGGTCTGGACTATACTCAAGAAGTACGTATTTGGTAAAAGTGTCTATTAGTACTGAACAATATTCCTTTCGCTCACTCTTGCCGCTTAATTTTCCTGTCAAGTCTAAATGTACCGTATGCCAAGGTGTTGGGTCCTTTGGGATCGAATGCAGCTGCACTTGTTGTGTGCCAGAGGGGCCTTTAGAGGTTTTGCAAATGATGCAGCATTCAATAAACTTTTTTACAAATTTAGCCATATTGGGGAACCAGTAAAGTTCGTATAGCTTATCCAAAGTTTTGTCAAATCCTAAATGCTTAATCTCATTATGGACATGGCTAATTAAGGACCATACAAGGGAACGGGGTATAATGGGCAACCAGTTAGTAGTCCTATAGCGCTCAATTTTTCTATACAGTATTCCTTGTCTAACATCATAGGTACGGGCTATTTCATCAGGTAATTGATTATTGCGAATTTTAGAAATGATATCTGAAAGTTCTGAATCTCGTTCTTGTTCAACAACCAACCATCCCTTGTCTAGTTCAAGGAAGTTTACACTCCGGGGCTTGTTACTGCAATTTTCGGTCACATTACGGGATAAAAAGTCTGCGTGGGCCATTTTACGGCCTTCTTTATACATGATGTCAAAATCGTAAGCTTGAAGTATAGCCCACCATCTATGTACTCGAGGGGTTAAATCACGTTTTGAATGGGAAGCTTTAAGGGCATTGCAGTCTGTGAATACTGCAAATTTTCGTCCATACAAATAATGGCGAAAATGTTCAACTGCTCTAACGACTGCTAAGGTTTCTAATTCATACGAATGATATCGGCTTTCTGCATCGGAAGTTTTGCTACTAAAATATGCGACTACGTGTGGCTTATTATCTCTTTTTTGAATTAACACCGCGCCATAACCTTCAGCACTTGCGTCTGTGTGAAGTTCAGTTGGCAAAGTAGGATCAAATATTTTTAAAACTGGTTCAGAAGTAAGAATTTGAATAATTTTTTTATGGATTTGGTCATGTTCTGGAGTCCATTGAATTTTGCTTGTGGCTTTTCCCTTTGTAAGGTGATATAATGGTCTTATTAATTGAGAAAAATTCGCGATGAATTGTCTAAAGTAATTGGCAAGACCAATTAACTGTCTTACTTGTGTAACATTGATAGGAGTAGGGACATTAGTCAAAGCTATTATCTTATTTGGGTTTGGTCGAATTTCACCTGCGGATATAACGTAACCAAGGTATTCGGTTTGTGTTTTCATAAACGAGCATTTTTTGATATTAAATGAAAAGCCAGCGTCTGCTAAGGTTTTCAACAATTTATCTAACCGATTTAATCCCTCATCTACAGTTTCCGATGCAGAAAGCACGTCATCCATATAAACTAGAATTTTTTCATCACTAAGGGGCTTAAGGGCATTATTGATTGCTCTTTGAAATACTTGGGGTGCATTTTGGAGACCGAAAGGCATTGCAAGATATTCGTATTGACCTTTAGGGGTAACAAATGCGGTCTTCTCTATAGAGTCCTCATGAACGGGTAGCTGATGAAACCCTGAGGCCATATCGATTGTGCAAAAATAGTGTGCACCATGTAGTTTATCTATTTGATCGTTGATCAAAGGTAGCGGATAGTTGTCTGATTTGGTGTTGCTATTTAACTCCCTATAATCTACAACCATTCGTTTACTACCATCTTTTTTTTGTACTAGCAATATGGGACTAGAAAATGGGGATGAGCTCTCCTGAACAATATTGGCTTTCATTAATTCACCTACCTTACCATCGACAATTTTAGACTCTTCGGGAGATAATCTATAAGGTCGTCTATGTACTGTCTTTTGTGGATCAATCAGATCAATTTTTAATTCACCTGTTTGGATTCGGGAAGTAGGTAAGTCTTCGATAAAGTGATTAGAATATTTTTCCAATATGAGGAGTAATTTATCTTTATCTGAATCAGTTAAATCTGTGTCAACTAAATCAAATTTGAAAGAGTTTTCGGACTTTAAACACATGCTAGCTTCCCTTGGTTGTTTTACGGTGAAGCCGTCCTCGCCAATTTCAACAAGAATATTTTGAGTTAGGATATCTCGACCCAATAGGACATCATCCCGAAGATATTCATCAGCAAGAGCATGAAAAACCACTTTAATTGGAATGTTTTGAACGATAATTTCGCTAGGAATCTGTTCAGTACTATCAACTCTACCATTGCCTATTCCTGTCAAGTGGACAAGGTCATACGATCTCTCTCCCTTAATTAATCGTGAAACACTATACTTAATTAGACTACATTCGGAACCAGAGTCAAATACAAAGGATAACTTTATACCATTGCACTCCAGGGTGTCGCGCGCTGTTCTGGAGCACACGTTGACTTCTTTACTGCTGGCAGCGGGTTGTTCTCTTCTTGTGCTGTTAGCTCTCGTTGGGCAGCCAGAGACAACATGGCCCGGTTCGCCGCACACGTAGCAGGTCACTTGGGGCTTCTGAGTTGATTGACGAGTGTCTGGAATGCTGACTCCACGAGGTGTTATGAAAGTTTTCTTTTTGTCACGACATTCGATAGCTCGATGTCCAATTCTGCCGCAATTGTTGCAGTTCCCACGAAAATTAATTGAAAGTCGTGAGCGTTTAGGATCAGAATTATCGATTTCAGAATTTTCATTTTTACGTTTAAGAGAAATACCTCGCAAGGTTCGAAATAGCTGCGCTTTATTATTTATTACAGTGGAATTTACTTCTCGGCGTATCAGACTATCACACTGAGATAATATCGAGATAATGAAGCCTACGGTTACGTTTTCAGGCAGATTGGCATCGGGAATTCTTTCAATTAGTTGCCATAACCGCAAGCAGGCTTGAGCGGGTGATTCGGTTGGACTTATTTGAAATTTTAAGATTTGATCAAAATGATCTTGAATAAGCATAGGACGGGAAAACTGAGCTATTAAAATTTCTTTGATTTCTGACCATTCAAACTGGTCTGGGTGTATTTTGGTTAGGTATGTGCCAGCACGTCCTTTAAGACAATGGGTTAAGGCAAGGATCAGGTCTATCCCTCTTAGATTTTTGCTCTTGATTATAGCATCATTTAATTGGCACCAGCCCTCTATTTCTGAGTTAGGGTCGTCAGGGTCAAAGGGCACAAGGGCAGTAAATGACTGGGTGGAACTAGGTCGGTGTGATAGTGCTTCAGACATTTTGGAAATCATAGTTTCCATGAACAGGGTCATCTGGTCTTGCATCTCGCTACCAGGTGGATTTCTAGAAGTGGGCTGACCTTCGTATCCCACTTCTGATGTCGGAGAAGGGTCAGACATCAGAAGTAAAACACAGTCAGGATTCCAATTCCAGAGTTTTAATAATCAAATGGTGTTACAATATTATTTAAAAATTAATTAAATTATAATTATGCCGACAATCAAACAACCTATATAGTATAGGTATCTGGCAGAGTGGCAGAGAGGGGAGGGAGGGCAGTGCTAGTTCACCGAGACAGTGATCCGTGCACCGAGACGCAACCGAAGTGAATGCGTGCCGGACTGAGGCAACAGCCGCTTATAAAGCCAACTCCGACCGTAGCACGGGTGGGGAGTAGTGGGGTGACTCGATGACGTCCGTCCGGTGCACGTTTCACTAGCGCCATCCAGCGCCGTCTCTTTAAACTGCTTCCGTTTCCGTCATATACATAAATGAATCCCTGTTTCCCTTGGTCATCGCATCACGTGTGAACGGCTGGACCGATTTCGATAATTATTTTTTTTGTTTTGTTTGTTATTGCCAGAAGAATGTTCTTATGAAAGAAAAAAATAAGAAAAATACGCAAAAATTAGAAAATTTAAGAAAACTTAATCTCCATACTAAATTATTTGTAATGTAACCTTATCGCTTTTGACAATTTAAACTTTTTTAATGTATGGCGGTCGACATAACATTAACAATATGCTGCAAATATCGTCAAATAGGGGGTAAAAAATCTGAATTTTGCACATGACCAGTAATGTCGCCTGTTACCGTGTCGGAAATGTCGGAATACCAACAAAGCTTACCCACCAGAAAATAAAACAAAGAATTTTGTGTATGAATCACAATAATAATAAACTATTGGTGACATAGTTTTTAGTATACCATTTCGATATCAATATATTTTATAGTTAAAGACAGGATAACGTCTGTCGGGTCGGGTCCGCTAGTTATTATACAGGGTGAATATTTAACCACTTTCCAAAATTTTTATAGGCGTTCGGTATCGTATTTAGAACCCATTTATGAAATAAAAAATGTAAATCAAGCTTTCACCCGAAAATATTTTTCGCAATATAGTTTTCAATTTTTACGGTCCTAGGCCTGATGAGGTATGAAGGGATAATCAAAAACGTATGAATAGTATCGTAATGGATAAATGAGATGCGAATTGCGTAAAAAAATTTTGCTAGGTGGCCGTATCAAAAAATTTATATTTTTTGCGGACATTTTCTGAGTGCTTTATCTTGCCATTTTTGTACTAGGCTATACCAAAAAAAAATACGTCATTTGTTTTTTGTCTCTTAGATTGATATATTAAAATTTGGAAGGTGGTTAAAATTTCACCTGTATAATACTAAGAGTGTAAAAATATTTTCTATTTCTATCAAATGGTATTTTAGCAATTCATTAAAACAAGGAGTTGTGTTATAGATAAAGCATACGAGCTGAAAACTCTCTCAAAAAGTGTCGAATGTTTTAAACAACTGCCCAAAACATTTGTGTAAAAAACTGGAACACTTATCGTAACACAGAGTAAACAGAGCATGCTAATAACGAAATTAGGCTGGCTCTCCCAATTACGGAGAAAAAAGATGGAAACGTGTTAAGCGGAGAATGAATTCACAATAACGTTGTAATTTTTAAAAGCATTTGTTTTGGGCAGTTGTCTAATTGGGTATTAAGGAAATTAGTAACGGATCCAAACCTTGGTGATGTCTGGTTTTTTCATAACTGGGTTAAGGGGAAGTTTTGTAGATTCGAGCTATAGGTTGTTTCATTATCAGTCACAGTTTTATATATTGATCTACTTATATACGAAAAAAATTTAGCATGGTACCAATACTCGTATTAAAATTGAAATTAAAAATCTGCATTTGTTTTAGTTAAATAAATGGCGTCATATAAATTTATTATAAGTACATACCTATACAGGGTATAAAAATGGCTTTTGACTCATTTGTATCATACGATCGTTTTGTGAATATTTATTTCATTGGAGTATCTGTCAGGGACTTCAACATTCATACCAAGTCAAAATCGCAAAAATTTGATGTCTAAATATGGGTGTTTGTGGTACCTCCGTTGTTTCTGATTTTCACAAAACGAGTGCTTTAAATAGTTACTCATTTTGGGATCAGAACAATGTATGAGATGTTGCCTACAATTATAAATAATGACCTTTTAAAGTTATAACGGTTGTGTGTCGGTCTAAAACGTGTGTTGAATAAGCTTCGTCACGACTAAGTATATAAATATCAAAACGTAAGAAGCTAAGGTAAAAATATATACTTTCTGATTATATTCAATTCGGATACTTATTTTAATCCGAAATAAAAAGCTCGAAAGAACTTATTTTAGGGACAGCGGCCACAAGCCCTTAAGTATTTAACGGAGTTATAAGGACGGAAACACAGCAAAGTGTTTCCACAGTAAAAGTATTCATAATTACTTCAAGGATAAAAAACCTACGTCAGATGACAAAGCGTTTGAAATGAAGGTTGTTTTTGACTTGTTTTCTTATTGGCTTCTCCTTTATAGATGTCCAGCGACCCGGATTTCTCTTTTTGGGTCGGATGGTAATGAAATATTGTTTACGCTTGAACGCCTTCTATTAGGTTGTAAAACGTTTGTTTGGGTTGTATTGGCGTCATCCGAGCAGTACCTAACGCATTTGCGCGTCAGTCAGCATACAACAAAATAAAAATATTACTTAAATATACTAATTTCTGCCGTGTGATGCTAGGCCAGCCGTGTAATGCCGATCGTGCGATTATGGCAAATCCTTTTTTGGGGAAGCCTATGTCCAGATGTAGACTGATAAGGATTGGAAATGATAATCTTATGGTGATTTAAACTTTCACGGTAACTACGTGGGTAACACTGAAAATGTTTAGAACTGGCCCAGTTAGAAACATTTTTTAATTAAAACTTTTTTGAATTTCAATTTTAGAACTCTTTGGTAACCTAATGTAGTAAGTATATTGTATTCATTTGTCATTTGTTTTTGTGAATTGGTAGCAAATCTAAAACTCTTGTTACACGTGAAAATAAACCTAACGCGAGAAAAATTTCGGTTAATGATTTATTATGACTTTCGTTGTGGTCTTACTCAACAACAGAGCTATGATAGGCTGCGATTAGCATTTCTTAATGAAGCCCTATCTCGTGCCACTATTTACAATTGGTTTAACGAGTTTAAGCGTGGACGTAGCAAACTCAATGATGATCCGTGTGAGGGACGTCCTTTAACAGCGACTACTGAAGTTAACATCAGTGCTGCATGTGCGACGCATGATAGAGGAAGATAAGAGAGTGACCTATCAACAGATACAGGCAAGCCTAGGCATTGGTATGAGTCAAGTTCAAAAATATTAGACTAACATTTAGGCGTCAGGAAGCTTTGTACCAGATGGATTCCCCATACTTTAACCGACGACCAGAAACACCTTCGCATGGACTATATTAGATAAGTTCAACGGCGGTGATCGCCAATGCTGTATTTGACATCGCAACCAAAAGACAAGAATAGAAATTCAGAATATTTGACTATGGCAGGTGTCGAGAGTCATCCGCCATACAGTCCTGACCTGGTGCCCTGTGACTTTCATTTATTCCCAAGAACTAAAGATAAAATTCGAGATATTCGCTTTACGAGCCCTGAAAATGCGGTGAAAGCGTACGAAAATGCCATAGAAGAGACCCATAAGGAAGAATGGGCTTACAGCTTTTCTCAGTGGTTCCATCGAATGCGACGATGTGTACTGTGTAGAGAGGAACGGAGATTATTTCGAAAAACAATAAAAGTATTGGCAACTTTCTACATTAAGCCGTTTTTCATTTTCTAAATATTTACAGTGTTACCTAGGTATAAAAATAACTTACTGTTTCTCTGTACTATAATGTTTTTCAGTGTATGTATGTGTATATGAGAGCCGTGTGCTCAGTTTGGCTGATCATAATAATATAATCATGGTGCTACGTGCTACCTAGGTATTTTTAAAATTTTGTATTTTTAAATATACACCAACACTATTGCAAACGTACAGTAGGTGGTATACCTAGTAGAAATGGGAAGAGAATAAATACAATATGTTTAATGATTGTAATATTCTTTCGTTTAAATAAAAGTTTTGAACATTTATTTCGGATTGAATTGAATTCAAAATTAAACATACGTAACGTAATTTTATTTTAAGTTTTGATCAGCGCATCCGGCTACACCTAGTATACGCAAAATTGTTCTTACGGGAAATAATACAGAAAACAAAACAAGTTGCAAGTACTCCTCTGTTAACCCCTAAGAGTTGGTAAAGGCCTGAGGCGAGTGCGCATCACAGCATGATTCAAAATGAATAGTCTTATTTTTCACATTTTTTTAAGACTATTTTATGGTTTAGTTGGCTATATGTTATTCCAGCCAAAAAACTAACGCCGTGTCAAATTTCATTTAGATCCGTAGAGTTGTTTTAGCGTGAAAGTGCAACAAACATCCTTATGTGTATAGATACACATAAACTTTTACGTTTATAATATTAGTAGAAGTAGAAGAAGGACAATACCGATTACTGGCATATTTGATCAGGAAATTCGATTTTCGTTACGTCACTGATGCAATTTCAAACTGCAAGTTTGTATGTAAATGCGCCATTGAGAACGCTCAGGCAGTTATAGTAGCTCAAATATTAGGCTTGCTACGCTTGTTACGGCTGCTAAAGGAGCCATTTTCATATTGCAAGCCCCGTTGCAAGCAAATTACGGTTAAACCTTTTGATGAATGAATAAAATGGTTTTTAACTAATTTAGTGTATTTTTCTTCTATTTGTTACCAGAGATATGTTTGAAATTTGAAACTAATGTAGTTTAAAAAAACCGAATAATGGTATAATTTCAATTTTAAGATAAAAAAATAAACTTGAGACAGAAAAATAGGGAATGAAATACATTCTTTTTATACGTTCAATGACTATTTAATAAAACAAATTGCTGTAGATGAAATGTCAATAAGTACATTTATAAAAAGAAAATAAGATTTTACAATATAATTCTGCATTAGTAAAATATAGATGCCGTTACCTTCTAATATTATTTCTTGTTAATATTATAATTGTGACTGTTAGGATGAATGTTTGTTAACCAATCATGCCAAAACGACTTAACAGATCTAAATGAAATTGGCAGGGAGGTAACTTATGTGATCAGGAATAGGATAGGCTACTTGGAATCCTAATGTAAGATTACGAACTATGATTATTTTAAATATTTAAAGGGACTGTCAAAAAATAACATGGCCTGCTTTTCACCCATAAAAACGGTTCACCTGGTATAGAATAATGATTTTTTCATAAGAGGATTTTATCGCGAACGAACTCGCGGGTAACAGCTTGTAAGATTATAATTATTATGTGTTTGAGTGTCGTTATACATAACCTAACCGTAATATCAACTTAAGCATAACACATATGACACCTCAAATTTCTGCGCTGGAATATGTTACCGCAAATATGTTTTCAACTTAATGTTAAGCTATAATATAGCATAGGTTAGTTTGAAAGTCAATTATTGTTAGCTGCTAGTCAATAAAGTATAATTTAATGTATTAAAAGCTTTTACGCATATAAGGGTCCCCTTGATAGACCAATGGCTATTTGTAAAATACCACGGTAAAATTGGTACTGATTTCACGTATTCCTGACATTTGAAGCTCATATAACTATATTTTATACACAATCATGTGTAACTTTAAATTATTAGTATATAATTTTTTAGTTTCTAGATTCTATTTAATCTATTTATTTACTTAATATGTGTTTTTTAAAAATGGCTCACACGATTTGGATGAGATTTTGTATATCGCCTAGGTAGGTACTAAAAGTATAATAGGTATCGCATTTTAGGTGTGATCTTTTAAATAATCGCAAAATTTTAGTCACTTATATATAATATATTTTGTAAATCGAAGACACGATAGACATGCAATTGCTCAGACTGTAACCCAGATTTTGAGATGATATTTGTTTTACTGCAAATATTACTATCGCAAGTGACTTTTTAGGAAAATTGCCGAATTGCTTTAGAACCTATTTATTTAATATAGGTACACGTAAGGTTCTAGCAACAACATAAGTATAAATAGTAAACAAATGACTCCCAAATCAAACAAAGTTAGTGTCTATATTAAAATTTTCTTTTTCTCCGAACAATGAGAGACTCAACATTGTTTGTTTCTTTGTAGTTTGACTTAAAAATATTATCGCTAACATATTGTTTGAAGTTCACAGTACTTAGACCTGTGATGTTTTATCAACGATTTCTTTGTATGTGAAAGTTGTTGTTTATCAAAAGAAAACTCTTTGCTTTTCATATTTCGTTATATTACCGTTAGTAACGGTCTCTCATAGGGGAAAACATTTTCCCTACCTACATAATTGAATTTGTTTCACCAGAACAGGTAAAATGTTTGCAAATATTGCATGATTGGCTCATAAATGACATTACGAGGATTCCCGGAGATTTGATTTTAGCAGCTTAAACATTAACAGGTGTGATTCAAGGTAGGAAATGCCCCGAAATGAAACAAAATTTATAATGTCTTGTAACATTGCTTTACGTCGACGTCGTAGAAAGGGAAGGCCAAAATTTCATAACACTAGTATTAAAATGTGAAAGTGTGTACCTGTCTGTCTGTAATCTAGTCACACTAACACAGTTGAACGAAATTTAACAATTTAAATGAAATTTAACATGGCGAAAGTTTAAATCTCAGAATCTTTCTTGGGATTCAAATTATTGCTACTGGTTTTCTACATCGACCCACCCGTGAATTGAACCCAGGACTTCGAATGTGGCGATACCTTGAAAACTAATGTGTACGCCACTTCACCATGGAAGTGTCGTTGAAAGAAATAGTTATAAATCAGATATCCATATTGAAAGTATTATTCCTTCAATAATAATTCCGAGTGATTAAGGTTGGACTCGAATTCAGATCCTTCTGCATACTAGGCAAATGCTCTTTTTGATTGAGCTACCAGTCGTTTTTTATACTTTAGCAATATTTTTTGATAGTCAAACGTAAAACTTATTAAGGTTAAATACTGCCACAGTTTTATTTGTTTTAATAAACAGCAATTGCACTGTGATTCAACCTTTTGTGTCATATAATGTTATGATATAAAAAAAAAATTATAAAGCTAGCGGAGGCAGCGAAATAGTATTCGAGAAGGATCGTGAGTATAAACAGAATTGCCAACATAGCACACAGAATAAGCACTTCCTTTAAAATCCTCGATACAACCTAAGTAAGTTCCTTTGTAGAGCGCACTTAGAACACCATTTTCCACTGCTTACCGACTCGTAATCAACCTTTGGAACGTTGCCAGTTAAAATAAGGATTTTTCCGAAACACATTCGCATGTATGCGGTCAACAGAATAATGCTGTCATACTGACTCTACGAGGTTTATGATATATCCTAACTAATATTTTACAATTTATACAGGGTGAAATTTGAACCACTTTCCAAAATTTTTATAGGCGTTCGATATCGTATTTAGAGCCCATTTATGAAGTGAAAAATGTAAATCATGCTTTCACCCGAAAATATTTTTCGCTACATTGCTTCATACTTTCAATTTTCAAAGGGAAAATCAAAAACGTATGAATAGTAATACCAAAAGAAAAAATACCATCATTTGTTTTTTGTCTCGTAGATTGATATATTAAAATTTGGAAGGTGGTTAAAATTTCATCCTGTATATTAACAATATATCACAAATGCAAAAGTGACTCTGTCTGTCTGTCTTCCTATCTGTTACGCTTTCACGCCTTATCATACCCGACTATGTTTTTGTTAAAATATAGGTTATGCATTAACAAACCTCTGTGTGTTCCATTTGTCATCACTGCGTGTGAATTATAATGCCTATTGTAAATCATATTCCCACGAACACGTCCGATGTTACGTACATTTTTTCACGTCACATTGAATTATGTTTGAGTTTGTGGGACACGCGTCCCACTGGGCGGAGGTTGTAAGGCAAAGAGATTGCGGCCTAAAACGGGATCAGATTTGCGTTTGGCCTCACAAAATTGTTACAACAACGTCATAAATCCTTCGTGTGTTATAAAATATAGGATTTTATCCGTATCTCATCATGGAACGGCACGGAAAGGCTTGAGTTATTTGGGTTTAATAATAATATAATATATTATCCAAATCCTGCTCTGATTTAAATTTAAAGTAGGTAATGTTCTTTTATATTATTTCTAGATCACATAGCAAAATTACCGAAAAACCTTATTAGGAGTTGGAAAAAAGGTTTAAAGTAGAATTAACGACCTATAATCATCCCACTGCAGGGCAAGGGCCTCCATCATTGAGTTCAAGTTACCACAGCAATGAGGGGTATAGGTACAATCACCACGTTTTTGATACTGACCTGCTGAAGCTGCCTGGTTTTGATACTGACCGCAAATCCTGGACCCGTCTTAACCGATTCCGTTCCAACCACTGGAGGACTAACCACCACCTCCACAAATAGGGAGTCAGTATAGTGCGCTGTGCGACTGCGGAGTACCTGATCAAACTCTTTCCCATGTGGTAAACGAATGAATACTTAGCAGTTTTCCTGGTGGAATGTCAGAAGTCCTCAAATGCACACCTGCTGCTGCAAGCTGGCTGAAAGATTTGGACATTGGTGTGTGATCCACGATGATGATGACCACGTTTTTCAAGTGCGGGTTGGTGTTAAAAGCCCTAGTAATTTCCAAACCCAGGATCCCGAGATCTAGGTCCGGTGCTTTAAACCACTCAACCAATGGGGCTTGAAATAAAGTCATAGTGAAAAAACTTAAAATTAAAGTAGGCAGAATACAGTGAAAGAATATTACTGAAACTAATTAGGATGATCCAAAAAAAGATGCCAAAAATATAAATCGTGATTAATAGATTAATAAACATTTAAAAAACTTTAGTTAAAGTAAAACGCTATCTGGTTTCTTTAGTAAATTCGTACAACTGTTAGAGTTACTTTTTTAAATAAATTCCTTACGAGTCCAGTTTTTAAAATCAAAAAAACAACAACACAAAAATGGCGCCTCTGGATCTGACAAGAATAAAATTTATGGATTATGCTACAGTCGTTTTTTCACTTTTGAAGCGTTTGATAAAATGATTAATAGCAGTTTTTATAATAACAAAGGTTCCTTTCAATTAAAAATAGACTAAAAGTCGTAACGTTATGTGTGTTTAAACATAACAAAATAGCTTTTATTTTATTTAAATTGTGATTTTCTTACAGTTTTAGAAAGTTTATTTTGATAAAACCTGATAAATAAACATAAAATTTAAATACTTTATATGATGTTTTTAAGCAATTAAATTGCAATTTTAATATCAGTATTTAAACTTGAAAAATTATGTCTCAGGCGGGACTCTTTCAAGTTTAATTCTGATTTCGGAGGAGGCAAGGTATTTTTTTTATAATAAGCGTAAATTTTATGTCTTATTTATGTTCAGTATCTAGTCGCTATCAAATCTCATGCTAAAGCAACTGGTACATAGTGTAACTTGTAATTAGAAACCGATACTTATGAAGTGAAATTACCCATTAATTTGAACAGCTTTCGCTATATAGGAGCGAGTAGCAATAATGATAAAATCATACTTAGTATACCAATTACAATTTCTGTAGAAATAATTTCTAAAATAAAAAAGTAAAAGTATCCCTATCTTTACTCTCAAAAAAATAGGAATGTCATACCTACTAACTCAATTACTTATTACTTACTTAATGATATAATTAACTTGCCTGATGCGGTGTTACACTAAGAGAGTACCATCAATTATGGTTTAGAATGACCTTAAAAATCTAGTAGATTTTGTATTTCTCAGGTTCAACATAGAGGCGAATACCGACACCAGAATTTTGTTAAGAAAATCAATTAATTATTGCCATGGGATACTAGATATTTGAAGGATCACTGTTCACTCTATATGTATACTTAACTATTCCTGCTTAAATACTTATCTCAAGATTACTGTTCATAAAAATCACTTCCGTTTCCGAACATAAAGTTCTTTATCCAGCCGATATTGTATTTCTTCATGTTTGTTTTGTTCAGCTCTGTTTGATATCTTCAGCTGTGTCTATTTGTCACTGCGGAACTCAATATTGTCTCTAAGATAACACGAGTATGTGACAGTCTGAAAGATTCGCTTTTCCTGGGATAGAAATTTGTGTTTATTTTTCATATTTAATTGATCCAAACTGAAAACGCATTGCTACAGGTCATAAATTGGCGCCATACTGAACATGCTCGTGGAAACTTTGTCCATTTGTATATTTATGAGTATTTAAACTAGAGTGTGGAATATGAACCCCCGGGGTCTTTGTATAATTGACTGACTACATTAACATATTTACGTTTTATTGAACATTATTCGATACCTGTGGAGGTTGCGCTGCATAATACACTTTGAAATATAACTATTAACTTAGGTTAGTACCTCCAACATACCAGATTCATCAATCGATTTTCCTGGGCCAGTTAGATAGATAGATAGATAGATACACTTTATTGCACACCATAAAATTGAAAAATAACACATGAGTAAGATTTAAATTAGTACAGTTGAAATGTTTATTCAAGTAATTGTATTTTCAATTTAGAACAGTTTTAAAAACGATCTATTATATTTGGATATAGCTTGGTTGAATATGTAAGTAGTAGGACGGATTTACAGAAGTTTAAAACTTCTGATTTTGAGGGAATGCTGTCGTTACATCATTCTAAATAGAAATTAGGGTGCATTTTTTTGTTTTGATTCTTTTATTACCGTTCCGTACCATTCAATCGAGCATCAGGGTAGTAACGCTCAGATAAATGAAATCATTAAATCTTTTTGTTGATGTTTTGTTTTTACATGCATGTATGGGCATCTTTTGGCTACGATTATGATGATGACCATACTGCTCGAATGTCCAACGAGTAATAAAAGAGTGTTTGAAAATTTCTTGAAATAGTATGACTAAATCTACATGTTTTTATCACTAAACTCTTCCATTGTAATATTTTCTTGTGTAAACTATTATTCATTGTGAAAGGTTTTTTCTCACTATTTAAGGCGCTTTATCAAAGTGACAATATCACTCCGTAATTGTAAAAACTTTTGTCGAGAAAATTAAACTAGATTCAACTTTTTCGACTATTCAAGTCGTAAAAAGTTGTTCAATCAAGTTGCCTAATAGCCATTTGATCGAATTGCTGAATGTTTGAACGGCCATCAAAAATAAACAGGGCTATTAATTGGAATTCTAAGTAAACATTTTAGCTGCGACATTTGCCCTCCTGCTTGGATATATTGTTGATATTCAGTTCTATTTATGTCAAAGAATTATTGAAGGTCTAAATTACCTAGAAAAAAAAAAGTTCTAATCTAGAAAACAGAAAATTCTGTGCGCTTCTAAGAATAGATAGTAGAACTATAGATAGAGATTAGAGCTATAAGTCTGCCTATGCATATAGTAAGATTACTAAGCACACAGGGATGTGGGCCAGGCCCCGCAGTGCACGACGCACTGGCGCCGCCGGTCCTGCTTCGCTTACCCGGGTCATCGACCCTCGCTTGACACTAATTTGTTTCTTATGTCTGTAGAGTGCATACTGATTTGGCCGTTTGCCCTAATTTATATTTTCCTATAAGTAAGTTCATGTTAGTAACGGAGAGTGTTTAAATAAGTATGTCATTTGTATAATGTAAAAACGAGTATTTATTAATAAAGATGTGATGTTTTTCAGATATACTTTTAGTTAGTAGCGCTACGTTCGTAACGTCTACGATGCTACGAAGTTCGAAGCAAGTACACTGACTACTAGCAGCCAACAAAAACGACATTGAAGCGTGGCATTTAATTTTCTTTGGCATTATCAAGCGTTAACGACTTGAAACGAAGTATCTTCACTGTGAATAAATGTTCTTAATTATATTATGTCTTCTGAATGTTTTACTTATTAACCAAGTTTTTTATAGAGGCAGGAAGTGGAAATGAGAAATGTTTTTATCGCAATGATATTTGATCTTCAGATTTTTCTTAAGTGATTTGGCATGTCTTTGATATGTCGGCGTCAGCGTGTGATCGGCGTGTATCGTTGTGACATGTAGTCACGCAGATGGCAGTAACATGTTGAGTGTCGAGAAAAATATTATTATTTAGCGCTGAAACGTACTGGGGAAGCTTATTGTTAGGTTAGTCTCATTTCGTTGACGTAAGTATGAATATTCGGTTTTAAAATACATGTTGCGCCGTGTAGAGTTATGTAGTTGCACGTTGCAAAAGCCTATTAATTAATTGTGTTGTTGCATAACTTCACATGGTACCCGTCCAATGTCAGTCATGACTTATGAGTATAATATTGTGATAATATACGTAAGTGTACGTGTTAGTTGTGTACATGCAAGTCAACAATTTCAATTTACGGGAACTGAAAAACTTAAAAGTTCTATCTTGCAATTGGGAACCGAAGTGTTTCGAAAACAAAAGCGAGTTAAAAATGTGGTTACAAACAATGATACCGCGTTGTTTGTAATTAAAAACTGCGTCGAAGAGTACCAACATCGATTTATCAATAAATTTAGACCAGGACGAATAGACAAGAGTTTTTGGTTTTTTAAAATATAAGTTCAGCAATTTCGAAATGAATAACATAAATATTTGCCATCTATTGAAAACATTATTATAGAAGTCTATTTGCTTTTAATCAAATTTGGTTCAACGCTCTCTAAGATTATAAAATATAAAAGTTATAAGCAAACTTCTTAGCACATCTTAGGAAATTTTGTGGAAATTGTTTTTGACAGCAGGCGCAAATATCAAACACATCGACAGACTTAGGCAGACTGATTTCCTCGGCTTTTATGTTTAAATCAAAAGCCAGAAATTGGAATATACAAGTACAATTGAACGTTTTCTGACTGAGATGTTAAGATGAAATATATTTTTATTACAATGATTAGTTTTTTCTTGTGATTCGATCTTAGGTTATAGTTTTGTCGAGCTTTTCAAGTGTAGGTATATCACTTTAGGAAATACCAGATAAAGATAAAGATAAAGATTCATTTATTTGACGAGACCCAGAGAAAAAAAAACATTGAAAATGAGGTAAAAGCAAAAAAATTATAATAATGACAACATAAAAAGTACTTACACACCAAAACAAGAACACAAAACAAATAAGTAGGACAAGTATACGAGTCTCAAGGCCGACAGAAAGGCATCCATCTCAGCGTATGTTGTGCGCACGCGCACACAACGCTGGTCTTCCGTTGGAGCCACAGAGTGAAGCACGGACAAGAGCAACAAAAATCTGCACGATAGACAACACTTGCGTTACTTGAGCCATATAAAGACACCAAAAAAAATATTACAAAATAAATATAAATATCAAGTAGGTAAGTAATACAAAGCAAACAAATTAAAACAGCATACAGTCTCAACAATTCTAGGGGAATGCAGATAGCGGCAGAAGTAAAAATGCTACAACTGAAATTCATCGTGAATTATTAGAGCTCAGAGCGTCAGGTTTCAAAGCAGATATCTAGGTAACACTGAAAATGTTTAGAAAATGAAAAACTACCACATGTAATTCTATTCATGTTTTGAAATATCTATTTTCAATATCATTTGAGGTTCCGTAGTTAAACCAAACCGTTGAAATCGCTTTCGCACACGCGCTTGTCTCTTTTTTTTTAGAGCGGTTTCCATTTTGTTTTTTAACCTTACCTATTTTGTAAGATATTTAAAAATTTTAACAATAAACTTGCCATTTTATTAATTTGATTCACTGATCGCTATTTGACATTTGGTAGACAAGAACCACTGTACTACAAGTTTCAAAACTAATTAACATGGGAACACACAAAGGTGCTCAAAGCTTGAATGCAAATTGCATTTTATTTCAATAGACGCAAAGTTTGTTTGGTTTTAAAATGAGTTTGCAGGTTCATTAGGCTGCACAAATTAGATCTAGTGTTGAAACTTAGGTGACTGACAGTACCAAAGATTCAGTATTTTAATAAAGGATTAAGTATTTTCACAGCCTTTAAGCAAATTTCAGTTAGTTTAAATTTGAAAACTTTATCGTTTAATTTTTTGAATTTCATCTAATAACTTAGTAAACTACAACCTCTTAGTAATGTTCTTATTTGTGTAGTAACGCTATGCTATTTTCTGCTTTTGATACTATTTTTGCCAAACCCAAGATATTTCACTTAATATATTATCAATAGAAAATAACTTACGTAAGGTGCTTAAGATAATTAAGATGAATAGGAAAGTTTTATTGTTAGGCCTCAGATTCCCAACAGGGTTTTATAAAAAGTAATTAAAATCAGTTTTCTTGACTCTAAGCACTGTAAAATAGTTTATAAAATCAAGGCCAAAGAATCAGGAATTAAACAAATACCCATGATATACTTATTTAGTCAGAAAAAAACGGTACTTCATCAGTTACTTGATTGATTCAAATCTTACCAAGTACCTAATCAACTAATTAATGATAAGCTACTTGTGACGCCCCGTTGGTCTAGTGGAATTCTACATGTGATTTTATTGATCTTATAAACTACAAACGAAAGTCCTGTAATTACTTAGATTCGAACAACTTTTTTATTAGTTACGTGACTGATTTACAACTCTATTAACGACTCGGAATAATTACTTTTCTTAGTAACAATGGACAAAACATCATTAACATGTCAACAGCCACTTAACGATCACAATTCACTTGGCGAGTAGGCAACGTTGTTACTTCTTAACTTCATTCGACTTTATTACTAAAAGGTAATTACAGCAGGTAGCGTTTGGGGTGTTTGGGCCTAAGGTAATGACACTAAAATTGGTTTTTGAGTGGCCAAAGTGCTCGACTGAGGTTTTAACATAATCACCCTTTGAAACTAAATTGACTAGGGTCTAATTAAGGCAGATTAAGGCATAAAATACAAATTTCCGAATTTTTTTTTTTCTAATACGGAAATGGTTGGGAATATTTTACCGTACATTCAATACCGCACTTCTGGCAGAATATTCGGTTTGCCAAATTTTCGCAATTTGTTTCAGTTATCGTTTTTGAACTTTCTAATTTTCGGTTCATACATGATCTAGTGTGCTACATAGACGCATCACTCACAGCAATTGCTATTTTTAGTGGTTGCTTTCAGACAAGTCCGTTGAGATATTTTAGTATAGTCTAAGATCCCACCATACAACGACCTTCACCGAGCTGTTTATTGGATGAAAAGTTTTTTATATACAATTAAATATGCCAAAAAATATATTGCAAATGGGTTGACTAAAAAAATTCAGTCACTAGTAGAAAATAAATAAAAAATACTGTGACCTATCTACGTAAAGGGATTTACAATGGGGACTACCGTTTCTTTGCTCACCAGTTGGCGCCACTGTAGACTGAGGTCCGGAGGTATAGTTGTCAAAGGCGATTGGCGCCGAAAAAAAGTGTTTTATCTTGAATCTAATTAAGGTTTATTATTTATAGATAACTATCTTGATATCAACAAACTAACGTCTGAAATAGTTGCTCTTGAGGCCGCCTATTTTTGCGCTTTTTCTTAATTCCGCTTTCAAATCGTTCACAGAAATCGCCAAATAATCCATATTTGCGATATTTTACGAAGGAGATCACTTTCCAGCAGGTAAATTTAATTAAATTATAATTTACGCAACAAAGCCCGCTTTTGCGAGACCTTACCTATAATATATACTAAAGATATTTGTTAATATAAATAAATAAATAAATAAAACCAGTGAAAAGTGAATGATATTGGACCTCACGCGACACAAGCGACTCTAGTGGCAAATTCACTAGAGCCCCTATTGGGAGAGTTGTGCCTTGCCAATGATATCTTAAATTCCCAAACGATCCTGGCGATATTAATAAAGTAAGTTTTAATTTTGCAAATCACAGTTACAATTGACAGTTTTTTGCTACTAATTAAAATAATATATGACACATTAGTAAAGGCATTACACAAATTGAAATTGATATATGATTTCGTTTTAATTTGGCGCGCCTTACTAAATTTTGATTGTAGGTATCTGCGCTTTGTCGTGTCAAATATTGTATTATTTATTATATCCACTTACGCTCACTTTTGGCAGATAACAATCACAGTAGATTTATATACAGCAAGTTGATAAGAAAATCTCGTGTTATTTATCTTCTATTGTGAACAAAAAGCTTTGTTTACTTTGGGATGGCATTATGCTGTCTGTGGCCAGACAAACTCATAAAGCTAGTGCGATACGTCACTAGCAAACTAAAAATATGAGGATGGATTTCAGTAACGTATAGTGGGAGATTCACTTTAATTCTTCAAAACGAAATAAGATACCTAGGGATTACGTTTATGTGGTTCGTCTACACTGAAATGCGAACAGCTCTTTTTATTAAAATAGAGTTTAGGTGTACTCGTGTTGAATTGTGAACATACTGGCGAAGATTTACTCGTAGTTAAAATTCACAATCGTTTAGCGGTGTTAAATGGCCAATTTGAAAATATGACATGTTATTAATATCACTGTATGGATAGATTGTTTCCAATTAGCCGTCTTATAATTAGACACGACTTAAACCTCGATTTTTATGTAGTAACACAAACCACAGTTGAACAGGGGATACATATAGATATTTAAATTCATTAGTATTAAAAATCTTACAGCATACAGCACTTCATAATAACTTGTTTTTAAAGCATGGAGTCCAGAATGTCAGATGAGTATTTCTTTTGAAGTTTTTATCACGTAAATCCTTGGACTAAGGGGGTGCAATTCACCTTCCTTAGTAGGTTTAAAACTTGATCCTTCAACACTTTTTTCACAAAAACTTGGACCGATGAAATGCATGAATTAACCCACCAATTTTGAGGCCGTGTCTGATAATTGTCAGTTATTCCTTACATTAAGATATATAATTTTAAACCTATCGACCTTATTGTCCTATATTTTTGATATTTTTTAAGTAAGTACCTTAAGCTATACCTTATCAAATAAACGATAAAAATGTATGCTAGGTCATTTTAATTAAATACAACATAAAAAACAAATACACAATCAGAGACAAAAAGACGTCCTCACTGAATGAGCACCCAATAGTACATAAGGGTGCCCTTTCAACTCAGTACCATTCACTATGTACGCAATGTTGATTACTAGCGGACCCCGTGAACTTCGTATCGCCTCAGAATAGTATTTGATTTTGACGTCTTAAATGTCATTGTCATCAAATATGGCGAGGCTAGATAAATGTATGAAGAAAAACAGTTCCTCGGTAGTTATCTCAGATCATTGCTAACTTTCTAATGTTCTTAATAGTTATTATCATATTCCCGACGAATACGAATTCGAAAACACAAAAATCATAAAAATCGGTCCATACCTTTTCGAGTTTTTTTTTCAAACCTTTTATATACAGGGTGAAATTTTAACCACTTTCCATAATTTTTATAGGCGTTCGATATCGTATTTAGAGCCCATTTATGAAGTAAAAAATGTAAATCAAGCTTTCACCCGAAAATATTTTTCGTAATGTAGTTTTCAATTTTTACGGTCCTAGGTATAAAGGAAAGATATAATATCCTCTGATAAGGTATAAAGGAAAAATCAAAAACGTATGAATAGTATTGTAATGAATAAATGAGAAGCGAATCGCGTAAAAAAAGTGTTGCTAGGCGGCATTATCAAAAATTTTAGATTCTTGGCGGACATTTTCTAAGTGCTTTATCTTAAAATTTTTGTACTGGACTATACCAAAAGAAAAAATACCGTCATTTGTTTTTTGTCTCGTAGATTGATGTATTAAAATTTGGAAGGTAGTTAAAATTTCACCTGTCTATCGATATATGTTTTATAGGACTGTGTGTGATAATTAGTTTTTATTTTTCCTCTGTGGTTCATTCATAAAAAAATAACTCCCCCTTTTCATCGTTGGAATTATTGTACCTACATATTTATTATGTGTAACAGTTATTGGTACTAATAAAAAAATTACATTCGGGTGACTAAAAACATGTAACTAAAGCAATAAAATTACTTATTACTTAGGTTTTTATGTGCGACCATTCGTGGAATACGTATCAATAAATTCAGAACATCCGTTTTGTCGTACTCTACGTGCCAAGCGAGCGACACACCCCGTTGGCACGCCACCATGCTACTAAACTTACAAGTTATTGAATAATCACTGTCGTAAGATAACTCTATTGTGAGATACTTACTCGTATTTGTAGTTTTATGGGGTTTATCTGTCGTGTAGCTGAGATAACAATGATGTTTTAGTTAAACCTGGTAGACGGTCGTCCTGCCCGGAAAAGTTATAATATCATTTTGCCCGCGGCTTCGCCCGTGTGTACTACACGTTATATCGCGCGGGCGAAAACCTGTGCCCAGCGGTGGGATACAAAGTGGCTTGTGTCTTTTGTCAAAGTCTTATCAAGCAAAAACTAGCTATTTACTCAATTTACTGCAATATTACAAAGTACCTAAATATGGAAGGACATTGTGCTTTCTCGTTAAGAAATAATTCATCTGAATTTTTTTATCCTTAAAGTTTCTGAGATCAGTCTATTGTTTATATTTAATTAATTAGTTTAAAAGTGACTAAAGATAAGAGTTGCTACTGGTTACAACTAATTAAAATTTTCTGTTATAAGTTTAATTTATGAGACGGTTAATTCAGAACATTCGAGTAGGGGGAAACTTAAGAACTTGACACCCAAAACTTTGAATTTATTCTGCTAAAGTAAGTACTCAGCCGAAGTTTACTTTAGAGCTAAATAAAATCAGATGATCTGTCAAGTATTTACAAGTACAGTCTGCAAAATGTGCCGATGTTTATTTTGGATAAATTTATTGCTATTCTAGATGTTGTCCGCGATTTCGTAAGCGTAGAATTTTAATAAGAAACAATTCCACGAGTATTGTACATGTTTAGGCTGCTAAAGTAAAATTGCCAGACGACGGGCAGCAACGTATTCTTCTTGTCTCATCTATTGGTTAAGCTGCGACTAAAAACCCGCTTGCCAAGTGTGGCATTTATGGAAGAATCCTTGTTTAAGGGAGGCCTACCTACCTAATAGGTCTATAATATAACTGTGAAAAATATTTGTCGTGCTGGTTTTAGTGCCATCTACTACATAGGAATTAGGTATACTTCCTATCATTAAAATTGTTATAATTAGTTAATAATTTGTAGATTTAAAATTTGTTAGGAGAATTGTCCAAAATGCTAAACATTTGACACACTTTTTACGGCCTGGTACCTGAAACAGACCGTGACTTCAGGACTTTCCATACTAAACTGTTAACAATTATTAGTCAAAATTTAAAAGACCGTGTTTCTATCTTTGAGATTGGAAAGTTGATGCTTTTATGTACTGATTAGATTCTAATTTGAAAACGTCTATTACTCGCGCCGCTCGTACGTTTGTAAAGGAATCACAACACTATCGATCATGGTGATTGATTAACGACTATTCGAATCCTACATTTCCGAAAGAACCCTTTCTGTCGATGTATTGTGGGCATTGTACGGAACTTCCAATCGAACCTAATCAAATTCTTACTACTACTACTATTTAATTTTACTATTATCAAATATACTTTTCCCAACAAAATAAGGTAAAAGGCAGAAGGAAGCGAAGGTATTTAAAAATTTGTAATTAATGTCTTGTGAAAATCGTCAAGGAATTAATTAATCCTAAAATAAAAATACCTAAGCAATAATTTACGTCAGGCAAAACGAATGTTTATAATTCCCTCCAAACAATGGAACGCGGAGTTTTTACATAGCGCCACCAAAACTCTTAATTACAAAAGTTGGTAGCAACACTCCATCAATTCTGTACGGAACACGGTTTCTTATGTAACGTTAAGAAACTAAGGCTAGCTGCAAACGATAAAGTGGCCGTATAAATCATACGCAAGCTTCCCCTTTAAGATTTTCACGTAATAACAAGAACAGGATAAAAAGAACAGCCGGGAGTGATTTAGTTGTTCATTTTGTTCAATTTTAATTCCATGAAATATCCAATGAGAAAAAATGAGCGTTAAGTAATATAGTCATAAAATATGCCCAAAATTGTATGAAGCTTGTTCTACATATTGTTTTATTCATCTAGCTGGCTGAGTTAACCTTTTATTATTTTTCAAATAAAAATAATTTCAGCCTGTCTTTTTACATTTTGAGTAATGTTGTTTGTTTTTCACAAGACTGTACTGACTGACTGTGAGCATTCTGTAAATGTAATCTGCAAAAGAAAAAAAATGCACGTCTATTAAGATACCTTAATTTTTATCTAGACATAATCAAATAAGCAATGTCTAAGTGTAAATTCAGCAGTAAATATAACTGTTTCTTAAATTTGTACTACGTGAGAAGTCCGGGCCGTAAGTTGGCAATTCATATCTGTCGGATAAATCGATGAGTCGACTCCAGCACTTTTCCGCCGTTATTGGCCACTACAGCGGATATCACCCGCTGTAGTGGACCAAAAGATATTAGTGGCTCATTGCGGACCTAGGAATACGATTACTTGATTTATTTACATTCACAGTTGCAAAATAATAAAAATCGTTGTCTCATAAATTTTTCTACCAGACTAAATCAGTCCAATGTTGGACAACACCCTTTCTAAAAGAAGGATTTGCTATAATCGCCACCCCGGGGTCGGGTTAGCAATGTTATGATATTGTTGTTGTTGTTAAATGGCCCACTTAATACTTTTTTTTAGTTTTACTAGCCATCTAACGAATATTTGGAACAAAAAATTGTTAAATTATTATTTATCATACTTTTTATGACGAATTATAATTTCCGATTTGTCATTGTGATTGTTTTGCAAACTGCAACTCAAAAATTTTCCCACTTCATGATCAAACAAAAACAAAAATATGTCCTTCCTGACTAAACCAACATAACTTACTAGTTTTTTATTTTAAATTAAAACTAAACTCTTGACATCCATAACATTCTGAAAAACAAAATATATTTACTCTAAAAACTCTATCTACATTATAAACTAGCTGGCTATATCTCTAACCAAAAGCCGGTACATTGAGATCGGTCTGTTTTCTTAGTGAGTTCGGATGTTGGCTCACAGCTTTTGCCAACGAGGTAACAATTACGGCTTATTCATCACTTGTTATTTATGTGTTGATTCGAGGCAGGGCTTGGTAACGTTACCAATTTCACATTAAAAGTAACGTTAAGTAGCGGTATTTTATAAAGATACTTTTTGTAACGGTAAGATGTTTAACGATATCTCGGTAACAAAATTAAAATTTACCGTTAATTGATAACGGTAATATGTATTAGAATTGATACTTTAACGGTATCTCATAAGTAACATAACTATAAGATAACGTTAAAAGGTAACGATATTTTTAACGATACTTGAATCGATACCTAGTCCTTTGGCGTTGCCGCTCCGCGCGATTCGATGAGCGGAGCGGCAACCTCGCTCGCTTGCTCGCTTGCGCATTGACTGAACATGACACGAGGCATTTCCGTGCCTTTATTTTCACTAGTTTTGTGGGATGATTCTGTTGACGAAACTAATGGGAATTTTTATCCCACTAGTTCGGTTAATAATTAGCTTGTTTTTTTTCACAGAACTAATGGGAATTTTTTCTTCTTACTTGTTAATAGTGTTTGTGTATAAAATATATCTTTATATATATATAATTCTTCTGTGAGTGTGTATGTCACTGAACTTCTCTCAAACGACTGGACCGATTTTGATGAAATTTTTTGTGTGTGTTCAAGGGGATCTGGGAATGGTTTGTCGGGGATAATGTTAGGTGTAGTCCAACCCTAAATTTTTTTTTTATTTTTTAGACAAAATTTTTAATTTCTATTTTTTTATGATACAACATACAAAAATACATACAATCCTAAATTTTTACCCTTTTATCACCAACCCCTATTTTTTAATAGCCATTTTAGTAATTTAATCATTTTTCATCCCGCTCGATAACTGATCAATTATCGTCTTTTTTGTAAGGGTAGGGTAGGGGTAGGGAAGGGTTTAGGGTAGGGGTAGGGGTAGGGTATGTGTAGGGTAGGGTAGGGTAGGTTAGGGGTAGGGTAGGTTAGGGGTAGGGTAGGGTAGGGGTAGGGTAGGAGTAGGGTAGGGGTATTGTAGTAAAATATTAAAATTTTATAAAATATACACATTTAAATTTTTACTCTTACAACATATACAACTCTAAATTTTTACCCTTTTACCACCAACCCCTATTTTTTGTTAGCCATTTTAGTAATTTAATCATTTTTATGGCAAAACAACGTTTGCCGGGTCAGCTAGTTAAATAATAAAATTCTCGTGTCACAGTTTTCGTTGCCATACTCCTCCGAAACGGATTGACCGATTTTGATGAAATTTTTTGTGCTTATCCGGTATCTATGAGAATCGGCTAACATCTATTTTTCATCCCCCTAAATGTTAGGGGTAGTCCACCCCTAAATTTTATTTTTTATTTTTTAGACAAAATTTTTAATTTCTATTTTTTTATGATACAACATACAAAAATACATACAATCCTCAATTTTCACCTTTCTACGATCAACCCTTATTTTTTAATAGCCATTTTAGTAATTTAATAATTTTTGCTCTCCGGTCGAAAACTGATCAATTATCGTCTTTTTTGTAAGGGTAGGGTAGGGGTAGGGAAGGGTTTAGAGTAGTGATGGGGGTAGGGTAGGGGTAGGGTATTTGTAGGGTAGGGTAGGGTAGGTTAGGGGTAGGGTAGTGTAGGGGTAGGGTAGTAAAATATTAAAATTTTATAAAATATATACAACCCTAAATTTTTACCCTTTTACCACCAACCCCTATTTTTTGGTAGCCATTTTAGTAATTTAATCATTTTTATGGCAAAACAACGTTTGCCGGGTCAGCTAGTATTAAATAATAATGACCCTTTGCTCTCCCTTACCGATTGAGTGTTGATCGCTGCCGTTATATCACTTCTCTCCGATCCTTGCCATTTTTCTATGTTTGTATGTATACTTGTTACTTTCACAACAATATCTCACAAATAATCGTATTTATGTATGTATTTCATTCTTGTTCATATATATAAATATTTTTAATATTACATTCCTTTAACACATACCTTACACACACATTACACATACTTCTGTTTTTGGTGTTTGCAATTTTAATTTGATGTTTTTCTTATTTTTTTTTTTTTATGTGTCAGCGCAACCTCTGGGTGACGGCTGAAAATCAGTGTTTCCGCCTTGCGGTGGAAACTTATGCTGAGCCTTGACCCATGTTTGCTGCAGCAAACACTGCTGACAAATGTCTGTTTTAATTATTGTGTTTGTACTGTTTTGTTTGTTGTTACAATATTTTGGTGTACTTACCTGTGCTTTATGTTAATTGTGTTTACTGTGGCAAAATAAACGATTTCTTATCTTATCTTATCTACCTTTTATTTAATCAAAAAAGGTATAAATGTAGTTACTGGTTTTACTGGATCTTCTTTTGTTTTCGTGTCATTTGTTTTGTTTTTTAAACGATTCTATCGAAAAATAAAAGGACGTCTATTAATTTAATATTAATCCAAGTCGGCAAAAGCAAGCCATTTGCGACCTTATTTAGGACTACGGACTCGTTTTGTTTAAAAAAAAAACAGATCATATCAACATAATATCGGTTCAGATGTTTTAGTCAAATTCGATTTTAACGGTAATACGAGTATGTATCATCGAATTTAATTGACTTCTTAACAAATAACTTTTGTGTCAAAAAGAAATCCGTAAGCGATATTTGGAAAAGTAACAGAATAAAAAGCTGTATTTTATGGTGGGTGCATCGCTACTTCAATCCTATCGGCTCCTAAAAAACTTTTCGCTGCCATGGTTCACCAACGTTAAAAAGTTGAAGATGTCCTCGACTCCTGGTAGATGGACCTTTTACTGCAGCATAAGTGGTACATTTCCTCTTATGCTGCAGTAAAGTACAGTTCAGCCAGTAGAATCTATCCCGTAGCTTTGTTAAGGTTCTTTTGACACTATCCTGATATGCCATCGTGCGTGTACCTCTCGAAGAACAAATCTTTTAATCCTTTCCCTTAGGACGACCAGCTGTAAGTGAAACTCTCTACTGTTAGGTATTTTTCATTTCCGGTAAAGTATCCCGTTCTGTAAGATGAAACTGTCCTATTGAGCCCAGTACGATTTGGCCGTAGCACACGTAGACACAGCACAACTTCATGCCATCTCTTTTACTCGTTACAACGTTTCTTCAATGCAACAATGAGTCGTATTTCTTCTTTTTTTGCCTGAGTTTCTCTCATGGACTCATCCTCCCAGGAACCCGAAGGACTTGTCCTCATTATTTTTATATAGTCCTCCTTAGACTCCAGCTTGACGCAGTGCTTGCACTCCTCTAAGCACAGTCTTCTTTAGAGGGCTTCAGCATTCCCTTGTGTCTTTCCACTACGATGTTCGATGGTTTCTTTAGTCCTAACCAGCACTCGCTTCTTAGACCTAGCTGTTATACGTTTCCTTGGCTTCCTAGCAGAAGGTGGAGTCTCCAGATTCTTCGAAATTTCTTGTGGATGCCGGGTTTACCAACCAGGCAGTTGGTAAATGCGAAGCCACTCGATGCGGCAGGTCTAGTGGTCTCCAGTTTTAGAACCTATTATTGCAAATCGGTAGGTTCTTTTTCATGCTGTCTATAGTGGCCTCCAGATTAGTTAAAAAGAAACATTATTTTTCTTACCCTTTCTTCTACCAGGTCCACATTCTTCTGTAGGCTCTGCACCATATCACCCACCATCTGGCCTCTTGAGCTGATGTTGTATATGGTTGAGCGGAGTCCCTAGAGGGGGCCTGTGATGCAGTAGGTACATCATCCATTCTAGTAGGCGAGGCTACTGGTCCAGTAGACGGGGCCTGGTCGAAGGTCAGTATCAGGAACACAAGTTTCCGGTAGTACCTAAAATTTCCTTGAATAATTTTATTCAATTATTTAAAAGGACAATATGAAAGACTACGGACAACATGTAAAAATAGCGTTCTGATGCTAACTAGGTTTCTCCCTTATTACAAGCTACTCCCTATGTATTTAATTCAATACGTCAAAGCACTTCTGGTATTCTGAGTAACCTGGTTGTGAGTAACGTTACATACCTTCTGAATTAAATATTCTCTGCAAATCCAACTCGTATAGCCGTGGTATGTAGCTGGAAAAACTCTTCAGTATCGATTTCCATATTTTACTTATTAAAATCAGAATTTGCCAAATGTGAAGGAAAGTCCCTTGCCAGCTTTTAAAAAGCCTTTTAAAAGAGAAAACTTGCGTCTGGTTTTCATCCACTTTACACTATATTATTATGACACATTATTTTGACATAATTTATATGATATAAACGGTCCCTACCCCAGAGCTCAATAAGGGCTTCAGTATTATATATACTCATACCATTAAGCCCTCGGCACGTGCTCACCTTGGCATTGGGTCATCCATCTAATCAATCAGACATAATCCACATTCATAACAAATGCATATTTACGCCAATCAAGATACTCATCAACGATCGAGTCAAACGCGCCCAAACTCGATGGTGTTGCGTCGTTTAATTACGGAGTTCCTATGGACACCTTCCAGCTCCATTATCAAACCCTGGTTACTACCTAGTATCAAAGTACTCGTTGTAACGAATCAAACGAGCCCAAACTCGATGGGGCTTAGTCGCTTGATTACGAAGTTCCAATGGCCACCTTCCAGCTTCATCATCAGACCCTGATTACCATCTAGTATAAAAGTAATCGTTGAAACGAATCCAACGAGCCCAAACGCGATGGGGTTTCGTCAGTTTATTACGGAGTTCTAATGGCCACCTTCCAGCTTCATCATCAGACCCTGATTACCATCTAGTATGAAAGTACTCGTTGAAACGAATCAAACGAGCCCAAACTCGATGGGGTTTCGTCAGTGTATTACGGAGTTCTAATGGCCACCTTCCAGCTTCATCATCAGACCCTGATTACCATCTAGTATGAAAGTAATCGTTGAAACGAATCAAACGAGCCCAAAATCGATGGGGTTTCGTCGTTTAATTACGGAGTTCCTATAGCCTCTATCCAGCTTCATCATCAGACCCTGGTTATCATTTAGTATAAAAGTAATCGTTGAAACGAATCAAACGAGCCCAAACTCGATAGGGTTTCGTCAGTTTATTACGGAGTTCTAATGGCCACCTTCCAGCTTCATCATCAGACCCTGATTACCATCTAGTATAAAAGTAATCGTTGAAACGAATCAAACGAGCCCAATCTCGATGGGGTTTCGTCAGTTTATTACGGAGTTCTAATGGCCACCTTCCAGCTTCATCATCAGACCTTGATTACCATCTAGTATGAAAGTACTCGTTGAAACGAATCAAACGAGCCCAAACTCGATGGGGTTTCGTCAGTGTATTACGGAGTTCTAATGGCCACCTTCCAGCTTCATCATCAGACCCTGATTACCATCTAGTATGAAAGTAATCGTTGAAACGAATCAAACGAGCCCAAAATGGATGGGGTTTCGTCGTTTAATTACGGAGTTCCTATAGCCTCTATCCAGCTTCATCATCAGACCCTGGTTATCATTTAGTATGAAAGTACTCGTGGAAACGAATCAAACGAGCCCAAACTCGATGGGGTTGAGTCGTGTAATTACGGAGTTCCTATGGCCTCTATCCAGCTTCATCATCAGACCCTGACTCGTGGAAACGAATCAAACGAGCCCAAACTCGATGGGGTTGAGTCGTATAATTACGGAGTTCCTATGGCCTCTATCCAGCTTCATCATCAGAACCTGGTTACCATCTAGTATAAAAGTACTCGTTGAAAAGAATCAAACGAGCCTAAACTCGATGGGGTTGAGTCGTGTTATTACGGAGTTCCTATGGCCACCTTCCAGATCCATCATCAGACCCTTGTTACCATAAAGTATCAAAGTACTCGTCAAGACTAATCAAATGAGCACAAACTCGATGGGGTTGAGTCGTGTAATTATGGAGTTCCTATGGCCCCTATCCAGCTTCATCATCAGACCCTGATTACCATCTAGTATGAAAGTACTCGTTGACACGAATCAAACGAGCCCAAACTCGATGGGGTTTCGTTGCTTAGTTACGGAATTCCAATGGCCACCTTCCAGCTTCACCATCAAACCCTGATTACCATCTAGTATGAAAGTACTCGTTGAAACGAATCATACGAGCCCAAACTCGATGGGGTTTCGTCGTTTAATTACGGAATTCCTATGGCCACCTTCCAGCTCCATCATTAGACCCTGGTTACCATCTAGTATGAAAGTACAAGTACTCGTTAAAACTAATGAAACGAGCCCAAACTCGATGGGGTTTAGGCGCTTAATTACTGAGTTCCTATGGCCACCTTACAGCTCCATCATCAGACCCTGGTTACTATCTAGTATAAAAGTACTCGTTGAAACGAATCAAACGAGCCCAAACTCGATGGGGTTGAGTCGTGTTATTACGGAGTTCCTATGGCCACCTTCCTGATCCATAATCAGACCCTTGTTACCATATAGTATCAAAGTACTCATCAAGACTAATCAAATGAGCACAAACTCGATTCATTTAACTACGGAGTTCCTATGGCCACCTTCCAGCTCCATCATCAGATCAGCTCTATGTCATAAAAATATTGCATGGTCATCCGATTTATACATGCATGCAAAATTTCAGTTCAATCGAAAACCGGGAAGTGGATCAAATTTAGCTTGCAAGATTTGATTACAAAAATCTGGACAGGTGGAACTAAATAAAAGCTTGTATTACTTGTATATAAATCATTCGTTAGGTACCAATTTAGAATTTAGGTAAGTAACGATATTACCATGGTAACGTTAAGATAGATTAAAAACATTTACCGGTATAATGATACGAGTATCGTTAAAATATAACGATAATAGCAGGATTGTAACGGTAACATTTATTTAGTTTAATGTTACTAAAGTAACGATACTTTGAATAACGATACCTTATAAAGTATCGATACCTCAGGTACTTGCAAGTAACGTTACCAAATTTTTACCGGTATTTCAAGCCCTGATTCGAGGATCTCTTATCTTGATTTCGATAGAGATTTACTAGCTTTAGCTGAGGCCATTTGGCGCACGCATGAATCACTGTATGCTTGCGATTTATAGCTCAGCCATTAATAGGGCCTTATCTACCTGTAGAATAACATAAATAAATGGGAAAACGGTGCAAAATAGTGACTATATTTACTTAAACTAAAGCAAAGAGATGAAAACAAAGAAAAATATTTGTGTATATAACACCTAACCCTGAACTAGGTACTTAATCAGTATTAAGCTTAGGTTAGTCATGAATGTCATGATATTAAAGACAAAATAAATATACGTACCTACACGTTGCTCAAAACGGTTCTTTTACGTAGTAAAACCAGTAAGAGTTTTGAAGTGTTGTAAGGTTGATCAAAAATAATCTTGGGAAGAGTTTGGTACTTAAATGATTTAACTCACCAGCGGAATAATTCCATTTGCGTTTGAACCTGCAATAGAAAGAAATTTATTTAAATAGGTAGGTACACAAACAGTTACATAAGACTTACTCAATTTTAACAACAAATACGAACTCATTTGTGAACTCATTATTATTGTGTAAATGTTAAATAAGCACTAACCTACATTTTAAGAATAGATACCTAAGTAATAGGCAAACTATTTTGCTTAGTTTAGGTATATGCTATATAAATTGCGCACTAACCCAAACATACCCTAGCATAAGTTTTTGTATCCTAGGCTAAGATTATACAGAAATAAATTTTATCTTATCTTATCTTATCTTAAATAAAACTAATTTGTTTAAAAGTTTGTGACTAGTAAGTACGGGCGGCCAAGAAACTGGTTTATCACCCTAAGGTTGAAAGTTATTCGCGCGTCAGAGTCAACAGGGTTGATTTTGCCATGCAAATATATTCTGACAGCTACTAATACTCAAACGTCACAGTCCCTATCGCTATTACTGACACATGAAATTTTGTCAAAACTGGTACCTACACTTTCTTGGGCGACCGTACCTAAGTTTAAGTTTAAAATATGGTAATAAAAAACTTGAGAAAAATACAGATAATATTTTATTTATTTATTTATTCAATAATATTAAAAAATATAACTGCATAAATGACAATTACGGGAAATAAATTTCCTAGCGGATTGCTAAGACAACTCACGTGTTAAACTTTTTCCCATTATTTTTTGATTGATAAATACTGTACTATATAAATTTATGAAATAAACCATTAGTACCTACTCATTAATTCGTTATTGCGAACGTGTTTCTTTTTCAGTTTACATTTTAAAGTCGACTTTTGAATTGGAAGTATCTAAGATATCAGTATTTAAATTGAAAAAATTATGTCTCAGGCGGGACTCGAACTCGCATCTCCATGCATATCGGGTGCGACGCTTTGTCAATTAAGCCACCGAGACACTACGTCGCAGCGCCAATTTTTCAAGCATATTCTTATCGCTGTAAGCCAGCGTAGTTTCATCACATGTTAGGAGTTTTGCAATCTTAACACCCGAAATAAACTTCTCTAAAGATACTTTATTTGATATTTTAGCAACTTAATTGCACTTATAATATCAGTATATAAACTTGAAATTTTTTTTTGTCTCATGCGGGACTCGAACCCGCATCTTCTCTAAAGATGTTTGACAGTCAGTTAAGATAAAACAAGTATAAATACCGTCTGAGAAATAATTTTTCAAGTTTAAATACTGTTATTATAATAATTGAATTTAAGTTGCTATAATATCATTTATACTATTTAAGATATATTCGATAAATATCGAATGCAGAAAAACGTAGGAAAAGTTAAAATATTCAATTTTAATTTTATACTAGCAATTTCATAGATTTTGTTTTTTTGTATTGAAATCAAAGGAAATTATCGCCACTTTTTAATGCAATTACTGACTGTTGACTGTCTTCACTTGCATTCAGTCATGAAATTGTGGTTATCTATTCCTGACTTGAAATGTTACTCAAGAATCTTTTCAGCGTAACATCAGAAAGAATTTCCAGGAACGGGTTTGTATTTCCTTTACTCCTGTATAATATCATATCATATCATATCATCCTTTAGAAGAATTGAAACGAATGCTAACTGGAGGTACAGAAATAGGTAAACATACATTACCATTTTATTTTGCTGTCCGATCTGGTAAAATCGGCCTGGTTAAATAAGTCCGTATTTTTTAAATAATTATTTAGTTAGGTAGGTATTCTACTACTAACTACTAACCTAGGTAACGTATCAAAGTAAGTTACATTAGTAATAGAGAAGTAATACCTATTTCTCTCAGAAGAAAAAGAAAAATAATTAGGATATGCTATAAAACATTAAACATTGAAAACGTCATTTGCGTCATTGTAATTGTCAAAATCTTTGTTTATTATACGTGGGTAACACTGAAAATGTTTAGAACTGGCCAGTTAGAAACATTGCTAATGAAAACTTTTTTTGAATTTCAATTTTAGAACTCTTTGGTAACCTAATGTAGTAATATTGCATTCATTTGTCATTTAATTTTATGAATTGGCGGCAAATCTAAAACTCTTGTTACACGTGAAAATGAACCTTACGCGAGAAAATTATCGGTCAATGATTTATTATGACTTTCGTTGTGGGCTTACTCAACAACAAAGCTATGATAGGCTGCGATTAGCATTTCTTAACAAGCCCCATCTCGTGCCACTATTTACAATTGGTTTAACGAGTTTAAGCGTGGACGTAGCAATCTCAATGATGATCCGCGTGAGAGACGTCTTTTAATAGCGACTACTGAAGATAACATCAGTGCTGTGCGACGCATGATAGAGGAAGATAAGAGAGTGACCTATGAGCAGATACGGGCAAGCCTAGGCATTGGTATGAGTCAAGTTAAAAAAAAACACACGAAGCTTTGTACCAGATGGATTCCCCATACTTTAACCGACGACCAGAAACACCTTTGCAAGGACTGGTGTCGCCAAATGTTAGATAAGTTCAACGCCAGTGACTTAAATGCTGTATTTGACATCAACACAGGTCGGCTGCCCCATTTCAAAACCTAGTAAGTCTTCAAAACGGGTGATTCTTGTTTTTGGGCTGAATACAATAACATAGTAAGACTCAACATAACCCAAAAACACTTGTATCGATAACATGTTTTAATAAAAAGTTACACGCTAGTCCAAACCTAGTAAGAGCAACAACATCCTAGGTTAACCCATTTCAAAACATAGTAAGTCGCAAAACCATTTCATAAACTTAGTAAGTTGATACACTTACTAGGTTTTTACTTAATAGGTTCTGAAATGGTCAAATAAAGAAACACAAATTATTATTTGTTTTAGTAAGACATTAAATGTTGTGCGTTACTAGGTTTTTTCTTAGAAGGAGATTTGGCTCCTTTGTTGGTCATTTCATTCGTTAATTCCGTGTTCACCTCTTTGTTGCGAGCCACCCGCACCGCGCCGGTATGATTCCGCCGCGGCTCACTAATAATGTGCAACACGCAGACGCCATACGCCTGCGCGGCCACACGGCGAACGCACGTACCTACTTTCAACTGTGTGTGTGTGAAAGACGACAATGAACCGAAAATATTACTCTACATATAGGTCTAAATTGATTATAAACTCCTTAAAAACGAATATAAATCATACCGAAGATGCAGCTGCTATTGCCTATGATGCCGGAATCAAGAAAAGCTTTTGGTGTAATTTGCCAACTAATGATAGTTCTACGGACCTCTCATTTATGGGGCAGTTAGAATGTAACGATGAATTTCATATAGGTAATTTATTTTTTACATCTTTTTAATTTTTAAGTGCACATTGTCGGGTTTTTTATTTTTCATTAAAAAATTACTTCAAATTTGTCCTTTTTTAAAATTATTTTTATTATAGTCGCTAGATGGTAATCCACTTTGTAATATACAGTAGATATTGAAAAAGTATTTAGTTTTTACTGAGTTTTGATCTGGATAAATAAATATATTATCTGCTGAGTTGACCTTAATCATAACCTAGTATGAACCCATACTTATGAGTTCATATTAAGTTATGATCTGGGTAATTGATCCTTCGATATGATTTCAACCAGATCAAAACCTAGTAAAAGCTGTTACTAGGTTTTGATATAGTTTTCGAGGTCTAAAATTTTAATTTGTTTTTATTTCAAGGTGTTTTTCTCTTATAAAACATGTAATATAAATATTTTAAAATAAAAATATACCTTAAATAAATGGTACTCTACCGATCTTTTTCTTCCGTATCAATTTATGATCATATGTTTAGTAATTCACGACGGCTGACACAACATGTTTTTCTGTTTTTCTGTAAAAGTTGGTCAAAATACTTGCTAGGTTTTGAAATGGGGCAGCCGAGGTGATGAGAGCTGGCTATGTTGCTAAACCAAAAGACAATCAGCTCAGTGGGTGTTTCCTTTCGATGATCAGCCAACTAAGGTAAAGAAAGAAAGAAGTCAAGGAAAAAAGATGATTGCCTCATTCTTTGGTCGGACAGGTCGCGAGAGTTGTGCTAGAAGATGGAAGGACAGTTACTGCAGACTAGTATGTCAATCGCTGTTTACCTGTTGTCTTGGAAAAAATTCGACAGCAGAACCCTCGAAGCAGGATCCTCCTTCACCACGACAATGCTTCAGCGTACTCCGCAAAACGGACTGTTGAATATTTGACTATGGCAGGTGTCGAGATAATGAGTCATCCGCCATACAGTCCTGACCTGGCGCCATGCGACTTTCATTTATTCCCAAGAACTAAAGATAAAATTCGAGGTATTCGCTTTACGAGCCCTGCAGATGCGGTGAAAGCGTACGAAAATGCCATAGAAGAGGTCCTTAGGGGTCTTCCCATTGGTTTTCCCTTTGGTTCTATCGAATGCGACGATGTGTAGAGAGGAACGGAGATTACTTCGAAAAACTATAAAAGTATTGGAAACTTTCTATATTAAGCAGTTTTTCTAAACATTTTCAGTGTTACCTAGGTACTTTGTCTTATAAATATTTATTTTATTTGTTTTGTATACAGCGTTTTAGGTAAATTGTATAACGAGCCAAAACCGGCCTATTTTTACACTAATGCATATAAATATGCGTGTATGTCAGAAATTAAATATCATCATTTAAAAAAAAATAAAAAAATCGGCATGCCAAAAAATTTAATTTGTATGAGAACAAAAAAAATTAATGATGATGGTATGTAAAAGTTTTAGATTTGATGAAAACTTGTTTAGAATTAATAATAATATTTTAATTTCTCAAAGATTTTCAATTGATTCCGATTGTTTAAAAATGCATGATTTCGATTGACTAGGAACACAAAGGTAAAATATCTTCAGACAGCTTAGATATAAATGAGAACCACAGTAATCAAAATGTTTGATTGTTTAGGGCAGATCGCTACGCGTCGTTATTTATAAAATAAATATAAACTGTAATACAACAGATGTCAGAGAGAGTAATACTCGCTACATTAAACTGTTCTGGTGTCCCTGGAGTGATGAACGAGTAACGTGGGCCTTCACTTTTGACGTTCTTGTTGTATGAACAAACTTGTAATAAAACCGGCCAAGTGCAAGTCGGACTCGCGCACGAAGGGTTCCGTACCAAACGGCCAAAAAAACGGGTTTGTTGTATGGGAGCCCCCCTTAAATATTTATTTTATTTTGTTTTTAGTATTTGTTGTTATTGCGGCAATAGAAATACATAATTTGTGAAAATTTCAACTGTCTAGCTATTGCGGCTCTTGAGATACAGCCTGGCGACAGAGCGACGGACAGACGGACAGACGGACAGACAGCGAAGTCTTAGTAATAGGGTCCCGTTTTTACCCTTTGGGTACGGAACCCTAAAAATGACCCTGACTTTATTCTTAAACTATAACAAATTTAAAATTTATAAAACTGTACTGAATGTCATGTCGTGTCGTGAATAGGACCAACGTTAGAACATTACTTAAAACGGATTATAGATGGCGCTAAGAGTCGTTGTAAAAACAGTAAAATAGTAACGGCCTATTATCGTCCCACTGCAGGGAAAAGGCCTCAATCATTGAATTCAAGTTTCCAAAGCAATGATGGGTACTGGCATAATCAACACGCTTGCCAAACCAGAGCAATATACGAAAATTCGAAAACTCTTGATTGAACCCGTGACCCCGTGATCTTGGCCCGGTATTTAAACTATTAGACTAATGACTACCTGATTATAGCAAACAGATTTATCAATTCTTATAATACATATTTTGAGCTATAGTTAGCCAGTTATGAGAAAACACAATGCGTCTCCGTTACTACCTATTCCAGACTAAACAGAAAATCCCGTGGGAGTGTTGGCACATGCTAAGTATAGCAAAAATCCGTATATTGTCCAGGACGACACACATGATTTGCCGCAATGAGTCACCTTTGTTACCAGGTGTCCGTCTGATTCACGAGATTAAATAGGATAGGAGAAACATTGGAATACTGCGACAGAATCTCAGTCCCACAATGGAGGATTAAACTTGAATCAGTTGACTAGAACCACATAATGCCTAGTAAAATTATCAACTTTAGAGTGACCAAAAGTATAACTTTATATGACCAAAGTGTCTATACAACAATCAAAACCATTAAATTTAGGTAAATTAAAAGTATACACAATATATATTAATTTACTGATAAGCTTCCATCATAGGGCCAAGTTTTCAAAATCATCAAATCCGTGATATTACAAACAAAACGAATCATCCTATGAGATCACTGAATAGATTTCCTAATCACATAGAAAAGTATCCTGCACAAGATAATGAAATATTATATAGGATTACAAGAAAACTAGCTTTCTTAAGCCCAAGGACCATGGTTGGACTTTCTAAGCCATCCCTCGCTATTCTTCACAGATTTATACTTGCTTCCGAAAAAAGATTTTTGGACTTTTCACACACGGCCTTACAGCTGTGGGTAAGCGTTTTATTTATACACAAATACTTAATATAGATGAATTGGTATAAGATGGGTTTTACAAAAGAAAAAAAAAACATAAATGTGAAAGTAAGTAAGGTAAAGTATATTCTTACATATTTTTTTCTATGAAGATAGTTTAAGATCCTGGGATAGATAAAAGATAGTTTTCTTTCGGAAAGCATCCCACAATGAAGATCAATAATTACTCATCCAGACGTAGAGATAGCTATTGCAAATATTTAAGTGATCTCTAGAGAGTGCGATATTACCAGCAAAACAATATTACCGTCGCGGTTACTCGCAGACAGTCACGGGTGGATCGCTTGTCTATTTCATAAGATAAGATTAGATAAATACTCTTTATTGCACACCATACAGGATAAATTTGTAACATGAAATACATTTTCAGCTGTACAATTTAGGCGGTCTTATCGGTAGAAGCGATCTCTTCCAGACAATCTCAATAAGTGTGGAAAGGACAATTAAATCAAAATAGGTGGGGAAGACGGCGAAGAGTTATTGAAAGTAAATATTAACAAGATGGTTAAAGAAATAAAATAAATATGAAAATAATAAAAATACAAATTAATTTTAAAATACATAATTAAAGTATGAAATTGCTGATTTGTACTGAAAGTCAAAATTGTTTATTTTTTAATTTTTAACAAATTTATTTAATCAAAATAGTTACCATTATTATCTATACATTGCTGTCATCTAATAGGAAGGTCATTTATGCCTTTGTGATAGAACTCTGAGGATCTAGACTGCACAAACTGTGTGAAAGCATTTTGTACTGCCTCCTGGGAAGAAAACTTCTTGTCACGTAGATAATTGTCCAAATCACGAAAAAAATGGTAGTCCGTTGGAGCAAGGTCTGGCGAATACGGAGGATGTCGAATGGTTTCTAATTGCAGTTCCTAAAGGGTCAAAACGGTTTCTCGTGCTGTATGAGGTCTCGCGTTGTCATGGAGCAATAATGGTGAAGATCGATTCATGAGTCGGGGCTGTTTTACTGGTAGTTTTGCCAACATTGTTCGGAGTTCGGCACAATAGACATCTGCCGTTATTGATTGACCAGATCGGAGAAAACTATAGTGAATAACATCATGCTGAGACCACCAAACAGTTACCATTACCTTTTTATTGGTAAGTTTTGCTTTAGGACACTGTTGTGGCGTTTGACCTGGGGTCAGCCATTGCATTTTTCATCACAATTCAATTTAATATTCCTTCATTTCTGTACCGATTCAACAAGGCAACACAAGTTTCAACACGCGTTTCTTTCTGCACATCAGTCAAATCATGAGGCACCCATTTTTCGTATTTTTTATTTTTTTCTCTTAATTCATCGTTAATCACCTGTGTCGGCGGTCTTCCTCGTGTGTTCATTAGCAGATCCCTCTTCAAACGCAACATTGATATTGCGGGCTGTTTCTGCCGCGTTACTTCCGCGTCGGAACTCGTATTCAAAAATATTCACTCGAATTTTCGCAGTATATCTTTCTTGTCTAAGTTAAATAACCAAAACAATTGAAAGTCGATAGTCAAATGTTTCACATTTTTTAAAAGAAGAACATCATAGAAACCATGTGAAAAAAGTTTCATTCGTAAACCTCAAACCATGAAGATTCTATGTCAATTCAGAGAACCTATTACAATAAAACGGCAATTTCATATTTTAACCCCTATATTCTACTTAATCAATATACATATACACAAATAAAGATATTAAATAGGTACACTTAAACAAATAAATACATGTAAAATATGACCCAACAATACTTTGAAAAGAACCTTGTTAAAAGAGTTTGAAAGGAAAGTAAGAAAAATAGTAATACTATAGAGAAATACAAAATCAAGTTTGCTTGTAGAATAAATCATAGACACTGTACAAACATACTTCCTTTAACAAAAGCAGTGATCCTTCCTAATTATTAAAACAAATCTCTTACCAAATCAATCTTTGAATACTAAGACCAACTTCTGGATAATTTCCTTGTGTGTGATCAATAACACAAGAAGGGTCGCGTGGGTTTAACTGGTGAAAACTCAATTGATTAAGTACCTCACCGAAAACAAGCTGTTTTGTCCTAGAGACCGTTGATTCGTGTTGCTTGAAAGAAATCTTTCACAGGGAGCTGTTTCCAAATAATAAACTCTTATTAAATTATTTGTAAGGTAGGAAAAAAAAAGTAATATTCATATCTATGAAGCTTAATCATGAAATGCCAGTTAAAAAATATCAAATTGTACTCAAAGATCAAAATTCAATAACTACCTATACGAGCTTGACACAACTATTTTGGTGATAAAAATAATGTAAACATTTGCTACAAATCAGAACTTTAAAATTGTTTTTCACAAAATAGTCGTGCTTTTGTGTATTTGACATAAATATAATTTAGAATAACAAAGCGAGGCGTCTAAAAGTTAGCTAGTTTTGTTTTTTAGCTATGTCAGATTTGTTAAAATTATATTATTAATATAATAAAGACACCAATTTATTTGTTCATATTATCATAAGACCCAAAGAATAGCAGCGATTGTTTTATGAAAGTGAAAATTATGCGATTAGAAATGCTAGTAAAATATGAAAGTAATGTTATCAAACATGTATCTGGATTAAGATATACGATACTCTTAAAAAATTTCAGCTCAAACATCTTTAGATAAAGCGACTTTTAAATATTTGGGTAAGTTTACAGCTTAACTTTATATTCGGGAATACATAGTAACAGCCGATAATCATCCCACTGCAGAGCAAAGGCCTCCATCATGGAATTCAAATATAAATTCGGCCAAGGTGCTCTAATTTGTTAGCAAGGATGAAGATTGTAGAGCTTAATCTACATTTATTTCCCATGTGTCAGATAAGAGCTTCTAGTTAGTAAATATTCATGAATCACTGATTACATCACATTAACTAGACTACTCTGCCTACCCTTATATTAGATTCTTGATCGGTGCTGGGGGTAGATCGGTAATATAACATCTAATATATTGCCTAAACAATTATCAGATACTAATCTAGCGATCGCCTGAACAGGTAAAGCTATGGCAACCCACCGGTCCCACTATTTGCAACCTACAATTTATGGCACATTTTAGGCTTATCAACATTTTCATTGAAGAGTTTTCTTTAAGACATTTCAAATTCTTAGATTAGTCTTTCATTACCAATTCAGTTTTCCCTAACAATACAAGGAGAATCAAACGTTAACCTTTGCGTCAACATCTCCAGCAAATCTATTTAGTAGACGGCTACATAATTACTGAAAGGCAGAAGGAGGGTGACCTTATTTGTACGTTTGATTGTTCTGCCATTCGGCGGGTACATTGAATACCACTTAATCTTATTTCATCCAAACATATTGAATTGATCAAGCTCTATTTGTGTTGTATGGATAAACTTGTCAGATAAACTTCGTTCATTGTTTGGATGTGCTATGGATATAGTTAATAGGTAATAATTAGTGGCTGTACTAGTACTTGTAGTGTAATAAGTAAAGTAAAGTAAAGTAGCGGCCTATTATCGACCCGCTGCAGGGCACATCAAAAATGGGTTTAGGAATAATTACCACGCTTGCCAAAGGCACATACCCGAGCAATATTGGAAAATTCGAAACTCTTGTTGCCTGACCCGGGGATCGAACCCGAGACCTCGTGGTCTTAGCCCGGTACTTATACCACTCGACCAACAGGGAGTTCTAGACCAACGGGTCATGCGATATGTAAATATCTTATTGGTATATTCTTGTCAATTGGATAAAAAATATATAATTTTTTCACATAAGTATAACGTTTATAAAAATCTTTTTTTAGTGGTATACTAGCTTTTTATGATCGAATCGATATCGATCTTTTTTTAATAACATGGGTGTAAAACCCTGCAATTCACATAATAATGTAAATTGTTTGAAGTTATCCCTTGTATTATTTTGACTGTTATTTATGACAATTTGTCGTAATGCGAGTTGCGTGTCACGAAAATTATACACCAGTCCTAAACCCGGATAAAGGGAAGGTTTTGCTAACCATTGTTTGTATTTGTTTCCATCCCCGAGTCCTAGGACCATAAACAATACTGTCATACATAAAAAAAAAGATTCATTTGACTTTTAGCCATAGATTCTACGTTTATGCTTCTAGCCCTATTTAAAACACGAAAATCTGTTGGTCCCAATGATATTTAAAAAGTAATAGATATGTTACATGCGCTCTCAATATGCGTCCCTAAAACGTCACAATTGTGCGTCTTTTCAAATCCATGAAAGAGAAAGTAATTGTTCTTTTCACGAGTATGACAAGGACAAAATAAGAATTACGCATGTGTGCAGTTGTTCGCAAGCGGCACATATATTTCGATAGTTTTGTAAGGGCATAACCTATCTATACTTTTTAAATATCATTGGTTGGTCCTGTTGGGCACTTGTAATTTATTTATTCAATACATCTCTTTAAAATATTTACCAAAAAGGTATAATAATTTTAGTTAAAATAAAAGTAAGAGCACAGGTAAGAGTAAGAGTTTGTATGTTAAAAGACTTTATTAAAGATTTAACATTTCACGTTTAAAAATTAAAAAAAAAACATTTTAAGCATGCCCGAGAAGCTGTTGCCTGCTGGCTGTTACTAGGTATACGTTAAGTTACTGAACTAGTTAGCATAAACCTTAAGTTTTCCAAATGACAGTGTTAGAAGACAGCGTGGACGACTTCCCACTTGGTGAGCATGTGACCCTGGTGAACATTGCGGGAATCCTTTAGATGTAAACAACGAAATCGTATCTTGCGGAGTTCTGGTACCTACACTTTTTGTGGCAGAGGACTTTTAAGGGCTGATGAATGATGATGTCGTAAGGGTCCATTACAGCTAGGCAACGAATATGACATTTGAATAAGCGGCCATTGTGTCATCCTATCAACATTTTGCTTTGTAAATGCTGATACGCCAATGACACTGTGTCGACGGCATTCAAATTCGATGTTGAATGTTGAAATTTCCGTTCGTCTCGATAACGTAACTGCACTCACTCACTAAGCGAATTCAAGCTATTGTTTTTCAATCTATACTGATATTATAAAGCTGAAGAGTTTGTTTGTTTGTTGGAACGCGCTAATCTCAGGAAGTACTGGATCGAATTGAAAAAATATTTTTGTGTTAGATAGTCTATTTATCGAAGAAGGCTTTAGGCTATATACGAGTAACATCATGCTGCGATCAATAGAAGCGAAGCATTAGTGAAAAATGTTGCAAAAATAATTATAATAACAGAAATTATTATAGTTATTATAGCCAAGCTATGACATGGTGCAATTTTGCCTAGTTAATAAGTTAAAGAATTCCTTTTGTTATCTCTCAATAAATAGTATTGAATGCAATGTTTTATATTCAATCTGTATCTAATAACAATCAGTCTGAGCAAATATTTTCTAAGTATACAGAATTACAGACTAGCAGTTGATTAAACTTTCCCTATTATTACTACCATCTACTGAATAAACTTACAAGTACATTTTGTATAACTAATCATTGGAAAATGCTTAGAACTAAATGCGAACCGATCCTTGACTTAATATTATAAAACCGAAGAGTTTGTTTGTTTGTATGTTTATTTGAACGCGCTAATCTCAGAAAGTACTGGTTCGTATTGAAAAATTCTTTTTGTGTTAAATAGTCCATTCATCGCGGAAGGCTTTAGGCCAGGGGTCGGCAACCTTATGGCAGGCTAGGGCCATAAGATGGCGAAATGAACTAATGGCGGGCCGCACTTGTGATATAAACGTATAATTGGTCATATCCCGTAGAAAAAAGAGTAAAAAACTAAAAAAAATTGATGTCTAAGATCCCGCATGCAATGCAGGTTATTTTTTGTATGTTAGCTGTCATGTTTGTAGTTGCAATTCTAAGAATGGCACTCAAGTCTTCATCATGGTGCATTTAATTTGATATTTACAACTCATTTGTAAAATATGTACGGGCCGAAAGTAAGACATCCGCGGCACAGATAATATAATACTACTAGCCCGCGGGCCGCGGTTTGACGACACCTGCTTGAGGCTATAACATCACGCTGCGACCATAGGAGCGAAACATCAGTGAAAAATGTTGCAAAAATAATCGCGATCATAGTAACAGAAATTGACGAGGACGGAGTCGCGGGCAACAGCTAGTTTACAATAACGTGTGAAGTGACGGGCTAAGCTTGCTCTAAGCCAGTGTTTCCCAAACATTCTTCTGCCATGGCCCGGTAATTTTCACACTGCCCCTTTGTGACCCACTTAATGCTTTTAAAACCAAACTGGTTCTATTAAGTAAAATAATACATTTATTAATAGCATTTTTTTTTAAATACTACTATTTAGTCATTAAATTTTAGTGCGAATACTTCACGCTGCCTATGTTTTACTAAAGAATTCAAGTTCCCCGAAAAAGACGAAAGTTTAAGCGGAATATTTACCATGCATCGATCGATATTAGGTATTTTTGTTTACAAACAAGGCTTTTGCGGCCCGGTATTTTATTTTGATGGCCCGGTACCGGGTCGCGACCCGGCAAATGGAACACGCTGCTCTAAGTTATTGTAATTGTAAGCTTATGCAGTAAAATTTGAACTAAAGCTATTCAAGCATGAAATTACGTCACGTTTTTTGTCAACAAAGCTTTAGGACAATACGAACTAACATGTCCGGACTTCCCCGTCTACTTGACGAACTCTGCCAATAAACAATCTGGATCAAGGTTACGCCCTCATTTACAATTTTAAAGGGCCACGAATCTACTTGGGACCAGATTAAGGTCAGTCGTTAAGCCAAATTGTGCCTTACCATTTACATCCTAAAAAGACTTTTTGGACGTTAATAAGCAATTAATCGTGATTTAACATGAGTATAATTAAATTCTTAAGTGTCTTGTTTTGTTTGTTAACCTAGATTATTTTATTGTTTATGTAAAACAAACAATGGTTTAAATCTACAATACCAACTGTCAATTTATTTATTATCAAAATTCTTATTATGGCGACTTCCTTAGTTGATTTCCAAGGTGACGCTGGTTCTGTAGTTCCAGGTTCGATCCGCGGACAAGTCAATACGGAGATCGACTTTTCTGAATAGTGTTGGGGTTGAATGTTTACTACACTACTACTAATATAATATTTTGATTGTAGTCCTTTAGTCGCATCTTACGACACCCATAGATGTGGACAATTTAGATACTATCAGTATATAAACTTGAAAAATTTTTTGTCTCGAGCGGGAGACAAATTTTTCAAGTTTATATACTGATATTATAAGTGCAATTAAGTTGCTAAAATATCAAATATAGAATTTGGATACTAATTCAAGTTAAGACCCTTGAAAAGATGATTATCTCTGAAGTTTACTATTGAGGAATTAATATAAATTACACATTCTCTACAATTTTTCCTCTTTTGTCAATAACGTTACCAAATGTTTATTGTGTAACATTTTTATCCTGTTTGTGTTTGACTTACCTTCTCAGTTTGTATACTCGTATGCGAGAAATCATTACCATTTATAACACAGCAAGTAAATGTAGCTAGCTAATATTTGTTTATACGCTTATACTTGTTTGTACGCTTAGCATCCAGAAATCGTTTAATAATTTATGTTTTCTTCATATATTTCGAGTAAAATTTGCTTATTTTGGCCTGTTTGTTGTGTCTTTATAGGATTAGTAAATACACAGATAAGCGAATCCTAAACAAAACTGATAAAATCAGAAGTGAGGAAATCCGTATAAGAACTGACGTAAATTTCGTCGATCGAAAAATTTCGGAGCGGGCGGTACACGTAGTAAAAAGACTCGATGACCGTTAAAAAAAGCGATAATGCTCCAGACGGCGATCTGTGGGTAGGTCCCCACCTGGTGGACCGACGATCTGGCAAAAGGCGGGAAAGACCCGCTAGATGCGGGTGTTGCGGTATCGGTTAATGTTTAGATCCATATGTATGGTCTATGTCAAGCTATGCGGTGGCATCTGGCTGAGGTAAATTACTTATGATAAAAAAACCCAACGAACGAATAGAACTTACGCATAATCGTTAGGTTGTGTGTAGAAAGTAAGATCTTATATAACTTTCATAAACACTTTCGTAAAAGTAAGAAAAAAATCGAGCTACTTCCCCCAACTCCCTGAAATAATTAACTCTTATGATAATGACCGTGACAAAGAAGTAATTAAAAATTAAAGTAATTGTATGTACAGACAACAGCACGTCAACCTACCACAAAACGACCAATTTTCTCAATTTATATTGATCTCTACTTGTTGTACTTAAAGTTGAAAATCAATTCAATGACCTTTAACTTTTTGGGTAGGTTGACCTGCCGTTGTCTGTACTTTGTATTCCTTTTATAATTTTCCTTGTGATTTTAACTCGTAACTTTTGTTAAAATTTTGTTGTAAACTAAACTCATTTTAAAATTATGTTTATACGCCAGGCATGGACTATTCTTCGAACACTGTAATGTGTTAATCGTTGCCATATAATCAATGTTATATTTGTTATATCATTGCATATTACGTTTATTTTTTTGTAAATAATAGCAACAGCTTAAGCCAGCAATTTAAATATTATCATTAAAATAAAAACAAAAGGTTAGGTAAGTAACAACACTAATATTTACTCTAATATTCACGTTATAAATCTAAATCTATCGTCGCTAAAAGAGTCCGAAAGCTGATCTGGCTATTTAAGTATCTTTGAAAGATTGCTGATAAAAATCTTATAACCTACATCTACAAGGCCCTAGTCCAATCAATTATATTATACCGCATCACTATTTGGGGTAGAACATATAAAACTCAATTCCTGATAATCGAGCGAGCACAAAGAGCAATATTAAAAGTAATGTTAAAAAAGAAAAAACGATATAGTACATCAAAATTATACAACGAGGCAAATGTGTTAAGCATTAAACAATTGTACATATTACAATCAGTTATTAAAGTCCATAAGTATAACCCTGTAGATCCTTCTATCCTTAGGAAGCGTAATCCATATTCTGTTGTTAAACAGCCCGCTGCTAGAACATGTTTTGCGAGACAACAGTATTCAATACAATCGATTGCATTATATAACCGTATAAACAGGCTAAACCATATCTACACTATGTCACTTCATCAATGCAAAGTTACTGTTTCAAATTGGCTTAAACAACTAGACTATCATGAAACCAGAACGCCTTCTTCTACGATAAAGCGCATAAACACACACGAACGCACACGCATTTATGCACACGCCCACGCAAACTCATACATACACACACACACACACACAAACACACACACACACACACACAATCTAATTTTAAGACGCTGACTGCAGCCGATGACCTTGAGCAATGAACACGCCCACAAATTTATTCGTCTTTGAATTTCTTTGGAACGCGCCACAGCTATCACTGTCGATTCTCGTAGGAGTGACAGAGAAAAAGCGCATGGAATAGAAGGGCCTAAGTGCCAAACAACAAAATTCGTTGTGCAATTTAAAATTCCATTTAATTAAAAATCTAAATCAAACATTTGCTTAAGCAACATGTAATATACAATATAGCAAAATTTTATTATCATTGTTATACGGACTGCTGAGAACAATGGTAATTTATGTATTTTCAGAGGCTACTTTGAGATTTTTTCTATCGAGAAAAGTTTTTAGAATCGTGTTTTGGAAACAGCCACCTGGTCGAAAATATGATCAATTACAACTACATAGAATTTGGCAACAATACGAGCCATAGGCTTAAAGCAAAACAATCTTCATTGAGCTCAATTTGGCTCATGTCAGCGTCTTAATCGTAAAATATAATATGTAATCCTTTATTAACATTTTTATACTTCGCCGCATTCCTACTAAGTACTTAAAATCTTAAAATATGTATGAATGAAGGAGCGGGATTCTCTTCATACAGGTTATTGCAACTTAAAAAGAGATCCCCACCCCATGTAACTACACCATGTAAGCTATAATAAAGATTATTTTTTTTGATAAATAGCAATAATAGCAAATGTTTTATTTAACACAACTTTTACTGAACGCTTTAGTTTCTGAAATCTCTAAAAAGCTTGCAGTCTTCACACACATTGTAATATACAGTTCGACATAAAACAAAATGTTTGTTTCACTTTCATTTGCTTTTATAAATCACATCTATTAGTCACACTAGTATAGTTCAAAGCTCATTCATTTTAAAATAAATTTAAGCAACGCATATTGTGCAGGTCATTTTCATTTGAGTTGTTGATTTGTTAATGGCCTTTGATATTATAGGTATTTTTCGTTAGAAATAGCATATTACTAATGTCGACATTACAGTTAAAATAAATAATATATCCTCGGGGCATTTCACAAAGTAGGTAATGTTTTTACATAGAAAGTTATTCACGCATACTAAAATACACAAAGGTCAAAATCTGTATGTGAGCAACAATAAATATTTGTTGTAGTAAAAGTTGCAAGGATTATTTACCCACATGGTGTTAACTCAATACAGACTTATATTTACTTGAAATAAGTATTTTATATTACTTAGGTTTTTTTTTTTCAGTCTGACCGATTGTCCAAAATAAAGTATTTAATTCTATATAATTGATTGAAAATCATTAATGTAATATAAAAAAAAAAACGGAAACACAACCAGTGTCCATAAAGTGTAACCATTTAACGTAAGGGCGCACTTTTAGTAGAATTTGTATCATTCCAATATAGATACAACATGACATAAATGTCCATACTATTGCATGTCGATATAATTTGATCGGGTTATAAAGTTTACAATCAACGTCAATTATTATTTAATCGAGGACAGTTCTATAGGTGTCGTTTTTGTATCGAAATGTGTAGAACTATATAAGACTTCTTAGTATATAAAAATGTTGAAAATGAAATAAAATCGCAGAGTTAAGTTAACTCTATAAGGTAAATTACTAATACCAGATGTGTGACTGGAGGATATCTTTAATTAAATGTTTACATCATTGAAATACGTATGAAAAAAATCAGAAAACTATCGTCAGATACGCAGTAAAATTATATTATTAGGTAAATAGGTTATTCATTTTATAGCAAGCGATAAATCTCAGATTGGGCCATGGGAGTTTATGTTAACTAGGGATGTAAACCAATCGATAAAATAAAAAATAAAATGATAAAAATGTACACATAAAAACTTTGCAAGGTAGATGCAAAAACTACTATTTACTATTGTCTTGAGAGTAAGCAATTTATGCAGTTAATTGTTGATGTCTTTATTAAATTATTGGTTTTACTTTGGTTGTGATCCTAGTAAGTAAAATACAGCAATTAATACATAAAGTCTATACTCACTAGTTTACAAAAAACTTCAAAGTACATCTGTTATTAAGTCAAAACATATTTAAAGTGCCACATATAATATTATCTCTGTAACACGATAGTTACCTGTATGTTAGTATTTTACCTACTATGTTTTAAGCGTGCATGTTACAGGGTCGACTTGTAGGTAATAACGATGTTATCAGACTGACATGTTGTGTTTCATTTGCCACTACAGGTGCTCTATCGTGTAACCTTCATGCAGTGACAGGAACTAGTAATTATACTTATCTTAGTTTTTATATCAATTGGTACCTTTGGTGTAGGGAACCAATTATTATCTTCTTCTAAAACAGACTTTGGATTTACTTTTATTTACCTACTTATTTTTAGTTCATGCATCAATAATATGTACCTAGACCAAATTGACTGCCCTTTTACGATAAGTGATTATCTATAAAAAAAAACTGTTTGATTTTTAAACTACGTATTCTAGCCAAAGTTAAATAAGAGTTCGGAATTTAAACTTGGTTGCAGCTGGTTGCATTGTCTAAGTGACACTGCTGATTTCCATATTCGCCTTGCACAGGTAAAGGTAGCGTCGACGTAATAACGTTAATGTCATATGCAATCTAAGAAGAGCAGATAGAAATTCCTAGAGATTCTTTTTCTGCTGTCGATTAACCAAGACCGATTATTTTAGTGATGTTTTTATACGGATATCGATAAGATTATCCATTTGTGCCCACAACACTAATGCAAAGTTTCACTCTCTTTACAGCCATGCTGCATCCGTTAAACCGTTTTTAGGGCGCTGTTAAACTGTAAAGGATTAAGGAAAATCGTGTTGCGGATTACAATACGTTTCTAGTTGAGAAGTCATCAAATAAAAGCATTTAAACCATGCCCGTAAACGTTTTGAAGCGTTATTAACTAATTTAAGTTTTTAATTAAGATTTTAATGGTACGTTATATTTAAAATGGTAATTGTGCCATCCAAAACTAGAATAGCACCACCGCGTTTTGTCTAATGGGTAAAAGGCAATAACGGAGTGCTGCTAGAAAACCTTCTCATTGGCCAAACTGCGACTACCAACCCGACTGCTAAGTGTAGCGACTAAAAAAAATCCTTTTGAGATGCCCATATCCAGTAGTCTTTACTACTAATTTAAAAAAAGGAATTTTTCGTCATCGTCCAGTAAACAGTCTTACTGACTGTGTAGGCAGGTGATAATGATGATGATGACGATAAAACTTGTAAAAGTCAAGCCGACAGTAGGAAAGTATGCAATCTTAGTAAGCACTTACTTTTAGTGACTATTGCAATATAAAGTACTTCGCTTGCAAATGGCTTTTATAAGAAATCAAATATTGGTAGAGACAAACGGTAAATAATAAATCGGACTTCAATTACAATGTATTGTTCAAACTACGACAGTGACTAGAATTTCCTTATGGTTTTGCTCTATCTAAAGACTTGATATTTATACCTACATTAACAGTTTGATGATTAAGTATAATATTACCACTTTGTCAAGTTCGCTTTGTAAACTCTGACTAAATTAGTTTATAACGTTCACTGACATAATCTTAATAAATAATGTCTAACTTAGGCACCCAATACTCGTATGCTTTCAAAAAAGCTGTTTGGTACTTATTACAAAACTTCTCATACAAATTTGAGTTACCAACGGAATTAATTATTTTAAACTTCTGGATTTCATTAATTATTGTATACCAATATATAGTTTTTTACATGTTACGTTAAATATTACGTTGATGTTACAAAAACATAAACAAATAAAATGAAATGAATTACATGTTCAATAATCAGTTTATATACTGATAAAATGAAATGATTATTGAACATGTAATATTATTGAACATTGTAATCGATGACTTTACATATTTAACTTTCTCGATGTATGAATAATACAAATGTAAAACGAGAAGAAAAATATAAAATAAAATAAAAGTTATAAGCTAGTAATCGCGTCACTAGATTCCACCATACAAACTCGAATCTCGATACCCGTAAAATATTTGCTCTGCGAATATTTATTTACGTCTTGCTATTTTGAACCAACCTATTTACCTTGCCGTCTCTGCGATAATTAGGGGCAGTTTAAAATGTTACATGACTTATATCTGATACGTGACGAAATAGGCCGGTCAACGACTCCGGCGTACGCGCAACTCTATACTTGCTCTAGTAGCTTTGATTTGTTACATCAAACGTATTTAATTGTTTGATGTATAAAATCGTTAGTTTTGTGACAGATTATGTTCTTTAAAAGAAGGAGTTAATGGGTCATTGACTTCGCATTTTTAACGAAATGCCATAGTCCATTGCTTAATCTAGTTGTACAAAACTGTACTTGTTTCAAAACCATTTTAGTCCGGTCAATTTAGACATTCGAAGTTACCTAAATTCCCACCAAGCTGAAAATCGGTAAGATTGTTTAAAATATCATTAAAAACAAAATTTGAAAGGTCCCCATCTTTCCCCTGTAAGGAAAAAAATTTATTCAAGGTCAAAGGTAAAAAAATGAGTTTTTCGCGATTTTCAGCAAAACGGTAAGTTTTATCATAAAAATATTTCAAACAAAAATTGTAGGTCATAAAATTATCTACAAAAAATTTATTAATACTTTTTTTTCTACGAGCCACCGTTTTTGATATACACCGTGAAATTTTAGTGGTTGTTTTCCCACAGTAACATGATTCTATCTTAGTAGTACAATAGATTTGTGCAGTTTTTTTTTATTCAAATAAAAAATAGCAGTTTCACGATTGTGATAAACGAAACTCGAAAGCAACCTCGAACCAATGGTACCAGCCGCGCCGCAGCCGGTCACTGGCCGGGGTCATTGCCCCTCGCGCGGTGCAGTTGTATTACTTAGTGCGTAGAGCTTCTTTTGCTTTGAACATTGATTTCGTGCGGCAAGCAGTGCCCAAACACGTCACAATTTGTAAAGATACTATCGTATCTCACGCTTTTGAGTTGATGATTATTTTTTTGATTATTTGAGAACAACGATATCTTTATTTTCAAAAAATAACTCGCACGATTCGATGGTGCTATTAAAGGTAAATCGTTCTGTTGCGGGAAAACAACCACTAAAATTTCACGGTGTATAACGATTCAAAAAGTTGTAAAAGTTGTACTTTCAAATTTTGTTTTTAATGATATTTCAAACAATCTTACCGATTTTCAGCTTGGTGGGAATTTATGTAACTTTACTCTTGTTTTTTGGTCTAATTTGACCGGACTATTTCACCTATCATAATATCGAACTATCGGTGATCATATCGAACTAAATTATTCTTTGAGTCCTCTACCTTTAAATAATAATGGATTTACTTGTAAAAAGAAAACTGGTATGACTAAAATGACCAATTTCATTTACCCTAAGTATTTTACGCGAAAATGTAACGTAAGTTGTTACTTAAGCGCGAGCGATAAGATACGAGTATACATAGACTAGTGTTTCCCAAACATTCTTCTGCCATGGCCCGGTAATTTTCACACTGCCCCTTTGTGACCCACTTAATACTTTTAAAACCAAACCGGTTCCTTAAGGTAAAATAATATACACATTTATTAATAGCAAATATGTTTTATTGATACTACTATTTAGTCACTAAATTTTAGTGCGAATACTTTGCACGCTGCCCATTTTTTACTAAAGAATTCAAGTTCCCCGAAAATGACGAAAGTTTAAGAAGAATATTTACCATACCTCGATCGATAGTAGGTATTATTTTATAAACAAGGCGGAAATGTTGTGACCCGGTATTTTATTTCAATGACCCGACAAATGGGAAACACTGTATAGACCATGAAAAGACACCTGAAATAAAAGTTAAATCTAAAGTTCCATTTTCAATGTGTGTGTGTCAAACCTTATTTCTAAATCCAGTAATTATGTAATTCATTCGTTACTTTAATTAGTAACAAAACATGAGCTTGTTTTTAACTCCTTTTTTGTATTTGCAGAAACTTTGCCAGTGTGTACAATCAGAAGTGTGATAATGTTCTACTTCCAGATACGAATTTATATTTAGATTCCCTAGGGATATTTAAGCTATAGAACGGCACTACACTACTTTCTTGGCCCAATGTACAAAGGTACCTATTGCCTTTAACGGTACTACACTACTTTCTTGGCCCAATGTACAAAGGTATTGTATGAAAACTATGTAATGGAGTGCGAAATAGGTCACGCACGTGAAACATTTTCGGAATGTTCAGTCGCGCGTAATTCCTCTGTATTCAGAACTCACTAAGGACAGGAGGAAAATTCCTAAAATATTTACTCTGATATAAGTAAATTGTTATAAGATTGAATGAACTGGGTACATGTATGTTTGTTATTTCTCTTATATGATTTCGATGTTGTTCGGTCATAGTAGATACTTGTCCTTTATTACCCGGAGTAAAGTAATATATTAATTTGAGTTTGTTTCTCATAGGCAAAAGAGAGATACGAATAAAAATCTTAAAATACTCGTAATAATACAAGTCTTCATTCGACGTTTCGTTAGTTTAGTAGCTCTAAAATTCATTTGTTACCATTCGCTATCCTCACTTTACTATTCTGTGAATATAGGATGATGTAAAAGAGATAGTTTACAACAAGTTTAGAATTCGACAATAAAGATTTCCCATCTTTGTTGCAGATTAAACTATAAAACTCAACAGATAAGATAGTCGTTGTAATAAATTCGTTATCATCAAACATACGTATTTGCGATCAAGAAAATAATCACTGCCCAAACAAATCACGTCACATTATCTCGATTCTGATTTATAAACGTTCTGCCAAAATAGTAGTAAATACCGCAAATGGCGGGATTCCTTTTGGAGTAATTTATCTTACTCGAGATTCGCCCGCGTGAGTTGGCATCATGCCTGGATCCTAGAGCTACTGTATGGTTAAAATAATAAATAATTAACTTTTCCTTCCAATTTTATCCGCGTGGACTTCGGGATGGGGTTCAAAGAGAGTCAAATGTGTTCATAAATAACCGGCCAAGTGCGAGTCGGACTCGCGCACGAAGGGTTTCCCATACAACAAAACGCGTTTGTTGTATGGCCCCCCTTAAATATTTATTTTATTTTGTTTTTAGTATTTGTTGTTATTGCAGCAACAAAAATACATAATTTGTGAAAATTTCAACTGTCTAGCTATCGCGGCCCTTGGGATACGACGGACAGACGGACAGACGGACAGACAGCGAAGTCTTAGTAATAGGGTCCCGTTTTTACCCTTTGGGTACGGAGCCCTAAAAATGAATAAACCTGACGTTTGAACAAGAAATCATTATGCCATGTCATGGTGATTTCATACAACTTAACTGTTATTTGATTATAACCAATATGTTTAATAATATGTTATTCTAATATAATTTAAAAAAATACTCATATTAAAAATGTGAAAGTTTGGATGGATGTTTGTTACTCAATCACGCCAAAACGGCTAATCAGATCCTTTTCATGACAGTCAAAAATTTTTATAGGCGTTAAGTATCGTATTTAGAGCACATTTAGGAAATAAAAAATGTAAGTCAAGTTTTCACCTGAAAATATTTTTCGCAACATAGTTTTCAATTTTTACGGTCCTAATCCACAGAAGATGGAATAGTCCTAAGCCTGTGAAGGTATGATGGGAAAATCAACAACTTATGAATACTATCGCAATGAAATGATGAGATGCGCATCGCGTAAAAAGTGTGTTGCGAGGAGGCCGTATTCAAATTTTTTGAATGGCACTATCTAATTGCTTTATCTTGACATTTTTGTACTGGGCTATACCAAAATAAAAACTACGTCGTTTGTTTTTTGTCTCGTAGACTGTTGTATTAAAATTTGGAAGGTGATTAAAATTTCACCTGTATTAAATGCTGGAATAGCACATAGGATACATTTTATCCCGAAAAAAATGAACAATTCTCTTGGGATAATATCAAATCCTACGCGTACGAAGTCGCGGGCAATAAAATAGTTATTTTATGTGTATAAATGCCTATAAATGTTTTTTTTCTATTTTTGTTTCTTCTCATTAAGTGATCGTGATCCTTGCTCTTCCTAATATGAATAAACATTTAAAAGCAAAGTTTCTTTAAAATCCATTGTAATGCAATGCAGCATTTATTTCGTGAAAGATACTGTTTCTTTTGAATGTTAATAGGATAGTAATCTAATATGTTAAAGCGAAAGTTTTTCAATAAAGCCAGAACCACTGAACAGATATAAATGGAATAAAAGATTTATGTAGGCACGGATTTAACTACGTTTATCAGAATATTTCATTTTATTTTTATTTATCACATTTATTCGCAATGTCTTTGAGATATAAATATGAATCAAAATTCAATGAATTCAATAAAAATATGCATAGATATGCTGTCTCTGATATTTTAAAGAATGCCAATACTCAGTATTAACATCAGTTTGTCAGGTCTAATATTATTACAGGTATTTGTGAATTAAATTAATAGCGTTGTGCACTTTACTTTCCATTACTATTTGTTAAAATTCACTGCGTCTCGGTATTTTATGCATTATCTGTTTAAATGCCTCTGAACAACAGTAATCATTTTGTTTGAATCTTCAATTTCAAATTCCGTGTTTACTTTATATTTATATATTAATATGTAGACGTTATTCCTTCTCAAGTCACTTCCGCAAGACATTTGGCAATGTGCCAGAGTAAGTACAGTCAGGGCTTGCAGAACGGTGTGCTTAATACCTACGAGTTATACTCGAGCAAACTAATGGAACGGTTTAAACGCGAATTTATATTATTTATTGTTATTATTCTTTGTCTATACTTATAAAAAAAAACTGTTGGTTTGGGTTTGCAGATGTTTTAATTACTTTTGTTATGAGTACTTACTTAAGTAACTAGACAAACTTAAAATAGGATGTAAGATGCTATTAATGAACCAAATGTCTATTAATTATTGAAATATGAACTGAACTTGTGTGAGCTACAAATTTACGCTTACCCGTTCGATGACTTTTAATAATATCACTGCTGGACATAGACCTTCTCCTTAAGAGGAAATACAACGGCCGTTTTTCCATACAAACGTAGTCCCCTGTTTCCTCCCTGGATAATGCCAGTAGAGCAATAATTTTTGGTATAAAAATCTATGGCTACTATAGGCATGTTCCTATGTTTTCTGTTTTTTCATAAATTGATTATTAAAAAAGATATGAGCCCTCAAAAATCGAAAATTTCGCCAGATTTTCCGCTGCGTTCAAACATCCAGAAAACAAACTTGGCTAAATTTTAGAAAAAAAGGAAAACATACGAACACGGCCAAAGCCTTTCTCTAATTTTTAATAAAAAAAGTATTTAAATCAGTCTAGTTTTGGAAAAGTAATCGGGGGACTACGAAACGTTGACTTGGTGTGCTTTTAGTAGGTATTTTCGGTCCAAGAAGCAGTTGTCTCTATCACACTCTGCGGTGAAGGCGTTTGGCACTGCGCGACAGCAATAGATTTTACAAATACCTATTTTTCAATTCTCTCGCGCGTAGTGTTTCTTCTTAAGGGGATTTTGCCTATAATTGGCTTGGAGGAGGAGCGTGCACATCCAGCAATACACCACTTTAGTTTTTTTTTTATAAATTTGTGATACATTGCTATCTCCTGTTAGCCTACACTTACGACTATTAACAGCGACTATAATTGTTACATGCTGCCATTTCTGACTAAGTTTTAGGATGACCATACTAAAAATCAATTATAATTAGATTATTTTTCTCGCGCTTCTAGGACTAGGAATTCCCGGGAGCAAGCCCTATAGGTACAGTTTACATATCATTCATGACAAAGGTCACATGTTTGCATAACACAGTATCTACCCAATGCTCAGGTGGTAAATATTTACGTACTGAGAACACGATAGGTTTCCCTTTCAGTCATAAAATGTGAATATACGTCTGTTACGCTTTTAGAAGCAAACAAAGCCTACACACATTAGAATAGCAGCATATATTCATATGGGTTATAAGAGGCGACTTTAAAGAAGACCTACTCCCAGAAGAAGACGGGCAACAGAGTATTATTTTCACCTTTTGACAGCTCGCTTGCAAGACGATTATGATAAAATCCTTTTTTAGGACAGATCAGTGATGATGATGATGTGAGTGATGATGTGTGAAACTGAATGTTGCAATTATATAACTTTTAACATTCTTACATTCTTTTTTATTTAGGGAGACCGAGGAGGGTTGTGACTTGTGACAATTTTTACTTAGAGCAACATATCTCATTAAAGAAACATACCACAACTATAAACGTTATGCCATAAAATAGCCCAATCATTACTCTTTTAAAAATAGTCATCAAAGTCAATCAAAATTATATGGTGACTGAGAAAATCCACAAAAACTGAAACAACTTCTTTTGTCACAACTCTCCTAACACCGAGGTAAGTTGAGACAGGTACCTAGGTTAGTTATGACAGCTATGTACTTAGACTTTATTTGACAAATAAATATATTTTTGTAATGTATTATAAAGTAAACACGTTTTTTGCATAAAAGTACTTTAATTATATTTTTAAGTAATAGTAAGAAACAATAACAAAAAGTATTAAACATCAAAATAACAAGTATTTATTCTTTAATCAGTATTTATTGCTGTCAGTCCGTAATTGGATGCTGCACACGTCGACAAATACTTGCACAAATATTTTCTTTCTCTTTAGTAAATGCACCCTTTGACTAGCATAACCCATAGATGGAGCTACATCACTTGCATTGTCTTGAAAATATTGTTTCTTCTTAATATATCTCGACAAAAACATGTATTGAGATTGTAAGAGGAAGTTTCATTTAGTAGACTTTCACCTCTTAACGTAACTTCTTCAAAGGCCAGTTCATAAAAGGCGTCACTAGCCATGTCCCCCTCTATCAGTCTTTTAGCATCCTATAACAAAAAAAAAGCAATTCAGACATCAAAAAGCATTATCGAACCACTTGCCCAAATAAGTCGTTGACATGTTTTTTATATTAATGGCGAAAACATTTATCGGGTCGGAATTGACTCATTCTAGCATGTCCTCAGCGACTCTCATGCGATTGAGTTTTTGGAGAAAATTCAGGTCTTTAAAGACTAGCCGAGGCGGCAACATGTTTCATGCTTAAATGATTAGTTCAAATGGTACGGATCGACTTGTGTGATACAGAAAGTTCGGCGTCTATCTCTCTCAAAGTTAAATCAGGATTTACAGTCACTACTTCTTTCACTTTTGCGATGATAACTTTAGTTGCAGACGTTGATGGCCTACCAGAGCGGGGCAAATCTTCCATCACCTTTTGAACGCTTTGTACCACTCATAAGTACGTGTTTTTGATAAAGTCTGTTCACCATAAGCTTTCTGTATCTGTCATTTTCAGTGACTTCGAACACAAAATGCAAAATTTAAGACAAACTCTTTGTTCGATGTTTTTGTCCTTTATTAAATTAGCAATACACACTGTATATGATATAACAAAAAACAGCATATAATATTTAATATAAATAACAGATGCAACTCAAAGTCCGCGCCAAAATGGAAATCAATTGTACCAATCCAACAAAAAAAAAAAATGATACATTCAGTCAATATACTGGCATTTAAATAAAACAATATTCAAACATTGCATTAAATTAATTGATATTATAAAAGATGAAATAATGAAAAACAAGGTCAGTTTCAAAAGACTTAAAAACAAATAATATTATACTTAATATGATTTCTTGAAACTAATTAATTTTTTTTTAATCATAACGATTAAATAATTTGATAAAATTCGTTTTCGTAGCTAAAAACACATAACTTTCATATTCATCGTAAATCATACTCATTTCTTAAGTACCTATATCATTCACGTGTCTCCATTACAGCGGCTGTACAGCTAATTTTGTCTCGCTCAGTTTCTCACGTCTGCACGTGTGGCGCAGAGGGGAACTCTTTTGTTTCTCTTTTACTTGTACACATGGTGTCTTCGGATGACTTTCAACGTTGTCACGGATGATTGCATTAAGTGATGTGTAGGTCTGATTGACGGATTCATTGTGGCTTGTAAACATAAGTATTCTATTAATAATCACAATCTTTATAACTTTGTATTCTAATAATTAAAAAAGTAAAGTATTAGCGAATAGCGGCCTATAAATAATGTAACTGTTGCTCCAATCATTGAATTCAAGCAATAGGTATAATAATAGCGGGTTGATGATCACAAACTAGAGCAATTTTCGAAAATTTGAAACTTTTGTTGCTTGTTCCTGGGATTTAACCAACGACCATAAGATCATGGTACGGTACTCACCAAGGAAGTGAATTCTAATCATAATCAAAACAAATTATTTTTTCTTACTTTATGTTACAGTAATGTGGCTGGAGAACTGGGACTTGGAATAAAATAACTGTTTGAAAAAGACAATGAGACTCTTACATACACACAATTGCATGACATGGACATATTGTGAGCAAAACCCTAACGCCGTATCGACATATCTGGTGTTATTTGTACAAATACCATAGAAAAGTTCGGTATTACATTATTGTTCCCAAGATGAATTCTGTCTAGTAGTAACCGGCCTTGGACCTAAGTATATAGGCTGATGATGATGATAACTTTACTTCAAGAGAATGTAAAAAGGATGAGTATACCTTTGAACGGTATACGAGCATAATATTAGAAAATACTGCACAGTAATTTGAATCTGTCATATTATTACATTATTATATTCCTTACTGTTCTGTGACACATTAACTTACATTAAGTGTATTTACAACATTATGTGACATGATTTAAACTTTCATGGTCACTATTACTAGAGTTATTTGATTCGGAATTTATACCATGTACCTTATTTATTATGAGTTTTCGATATTTCGGCACTGTTGCAAACGCCATGATCACGGAATATCGACAACTCATTATAAATAAGGTACATGGTATAAATCCCGAGTCAAATATCTCTAGTATTATGTGACATGTTTAGAAAATAATAAAATGACACAAACGTGCTCTATCAAGAATCTAAGTAGGTGCGTCTTCGCGTGTTGACGTTCGTAGGGCCTTTTTATGGCATCCTCATCTGAGAAATTTGGTATTTAATTGAGACCGGCTAGCCCATTTCTCTAATACTTGTAATAGCGCCCATAATAATTTGGAGCACGAATCCAGACCGCCTAATGATGAAATGGGATGTTTTGCCCATAAAATATAATGTAGGTAGGTATTATAAAGTCAACATAGATGGCTAACATTATCTAGGTAATGCTGGGTGTTTCTATATAATATCTCGAAAGTCGTATAAAGGTATTCAGATGATAATTACCTAAACATATAGATTCAAATTGAAAGTAAGTAGATAGATAGATAGATAGATAGATCTTTATTGCGTCAAACATGGTATTATGGATGTTATAGGTACATTAGAAGTGCACATGTTTCGCTATTACAAATAGCATGCAAAATTTACAAAATAATACAATTTATAACATAAAATCATTTAAAAAAAACGACATTTAAAACACATCTTGAATAATTTTGATTTAAATAAATTAATATTCTCATTTTTTTATATGCATCGGGATTTTATTATATACATCTTTAGGCAGCTTTTCTTGTATTTATCAGACCTTGCAACAGTATTAAGCACGAGTCTATCGGGGTCTCTTTTTAATCGTGTGTTTATATCCCTTGCTTTTACAAAACAGTGGGTATTATTTTTAACAAAACAACCAATTTCAAAAATATACAGGGCCGGGAGCGGGAGCAAGTCTAAGGTGACAAAAGCAGGTCTGCAGGAGTCACGGGGTGATAAACCACAGACAGCTCGTATACATTTTTTTTGAGCTATAAATGCCCTATTTCTGTCTGAACTGTTTCCCCACATAACCAAACCATAGCGTAACATTGATGCTACATAAGCGTGGTATGTAATGAGTGCTGTTTGCGGATTTGTTACCTTTCGCGTTATATTGAGGGCATATACGAAGCTATTTATTTTGTTACAAAGGATTTCGAAGTAGGTACCTACAAGTTATTTTACATATCACTTTTGTAATAAATTACTATACTTATAAGTTAATATCTTGCCTTGAAACATAAGTATTTTATTTTGATCTGTCGAAATTACTCATAATACAGTTGAAGTTAGTAAATGTTTAAAGTAAGTATAGTACATAACTCAAATACTAAAGTAAAAATACAATAAAAAATCCTTGAATAATTTTTTTTCGACTGTCTTAGGTGTTCCAACAAGGGATTGTATTTACAATTTACACCGGCAATTTAATTAGACGAAAATACAATACAGAGAATAACACAAATTTATGCTCATGTAATAATATTACATAAATATTTTAACAAATACATATTCTTCAGTAGTTTAGAATTTGCTTTAAAAAGTTTGCACTATAATAATGTCTTCATATGAATGTATGAATAAACTCTACGTGTAAATGGAATTATCTTTAGTTACGTAAAAACTTGAGCAATAACATAACTCTTGAGCAATAATATTACAGTGTTTTAAAATTCGGCTCAGCAGTTTACTCTCGCGATTCTTAAGTCGACCTAGGGAACAAGTTTCCATTTTACATTAGTATGGAAATATATTTTTTTAATAAAACCAATGATCAAATCTGAATTAAAGTGGTATTCTTATTTAAATTAATGTTATGTTGATGTTACGATATGACAATTTATGATTATCATGGCGATATAGGTAGTGTGATTTATATACGTAAAAAACGGATAAGACAATAGAGAGAAGACGCTGCTGTCCGTCTTCTTATAGCGATAATTTTCATCGCTTCTTACGATCGTATCAATGCATATAATACATTGCAGCGGTATTACTGTGTTTTGTCGTAGCAACTGATAGAAATTGCGTAACTGACGACAGTTAACTGCTCTAAGAATATAATAGCTGTTGCCCGCAACTTTGTACCCGTGAAATTTTGAATTTAAAAGTATGTATTAAAATTATCCTGCGGAAACCGTACAAACCCTTTCCCGGAATAAAAATTTGCTTATAAGTAATTTTAGCCAATAATCTAACACTGTGCTGAATTTCATACAGATGCGTAGAGCCGTTTTAGCGTGAAAGAGTTACAAACATAAATACATCCATACATACTCACAAACTTTCGCTGTTAAATAATAAGTAGGAATCCATACAGTGTTATAGAGCCAGTATCAAAAGGGAAACATTATTATTATTCGTTTCCTTCTCCTGATATCTTTTGCTCTGTGTACCAATAAATATTAGCGATCACTTTGTCCATCGAAGCAAACCCTTTCCGAGTCCCATCTTATAAGCCGATTACTACTGTTGTATTTGTAAAGTACCATCCAAATAGGTAATATTACTAAAACAATAGTTTGGTTGATTCTTGAAATCAGAATAATACTTCACAGAAACGACGGAAGTACATGAATACTAATTTTATTGAATCGTTTTATATCTAACCACTTTTAAGTTCAAATAGACAATTTAATGAAATTTTTTTTGGAACGAAGTGTCCTAACGCGCTTTGCGAAATTGCTAGACGGAAAAAAGATTTAACACTTTTTGAACGACACTTTTTGCTATAGTTGTAAGCCTTGTATGTATAGTTGTAAGTGGAAGAGGGAGGGGGAGAGGAAGAGGGAGAGAGGGAGAGGAAGAGGGAGAGAGGGAGAGAGGGAGAGGTAGAAAGAAAAAAAAAATTTATAATAAAATAACATTTTATAACAATTTCTTCACTAAAAATTAACTTCGTTCCACCCGTGTGTCACTTGATACCTATCAAGTTTTTTTTATTTAATATGATATTTAAGAAATTTAAGAAATTTTAGTGCAACTGTAATATCAGTATATAAACTTGAAAAAATGTTTTAGGCGGGACTCGAACCCGCATCTCCTCGCATACCGGGCACGCCGCTTTACCATTTAGCTTAGGTACCATTTAACTAAATGGTAAAGCGCCGCGCCCGGTAGGAGATGCGGGTTTGAGTCCCGCTTGAGGCATAATTTTTCAAGTTTATATACCGATATAATATCATAAAAGCTTTATTATAACTATGCCAGAGTGTTGAGTGGTGCTGGCACATTAGAATAGTATTCATATTTAATTCTAAGTATTCATATGGGTTTCGTGAGATGACTCAAAAGGTACCTTCTCCCTGAAGAAGACGGGCAACAGAGTATTCTTTTTACCTTTTGACAGCTCGCCTGCAATGCATGACAATTTTATTATGATAAAATCCGTTTTCAGGACATGTCAGTGATGATTATATTAGTGATATGTGATGAAATTTCAGATATTCTAATTGTATCAATCATCAACCAAGCGGCCGTGCTTAGTCCGTATTAAATCCGTGGTCTATTTGGTTTTTGATGAAATCCTGGGATCGTAAAGTTGGTTTTTCCTTATCAGTTTTGAAATAGTTGTTTTTAAGCAGTCGGTTTATTTTATTTTATTGTAATTCTTGTAAAGTTATTTCTGCATACATATGTTGTCATTAAACTAAAAAAAAACTGTACACCAAACAAAACAAATGTAACATACTTAATGCAATTAGAACTGTATATTTATTCAATGAAGCGAGCTTTTTCAGACAATCTTCTTCTCTTTAAACATTTTAATTAGGATTGATAGGAAAAGGCGGCAAGGGTTTTAAAAATGTAAATATTACAAAATGAAATCAAACGAATAATGTAACTTGCATGATCAAATACATTAACAACATAATTGATATACGTGCATGCTTAAAGAGAAATATCACAAAATTATTTGAAAAATTATGCGAATTCATTTTTCCAAAGTTTCTCCAGCAGCCCACATAACCTAACACTTTATTGAAAACTACTTCCATTTCCCATTTACCTGAAACTGAAACGACATTCAAACTAACGTTCTTCCCCTCTGAGAACAATAAAGCGGTGTGAGGTGGCCCTTCCGCAATAAACTTAGTTCGCTACACTAGATAATTCGCACTTTCGCAGACCTTTAATGTGAAACTGGATAGGTGTCCTTGGTAGCTTTCCTGCTGTCGCAATTTACTTTACTACACGTCCTTGTGTCACTTGGCTGGTTTGAATAATGTTTTTAGGATTCTTCACGCCATTCCAGGTCTCATGATGTAAGAAAATTGCCTACCCATTATTCAGATGTCAGCACAACTTTGATAGAGTTACTGCTTTGTTTCCGTTGGTAATTATAATTTAATTTAGGTAGATTATGATGACAGATGTTATCAGTTATCATGTTTCAGAAAAATTCGCTACCATTTCATGTGAGTGTACTTGCTGAACGTTTTCATTCATGACATTGTTTTGTCCCAGTTATTTCCGTGTAGTAAAAGACGGGTACAATAATAAACAGCGAACAGAGGCAGTTTTCATACATTTGAAAGTAATATTCAAAACCGAAATCACATGGCGTGTTTGGGTGACCGAGTATACTATTCGAACTGTAGATTAAATTTTGTATAGAGGCATTATCAAATACAACATGTTTTAATCCTAATACAATAAAATACTAGACAAGCGACATGGAATCACTCACTAAGGGGTTCAGTGCTTCTGTTATTAATTTTATTTTAATTTGAGGCAAAACTACAGAATAGAAAAGTTATCCTTCCCAAAAGAAGTATTTTTCCATAATCGCTACGCTTGGAAGGAGAAGGAACAATGGTAATGCAAACGCTGATGTCCATATTCTCCTTGCATTACTCCGAGGACACGTAAATTATTTTATACGCGTATCTTATTCGTAAATTAAGCACAGTTTTATTGATTGTGTTATTGGTTAAGCTAAAACTGGTGAAAATGATGGCAAACAAATTTCTCAGAAAACATGAAGTAAAAAAGTTAAAACTCAATATTATCTCTAAAAAATTCTTGGTGCAACCAGTTTCCGTTTTCCGAGTAACCTTCTTATTGCTACTTAATTAGTTTCTTACTATGAAAACTTAGCAGACTAGAAAAGCGGACTTAATATTAAACCACTAAGAAGTCGTATAAAAAGGATGCCTATGTCATAAATTTCAGAAAAATGAAGTACTCCGTCCGTATAGTCACTCTGACTTTTCTTTATCAGTCTTTTTGCTAAATTTTTGCGTGCAAAAACCCAACCTAATAAGTTCGGGAGAGCACTTATGGAGACTAAGGGACCAAACTTATTTATTACGTTGAAATAAAAACATTGTTAGCGCGGCACTCCTTGGTTTTCCTCGTACTTTTTCAATCTTTGCTCACGGAAGTTTTGTGTAGGATAAGTAAACTACTCCTAGATGAGTCAGGAAAAAGTATCTGTAAGGGATCGTTGACTGATATCAATGTTGGTACATCAAACAATATTTATTTATCATACTATCTACTTATATCTACTACGAAGTCTAATGTGAATCCGTGCCGTGTGTTGACTGCTAGAAGAAGATAGAAAACAGCAGCGTCTACTCTAATTAAAAAGCCCAACCCAAGCGTGGGAAGTATAGTACCTATAAGTAAGATCTGTCGTTTGGACATAACCATTTCTAATTCATCTAAGGGCCGATTTTTCAAACGTCAGATATAACTTATCAGACTGAATAAGTATAAAACAACCGATTTTAAATGTCATTTACATAAATAATTGCTGACAAATATGTGACCTTTTCAAATTAGCCAAATTGTATTTTATTCGACGAATATTTCTTATCTGACTATTGAAAAATCAGGCCACAGGCGAATAAGGGCTGTTAATGATGATGATATCGTAACGTATCGTACCAAATCCAAACAAAAGCAATAAAACAATGAAGTACCGTCCCATCACCTAGCAATCTTTATCGTTAAAAAAGTTATTCTAATAAAATCTATACTAAATTAAATAAATACGACGATTTATAGCTGAAGTAAACCGATAAATATCCAAAATTGCTAAACAGATCTAATAATTTGCATCAACTTGTTCGGTTCGACCGGTCGCCCTAAAAGTGGCTTTGTAAAAAGACCCTAAACAGTTTTTCTAAGACTTCTTTAATGTCTTTTTCGTTCACCAAAGAAATCGTTATAGTTCGCTTGGGATTTAAAGTTTATAAAGTTAAAATCTTCAAGACTTTTACATCTCAAAAAAAGCTTACCCATAATAAATTCACTTGGGTATCATTGTTTAGATGCAAAGCAAGACAAATAGTAACACATTTAAGATGATATTCAAGATGGACTACGTCTTTAATATGGAGCCTGAAATAATAACATTGGGACTTTATTTTCAGCAGCTAGACTCTCAGATGTATATGCAAATCCACAGTTGTTAAGCACACTTAAGTTTCTTTCTCTTAGATAAAATGACTTTGTTTCTTTTATGATTTATTTTAAAAAAATGTAAGCATTTTCTGCTTCGGTTGTAATAAAACTGTCTGCAAGGATGTATGTAGTAAGTTAGATACAGATTCGTGTGCAGGGCACGGCCCACTTATGGTGTGCGCACATACTGCTAAGTGAAATGTGAACTGCATCATGGCGAGTTACGAGTTCCTTTAACCCTCTTGAATGAGTTTCAAACAGCATACCAAAAGTATCAGCAGCAGCCTAACGCATAAATACGGCCTGGCCTACGTAACCGCAAAATGACCATTCGAATAGGGAAAAGTGTATAAAACGGTAGTACGACCAGTCATGACATACGGAGAAGAGTGCTGGACCTTTAAGAAAGCACATGAACAGTGGTTGCAAACAAATGAAATAAGAATGGTCAGATGAGCAGGAAGAATAACCAGATTGGACAAAGTGCGAAAAAAGTATGTAAAGTATCATTCAATATATCATTTAAAGTAAGATCATCATCATCCGATTGTCGAAAAATTAAGACAGAGCCGAATACGCTTGTACGGCCATATCCTAAGACGCGAGGACAACCACTGCGTCAAAATAGCCCAATCGACCTGAGGACCCCCCTTTTGGTGATCAAACATGCAGAAAAAAATCCAGAAACAGTTAACTTGAGTACACATACAAGCCAGAACAGAGCTCTCTGGCACTGACGTGCAAGCAGACCCGACCCCAGCTAAACTGGGAAGAGAAGTGGATAAAAAAGACTTTAAATTCAATGCTTAAATAACCAATTTAAAAGTTTGTCACGTAAAAATTTATATGAAAGAAATAACTACAATTTATAAAATACTCGTACATACTCATCATAAATAAAAATCCTAATAAAACCTATATACTCGTACATTGTACCTACTCCGCAGCGCTACAATGTCGTTTTAATTAAAAGTTCGGCACCCGACACATTATTATGAACACATGATTTTAATATTTATATAATACAATTTTCTTCTTCTTTAGGAACATAAACAGTGTAATAATAGAACTTTACTATTAACATGGTATTATGCATTGAAAGATAAGATTAATTTACGTAATTAACTCGCCTTTATTAGGAGTTTATGTTAATTTGGATTCATCGTAAGTACGGGTATACTATAGGTAGTGTTAAAGGTTAATTTGATAAGTCGGCATAAATCTAAATATATAATATAAAAACCAAATAAACGCAGGTAAAATCCGAAAATTATCTTTCATTTCAAATCTAACCCCCGTATTTATAAACAAGTAAAAGTAATTACTTGACTACAAGTAATTACTTGAGAGACAATTTGTAGGCCTTAATCAAGAAATTACTATAAGTTATAACTACCAAAAGTTAGCATTTTCAGCCAAATAATATGACTACTAATGGTGATCAATTTCTTTCACTTAAGCACTAGGTATGAACACTTTAAGTTATAACTTTCTTAAGCAATAAGTAATTACTTCTTTATAAATACGGGGGTTAGTGTTCGCGTAAATTTTAGAATCGAATATTTAGCATGCAATTTTTCTGCAGAACTCTCATTAAAGTGCACTTATTATAAGCTGTTTCAAATTTATTAGCAATCAAGCCCAAACTAATGGGGACTACCGTTTCTTTGCTCACCAGTTGGCGCCACTGTAGACTTAGGTCCGGAGGTATAGCTATCAAAGGCGATTGACGCCGAAACAAAGTGTTATATCTTGAATCTAATTAAGGTTATATTGTTTATAAATAACTATCTTGATATCAACAAACTAACTTCTGAAATAGTTGCTCTTGAGGCCGTCTATTTTTGCGCTTTTTCTTAATTCCGCTTTTAAAGCGTTCAAATTAATCGCCAAATAATCCATATTTGCGATATTTTACGAAGAAGATCACTTTCCAGCAGGTAAATTAAAGAAATTATAATTTATGCAACAAATTCCGCTAAAACCAGTACAAAGTGAATGATATTGGACCTCACGCGACACTAGCGCCTCTAGTGGCAAATTCACTAGCGATAGCCCCCATTGCATCCGTTGTGCAATCAAGTATCATAATCATAATCTAGAAAAATGTAACAGGTAGGTATTATTTGTCTACACTGTCATGTTACTTGGGCCAGGTAAAGGGTACCTATGTTAATAAATTTACGTCATCCTTACATGCCTACCAAATTGTAAAGTAAATTCGATAAGAGATTCCATAAAATATTCCAAAGAGGACTTTTACTAATTTGACCCGCAAATCTATGCGGGCAATCGAAGAGAAACCCTAATGGGCGCAACAGGATAATCCCGAATCAGTAGACAAGATCGGAAAGGTAGGGCCTGTGAAAAAAATACGGCCCAATAAAAGTCGTTTGAAAACTTTCCCTCTACCCCACATTAGCCAGAACACATTACATTACCTTAGGGAGTAGTTCAATGGCGAAACAAGGTAACTATAAGAAAGTGGCTACCCACTCAGATTAGAGCTTCAATATTTAGATCGTTCGCAAAAATAGAAAATTACTTTAATTGTTCTACGTAAACGATTATAAGTCTTTTCCTATTTAGTTTTTTTTTGTAGTGTCGTACTAGTTTTGAAGTAAAAATATTATTATGCCCGCCCGCAATACAAATATTTGAATAATATCACTGGTTTGCCAAAATATTAAAAAATGAATTAAGTTTAATATTTTTAATACGTGCCCAACACAGTTTATACCTATTTTCCTTTTATTCGTTTTAATTTAAGGGGTTCTGGTTTAATGTTCTTTTTTAGAGACGGTTAAATTATCCTAAAATGTATAATAAATCGGTGAGTATTTACATATAAAATTAAAAACGCCTTTAATAAGCTTCTTTTTTTAATTCGTTATAAAATCTCCTCATTCAGAATTTGCTTTATTAGTGTAAATTGCATTATCTTACTCTCTTACTTATTGATTTGGCTTTGGTAGTACGTAATCACGGTACCAAAATATAGTTTTAAAATTGATTTAAGTACCTAAATATTATCATAGCTTTGAAAATCACAACATGATTCTCATAAATCGATCCCTGTGATCCCCCCTTCCTGATTTCAAAATTTTAAGTAAGGAAATCAATCGTTACATCACAGTTTTTTTTAAATTCATATATCCTTCAATTGTCATCTGTGTAAACAAATTGGATCTTTGGATATTCGTTTAGATTAAAAAGTAATTTTATTGTTATGTTATATAACTTACTATTGACAATAAAACTATTTTCAGTAATCAGGAAGTAAAACTTTGCTTGTTTAATATCAGTACCTACTTTTAGTAGGTTTTATTCTCATTCATTGTTCCATCTCTCACCATTTAAAAATAATATCAAAATAAAAGACAACTCAAACAAACTCAAGTTAGGTCCATAAATTTATCTTTTATTTCAAATTTTCAATATAGGTAACCTGTGTTCACGTAAATTTTAATTTATTTTATTTTCATATTATTTTTAAACGGTGATGGAAATAGAATAATCTAAATCTAATTCTAGACATAGCAATTTTTTTAAATTCCATATTTCATATGTTTCGTTTGTAGAATTATTTTTATATTGTTTGGGCTCGGCACCGACTTCAATCTGTTAAGTTGTTATTAGTTAAAATAATATTGAAAGTAGGTAAATAGCTTAGAATAATTATTCTAAGGTAAATAGGTTTTAAAATAAAACGTTTTTCTTGTGTTATTTTGCACTTTTCAGTGAGTTTTTTTTGGAGTCGGTAATTTTTTTTTTAAATGTTATCTTTTTCTTTTTAGTGTTAAATAAATTACACAGTTATTAATCGTCTGTTGGCCGGTAACGGTACCTCTATAAAAATTGTGATGACTAGATGGATCCTAACAGCTTAGGAGTTTGACCTTCCATCATCAGCTCACGTGAATAACCTGAAAGAAGACAACTATCTGACTATAAGCGCCTATGATATTTAAAGAATAATCCTCCTACTCCTAATCGTTAATGAGTTGTACCTTCCATCATCAGCCCATCAACATGAAATGATGAGTACCAGACGCAAATACTGAAAAACCTTAGGAAAGATAATTATGCAAAAACGTAATACGTGCTTATAAAATTTGAGGGTTTCCCTCGATTTCCCCCGATTCCACCATCAGAATATCATGACTTCATTAAAATAGGACCACACGGGAAGCACTAGCTTTAAAAAAAAAAAGAATTTTTAAAATCCGTTCAACCAGTCGAAAGATCTGAGGCAACAAACATAAAAAAAATACAGTCGAATTGAGAAGCTCTTCCCCTTTTTTTGGAAGTTGTTTAAAATGGACGAACTTTGAGCGTTAAAAGAGGGAATGTTCTCATATAGGTACATGGTAACTATAATAATATGATTCGCCGTAATAATATACCATGTTCAGATTAGCGATTGGCACCCTCAGAAATGTCCTAGTTTGAGTCCAGACAACGGCCGAGTCGTCTGGGGCATAAAATTTAACATATCCATGTAATTTGACTTCTATGTGAGATTATGGCTCCATAGTCGAACGGCAAAGTTCTTATAGTTTGGTGTCTGCCTATCAAGTATTGTCATAGTCTGGAGTGAATATTTTATGTTATACACCTACATTATACCTTTATATACAGAGTGTTTGGTGAAAGGTATAACAAGCCAAAACCAGAATACATAATGTTAAATATGAATACTATGGCGAAGTATGATGGTATCAAATTTCGGGCTTCACAATAATTATGATAATATTTATATGCAAAAGTTTACTTAAGCTGGTTTCGACTTGTTAAACTAATTACCTAACACGCTGTAGATCAAAATTGGTGGCAGTAAGCTAAAAAATAGTAGGCAATAAAAGTGAAACTGTAGCAAAGTTTTTTGATAACTATAGAGTTGTGTGTGCGTAGTATACCTATATGCGCATCAAAAGATTAGCAAATCAAATACTTAACGACCCACTATCACGGTATTATTAATCATTGCTCAGCTGATAATTCCAATTATTTACATAGAAAGACTTCTCGTGCTACGAGTAAGCTGCGGTGGCAGGAATAGTGTGTTGATAATATTGGCAAGTAATGATTTCCACACTGAGAAAACGGGTGGTTAGCAAAACGCGATTTTTACTCTGCTAGTGGCAAAACTGTTATTTCCTACCGAATACTCGTTTAAAATTAACAAAAATGCTCTGCTAGAACAACCGAGTCGATACGGTTATTGTAAAACTGTAAAAAATAGCATAAAACTCTGCTAATCTAGCAGTTAAAACTGTTGATTTCAACTACTATTATACTCTGTTAATATTTACCAACCGATTCTGTAAGAATCAACCGTGCATTCGTTTAATATTAACAGTGTAAGCATTAATATGCTGCAAACAACCGTTAAGCTCTGTTAATATTAACAGTTTATCTGTTAAAAGGACTAAATACATTAAGTATATTATAATGTAATATAATGTAAGTATAAGCGTAACAGAGTTAGCACGGTTGCTATTAGCAAATTATACTGTAAGCTGTATCGTAACCAATTTACTCGGTTGTAGATAAAAATTATGCGGTTGCATTTAACCGTCTCGTTTAATAATACGTCCTTTAACTAATTCACTTGAATGTTAGGGTATCAAATTCGCGAATTTGGACAATAAGCACGTGATTGACGACCTTCATGGCTTATGCGCCGGTTTTCAAGGGATCTCCAAGTCTAAAATCCGGGCAAGTCATTTAAGAAAACCACTTTTCTGTATTTCTTCGGATCTATAATATGTTTGTGGTAATTGCTCACGTAGGGGAGACCGGGGTTAGTTGACTATAGTGGCAGGTTGACTAAGGTTACAAAGTTTATGTTATTTAGATAAGATATTAGAGGTTATAAAGATAGTATGCGATTTCACGATCCCAGTAACATCTAGAGAGAGGAAGGAGAAACAAACCTAGTTTTCATACTTAATTTTTTATCACGCAACACTCTGAATCAGGTAAAATTATTGATAGATAGTCAACCTACCACTATAGTCAACTAACCCCGGTCTCCCCTACATATCAGATGATCAGAACAAAGTATGTTATGAGTTGTCATTCTATGGTAGGTAAAAATATGTGGATTGTCAGACGAGTAAGCCTATTTTACGTTGTATCCGTGTACCTAGTTTTATCGAAATGCAACGGCTTGGGCTGAGGACTCGTATTGATACGTATGTACCTATAACGCTCCAGTTGAACCCTCAAAAGAAATGGCATGATTAATGTCGAATGCTTTGCTCTTAAAATATTCCATATTTATGTCTAACGGATTTTTTGGTATTCACTATATCAGGCGGTCTGACCAAAAATCACTTTGCAATTGATATGTAGAGGTCAACGACTTCTTTTTTAAATGACAAATTGAATGTTTAATCTTGAGAATAAATCGTTATATTTCAATTAGCCGAAATAAATGGTGAAATAATATCTTACAGCTCTCTCTGGGCGAAGATTTATTTCAATTCGGAACATCTTTATGGCCTTTTGGCTCACTAAAACGATTTGATCGGTGCTTAATTTTAACGATCTCAGTTTATTTTAGGTTCTTCGGCATATCTTGGTGGTGTGAAGAATATTAATTTCTTAAGAGTTTGATTTTTGTTTACGTGATATATACTTCCTGAGTGTAGGGTTTTATTGATTGTCTTTAAGTTCACAAAACTGTTGACGGAAGTCGGTAACGGTAAGAAAATAGTTTTACTGATACTCTAACATCGGACGATGACAAATATTACTTTTTGAGTACAGCATAAAAATTAAGTCACCTCCCAAAACTTAGATTTAAAAGACATCTTTTATCATTTAATCTTCGTTGATTACATGTTTGATTCAACACATAGTTAAGTTATTAATAATTAACTTATTTAGTTTTTTAATTTTATAAAAGCTTCTTCCTTAATTAGTAAATGATAGAACAATTTTGGAATATAAGATATATAATCTATACTAATATTATAAAGCTGAACAGTTTGTTTGTTTGTTTGAACGCGCTAATCTCATTAAGTACTGGTTCGAATTGAAAAAATATTTTTGTGTTGTATAGTCAATTTATCAAGAAAGGCTTTAGGCTATAAAACATCACGCTGCGACCAATAGAAGCGAAGCATCAGTGAAAAATGTTGCAAAAATAATCGCAATCATGATAACAGATATTGACGCGGACGAAGTCGCGGGAGACAGCTAGTATAATATAAAATCTAACTACCAAAATCAAAAAATCTGGAAAATCAATACACCGCACCCCGTTAAAAGTTGTTCGTCACACACATTTTCATTAAAAATTCATTTAGTATCAAATATTTAAATGCTATAGTTCCACGTTTTTCACTGGTATTTTATTTACTAGCTAAGTGTTGTTGATTGTATTTAACACACTTTCATTGTATTCTGACAAGTTGTAAAACGTTTGGTACCTATAATTTAACTTTGTCATCAACGTGGACGGTTGGAGTAGAAGTGAACAGTGACATGTGTTCACTGTAGGCTTTTTGTTCGTTACTGAATTGGATATTCTAAAATAAAGTGTGAATTTTAAATCAAAATATTTCAGAGCATGTTCCAATTATATCACAGATGAATATTCAAAATATGTCTTTGTTTACTTGATATGATATTTTAGCAATTTAAATGCAATTATAATATCAGTATTCAAACTTGAAAAATTATCTCTCAGGGCAGGACTCGAAACGCTCGGACGCGGTGTGACGCAGTGTCTCGGTGGCTAAATGGTATAGCGCCGCGCCCGGTATGCATGCAGATGCGGGTTCGAGTCCCGCCTGAGACATAATTTTTCAAGTTTAAATTGTGACTTTCTTTGTGCCAAACTATTACCTTATGTTAAATTCAAGATAGCAAAAACTGCATTTCGACCAATCAGATTTGTGATAAAATTCCACTGGCTTACAGCGTAAAGCCAAGTCTATAGTTCAATGGTTAGAGTAGTCGCTCGTTAAGTGGAAGGTTACGGGTTTGAGTCCGACCTCAAGGCAGTTCAAAAATATTATTCAAGAAATTGTATTTTCAATTACCTACATTGTTACTGTAAATTTCTAAAATAAAATTCCTTACCTTAGATTGGTGTGGTGTGGGTGCCTTAGATGGGACTCAAACTCAAAACATTTTGCTCAAAAGGTAACAGTTTTGATCATTAAGCTACCATGGCATAGCACTGTTTGTGTACCTATATATATGCATTTCTTTCAGCGTACGGCTGGAAGCCAGCGTAGTTTCATCTATAATTTTGGTATCTTCATCATCCTAGTGGCATCTAAGTCGCCATTTTTCCAATAGAACATAAGGATTAGTAAAAAAAAAGTAATTACTTACTGAATCTGGTGCGTACCTAAATTAACAGGTATTTATTCCCATTTGTGGCGCAAAGGTAATCATAAATTACAAGTTTGGAATAAATAATAAAATATGAAACAGTTTCAGTACAAAATAAAAACTATTCTTTAAGTTTATCGATCGTTTTTGAATTCCATAGAAACTTACATCGGTATAAGTAAAATAAAAAATGGATACAAAATCAGTGACAGAAAACATCCTCGTGAAAATTAAATGAGCGAACGAGTCATGAAATTTTTGCCTTAGTTGCATTCATCTTTATATCTTGTACGTAAGGTTGAATCAGGTGTTACCCTAATGCATTAGGGTAGACCATAGAACATGGAAAAAGGTTAGAAAGGAGATATTGTGTGCGAGGCAGGTGCGTCACAGAGGTTATGAGCAAATGCTTATACTTCTGCCCAAACATGAATGTAAGTGAGCGCTGTGATTGTTTTTTTTTTTAACCACACGCTTGATTGGCGTTTTTTAAACTCGTTTATGTGTAGTGGGGCGCAAGCGGCGACATCAGTTCCCAATGTTCTCACACAAATGGCGCATGACTGCCTTTGTAGCCTTTTCAAGCGTACAGCAAAATTGTCATAATGTTTAATTATACACAGCATAAATTTTGTTACGTGGCAATACGTGGCGGTTAGGTTTGTATAATAACGCAATACGCATCTTCCTGTCTGCTGAAATAATAATGGCGGCCGCCGGCCATAGACAATATTCTATCTGTCACTGACCTCAAACAAGTGTTCACGTTGTTTTTTTTTTGTTTGTTTTTGATTTTCCATTTTTATTGTTTTTTAATTGCTTAAATCTAGGTAATTGCTATGTTAATATCTGTTTCTTTTATTATAAATCTATCATCGGGGTGTAATTATTTTATATTTGTTTTTTAATTGTTTTTATTGTTTAAATCTAGGTAATTACTATGTTAATATCTGTTTCTTTTACTATAAATCTATCATCGGGGTGTAATTATATTATATATACATAGTCAGGTCATAAGTTCTGTCACACAATAAAAACTTTTGAATTTAGAATGCTGGCCACAAAAAAGTTTATTGAATTCGAATTTCAAATTTTTCATGAAAATAAAAATGTGTACTTTTTAGAACTATCCTCATTTTGAAATATGGAGTGGACACTTAAAGAAGACCGTGTCGCGGTTATTGCGTTGCATCGTTGCAGATGGGTTAAGCAGGACCACGGTGAAAAGGGTGTTAAATGAAGACTCAGGGCTTAGGGCATATCGAAGAAAAACAGGACATCGTTTGGGCGCTCGTTTAATGGACCTGAGACTGAAGAGATGCCGCGCTTTGTGGAAGCGGTACGCGGGAAAAAAGCATCAGGAAATTCTTTTTTCGGATGAAAAAATTTTCACCGTGGAAGAGAGCTACAACAAACAAAATGATAAGGTGTACGCACATAGCAGTGAAGAAGCGAGCAACCGTATTCCGCGTGTCCAATGAGGTCATTTTCCATCCTCGCTCATGGTTTGGTTGGGAGTCTCTTATTGGGGCTTAACTGAGGTACATTTTTGTGAGAAAGGCGTAAAAACGAATGCAGTTGTGTATCAAAATACAGTCCTCAATAACTTTGTGGATCCTGTTTCTCATACCATGTTTAATAACACAGGCACTGGGTATTCCAACAAGATTCTGCGCCAGCTCATAGAGCGAAAAGCACACAAGACTGGCTGGCAGCGCGTGAAATCGACTTCATCCGGCACGAAGACTGGCCCTCCTCCAGTCCAGATTTGAGTCCGTTAGATTACAAGATATGGAAATACTTGGAGGAAAAGGCATGCTCAAAGCCTCATCCTGATTTGGAGTCACTCAAGGCATCCTTGATTAAGGCAGCCGCCTATATTGACATGGACCTCGTTCGTGCTGCGATAGACGACTAGCCGCGCAGATTGAAGGCCTGTATTCAAAATAGCGGGGGTCATTTTGAATAAACTTTATTACCATATGAATCTATGGGGCCTTTTTGGCACATTAATTTTTTTTTTTTTTTGTTAACTATTCCAATTTCGAAGTGCCAAATAAATGTTTTCTATTCTATTCTATTCTATGTTTTATTAAGTTCATTTTGCTATATAAATGTTTACATAAATAATAAACATGTCTAAATTATGTCATATTACACATGTGACACAATTTGTGACCTGAATAGGTATAAGTATAGGTAATTTTTATTTTATTTTCATCTCTGTTTACTTTTTTAAAAAATTTATAAGTTATAAGGCTTCCGCAGAATACCAGCTTCGTGGCAAGCGGCCACGACAAATGCTGAGCGGGAGTCCTTTTTGGCATTGTATAATCTATTTGTCTATTTTAAATCTTGTAATCAGTTTTATGTGTCAATTTTTATAAATTACTTTTTATTGTTACAATTTGAATGCCAAATAAATATGTTTTTTTTTCTTTCTTCTTCTTCTTCTTTCTTTTTCTATGTTCTGTGCGGTAGACATAACACATTTATATCAGCTGCTTAAATTTAAACTTGGACAGTTTGAAGTCACAATTTTGTTTGTATTCTGGTTCCTAAGTATATCGTACCTACATAAAAAATAACGTAAGTAATTGTATTACTGGTTCAATGAACTAAAATATATATATGTATAGGGCAGGGCTTTCCTAAATAAACATGTCACGGAAACAATAAAAACGTAGTTAGCAATTTCAGTTGATAGAGCCGAAGAACCAAGTATTTCGTTAAAGACAAATGACAGAAAGTGGAGGGTGGATGTTTTGGTTTGTTACGCTAAGGGGGAGGAAGTTGGGGGAAATTGATCGTCGTAATTAACTGTCTCGACGTGATAATTAATGTTTACTAACTAAAGCATAGCGAGGAGCCCCTTTACCGATTTGAAATTGGCAAATATTAGTTGTGTCTAGAATTTAAAAAACTTAGACAGTACAATGCTGTACTTAGTGCGATTCGTAAAGGTATTACAAAAATAGAACCAAAATGGTAACAAGGGAGCGACATAATTTATAATATTCTTTAATATACTTCTAAAAGAGAACTACGAGTATTATTAGCCCGTAACTAAAAAAAATATCTCGCTCTCTGCAGTAGCTGAAGATACCTACTATCAAAGTATCCAATGGCAATTAGTTATCAACAAGTAATATTTTTCTCTCAGACTTTTCCTTAAAGGAGGAATTTTAACAAAAAAACCACGCTTGGCTTGCCAAATTGGTTGGCGATCGCATTTCAATCAATGGTGTAAAAAACACGATTCTGGCATAGTACGAGAAGATTTTTAATCCCTTTGATTTTTAATCGGCAATGTATGTAAAACCACAAGAACGTTAAGTAATAGTCATTCATACACTCAAATAAGCAAAGAAATACGAATTTCCATGCCATGAAGATGGAAAATGGGTAAACATTAATCTGAAATCTTGTTACTATAAATAAGCATACTATTATCGTCAAGCGGGTAAAACTCATTTCTTTGAACGAATTCGAGAATGGGTAGCCCTTTTTCACAAAGTATCTAAGTACAGTGATAATTTCTCCCAAAGGTTTCCGGCAAAAGCTTTTCTGTTAAGATAACATCTTGCTATCTCCGGTTCTTCTCACATAAGGCGAAAAGAGGTAGGTATAGCTAAAACTAAAAAGTTTTCAAGCGACACGTTTTATTACTGACTTGGCTGATAAATATTACCACGATGCTAAAAATTTAATTTAATGAAATAAAAAATACGTTAGGATGTGTTTTCCTATTTTGAGGTTTAGTTCTAATTATTAAATCGACTTAGCTTGGTAAACAATAAAAAAAATGTGGATAATATCACATAAACATTGTTCTGAGGCCTTACTCCGCAACACAATGTCCGTATATTCGAATCCATCTGTCCCTATCACTCATACCGATGTCTTAAAGTATCTGAAAGAGAAAGATATATCCGTAAAAACGAGCTTCGTGTTGCAGAGTAAGGCATCTGATCCCAAAGTGAGTAACTATTTAGAGCACTCGCATTGTAGAAATCAGAAACAACGCAGGTACGAGTACCTACCACAAACACCCAGACCGAAGAAAATGTAGAAAAATGCTTTTCTTCTACATTGACCCGTCTTGGAATCCAACCCGAGACCTCGGAGCAGGCGACACCTTGAAAATCGGTGTGTACGTCACTCCGCCACGGCAAAATATAAGTATTATGTTATTTTATATTATCTTTTTACTTTTATAAATGCTAGGAATGTAGCAGTACTACTCGAACTTTCTGGTATATTATGTTGCCAGTTATATCGAGATCCTAGTAGACCAAACACATTTTTTGCAATAGCTTAATTGCTTTATCAAATCGAGAAATGATACCCATATAAACTAGACAGACATTTACATTCATATTCATATTATAAGCTTGAAAAAAAAAAACAAACCTCAATCAATACAATTATAAATATTAAGATCCATACTTATTGTAGTCTATTAAGTAAATTAAAGGTAAGTATTTGTTTTAATAAGATCACTCGAATTTTATAGGTTTCTTTCGCAAAATATCGATTGGAATCACTATCATAAATATTCAGCTATGATAGATTTTTTATATATCTAATTTCTATTTTATTTCATTGACAAAAAAAAGAATTCAGAAATTCTTATTATATACCTACATAAAATGGGGAGCATAAGCAAATGTTTCTGTAAAAGACGTTATTGAAATCGTTACTGAACCCCCGTGGCTACAAAGCAATGTATTGACATAACTGAGGATTTGTCGTTCTAATTAGAGCCTGCAGCCAGTAACTTAATGGAACCGAGTTTTATAACTTCGTTGTTAGAGCTCACCTTCCCGAATAAACAGTTCTCTTTATTTAAACTAAAATGGTCTAAATTGGTTGGTGCATATGAAATTAAGCTCATTACTAATCAATATAAAAAAAAATAGACCAAACGCAAAGGGAATTTATAATTATCTTTTAATAAAGCTCAATTATCGCTCCAGCGAAAAGACGGCTAAGCTTAAATGGAAGTGGGTGGGGCATGTGTGAAAGCGTCACCCAGACCAGTGGAAAGCGTTGGGGGAAACCTTTGCCTAGCAGTGGGATGATGTAGGTTAAAAAAAACCCGTAAACTATCAGAAATGTCACAGAGATGTACCAGGTACCTGACCTACTATAGTGATTTGTGGTTTTAATCACTTTACTATTTTCTTAGTATTCTAAAACAAAGTCACTGATCGCTTCAGTTCTGAAGTGATAGTACATACGCTTAGGTCTTGAATTTTGTAAATTACCAATGTAAAAAAAACCTTTTTAGGATTAGTAAGGATTTTATTATCAAAAAATAGGTATGATAACAATTTCGTGCATTTAATTGCTAAATATTATGAAAAACATAGGAAAAAATGTGCAGGAATAATATTTTATCGGTATCACGTCATTTCTTCTGTCATTTCTACCATTTAGAATATCACATTCAACATTTACGAATAAGTAAAAACAAAAATCGAACCATGCATAAAAATATGAAATGGCCGGAGTCCTGATGTAAAAGATGTAAAACATTATTAAATTCGGCTTAAAAAGAGTTTAAGAAGAAATGAAATGCCTGTATCGAATAAACAAATTTGAATTTGATGCGAGGCTAGAACCTCTCATACAACATTTACTAAAAATAATATACCTATTATAATTATGCTTGAGCCTGAAATTACTATAACGGTTATTCTCAAATTGAACTAATAAAAGTTTGTCTTACTTTACTTGTTATCTCAGACTAAATAGTCTAACGTAGTTAATTAATTTCTAACTATGTAACTTGATCCTTTCCCTTAAATATTGCTTGTTCTGGACATTACGCAAGTTTACTCAGTAGACGAGTACAATACAGAAGTATTAACAGTAGGTTCTAATGCAGTCGTAATTACAAATGTCTGAAATGGATCTGCGAAATGCCACGTTTCCGACTGTTAAATTGCATACTTAATATTTAATAAAGTTTGTTGTTAAAATATTAGGAAGGTGCGATAACCTTTGAAATCGATTGACTTTAAAATTTTTTTTTTTATGTAGTAAGAAATTAACATCTTTTTCAAACGAATTACTAACTATTATGATGAATTTTGCAAGGGACCTAACCTAGCAATAAATGGATCAGAACCCGGAATTGACCCAAGATCCCTTGCTGTCAAGGCGTAAGGATTCAAACTGATCAATGGTAACGGATGAATAAATGTTTTCCTTTTGTATTCAAACAGGATCCAGCTCTCAAATTGATCTTTTACCTTATAATGAGTCTTCACAAGAGATCGGATTCGGCTGACTGACCGGTACACGTTATAGCTCAATACAGCTCCAATCATTTGATATGGTCCGCTGCACTTTGCTCCGATTGCTAGTTTTCGTTAGGTACCCTTCTCCGCTCCGCGTCCTGCTGCGTGTCAGTCAAATCACACGGTCCCACTTAGCCTGATTCTACTGTGATGTAAGTTTGTATCGTTAGCATTATGTTAGTGGGTGGATTGTTTAGATTATACGTTCTGTAGATAATTTACTTACAAAACTTGATTGTACTTTTGTTTATGTTTTATTAATATAATATCATGTGGAGGTACTTTAACCTTTTGCTTATCTATTTAGCTAAAGTGTTTGACCTAGCAAGACAACGAGCAATATCCAAAATTCTTAGTTTGGTGTATAGCGGTTACAAGAGGATCTACCTTGTTTAAAGAGTAAAACTAAGAAACTATGTGCGAAGCTCTTCAAATGTGATCGCTCAACTTGTTGGAAGACGGTCTCCTCACCAAGTCGCAATTTCGACTCAAGAACACATGTAAATGTTTATTTTGCCAACAACGGTGCCGAAAAACACAGACTTTCTACCTATAATCTAGTAAAAACGTGATAAATATTACCAACAACCTGTTTTATTGATAAAAATCAATAAAATTGCCTTATCAGCCTTCAGCTGTCCACTGCTGGACATAGGTTTCTTTAAAGGATTTTGGCATACTCATTTCGCTTGACCGCATTGGGTTATGATCGCAGTTTGCCCAATGATAAAGAGAATACACTAGTGTCCTTCTTCGCCAGTACCTTTTTTTCATCATCACTATTATGAGCTCACATTAGTTTACTACTGGATACAAGTGTCTCCAAAACGAGGGGTTTTAATAATCACCACGCTTAGCAGGAGGGTCACGATCGCAGATTGACCAATGGTGAAAACAAGACACTGCTACCTATCTTCTTTTGACAGGTATTCTTCAACCACGTCTTGCCTCCCCAATTGGGCTAGAAAGGGTAGTGAGCACGGCCTTATGGTACTCTTTCTTGGTTGATTAGCACGTATGACACATTTGTTATCCTATTGTAATACATATTATACTTAAACGCAAAAGATTTTCAGAATGTATGGATGCTTGTTACTCTTTCACGCTAAAATTACTCCACGTATCTGAATGAAATTTGGCAAGGTGTTAGTTTATTTGCTTATCCCAGGAAAAGGTACGGTTCCCGTCGGATAATTTTAATACACAGTTTTAAATTCAAAAATCCACGTATACGAAGTTGCGGGCAACAGTTAGTTTAATTAACCAATCAATGAAACAAAAGTACCAAAAATCTCTAATACCTAATTATTGTCCGTGATACAAACTGCAGCACTCAGATCATTTAATCTGTTACCCATAATCTCCGGCGGTGGCTCTCCGTCAGGCCCAACAAATGCTCGACCCCAATCCGCCGGTTTATAGAGGTTTAAAACGCCATTTTATTCCTACAATGAAAACAGGGCCTGCAGGCAGGGCTGCCAAGCCATGTCTTTAAATAGTCTCAATATCATTATGGTCCTTCTAAATGAATCGTCTTCAATTAATTATCAATTTTGGTTTTACTTTTTAAATGCTATAAGCAGCAAATATCACTATAACCTATATTATAAGTAAATATTCTTTCTAATAGCAAAAACACTAAATATTTTGTTATTATAGTTAAAAATTTTGTTCTCACTTACAGTGATCACAACCTTAGATTTATCTTCAATATGGGATAGATACAAAAACTTTGAATTTATTACATTGATAGGAGTTTTAAAGAGAACCCAAACGTTCAAGTGGGCGCGGCGCTTCTTTGGTGAGAACGTCTCGTTTTTTTATAGTTTGTTATACTTAATACATTTTTCTATGACTATACCTTAGAAAAAGAATTCATGACTTTTGTCATTAATGTGTAATAGGTAGGTACTAAATAGGAAGTAAAGCTTACGTACGGGAAGTTCCTGAAATTTTATTTCATTCATACAATAGTAAGTAGGTAATTTATATGTATTTTTTTGGATTAATGACAACCCTACCCGTATATGGACGGATATGTAATAATTTGCTTACGCGCCTTAAAACTGCTTTAATGGCAATTTTATTAGGAACTTTAGTTTACTGCTTGGTGCCCTACTATGTAGAATAATGGTCCAAATTAGTGATACTATAATAACTCCGCTCGTAACGTTGCACTGGTTACAATAGTCAGGCATTATTTGAATTAAAGAGGTTATAATAAATTTAATAATGGTCTTAGTTGAAAGCAAACTGCTATCAATATAATAACGGAGTAAGAAAGTCATTTGCGTACTTTAAAAACACTGTTTTGTTTTTGAAACTTACGAAAAAAAATTAAGTATCTAGGCATTTTATTATGTTAGATATAATTGTGATTTTGCCTTAGAGCATTGAGGTTATGCCCAATTACTTACATATTTAAGAAAATACGGATTTAATTTTTTGTGTAATAATATACGTAGCCCTGATTTCAGTAATTCTATGTTGACTGCTGTTTCCTAATGACCTGAGGAAAGAAACATCCTAAACGACCATGTGAAAATAAAAAAAAACAGCAAACTTATCCACAAAATAAATATTAAGTAAACAAAATGTAGTTGTTGTAGGCGTTAAAAAGATACAATAGATATATAATTTTGTTGGTAAATGTGAAATAATGAACAAATATTATTATTACTTATTTGGTTTATAGCCTCTAGCAAAGCCGTTTTAATTACATTTTATTTGAACGTTTTTCACAATATTTATTTAAATGAAATTATTACTTGTAGAGCTTATTTGACTTAAATGGCGGGTGAACGCAATTGGTAGCTTTTAATTAAAATGAAGTTGTTTAGGATTAATTTCATGATATTTGTTCTTTTGTAATCAATAGCCTTAAATAAAAAATAATTCACAGTAAATAAAAAATCAGAGACTACTAAAATGAAACAAAGCTACAACTATCTATACTAATATTATAAAGCTGAAGAGTTTGTTTGTTTGTTTGAATGCGCTAATCTCCGGAAGTACTGGTTCGATTTAAAAAAATCTTTTTGTGTTGGATAGTCCATTTATCGAGGAAGGCTTTAGGCTATATAACACCGCAACCAATAGGAGCGAAGCATCAGTGAAAAATGTTGCCAAAATTATCGCGTTCATAATAACAGAAATTGACGCGGACGAAGTCGCGGGGAACAGCTAGTGTATTAATAAATATCAACTTTTATTACCATTTGGTATAGATCCAAATAGTTATTAACTTAACTTTGCATGTACATATATGAAAAATAAATAGCTAGTGCATCAATGACTTGTTAATTATGTGCAGCTGTTGTGATTTTCTAGTACCTAACGAAGCGGAATTAGATTTTTAATGTTAAAAATTGATTTTGCATACCTAGTAATAGGTGCTTTACCTCACTATTTACTTTAATATATGATTGTTTTGGATCCTATGTAGCTGTCTATAGGTAACATATATTTTTTTAGTTTTTAAGTCGCTTGTGGCATACTACACGTTGACATAGATCTACGAAAACACTTAACCATTGGTTCAGAAATTCTCTATTTTTGAGACAAAAAATTGCAAACAAACACTTACCCAATGTAGTATCACTTAAAGTGTGCTCTTAATATGACAAACCATCTAGGTTATTTTTTAGGCAGTATATTGGATAATTCTCGCACGAACGAGCCACGGAGTCGGTCGCCTGTCTCAGTCGCTTTGTGATGACATTTGTTATGAACCCATTACGAAATTGAAGGGATGCCTTCGACCCGAGGTCACTGTAATGTCCTCTTTACGATCTCCTATCATACTCGTGAACGAACCCTTTGTTAGTAGCCAATGTGGATTTTTTTATGCGTCTGCAGTTCGAAGGCGTTACTATTATCTTTTAACAACTTATAATAAGATTATTTATAGCTAGCTATATGTGAGGCTAAAGTACATCTGTATTTTTTTAGCTAAGCATTTATGGTAAGGCTCCTGATGCTAGCATAAATTTATTATTTTAATTTATATCAAGTTTACGGAGATTACTCAAAATGAGAAAATGGAACTCTTAAGAGTTACGATTAATTAAAAATCCTACTTTTATACTGGTCCATGTCCAGCTGTAGACTTATGTAGGCTGGATTAGTTATGAGGAACGTATGTAGGTAGATAAAAGTTGGTAATTATTGTTTAAGTAGATACTTGAATAATGTTAAAAATTATAATTCTAAAATTTCACGTCAGTAATTCAAAAAAGTTACATAAAAGTTTTTTCCGCGACTTTTAAGGGAATCAAAACTAATTTAGGTATTTGTTGACCTAAGGACTTTACAATTTGTCAAGTAATTCCGCCTTAAACTATACTTATACAGAAAAATCTCAAACCAATACATTTGTATTTAAATCAATAAAAATATAGTCTTTATTGAAGTTACGTAATAATAATGCGCAGTCATAATAAGCATCTACAAATTTGTACGGAACCCTCGGTAAATCAGTCTGCCTCGCACTTCTCCGGTTTTTCTTAATGGACCACGCACAACTTCCTTTCATGATTTGAAATTCCAAAATCGTTCTATATTAACTAGAAAATTGTATTTCGCTTACGCGAGTAAGGAGTTGGCTTGGCAAACTATACAAAAAACAACGATATGCTATTTGGAAATTTAAAATAAAACTGCACTTGATCATATCAGATCAAACATAAATTTGTTCAAAATTTTATAAACCTAATCTGAAATGTAAAACTCTAAAGCTATCTACCTTAGAAAAACATCTGTTTAACTTTGCGAAAGTTTGTTATTTGCTACTGTATCGCCAGAACAGATTACAGCGGCCCGAAACTTTAATCAAGTTAAAATATTATTAGGAACAAACTTTGGAAGGCAACAACATCTTAACTTCGATAGATAAAATAATACTAGACAGGCACTTATGTCAAAGTTTACTATATTTCCAACTATTAGTAATTCGAGCTGAAATTTTAACTTAATTTTGTGATTGTTTGTTTTTTTTTACATCAAGTATTAGTTATGAAAAGTAACAGCCTATAATCATCCCACTGCAGGTCAAAGGCCTCCACATTGAATTAAAATTACCACAACAATAATGCATACCTATAGACATACCTAATCACCGAGCTTGCCAAATGCAGGTTTGTGATGATCACAAATCCAAGAAATGTTCGAAAATTAAAACCTCTTTATGCCCGATCCGGGGATCGAACCCAGGAACCCGAGATCTTGGCCCGGTACTTAAACAACTAGACCAACGGAGCATTAGTAAGGTATTTTAATGAATTTTATTAACGTATAGAATAAATACCTTGTAGACTAATATTGTAGAAGGTGGACTCAATTCTACAGGATCAGCTTTCAGAATCGTACATCAATTCACATTAAAAGAATAATCCGACATCGTTGGTAAAACCTTTAAGTTCTGACTAACATTTTATATTTCTTTATTTAGCTCTTTCATTTAAAAAAGATGTGTGTTATTCTTAAATACTTATACGACTATAATAATGACGTCTGTCTGATTCTCTCTGCTTTGAACGATTTCAGTCATAATTAATATATTCATATATGTTTATCCGTTATTATATTTGACCGTAGCTATTTAATCATAATTTACATAGCCATATCCTTTATAAGAAGTAATGTTGGTTCTGTATTGCTTAAAGAAATAATGTCTACCAAAAGCCAGCGCAGTACGAGCGTCATGGGATTCCGCGGGTCGAGGCTAACACCGGATAAAAAATGGTCTCACGAAAACAATGTTTCTTTAACGTTACGACTAAGAGAATGTGAAATCCAGATTTATTTCGTACTAGCAACATTTTGTTTGCCTAATAATGCCGTTATTTTCCTTTATTTCCTATTCAAAACCAGGCATTTCTGTATTAAGATTGATATCGACATTTCTTGTAGCAGCAAAGTTTCGACAGAGATCGAGTGAGTTAACAGGTAATTTGGAAATGAAATCTGTTGCGCGCAGATAAATTGTCTGATTTGTGTTTAGGCGCAATATTAATTCAATTTAGGAGATTTTCGCTCGGTATTCTTCGATGTTAGTGACTTCAGTGCTTTATCTTGCAAGGCAGTAGTCAATTTATAATGTAAGCTGTATGTGCCTTTTTTGTGGAAATTAAAGTATTGTATCTTTATCATATTTCATAGTAATTCCAAACAAAAGTTTGTGAATAGTTACATGAAATACCTATCATGTTGTAGAGTAAATTTCCAGGTCAGTTGGTAAGCCAAATGCTCATTTATAGTGAAGAAAGCTTAACTTCTTCTTTCTTCTTTTTATATTATGTACTTACAATAATTGTTGTGATCGTTTTTTTTTTGAAAGGACTTCATTGATAAACCCAAATTGCAGCGAAAGTTATTTTAATTTTACGACGGAAAAAAGTTGAGTCTTTAGGTATTACATGAGTTCGGTAAGCTTTATTAGCTTTAGTTTTAGAAAAACTGTTACAAATTTTTAATCGAAATTATAAAAGAATATATTTAGTATTTTTAACTGTTTATAAAAAAATACTTTGTTTATTTTGTACTATTTGTACAAAAATATCAGCCATTATTTTTAAAGGTTAACCTAATTCCTAAAAAGTCTTTTAAAATATGGACAGTATAATTCACTAATATAACAAGCTCCTAGTACCCAATCGTACGTTTTTACATTACAAAAGTCAGTTGACAAAAGACATCAATTTACTAACTAACGTTTTAGGAACAAAGGTCCTAAGTTTTCTATTTTGTGAAACAAGATTTTAACTCTGAACAGGTGTTTATTACGTCCCGCAATCGTCTGCCTCACAATAAAAGAAGCACTAACATGATCATAAGTATCCATAACCACAGTAACCTAAGTAACACGTACGTATTCTCTTATCCATAAAAACACTTTATATACTTGGATACAAGTAACTCGTAATGCGAAAAGGTCGGTCGACATGTGGATGTCACAGCGTTAATTTTCTTTAGAGGCAAGGAAATTGTCTCTTTTGTTTGCCACACTATTTATATTACGCTTATGAGGTAGCACTTATGTTTTATTTTGGAAGAGACAGACGTTATTATCTTCATAATAAAATAAAGACTTTTACTGTTATGGCGTCTGCAAGAATTATGAATTCTGCGTAGTTTTAATAACATAAACCTATTGCAACCATTAATGTAATATTAAAAACTAGATATTCATTATACAATTAAGTAGCGTCAAAAAAGAGTCAAAACTAAATTATGTTTAACCATTTCACATAAGGGTGCACTTTTAGTACAACCTAAATCAATCGAATAGATACAACATGACATTCATATCCATACTTTTGCATGTCTACATATTTTGGCAGAGTGGTAAAGTTGACACTGACATAAAATCAATGTCAATCATTCAATCGAGGACATTTTAGGTGTGTTTTTTGTATCGGACTAATTGTATCTAGTTCTATAATATGTCAAAGCTGGCAGCCTTTACATTTTCATTTATAAATTTATGTCAATAATTCTAAGTCAGATTTTTATAATCTCATTGGTAAGTATTTACTAGTTTGCTAGGGTAAAACTGTACCAATGTCTATACAGGGTGAAATTTTAACCACTTTCCAAAATTTTTATAGGCGTTCGATATCGTATTTAGAGCCCGTTTATGAAGTAAAAAATGTAAATCAAGCTTTCAACCGAAAATATTTTTCGCAATATAGTTTTAAATTTTTGTGGTCCTAAGTCTGTTAAGGTATAAAGGGAGAATCAAAAACGTATGAATAGTATCGTAATGAATGAATGAGATGTGAATCGGGTAAAAAAAATGTTGCTCGGCGGCCGTATCAATTTTTTTTTATTTTTTGCGGACATTTTCTAAGTACTTTATCTTGACATTTTTGTACTGGGCTATACCAAAAGAAAAAATACGTCATTTGTTTTTAGTCTCGTATATATTAAAATTTGGAAGGGGATTAAAATTTCATCCTGTATATGATTGAAAGTAATAGCAAACCCTGCTTATTAAGTAAGGAAAACAGAAACTTTCCTCGTACCCAAATAAAAGTTACTTTTGCTGTTGTTATTACTATAATAAGTTTCATGAGCTTGACCCAAACCAGTCCGCTACTGTCAAACCGAATCAAATACGATTTGGTAAATGTATCCAATTCAGACGTGAATGAAGATTTGTGTTGTTCAGATAACAATAACATAATTTCCGGTTTGTTGAACAAAAGGAACACTGATAGAACACAAACAGAATTAGATTCAGTTGCTTCAATACACATAGAATCTAACATAACTGAAGAATGTTTTATTCAGAATATCATTTGGCCTCTGTCTTGCAGATACTCGCTACAGCATAAAGTGATTCTTACAAAATCAGCAACAACAAGTAAAAAATAGAGGATAATTAAGTTGCTCTAATATCTAATATGCTTACCTATACCCATTGCTAGAGCAGAAGTTTTGTAAGATTCATATAATAAGGATGATAAGCAAACTTTATTTTTACAAATAAACACCAGTTAGATCAATAATTAACATGCAGATGATAGCACAGTGTGTCTCTTTACATCCGTGAATCGTGAATTCATATCTCGGCATGTACTACCATAGAACCTTTCGGAATCTACATAAGTATTTACACCAGTTATTTGGCGTTAAGCGAAAATGAGTAGCCATCATTTAAAATAGTCTGTCTTTTCTATTTGACCATGTTCAATGTACCTTGAAAAGGTAGACTAAGGGCCGGGTGAAACGACAAAAAGGCTAATTATAAACCTCTTAAATGAGTAAGTATTACTACAAACCAATTTTTTTAAAGCTTCAACCTCCTCAGTTTACAATGCGTTGGAAATCGGAGTGAAGTAATAGTGGGGAATTTCAAAAACATTTTGGAACGAGCCTTCTATATGAAGGTATACTATACACACGCCAGGTGGTCGGTTAAAGACGGTGAAAGAAACTACCTTGGGCTATATTACCAATGCTTTGGGTCTATTATAACAGTTATTTAAGCTTTTTCAGTATTCGTCTGACATAATACAATCAATCAGTTGGGAATAGTTTGTTTGATGCTGTAATATCCCAGAACTTTAGGATTAACAATTAATTGCTTATCTTCTTAGTAAAACAATAATTAACTTAGGGATAACATCTAAAAACGGTTTTGATTTCAACCGACGGCAAAAAAGAGAGTCTTCGACTTAACAACGCATTTATGTAGCTTTTTACAAGGATTTCAACATAACGCAAATGTAGAAAAATAGAGTTGACCAGATAAAATAATAAAATAAACTTGACTTGATTTGTAGGTTAAATTTATTGTTAAAAAAGTTTTAGATTAAGTAAAAACATAAAAATAAATATTTATTCGCTTAAAATATAGTTCACAAGATATGAATGAATGAATGAATAACACTTTATTGCACAAAACACAAAAACATAAAATAATACAAACAAGATAAAAATGTAGGTACAATAAGGCGGCCTTATCGCTAAAAAGCGATCTCTTCCAGGCAACCTTTTAGGTATATAAAATCTTATATTAGAGTAGAAGGGGTAATGCAGTGCAAAACAAATTGTGCGAAAAGATAGTAAATCAAAATTCTTTTAAAAAAGTGAATATTTACCGTAAAACATAATAAATATACCTTACAATACATTATATATCAATTAATAAATAAAAAATAATATAATAAAATACAATACATAAACACAATACATATAATATAATATATACAGTTCAGCAAGTTTATAAAAACAACTGTCTACACAAACCCTAACCGATTCGAAGCATTAGCGAGACAGATACAGTGCCTTCACTCTAGTTTTGAAGATGGGAAGTGACTCTGATTGTTTGACGTTTAAGGGTAGAGAATTCCAAAAACGGACAGATTGTACACTGAATGATTGTGAGTAGAATTGTGAAGAATGGGAAGGAAAAGAGAGTTGTAGTTTTCGAGACGACCGCAGATTTTTTAGATTAATATATACAATACACACTAGAAAAAAAACAGATTGATCGCGTGACCCAAGTGCGGGATCTCGGAGTGATTTTAACTCCCGATCTTACTTTTCACGAGCACATTATTAAAATTTGCAAAAAGGCGTACAGAAACTTAGGATTTGTTTTAAGGCATACGAAGGGATTCACCAATATTACCACTCTGAGGGTGTTGTATGACGCTTTGGTTAGGAGCCACTTAGAGTATGGGGCAGCCATTTGGGCTCCACATGAAGAAAAGTACAATACAATGTTAGAACGAATCCAAAATAAATTTACCAGGCATTTGTACTTTCAGCTATATGGTGTGTATCCCTTATACCCGTTAATGTACCCTACACTGTTCGTGCTTGGCATGGTGGGGTACAATACTCTCAGAGTACGTAGAGATGTCACACTAGCTTTATATTTGACTAGCTGATGCCCGCGGCTTCGCACGCGTGGGTTTTGATCTGTTACAATTAAGGGATTATATTTGTTCTCCACTTCTTTCCTTTATTTATTGAGAAGAGGTGGTGCTAACGACTATGTTGCTCTCTCTAGTACCTGAGTCGAGAGAGTAAATTCATTGGGGCGTCAAAGGGGGGTTCGTTACAATTGAAGTTTTCGTCCCGACTCACCCCCCTCTCCACCACTCTTTTCCTCCACTTCCTTTGCCTACGGTGCCGAGGGTGCCCATCTCGGGCGAGGTGGTGGTGGGCACTTAGTGGGAGCCGATACGTCGTTGCCGACTTACCGGGGCCTGTTTATACAAAAGTTGGATGAAAGGGGCCGATTTAAACTATTTAGGGATCCGGTGTTATTCTCCTAGCGAACCGTGGTCCAAGCGAGCTCGCACCACATCTGTTTGCATTTACATGAAATCTGAAGTACAATATCATTTGAAACTTTCAAAACTGTCAACGCTGTAGTACAACAAACCATTCAAAGCAGCTTGCAAGGCTTTATTCGAATATGATCAACACTGGCGTAGAGCCCTGGAAGAAGTGGCCCTGTGTAAAAAACCACATTCTTAATTTCCAACCAAGTAGGTTACCATTTTTCTCGATCCATAAGCGTTAAAAAGGCGATTTTACAAAGACAATTTGCTTGCATACTACGTTTGGATAGAAGACCGGTGTAATACCAGCATCGGTGTAGAGCTCTGAAAAAGCCAGTCCTATGTCATTCTAACTTCATGATCGAAAAACGAAGTTTCAGGTACCTCAATATGATGTTAAACACAAATAATTAACCACAAAATTTTCAACCGTTTTTCACCCCGTCAATATTTAATTATAAAAAATCCTTATAAACAACATAATAAAATTTATACCAAAAAGCTGACGTAGTTTCACAAAACTTTCATGTGGGATGTGGGTTCGAGGCATGAATGGTAGATGATCAGTAGGATAAAAAGTGTTCAGAAACTTGACAGGATAGAGAACTGATTCGACTGTACTGACCACTGTGTCTATACATTTTTATATTTCTTCAGCTTCAAATGATGTCAGCAAAACATCATTAATTACTGCTGCTAGGTCATTAGTGGGTGCGTGGTGGTAGCTATTCCTAAGTTAAATAACACGGAATTATGAAGTGAGGTGATTTCTTTTTCAACGTTTTATTTTCATGTTTTAAAAGTGTATTTTTTTAAATATGGAGGATATTAAATAAAAAGATAATTTGGATGCGTTAGAAAAGCAGTTTCACTAAACAAACTTTGCCAGGCCCCCAAAAGCGGTGATCCTAGAAAAAATAAATCGTTACTAAAATAATGAAAGTTTATCAAATTATATTCTAAATGGAAGCTTGTCAAATGGTCTACCAGTCTATATTGATTTAATCCACCAGGCAGCTGCTTAGTGTTGTTGCAACACACCTGTTACCTTTTCCTGCCTGAGATACGGGTCTATGCCCAGTTTAGGAATTATTTTTGTACTGCTTAATATAGTTGATAATGTCATAAGGTACAACAGTGTAATTCTATACACTTTTTTCGATTTCCCAACATTTGTCTCTACCGTATAAACAAAAATCGGCCAAGTGCAAGTCGGACTCGCGCACGAAGGGTTCCGTACCATTGACTACGAAAACAACATTAGGTACCTACATTAATTTAGTTATTGTAGTACCTACCTGTTACCATTTATTGATATCAAGCAAAAATAAGCAAAAAATTGATTTTTTTGTGTGGGAACCTCCCTTAAATATTAATTTAATTATTGATTATTAAAGTTAGAAATATAACTGAGTGTTTTGTGAATATTTCAAGTGCCTACCTGTTGCCATTATTAATATCGAACAAAAAAAGACTAAAAAATCGCGTTTGTTGTATTCACATACATCAAACGCGATTTTTTTTGTGTCTTCAATATTTGTTTTATTTTGTTTTTAGTATTTGTTGTTATTGCGGTAGCAGAAATACATAATTTGTGAAAGTTTCAACTGTCTAGCTATCGCGGCTCTTGAGATACAGCCTGGTGACAGGCAGACGGACAGACGGACCGACAGCGAAGTCTTAGTAATAGGGTTCCGTTTTTACCCTTTGGGTACGGAACCATAAAAATGATTAAGTTCTAAATAATAACATTCTTATGGTAAGTACCGATATTTATTTTCTGAATATGTACCAATATACATATAGATAAGACATCCAATAGGAATTTTCAAGTTTTGTCTTTTCGTTACATAGCCTCCTTATTTCTTCGTCAACTTTGTCCTTCAGGGCATATGGAATACGTCGCGGCTAGATGAAAATTGGTGTCACATTTTTTTGAAGCACTAATTGATATTCAAACAAGAGTTCCGTCAAACACCATTGTTAAATCTTCTAGTAATCTGTCCAATTTTAAGTTGTTGATAATTTACTAACTGAATTTTATCCAACTCTTCAAATTCTAACTCACAAGGATCCCGTGGAGCATAAAAATATAATATAATACGTTTTCTGATGTAATTCTGGGCTCAAAGATTTATGATTGACGTGTATTTCCTTGTATCGATATCATCACATCTGTTCAGTTTTAAGCACGTATCCAACCGTTTAATGATGTTTTTGAATGTTTCGTCCTTGTCTAATGGTACTGAGTTCAATTTAGATGTCCTAAGATTTGTTTGTGACCGACCTTTGCTCCTCAGTACCTTCTGCATACATGGAATTGTTTCGTGCTATCGAATTCCAACTCTGCAGTTTTAGTTTAAGCTGTGTTGTAATACCCTGAAGGCTATTTTTTTCTTCAATCTCAGTTTCCAACTGTGGTTCATCAGTAATATTATTTGTAGTCGTATCTCTTCCAAATTATTCTTGGTAAATTTGTTCATTTGTCATTTCACCAGCTAATCACTCACTAATTATAATTCATAATCAGAAATTTCTCGTAGGTTTTGTATCTGGCTGCCGAATTTTGTAATGCAGCCTTTAATGAAAGTTTTACACATTTTAATTCAGTTAATTCATCCATTTCGGCGTCAATTATTTAATTCTAAAATAATACCATTCTGTTTGTAAGAAATTACCTATTTATTTTCTGATTGACACATTGAATGTCATAACAAACTAAGTAAAGTCAGAGTACAAATATGTAAAGAGTATGGATATGACGCGAAACCGAACAAACTTTGCCCCCATTTTTTATCCCCTTAAAGATTAAATTTTCAAAAATCCTGAAAGACGTCATTCTTAATTTTTAATCAGGTAGCTGGATAAGAATTTTCATCGACTTAGCTTCAAAACTGACGGAGTTTCATACAAACTTAAAGGGCCCTTTTTACCCCCTTAGAGGCGGAATTTCCAAAATTCCTTTCTTAGTGCTCACCTACACTATAAAAGGAAGCACGGTGAAAATTTTCAGATTTTAAATCCCAGTAGTTTGGGCTGTGCGTTGATATGTCTGTCAGTCATACAGTCAGTCAGTCAGTCAGTCATTAAATCAGTTTTCATTTTTATATATTTAGATAAGACTACTGCGGGGGGCTGCGCACAACCCTGGTGTACTGCGCCGGCTACAGCTGTGCGTGCCTGACGGCTACGTGTGGAAGCGCCGCCGCCCGCCGCTACTGGCGGTGCCTGTGGCCAGGACCAATCTACTCTCTAAGACGCCACTTGTCCGTACAATTGTAATTGTGAACCAAGGTCACGAGAGGATCGACGTGTTCTGGGATAACCTGAGTGATCTCGCAAAATGTATTTTATATGTTGTTTGCTATTTAAATTAATCGTTATTTTTAAGTTGTGTAATGATGTTTTGCCCCTTCTATCGCATTGGATATATTAGTGTGTCTGTCATGATAGATATTAGGGATGATGTAAATAAATAAAATAAATAAATAAATAAATAAAAATTATCCTGACCCTCAGTGGACTGCAAAAAATCGAAACGCTCTTTAAGGTAAAATGGAGTGCGCGGATCAAATAAAACAGAGTAAAGATATTAACGTTTCCTTGTGTTTTATTTTTGTTAGCATGAAAATTACAAAAAACACAAATTTTATTACATTATGTTCATCACAACAAATAATGCAAAAACCAATTCCGAAAAAAATTATGCACTATCTACCATACAGTGATCTACAAGAACCATTTATCCTTCAATCATTTTTACCCTACCTCGTATTGATTTCATTTTTTTATTATTTTTAGTTTATTTTTTAGTCTATAGTAAAATTTAAATGTACTAAAATAAACATAATCGCATTGATCAATGTGGCTGTCTAACGACCTATTTATAATAAAGCCTTAGTTACAGATAGGCCCTGTTCTGGTATATTGCTTAACAACTGTTGTTAGGCAACTAATCTCTGCCAGGCCTCTGTGAATAGGTTATTGATAAAAATTAACTTTGATAATTACTTTACATTAGTAAATTTGTAGGTATCTACCTTTTTTGTTAATATACTGATTTGTGACACAAGTATTGTTGTGTTTTTTAATTAATTTACACAAATTACTATTTATTTATTATTCTACTTTTCTCTACTTAATAAAAATACTTAACATTTTCTGAATATTCGTGTAAATATTTAAATAAAAAGCTAATTTACCAAAAAATATTTGCATTCAAAGTTATGGAAATTTGCTATGTGAGATTATATTTTGGAATTGTTGCGTTGTTGGTAATAAAGAGAAGTTTTATTAATGTCATAAAAGCATATAACGACCAAAATGATGGAACAATTTGATACTTAAATAAAACAAAGTGGCATATTTTATGATGTAAGGTGACTGAAAAGATGCAGAGATAAAAATATGTTTGGTGTAATAAATAGAAATATCAAAAACATTTACTTTAAGGCCTTTTTTACTTGATATAGCTTTTCTTATTTTCATAATTTTGTGATATTGGAACATTCTTTATTACCTAATCAACACGTTATCAACATATATTTGAATTCCTTATTACTTATCACCTATATTTTTTTGTTTGACTTATGAAAATATCTATATAAATAAATATCAACTCCTGAAATATATGCTTTATTTTACTTTTATTGTGTTTTTGTAATTGTCAGCCTAAAATTTTTATCAGTGTGAATAAATTATACTAATCTTAGTCCTGCTGGACAAAAGGTAGGTAGGTTGGTGTTGCTGCCTGCCTCTTGTTTAGTAACAACCTATTTTCCTCCACTGCTGAGCACGGGTCTCCCTCCTTTTTATGGGGAAGGGTTAAGGCTTTAGTTCTACCACGCTAGCCTACTGCGGGTTGGTGGGCGGCGAGGGTGACGCTGTGGCAACATCACCTCACCGTTGAACGTTTCTCAAGCCGCCCGAAGGCCTCCAAAAGGGCTTAACGACTGTTATCTCGTGACAACAGCCGAGACCGACGGCTTAACGTGCCCTCCAAAGCACGGAAGCGCTCATGGTATGATGCCACAAACGGTCACCCATCCAACTAGTGACCACTCCCAGCGTTTCTTAACATTAGTGACAGATACTGATCACTAAGAAGCATTGGGCTATGAGCGCTTTTAGCAGTGAGTTTTTGAGCAGTGTTTAGCTATCAGGACACCCCAATACATACCTACGTATCTACATACATACCTACGTATCTACCTGTACTTAGCCAGGGCTAGGAACAGGCCAACACACTAGAAAATAGATGTCATACAAATAGATTAAAGTACCTCACTACTTAGTTGCTATAATATGTAGGATGAACTAAAGTAAGTAGGTATTATACCTAGACAAGCCTATTGAGTGTTTAAGGCTTCCGTAACTTGCAATTGAAACAAATGACAATATTCGTCCAAACAGAAAACTTACTGTCGATATTTTCTCTGCGGCTTTACCTGCAACCAAAATATACATAGTTATTTCGTCAAAGTTAATTAATGAATTACAGGTTATTTTATTTTTAACTACAATTATTGCCTTTAATTTAATTGCATTGGTCAGACTAATGAATGTGTGATATGGGACTATACATTTAGCGTTGATGGTTAGTTATTATATCATATTAAATAGTCTGTTTGCGACCACAGCCAAGTTACGCCATGATTATTTTTATTATAATCTACAAATTCATGTATATTATTGACATGTTCATTACATTCATTTTCGATTGTTTTTAAAATCTAGACTCTTTATTTTGGAATATTGACATTTTTTTTTTATAAAACTGTTGTGAATGATAGTGTTTGTTCCGGAGTATTTTTTATTTTATTTTGTTTATTGTTACACAATACAGATTTACAATGAACACACGATATAGAAATAGAAAACATATTTGAAGACAAATTGTAACTCCACTGATATGTTCAAACGACTTGCTTAGCTTTTAACATACTCGTAATATATAATTAATCTAAATTATTAAAAGAATACAATAAATTTAAATTAGCCAAACGATTAACAAGTAAAATGATTAAGTGGGATAGGGACAGTAAAATTTATGTTTTATCTTAAATCTTTAAAGGAATAAAATGTATAGAAATAATAATACGTTCTACGCATAAGCTACTAAATAATAGGGGTTAAAGTATGAAATTGCCGATTATTTTCCCACTTTTTATTTTGTTTATAGCTCTTAAGTATAATCATATTATTGCGTAATTCTTTTTGTATTGTATCAAAAACTAAATAAAGTAACTTGTGACTAAAAAAAAAATGCAACACTAGTGCCTATTACTTCAAAGGAAGTCGTTAAAAGACCCCTTATAATGTGTCAGCTGACCTTCTTGCTTCAATTAAGTATATTTGTATTATATACTTTGATTTTCAGAAATTTAAATACTATAATGCGTAGCTTTATAACCATCTAACTTTCACCTTTAATTGCATCGTAAACGGTTCAGGCGTTATTAAAAAAACTAAAAAATTGTTAGTATGGAAAAATGACTTTTCTCGATTTCGTCCATACAAAACGGCAATTTCATACTTTAACCCCTAATATTAAAGCAAGCTGATATGGAAGTGTAAAAATATATTATATCAAATTTAATCTTTGTACGCATAAGTACTAATTCTACTGTGTTCCACTTTGTTTTGAGACAAAGTGGAAATTAGAGCTTTGTTCCCAGTTAAAACCGTGCTTATACGCGCCTCCAGTTTGCAGCACACGTTATTAATGAACCACTTTGTTTACTTGTAGGTATGTAGGTATGCTACTTTCAATTAAGGTTTGTACGTGACCACTGTGTTGTAATACCTATTTAAGGCACAGTTATGATTGGCGAGTTACTGTTTCATTTTAACAGATAGCGTTGATAAACGCATATTTTGTGGGAGATAAATTCAAGTGTGGGCCACGAAAAACGCTACTTAAATGAATCTTGGTAAAATTTGATTCAGGCAAAAAGAAACAAATGTTTTTTAACTTTTTTTAAGAGATAAAATTCCTCGAATAACTTTAGTGAGACATGAAGTATTCAAGGTACCAGTTTTACTGAACTAATAATGAAATAAAACAAAATATACATAAAATGTTAATACAAATTTAAGGTAGGTACTGTCCACAGAATATAGAAAAAGGTTTGAATGTAGACGGGGCAGGCGCGCCACAGAGGTTATTAGCAAATGCTTTTACTTCTGCCTAAACGTGAGCAATTTGTTTCTTCTGACGTGGCGCGACCCTATTGGTCGCGTGACGTCAAAATAGTTCGCTTGATTGGCGTTCTTTGAACTCGTTAATGTGTAGTGGGGCACAAACAGTGATATTGGTTCTCATACAAATGGTGCATGACAGCCTTTCTAACCTTTTCCCATGTTCTGTGGTACTGCCAACACAAAAGTTACAGATACTTGTTTTTAAAGAAGGAAAATGTTAATGTTCTAAATGCGGTACGCATCAACTAAAAAACAGCTCAAAAATGTTACTAAAATAATTATGTCTTTAAAAAAACTTAAGTAACCAATTGTCCGTCGGTAAATCAAAAGTTTTTTTGTTTTAATACTTGCTTAGCCCAGCGGCTTTAATGGCCACACGCAGATTTCACATGAGCCCGCTAATCATTATAACAAAGATTTTATGACCGCGTCTCTCCCACGACTACTTGCGTAATTACTTACCATTTGTTATACAAATTAAGTGTAGCTACTTACGTAGTACTCGTATCTTTAAGCTAACAAAGTACCACCTATTGAGTTGCTTTTGCAGACGATATCCCATATTCCCTAAAATATAAGCTAGGTTATTAATTTATAATTATTTTCGTTACATTTTTATTCATATAGTATGACCGGTTTAAACGTTTTTGCCGGAAAGATAATCATCGCAATTTGACCATGAACAATGTAGGTAAAAATAAAGAGAACTCTAGCATCTCTAGAGCTAATTTTATCGTGAGGGTGTCAGGTCGATCGGAAAAGGACCTGGGACCACCCAGGTGGAGGTTTGAGACGTTTTCCTTATTACCTATATTAATAATATAATAATAGGATAATAAACTTTGACTGGGCATAGCGTTGTGTCGTCATGGGCTGGTCTCACCAAATGACTGGATGTTGGTAATTGCAATGGTAAATGCATGGTGTAAAGACTGAAGATGCTAGAAAATGCTATGCTAAAAGTTTCGTAAGTTTATTAGTTCAATAGGCAATTAGAGCAATTTCACACAATCAGTGAAACTATGAACAGCTATTAAGGAGATTTAGTAGTTCACTAAGTTGGCGTTCAGTACCAACGTAAAACACATTTTCTTGTCATAATTTATTAACTTGGTCTTAGGTCACGCATTATATAATTACGTATTATGAATATATTGCTGCTATAGTTCATACCATAAATGTATAAGTAACTAGAAATAAAACCACAGTTAAAAAATTATAGTTTTTGCAGTGATTTATTCCCCAATTACCCAAAAATATGGCTTTTAGCTGCCTATGTTAATTTTATTTACATAGGATTGCTCCGTTGATTTTAGAATATATGAAGTCAAGCGATCCGTTTATAAGGCTCAGTAATATAAGGTTACAAGAAGAGTATTCTTTTTTATAGTGAGGTTACAGTTTTTAAAACTTATATTACTTATTAATTAAATTTATTTATTTATATAAGGAACACAAACAGTGTATAATACAAAATTTCTTAAACTCTGAGATACATTAAGTTTTTATTCTAGTACATACACAAATAACATGCGTCCCCAACACTTCATAATAATATTAAAACATTAAATAAATAATAAATAAATAAATGTGGATAACATCACATACATTGTTCTGATCCCAATTTGAATAACTACTCGTATTTAAAGCCATTTGAAACCATTGTCAGTCTTAACCTTTTGACAAACTCCGTAATACTCCGTGCGCATGTGAGAAAACTTCCGTATTTCGCGTTACATCGTAGCGAAGGGTCTATATCGGGCCCGACGGTTAGTTTTATTTAATTCCTTTGCCGTCTGGAGCGGCTTTATTTTTGTTCTCTTTATTGCCTTTATCGGTTAACTCCGTGTGAGATCCGACGATAGCCCAAGTCGTGGGTAAGCCACAGATGCAGCTGTACCATACAACTTGAAACAGAAACTTGTGGTGGATTTATTATACTTACATTTTTTTATTACGAAGTGTTTACACTAGATTTTCAATAACTTAAAACAGATTTGTTTTATTACTCTTTTGATGAATATGTATATTGCATAGCATTAATCAGTTGGTCGTGTCGAGTCGACAGATAAAAATAATAGCACCACATCTACACTTGAAAAAAAAATCAAAGGAAGACATCGCTGTTGGCAATAAGACCGCCTAAGTTAAACATCTTAATTAATGTAAAAAAATCTTCCTTTATTTCCTTGTTTGGTGCTAAAGAATAATTAATTAATTCATTGATGAAGACAAATTTTAATTAATGCCCTATCAAATGAAGAAATAAAACTTCAAGCTATATGAATCTTGTAAAAAAGTTATATTTTGAGAAACTCTTATTTTTCTTTCTTGGTATAAAACAGCATTTCTAAGCTATTGTTTAACGTTTATTGTTAGGCCCTGAGTTATATGACAACAGTCAAACTCCTATTCATAGTTATGTGAGTTACTACTGCAAGCAAGCTTTACTGTGTATACTGACAGTCTACGAGATTCGTTTTTATTATGGTCACCGAAGAACCCAGATGTTTATTTATCTACTGAAGATAAAGTTCTCTGTGCGCGGCGTTTTATTAGCCAACGAAGGCGGTCTGTAGTTCAGGAACGTTTCGGAGGTAATAAAATAATTGTAAATTAGGCATACTGATTTATATATTTTTACATAATTCTAACAAAAATTGTAGTACAAAAGGCGGACCTAGCATTATCTATTCTATTCTATTCTCTACCAAAAGCATTCTTTATCAATCAACCATGAAGCCAAGCAGAAGTGATAAAGGCGTTGCAAGAAAAGAAAAAAACTAAAAAATTTTTGAAGCAATTAATTACAACAAACATTTATAAATATAAATTAACTTAGTAAAAATTCGGTATCTACTTGTAATAATTGAAAATTAGTAATGTGAATATGATAGTTAAATAAAACAATAAAAAATAAATTTACGTACCATGTCATATTATGGAACATTATAATGAACTAAAGTCGGAATATATAAAATATGCAGCTACGAGTGTTATCTTATTGCAATACGACAGGTGGTAGTCTAGCCTTAGTAAGAAAAAAGAATCTTAAAATGATCAAATATTTGCTTAGCTCATGTTCAAGCTAGATTTCAACATCCACTTAAGAAAATAATTTTAAATTACTCTGTGTCAAGTAATCAATTTTGGTACTTCAATAATACTCGTAGCTTCAATATTGCGAACGCAAGCACTTTAGTGGAGCTCTTCACACTTGAATCCAAAATAGCGTGTCGGCAGAAAAGTGAAAATTCGCGAATTACCCGACACCATTACGGTGAATTTATAGCCGGTTAAGGATGGTTCCGTATAATTAGCACCCTTGTACAACTCCGTCGATACATTTAGCGTTGTAAGTCAACGTGATAGAGTCTAAGGTTGTGTAAATTTTTTTGAAGAAGACTTCAATTTTTTTATATACGAGTAAGTAGTTCTTCACTAGATAAAACCCTTCAGTAATTCTTATTTACTTCTTAGTTACGGAACTTATATGTATTTTCTTGTCGGTTATTAAAGCCTTAATAGTTCTAAAAAAAAACAGTACAAATTTCTACTTTCAATGTAAATCTCAAAAAAAGGAAGGATGAATCCGTATGTTGTGACAGCCTATGGTTTTTGTAACTCTACATAATTATGTTACATTTTTCAATAACGCTGCCCGAGCGGATATAAAAAAAACATCTAAGGCGAGGTTGACGTGAATAAATAAAAAGACATTGCAAATAGCGTCCATATATCTCGTTTATTACGCTCATGCACTCATAATGAACATTCAAGTCACATATTCAGTTCGCATTAGCCGGATAGCGGTCATAAAACAGTACTTAAGGATGGTCATCAGTGCGCGTAAGTGGTATCAGCCTGGAACGGCTTCAAACTCGTAGGGCGGTAATCATACCTACTCGACTAACTTATTTCATGTCAGATATCTTGTTTTGAGGATGGAGGGCTTACGGGTTCAAAAGGGATCACCAGCTCTAAGGTTCCGGCTTCGAATCTCGAATTTTCTATACTTTCTCTCCGGTCTTGATGTAATTCCAATGCTCCTGTGGGGCGAACTTTCTGTTTCAGTTAAAATAGAAGCTTTAAGCTGACTTGAAGTGAAGTTCACATTCTGGTTGTTCTATTTTGTTGATTGTAAAGTTAACTTATGACTCGACAATTTTTAAGTGATTTCATTATTTTAGAGTAACAGAACCAGGCATTACTTAAGTTTTAAAAAAATATATTTCTTGGTGGTCACCTGTGACCCCGTGGCCCCTCACAGTTTCGCTAAAATCAGTTTAAATCAGTTTTATTTCTTCAAATAGGCCCCAGGAGGCGCTTTTACTCGTACACGTCCCAATATTTAAACCTACCACTGCTTCGGGACAAGTCTGGGCCAGTGCCGAGAAGAAGCAGCGCAAGAAACTCGGTCACTATTGTCAGCCTCTTTTTAATAAATTTTTACAAGGTAAGGTAATTTTTACAAGGTTTAAGCAAGTACGAGCTGGGACAACTTAATGCCATACATTTATATCATTTAAATAATCGTTAACAGTGTAATAGCCCTTTTTCATTAAAATAACTTTGACATACGATTTAAGTTTAGGTACAGGGAGTTCAGCAATATCCTTTGGTAATTTGTTGAAAATACGAATACAATTTCCCATAAACGATTTTCTTACTTTTCGCAGTCTGAAGCCTGGAACGGCGAGTTTATCTTTATTTCTCGTATTAAAATTGTGTACGTTACTTTTCTTAAGGAATAAATGTATGTTCTTACGAACGTGAATAATATTCTCGAGAATGTATTGAGAAGACACTGTAAGTATATTAATCTATTTGAAGAGCTCTTTCAGCAAGTCACGGGGTCGAAGGCCGTAAATAGCCCGTACAAGCACGTTTTTGCAATATAAAAATTGACTCAATATCTGCCACTGAGTCCCACAACAGAATTCCGTATGACATGCTATGAAAGTAGCTAAAATATACTAACCTTGCCGTTCCAACATCAGTCAATTGCCTTATCTTATCCGTCTATGTGTGTCCGTCCACCAACGGTAATTCCAGAGACTCTAAGTACTAGAAAACTGTGATTTTGCAGGGGTATTAGTATAAATCACGCCATAAGGGTCGTGTAATAAAATATTAAGAAAAACATGTATTCTACAGGTAAAGTTAGGTTGGATTTTGTAAGTGTTTTATCCCATAGTGTGGAGTATCGTTGAATAGATCTTTCAAAAATATTGCGGGTCTGTACCCATTTTTTCGGTTCAGAGAGCCATGTGTGGCGTGTTCAGTTTAAATGTAAATTTTTTGCTTCAGTCAAATATAACCCTCTGCCAGCGAGACGGTTGTTCATGGATACGTAAAAAAAAGTTTTTGTGAAGTTAAGAGGAAAGTCATCATAGCTAGCAGGGTTTGCAAGTTAAGAGGAAACGACTAACTTATTAAACGTATTTAAAGTAAGAAAATTTTCTAACAAATAAGTAAGAAATGTTCGCCACTACCTTCTCCGGTTTAAGTATCCTACCAATATTTAGGAGGGTTCGTTCTTTAAAATAATAAAACAGCTGGCAGGTGAAGCAATTATATTTATTATCTAATAACTAACTTTTTTCAACGACTTTCGCCTGCTTTATTTTTAGTCCGCCAGAAAATGAATGGATAATTTTAAAACCCTGATCTAATCGAAATGACAAAAAAAAAATAAGCTATTGTTTCTGTTTTAAAATTTTTTACATATTTCCGCAGCATTATAGATAAACTCTTAGACTGCCTAAAAATAGTAATAAATAAATAGTTTCTTTACGTATACGAAGAGGAAAACAGCTAGTAATATAATATTAACAAATTTTGTTCAGTCGAAGTCCATTGCTGGACATAGGCCTCTCCAGTTGCACGCCAGTTAGGTCGATCCTTGAAATCTAAATCCTCGACTTCGATAGGCTGATGATTATGATGATGATATACTGTATGATTTACACAGAAAGTTGTCATGTATTGAAAGTTACAACATCCATCTTTGATATGAAAAAGGATCCCGTGAATGATAAAGGATTGGTGACGTGTGCAACTATTGAAAGGAAATATTTATTCGACAAAGATATCGTCGACATTTGCGCGCCGTTTTCCTCAGGGACCGGTAAATATTTCACATTGGAAAGTCTGAGCAGAATGCGTGGATTTATTCCCATTTGTCAGTGAAAATCTAACAATGCATTGAAATACAAAAAAAAGCTTTCTACCTGCAACTGCAACCAAAAATAAGTACCTAAATATTTTTAACCATAGTAGCACACTACCAAATCATTCGAATAAGTTTACTTGTGCATTGGGTACATTTTAATTGATGGGATTTCAGATCATCATTGTTATATTATAAGTAGTTAACAACTAGCACAAAAACACACTTTAAAATGAGCCCAATAATGATGAAACTTTATTCAGGATTACAGGTAAATTTGATCGAACATGTATACAAGCTGCTAGTTTGTTTTCTTATTCATGTTTTATTGATGCTCGCAAAAGTCAGACAGATAGAAATCTCTGGGTCGAGAGTACGACCCAATAGGCTGCTTAATATTCAGTAGCAGGATTGCCTTCCTTAAATTAATTCAGAATACTAAGTATACAACCGCGAGCAGCAGCCACTTATTATAAGGCGGTGAAGTCTTTTTGCCAGGCAACGTTAACTAATATTACTTAACTTTGTAAAATTTTACACTTAAAACCAGAAGTAAGCCATATTCAATTTTTGATACTGCACTGGACCGAACTTCGCTATCCAGGCCGAATCTATGCTTAGGCAGTGAAGGTAAACGCGCACGTCATAAATCCCCCCCCCCCCACCCTCCAAAAGCTTCTGATTCCTCCCATGAATCTTTGTGTCATGGTAGTTTTTTTTTTTTTGTCGCCCTTTACAGGCTCGGCTCTGTCCCTGTTTATATGTTTGTTCAGGGAATTTTGCTATCTAGGGCTTTTTATTGTCATGGTAGTTTAGTAAGTTACCGAAAAATCATATTCGGTAACTTACTAAACTACCATGAGTAAGTACCTACTTCCTTAAAAATCATCAAGGTCAAGCCCCTCCCAAATCATGACCCTGAATCCGCTATTGGTCACAAGTCCCAGGAATGGGAAATTCATTGCACTTTTGAGTGCTCAAAACTTGTGTTAAAACCCATCAATGACGATACTCAAATAGAAGTGTTAGTGTACGCCCCCAGTGAGAAATCGTTATTATCAAGATAATACACGGTGCATCAGCGTTCTACTAGTAAGTTTTTTTTGTCCCGACCTAAAGTCGATCTTTTTTTTTATTCAATAGGTTTGCTCTTGTCTACATACTTAACTCTACGGTTAAAAAGAAGCCTAAGATGGAACGAGCTTACCCAGACAGTGGCAATGGTTCTTCCACACACCAGTGGAACACAGAAACACTGTTTGGCGCTGGACTCCGGCAGGAGGTCGCATTCAGGCAGCCTTTTACGAAGCCTTCCACCGTAGAGGGATCTGTTAGCCGCCATCATTGGTTAGAAAACCAAAGATGCCGTCGGCTAGGGTGGATCACTAGGAGGTGGATCCCACTACAACAGATCTGCAGACTTCTGTAGGAACTCCCCCAGGTTCACAACGTTTTAATATTTTGTGTTGGTCATTTGATTGATTGAAGTACTATATTTATCACAGTAAGTAGAGTTCATGATAGTAATTATGTTTTAAAATGTATTGGGACTGTTTCTGGAATAAAAATTAAGAGTCAAGCAGATCCGGGTTTCGGTGTTTATTTGGATTTTGTTGTGTGTAGTGTGATTTAAATAATAACCACCTTAACCCAGTTAAATTCTTAAAAGATTAAGCATGACAAAAGAAAGAGTACGAGATACACTGAAGACATTAATGTGACGTTGATTGACTGAACTCATTAGGCTGTTCTATTGTGGTCACTGCCACAATGCAGGTGATGATACAGTAATCTCACTAGGTAATCCTATTTAATTAAGATAGCTCATAAACTTGCTGACAAAATGAGTAGCGTCTGCTTTGGTCAAATAGCACTTCAGAAACCTTATTTCTTAAGTATGTAAAATGTAAAACAAAAAATTTTTGTGTATTCTATGTATGTGTATTCTAATATGAACTAAAGTATTTTTTTATTGTAATGTTGTGTATTCTATAGGAACAAAAGTAATTTTTTATACTAGCTCTCTTATCGTGTTTTGAGCGGAGTAAAGATCAAACAAAGTCAACCTACTGTCATTACGTATGCTGTGGCACCTCTCAGTCTTAATTTAGACAAATAATTGCCGGTCACAGTACGTAATGCACGTTCTTCAAAATGCTCAATAGGTTCTAAGAATTATAAATACAACCCTGTGGTCAATGTTGCGCACTCAGCGGATTTCAAGGTGTCGCCAGCTCTGTGGCCTGGAGGTCGATGCCCGAACGGTCAATACAGAAAATAATTATTTCTGTATTGTCTCTGGTCAGGATGCTTGTGGAACCTGGTGTAGGTGTTTTTGATTTCCACAAAAAAAGTTGTATAGTAGCTAGGTAGGTACTGACTTTGAGAACAGAATAAGTTAAGTATGTTCTGTTGTCCATAGTTATTTCCATCAGCATCACAGGTCTTTCAGTTCACTGATGGACCTAGGTCTCTCCAAAAAGAGCATATTGCCATGATCTTCATTCTTGTCAAGTGGCCGCTTGCCCGATGGTGGAGAGAAAACGTTGCCTAAAACGTAATCCTTTAGCCGCCTCTTACGACATCCATAGGCAGAAAAGTAGTGGCACGATTGGCATTTTTTTTTCATTTGCGGATGGTTTAATAGCTTTTGATATGACAAACCTAACATAGGATTTAAGATACTACTAAGCATAAGCATGTCAAATATTAAGTGTTTTGAATAAACAAAATAAAATGAAATAAATGATTCCGTTTTTTAGAGTTTCCGTAGTTCCGTACCGAAAGGGTAAAACATACGGACAGCGAAGTGTTAGTAATAGGGCAGGACCCTATTACTAAGACCGACCGACCGACCATGGACCGTGGTAGTTAGATAGTTGAAATTTTCAGAGATGATGTATTTCTGTTGCCGCTATAATAACAAATACTGAAAAAATAGAATAAAATAAATATTTTATGGGCTCCCAATAAACGTGAATTTTTTGCTCGATTTTCAGGTAGACGCTTGGAATATTCACACAATGTTTAAATATACCTTCACCTATACATTCACTTTAAAATAAATAGTTTAATTAAAATAAAACAAATATTTAAGGGCTTCCTTACAAAAAACGAGATTTTTTGTATTCGTTTTTGATTGATTTTGATATTATATTCGATGTCTTTATAGATAATGGTCGGAACCCTTCGAGCGCGAGTCCGAATCGCACTTGGCCGGTTTTTATTATTGACAGCACTTCTGGGCACAATTTATATTTTATTTATTTATTAAAATTATATATTGTTATGTGACTCCGTACTATTTGCCGAAACGTTATTGAATGGTTCTGAATCGAAGACCTGAACAGTTAATTTAATTTTGATAAAGACGTATATCCATTTCAATAATAATTATGAAACCAGTTCGTCAAAGGCAATGTATTAACCTGAGTTTGATCATTGAGTGAAATCTTAATAAGGAGACTGTGGAGTGATTTTAATCAACATGTTAATTAATTGTTCATATCAAAGACTTTACTTACACATTACATTACGAAATTTCATTTTCAACGAGGTTTCTTCTAATTAAATTTTGTAATGGAAATTGTAATACAGGGTTATTGGAAAATAATGCCCCATTGGTTGTGTTTAAAGTACAGACATCGGCACGTCATATTTTTTTAATTGATATTGATCTCTACTTGTTGGACTAAAAGTTGAAAATCAATTCAATGACCATTAACTTTTTGGGTAGGTTGACCTGCTGTTGTCTGTACCAGACCAAGATCTCGGCGTCTTAGAAACGCTCCCCGGATCGAGCAGCGTAAGTCTAGAATTTTAGAATATTCCTCGGGTTTGAGATCATAATCATTTGCCAAGTGATTATGAATCTACCTATCGTTGCTTTCGGTAACTTGACTTCAATTATGGAAGCTTTTGCCCAGTAGTGGAATGATTGTAGTCTGTTACTTAACTTAGTTTCTTTGAAAAATAGAAATAACGAATAGAATTTAAAATCGAAACGCAGATTCTAGTGTTCAAACAAAGTATAACAGAAGATTAAGTATAACAGAAGACAAATTATAACATAGTTAAGCATTATTTTAGGATTGGTTTTGCCTGTGTAACAACAAACTTTCCAAGAATGAAGAAAGTTTCAAACTATGCGGTTCTTTGATCAATTTTGTATAAGTTCCCAAAATATCATCTATACCTACTAATATTATAAAGCTGAAGAGTTTGTTTGTTTGTTTGAACGCGCTAATCTCAGGAAGTGATAGAATTGAAAAAATATTTTTGTGCTGGATAGTTCATTTATCGAGGAAGGCTTTAAGCTTTAGAACATTACGCTGTGGCGAAGCATCAGTTAAAAATGTTATTATCGCAATCATAATAACAGAAAATGACGCGTACGAAGTCGCGGGCAATAGCTAGTTTGGTATAAGATCCAAAAATATCATGTATAATAAATTAAGATCAATTTCTCAAATGCCTTATCAAATAAACGATAATCATTTTTGATTAGATAAAGACCCATAAAATTACAAAACATAAGGAGAGTTCTTAATATGTCGTATGTTCGTAATATGTGTACAACTAACGGAAATACCACAGAAGCGGCTTTCATACGTAAATAATTTTTAGTAAGTAAAATCACATAATTTACTATGACAATCATCGGGACTGTTTATTAAGCACCGTCTTAGGAACGGTTATATAATAATCCTGTTTTTTTTCGGACGGACCTATCACTGAAACCTTATATGTAAGGCTTTATTCAGTTAAGACGCTGACTGCAGCCGATGACCTTGAGCAATAAATACGCCCACAAATTTATTCGCCTTTGAATTTCTTTGCAACGCGCGGCAGCTATCACTGTCAATTCCCGTAGGAGTGACAGAGAAAAAGCGCATGGAATAGAAGGGCCGAAGTGCCAAACAACAAAATTCGTTGTGCAATTTAAAATTGCCATTTTATTAAAAATCTAAATCAGCCATTTGCTTAAGCAACATGTAATATACAATACAGCAAAATTTTATTATCATTGTTATACGGACTGCTGAGAAAAATGGTAATTTATGTATTTTCAGAGGCTACTTTGAGATTATTTCCTATCGAGAAAAGTTTTTAGAATCGTGTTTTGGAAACAACCACCTAGTCAAAAATATGATCAATTACAACTACATAGAATTTGGCAACAATACGAGCCATAGGCTTAAAGCAAAACAATCTTCATTGAGCTGAATTTGGCTCATGTCAGCGTCTTAAACCGGGCAGAATTTGGCGAGCGCTTAATGCGCTCAGCCTAGGTCCGCCGCGTTAGCGGTCTCCCGGTGCGGCCGAGGCATTGGTTACGTCCGCTAAGTGTTTTATTTAATATTTTTCTAATTGACACTGTGCCTGTAGAATTTTTATTTTATTTGTAAATCGATATTATATCAAGTTGCAATAGTTATGTGCGCAAGGAAAGATATATCAAATCAGTAAATTCATCAGTTTTCGTTATATCCACCCTTTCATTGCATATTCATTGTCACTGTTCTAGTTTTTTACTGTGAACTCTGCTGTGAAATTAACCATAATTATAGATAGGATAACGAAAGTCTTGTGATCGTTCTTTACAAAATTTATTATTAAGTTTAATAAACTTACTTAATAACTTTGTTTATATTTCAATAATCTTGACTTTCAAAGACATTTTCAGATAACTTATGTTACGTTGAGTCTCAGTCTGCAACAGAGCATCAAAATATCTGAGCATAAAAGTAATATTCCATTTCTACGTTTTTTTTTACTTCAAGTAGCGTGTTACGTATTTCCACAGTAAACAGTCTCGGGAATTGAATGAGGACCCTAATAAAATCGTATTATAGCGCCAATACATAAATACATGAGTTGAGATTTTTCCCTCGATACGTGTGGCTCGACATGAGTGAGGTAAGAAACATAATTTTGAAATATTTACAATGATAGTGGATTCTGGGAGAGTAAAGTAATGAGGACTGAAACAAAAATTGCCTAAATTTGTTTTGGCTTGTTTTATTATCATCATCCTATTTCAGCCCACTGCTGGACACGTGCATGTCCAAAAAGAGTCTTTGGAATAATCGCCAAGCTTCGATCGAAGCTTGAACCGTGGTGGAGAGAATGGTTTGCTTCGCATCTTACGACACCCATAGGAAGAGAAGGGGTGATCCTATAATTTTGTACCGTCACTGCATGAACTTTTTTACACTTCACCCCTTCCAGATATCCGAGACAATTGAAAAAAGGTTGTTTCTTTAATCCGACCGGGAATCAAACGGTCGTCATTTATATTGCTATATTTATACCATATTATGTCTATTTATATTATGCGCTGGTATCATGTAAGTATTAATTTTTTTGTCAGTCTTGATGTCTTTTTATTCGGTTTATCTTTAATTTGAACAAATAAAATGAATATACTATATATACATACAAAAACCTCGGTTACCATTTAAGCAAACACGCTAAAATGAGGTTAGCTCAAACTCTTATCGACTGTAAGTCCAAAGCTATGCAGGAATCGTAATTGATACAGATCGCGCGCTAGCTCTATCTCTTTTACTCCCTCTTACAGAGGAAAACTGGGAAACTGTTATTAAATTATTGCATTGTCATCGGTCCTTGATACGTGTGCAAAGTTTCAAATTAATCAAACTTCTAGCAATTGTATATAAACTTGAAAAATTTTTCAAGTTTATATACTGATATTATAAGTGCAATGAAGTTGCTAAAATATCAAATAAAGTATATAAATAGCTGTTTCATCTTAACTGAATGTCAAACATCTGCAAAGATTTTTCTTTCGGGTGTTAAGGGTGCAAACTCCTAACATTTGATGAAACAACGCTGGCTCACAGCGTAAGAATATGCTTGAAAAATTCGCGCCGTGTCGCAGTGTCTCGGTGGCCTAATGGTATGGCGCCCGCCCGGCATGCGAGGAGATGCGGGTTCGAGTCCCGCCTGAGACAAAATTTTTCAAGTTTATATACTGATATTATAAGTGCAATGAAGTTGCTAAAATATCAAATAAAGTTCTAGCAATTGGTAAAAAATATGCTCAAAGATTCCATTACATACATACATTCATACATAGATACAACCCAAGCTAATAAAAGCGTGGTAAAAAAAGTTAAGTCTATATCATCCCACTGTAGGACAAAGGCCTCCATCATTACATTGAAGTTACCATAGCAATAATGAGTACAGGCATAGTCACCTTGCCAAATGCAGATTGGTGATCACAACAGAACATGGAATAAGGTAAGAAAGGATGTCATGCGCCATTTGTATGAGAACCGATGTCGCCGCTTGCTACACATACATAAACGAGTTCAAAGAACGCCAATCAAGCGAATTCTTTTGACATCAAGCGACCAATAGGATCGCGCGACGTCAAAAGAAACCAATCACAGCGCTCGCTTACAAGCATTTGCTCATAACCTATGTGGCGCGCCCGCTCCGCCCGCTCCGCCTACATCGCCTTTCTAACCTTTTTCCATGCTCTGTGGTGATCACAAACCCGAGCAATGTTAGAAAATTTTAAATTTTTTGTTCCCCGACCCCGAGGTCGAACCCGGGACCCCGAAATTTTGGTTCGGTATTAAAACCATTGCACTAGACCAATAATACTGTCACCAATCATACAGCCAAGCAATTTTGTTTAAAAATATTACTTGGCAAATATAACATCATGATAAACATGTTTTTGTCTTCAACGAACAGAAGTATTATTTACTGAGTAAACATATTAATTGATTGAAATCGATCCATAGTCAATCGATACAGAGTTAAGAAAAATATGAATAGTCGTTCTCTGAAATAAATATATTCCACTGTCCAGTGCATAGTCGATGTTCTATTCTTGTGTCTATTAGGGCGATCGGCTATAACTTAGCCGCATGAACATGCGTGTTTGGGTTATATTTAGACTTCTAACTGTTCACCTGTGAGAGCCAACGTGACTCAGTGTTTATGGACTACTTCGTAACCTTATAATGATTATAAACAAAGTATTTGAAACTGATTTAGTACTTTCAAGTGGCATTACTATTCATAGGTAACCCTGACTTAACATAAATGAGGCAACGAAAGAAGGTAAATAGTAATATAATAAATATATTATATATATATATATATATATATATAAATATTTTTTGACAACACCACATACACTGTTCTGATTTTAAACTGTGAAACGATTTAAAACACTCGTTAGTAGAATCAGAAAGAACAAACGTACCACAAACACCAAGACCTGAGAATATATAGAAAAACACTTTTTTCGACATCGACCCATCTATCCTTGAAAACCAGTGTTTAATATTTTTTTAACGAATTCAAATATAATTAATTCGAATAAGCCCAGTCGAATTGCAGTAGAGAACGTTTTAAAGTTCATTCGATTTCCGCTTATCAACTTAGTATCATTCGTTCTCTAGTCTTAGACCCAAACACGTGATAAGTACATTGCTTAATTATTATTCGACTTTCTTGCCAAGGTCCTCAATTCTCTGAATTATCCTTAAAATATACTCTTCAACCAAGTTTAGTAAGGAGTACTTAGTTACGAGTAAGTAAAGAAATGTGTTGATATGCTATATCTTAGAATAAAGCGTTATTATTCTAAGTGCTATATCCTATATACCTACACAATTTGTTTATAGTGAAACAAGTCAGGAGATATAGCAGCCATACAAAATCAGAACAGAATGCGAGGCGGGTCGGACAAAGGATCCTATTCCAACTTTGCCGCAATTGTATTGGTGATAAGTGAAAATATATTTCAAGGGGCACAATGCTCCCAAGATTTATGTAATATGAGTTTTTACGCACGATATTGCGTAGGTAGAGCTCAATAATTCTTCTCGTTTCTTAAGGTCTAGCAAAATTTCAAATATTCCAAAAAATATATATGATTTGGTACCAGTTTTGTTTTAAGAGTAATATTGAATTTTCTATATAATTATAATAATGGTGCTTTTCATATCCAACGGTCAAATGAGACTGAAATGTGAACCACACCGGATTTATTTTTTGGCACTTTTTTATGGAAATCAGAAACGACGTAGAATATATTAAAAAATATTTTCTGCGTTAGGTCGTCCGGGAATCGAACCCTTGACATCAGAGCTAGCGACCGCTTGAATACAGGTGTCGTAGCCGCTCAACCATGGAGGTCGTCTAAAAACTGTATTTCATACTAAAATTCTGATTTTACTAAATATTTATTTAAATGTGCCTAAACGTTTAGATTGGAATCCAAAATTATTGCTAACGACGTGACTGATTTTTAAAGTCGTACAATGTGTGTTGTCGTTTACTATGTGATAATAAAACAAGTATCGGTCCGCCCGTGAAAAAAGACGCATTCGAGTATGACCAAGACCAATAAACATAATTATGCGCTCATTTTGAAAACGACGCGTCGTTTCTGTCGGCTGAAACACGACTGTCGAGGAAAGTGACAGCGCCGGTATTGCGTAGCACATTGTTTCATCACTGAGGATCAAGTTAATTCTCTAAAGCATTCCAATGCACTGTGCAGGCTGACAATAGAACTAGCCTCTCATTATTTGGATCCAGACACCGTGAACGCTCGTTGTACTCCACGTGAAGACACTTACGTCAAATTGAGTAAGTACCTATATTTGGCCTATAGTTTCGGTTCTTTTATATAGTGACTCATGTTTTTGTACTCTGTCTGCTTGTGAAGTCTGATCTATTAGGCTTACTGAAGTTAAATAAGAAATCAGTGCTATTGTTTTTGATAAATGATTGCTTATCAAAGCATATCGCTTACAAATACTAGACTACTTATTCAAATTTTTGTCGCCTATTACAAATAGGCGTCTTAAGTTGAGTAGTTATTGTTATTGATTAAGTATAGGTTATTTTAGAGATTACTGAACATTTAAAAGATAAATTGAAATTCAGAGATTTCAATCCATAGTAAACTTTGATATTAATAGAATTTATTTTATTTTTGGACGAGATGGCTCTTAGGGTTAAGAACGCCTTATTGTTCTGATTTCTGATTAAATTTTTTTTGACTTAAACAGATTTTAAAGATATTGTTGCTAAAGAAGGCGATTTGTAAAATCTTACATGACTATCCTTAAAATTAAAGTCATACGAAAAGAAAAAGATTATTCTGCTGGACATAATAATGTATATATTTATCCTTATCTAATTTACTTTACAAATAATCTAATCAAAAAAGTAACGTAGTGTTTGAACCATTTTTTTCTAATACCGTTACCAATAAACACCTTACACATAATGTGAACGCCGATTAGACGAACCTTCAGATAATAGTTATCTGTCTCCAAATTATATTTAATTGCTCATTTGAATACGTCACAGAACAATGTCCTGTAACAAATTAGTCTCTTGGAATTCGAAACACGAAAATCATTTACATTTTTCTGCTCAAACGACACCCACAGTCATGTGTGTTGCATAAACCCCCTAATCTTCCAAATCCCTCTGAAATCAATTTCACTCATCAGTATTCGGAGGACGTAAATAGCATTTACGCAGCAGTAGACAGATAATATCTTAAACAGCGTAATTACAAACTCAACGGTCTAGAAAAGTGGGCGTAAGTTATGGTACGACTTTTTCTTAGATTTAATGCACACTTTGCCTAGCACAGTAGGTAATCCAGTAAGTTTGAGCTAAACACAATTTTTTTTTGGAATTCAACTTTGGTGATTCTTTTAATTGTATTGTCTTTATGTCATGCCTTTATAGAAAGCATCCATGACACCCACCTGGTCACATCGCGTTTCCGTTTTAACGCTTTACTTACCTACCATATTTATTGATTCAACATACACATATTTACCTCCTTTAAATCCATTTGAGGGATGATTTTAAGGCTAAAACTATCTTAGGGTTACAAAATACATATTAAATTTTATCAAATAGGTTCGCTTGCTCTTTAGTTTATTCGCTGTACACATACAATAATCTAAAACTTATATTATTCGAGGAGACTCTAAAAAGTTTCTAAAAACTTGATACAACCTTAAAATGTATCAAGTTTTCCTTTTAAAATTACCGGGGGCATACTAGTACCTATTTAGATTAAAGTCAGTTAGATTCTACTGTTAAAGACTCTGGACGCCTTGAAGACAACACAAACGAAATTTATAATTTATTTTCAACGGTTTTCCTATTTATAAGTCAAGAAGAAAGTACATTATTTTGTTAGATAAATTCACAAAAACTAAATCGTTACATATTTTGAACACCAAATACATTGTCACTTGTAGAGAAAGGCCCCTACCTATAATATGACGTTGGTACTGAATGTTATTTGGTATTAATAGTGTCCAATATTCAGCTTAATAAATACATGGGAAACAGGAAATGTATATGTGAAACACTAATATAAATTCCCACTGACGTAGTATTCGTGTGATCTTACTCATAAGATAAGCCATTCCTCGGGCTATTTAACTATAAGCGGGTACAAGTTTTTAGAATCGCACAACAATAAAATAATAGCTGAACCTCAGTTTGACAAACGAAAATAGAGACGGGTCTAAACGGCGAACTCTATCATTCCAATTTCACTCTCCGTTACCTTAAATTTTGTGCTCTAATGTACATCAGACTTCATAATTTAGTTCCAAAATAGCACTTATTTCAACTGCATAAGATGCATCAGTGCTTAGCCTGGTGTGTTGTCGTCAGAAATATCTTCAACCCGATGGTTAAGCCCCATTTATCGGGCAAACTTTCGAACACATCCCTCAAATGTCTGCAATCGTCAATCCGACAGGGACCGAGCCACTATAAATTAAATAGGTGTACCTACGACATCTCGAGTTCATCGACCCTTAACTTCTCAGTTGTCATTACTACTCGTATTTGAATTTTTATTGATGTAAATCTGAACTTTTGGCGAAGTTTCCCATTTCCAATATCGTGTCTGAAGGGCGTCAACAAAATCGGTATTTTTCATGTATTGGTTAAGGATATTTTGAATACGATGAAGTTTATTTTGGTCTACTAGAGCAGGCCCTTAAGGCAATGTAGTATTTAAAATACGTCAGTTTATTTTATTACCGCCTCTGTTGGTGCTTAAGTGCAATTTAAAGATACTTATTTAATGCAAAAACAAAATCGCACAAGAAATAATTTCAAAAAAACGTTACAATAGTACTTTAACAGCTTTAACAATATTTTTATATACACTTTACTATTGCCTGTGTCATTAAATATGTTTATTGAGTAAAGTTAGGTTCTGTGCTCGATAAAACAACGATTATATTTTGTCGAAAACATCTTCCGTGTGTAGTTGGGGTATGGACCCGGAGGTAGGAGAAATATTATCATAACGGTTCATTATCCGGGTCGACGTAAGGTAAGTTACTAGAGGTACGAATTTTACTAAATCTCATACAAAGGAGGCGGTCGGACGCCCGCCCGGATAAAAATTCGTTGAAAATTGATTGTCTTGGAAAAGCGCTCGACACGAACTGAAAATGGGAGTTTTTATCATAGGACAAGCCGCAATCCTAGGCGCATACGATTACATCGTTTTGACTTAAAGTAGTACTTATAAATTCGTAGAAATACACTTCAAGATTAATAAATCAATCGTAGGGCAGAAATACAAAGGTATAATTACTTTTATAGCAAATTGCTGTTTACCTAGTTCGATTACCTGTATGTATTTGTTTTCCTAAATAGTAATAAAATATTTGAACAAGATACACAGTTTCAAAATGTCACTTCGAACTTACAAGTCTTGTCTAACTGTCCAAGGTAGATAATGTCATGTTCATGCCTTCCTTATTGCAAATGAAAATTCCAGCCTATCTTTTACATTTATGATATTTAGTGAGAGTAAAATTATGAATTATTAGTATTATGGAACTGTATCAAGTTGTGTTACCATATTTTCATAAATAAACGAGTTATTCTTGCGTTTCAAATCACCATCGATGCTTGTATAACCATGTTTCATTTTATTTGGAGAGACGAGGGACAGATGTTGCTCCAATTTCGTACGAAAGTAATCAAAATTTCACAGTCACATTTATTTACCCAGTTGTTTCATATTTTCTGTAAAATTGCATATTCACATCGCCTTTTTTAAGTTTACTAACTTATACGAATATGTTGATGAAGGATAATTTAAACGAAAACAATTTCCAACTCAAAGCCTGAGGCCTGAATATTAAAAGTTGAAATCGATGTCATTTAATAGCTTGAAATTTTGAGCTTAACATTTGTCACAGACTTTCACTGAGTATTTGTTTGGTTACGCAAACTCAAAGGAGCATGATATTACGAGTATGTTCAAGTATAAGTCAGTAATGTTGACGAGTTTAAATATTAATTTACGAATAAAAAACTGATTTTTGATAAATTTGTATTTCTTACTTAAGTAACTTTTTATAATGTCTTACAGTAATAACATAGTAACTTACTATGTTATAACTTGATGATTTTCTAAGGATTATAAAATTCACGGTATTCTCGAATTTATATTAAGCTTGCAATACTTATTTAATCAAGTTATATAAATCTTAATCCAATCAAATAAGTAGGCTTTAGTAAAAATATTCCATAAATTGTTTTGCTCTTTCTGTAAAGAAATATCGTAGACTCTACTATTTAGACTTTCTTAGAGACTTGAAGTCAGGAGTGGATCGCTAGTCCCTTGAATCATATTCATGATTATCACCAACCTAATTTAATCTACCACAGGACACAGGTCCTCCAAATGGAGGAATTTTCATTAATCGCCATGCATGCTTGGCAGGCAGAATGGCGATCAAAGTTTGGCCTAGAGAAATAGCCTGCGGTGGTAGGCTTCGTAAGAGGCCGCCTGGATGCTACCACCCTCCTGCCGGAGTCCAGCGCCAAACAGTTTTTCTGTGTTCCGCTGGTGTGTGGGAGAACCAGTGCTTTTGGGTAAGCTCGCTCCATCTTAGGCTTCTTCTTAACTGTATAGTTAAGTATGAAGTCAAGAGCAAGCCCATAAAGTATAAAAATAAAAACCTGATAAGCCCTCTTCTGAAGGTACTCCTTCATTCACTTCTTACTATTGAATAATAATTTGTTATTATAATAATTCGTTCTATTTAAAATCACTTAACTCTTAAAAGTGATCACTGAAGCTTAGAATTAATTCGATTTAAATAGAGGCAACCAGCTGGCTTTGTAAAGTGTAGTCGCTCTTCCGCTTCCGATGAAACAGATGAACATCCGCGTTTGTTTCGCAAACCTCAATTGTTTTTAACTCTGATAAATATTAATGAAACGGAATAATAAATACAGTTTATTGAACAAGATGCGCTAGAGGAATAAACATTATTTTGAAAGAGCCACGAGATACAATTATACATTTTGCCATGTGAGTCATCCACAGCACATCCAGACCAGTAAAAAGCTGAGTATTTGATTTGATTGGGCTGAATGCGTTTTAAAGCGAAACACCACGCTACCATGTCAATATCTAAAAGAAAAGAGCATTATTGCATCTTTAACTGGTAGAAAATAGAGAAGTTTCTTAATTCGACGTGAATTTCAAAGTGTCGTGTTCAACCAAAATAGAAAATCCAAACCTACATTAGAAAAGTCGGGTAAGTACAAATTTTTATCAAAAATTTTAAATGAAAACAATGATTAATAAATCAATACAACTAACCTATTTTAAGTCGGTGCCAAAAAGCAACCATTGACGATCATCGTAACTTAATCAAAATTGCTTTTAAACCAAAAATTTCTTTGTTATAAAGTTTTTCAATCGGTTTTCCCCAAAAAGTTGCGTAACGAACCAATTTTATATTAATTGGACTGGTTTCGATTCTGGTTGAAGTAACAACGTTACACTTTGTAACTCGTATCACTGTCCTAAGCTTGTCAACACGGCGACCCTTTCACGGTTAGCCGTCCCATCGTTAGCCCAGCGCTCTGAAACTACGGCTCAATAAAATCATTTGAAGCAAGGGATCGAAGTGAAACGTTCCAGTTCGTTTGAATATCGAAAGGTTCCTTTATGTAGCAATTTTATTTACTTTGTCAATACATGACTGCTTGTTGTTTGTTTTCTGTTAAATCTCTCATACCTTTGTTTGTTGTAGTTGGCGAATGTGCTTTGATAACGGCTGTTTGTACTTTAACAAGGATTGTTAGTCAAACAACAGTATAAAAGTAAAGCAAAGTAAAGTAACAGCCTATAATCATCCCACTGCAAGGAAAAGGCCTCCGTCATTTAATTCAAGTTAGCACAGCAATGATGGGTGTACTGGCATAATCACCACGCTTGCCAAATGCGGGTTGGTGATCACAAACCCGAGCAACGTTCGAAAATTTGAAACTTTTTGTTGTCCGACCCGGGATTCGAACCTGGGACCCCGAGATCTTGGCCCGTTATGTAAACCACTAGACCAACAACAGTATGCTTTAATTTATTTTACAAAAAAATAATATATTTCATATTTTATGACCTTGGAAGTTATTGAGAAATTCAAACAAAACCTTTTTGTCGATAATCATAATAACTCTTATTATTTGAAAAATTGACAAATCCTGCCTTTGTATGCCTTGTCTGCTGACTACGATTAGAGGAATGACTGTTGGGTAGAGTCTAGAGATAAACAGGTGTAATATTTTTAATAACTTTTATCTAACTGTAAATAATTTTATTACTACTGATCTATGTAATGTTGATGAAGCTATCGTTTTAAGCGACGAGACCGCTTGATTGTGAATTTTTCTCTGGTTTGGAACATTTTGTCTTCTTTAATTACAAGAACTTTCCTTTTATTATTTTATCATTCATAAACCTTTGTAGCACCTTGTAAGGTGTTATTTAATATTTAAACGTTAATAGCATACCACATTTCATTGGCAGCTATTTAAGGAAATATATTAAGAGTAAGAAGCTTACGGAAACTCATTTGAGTAAAATACATTTTAAGCGATTTAAGAAGATAATTGTGTTTCTCCTACCGCTTGTAGGCTTACTCGGGGAAGGTCGGAAACAAAAGTTCAAAAATGTTGATTGCATGTCTGAACTCTGAACAAAATCAAGGGACAGTTTTATGCGGTTACTGTTAGCCCATGGTCAACTTAATAACATGGATGCTAAAAAGTACAAAAAACAAGCAACTACATATATATCCAACCAGAGCGTGGTTAGGTACATTTTAGATTAACCCGTAGTTCAAGCCACGAGAGTTTATTTATTATTTTTGTTGCTTTAATCATTTTACTAACAAACTGAAATATTAATAGACGTAATAAGAAAATCATTGTTATAAAGCACAAAGGATCTACAAACCCAGCGATTCGGTCTTAATCCAATTTAATGATAATTTCCTTGCTAAATGTGTTTCGTCTATCAAAAGTGGAATTTCAAACGAAGGACTTTTTTTAGTATTATGACAATACATGGTTGACACAAATACAGTATATTTATATACCTAGCACAACTTTTAATAATAAAATCCAACCTAAGGCAAATTAGTTATTATCAACATAATGATAATATGACAATCTTAGGTTTGGAAAGTTAGGTTAGAAAGAAGATATTCTTTTCACAGGACAATAATATTTATTAATGGAAAATATTTTTGTCAAGCTCTCTGGATTCGAATCTTTGTATACTAACAGTCAAGTTTTTTAAAAGTTATTTCTTATATAAATTTTTCCTTTTTTATTTGAATAAAGTGTACGAAGATGAATAATAATTATAATGTGCATGGGCGTGAGTTGCTGGAACTACTAAAGGTAGTTAAAAAGGCTTCATTGTCTAGGGCGTCTACCAATTCACCAAACACTGGGTGTTGTTTTTTTTTTAAATAATAATTGCCAAGAAATAAAATATAGACCAAATATAACCCTACTGGGTACTTGTTAACCGGTTAAAATCCTATCCTACTATTTAAATTATAAATCTTTGTGTCTTGGTAGATAAAGGGCCAGAACAGTCGGCCGTCAAGCGGCAGGTGGTGGATTCAAATCCAGTCTAAAGCAGTCAACATTTTTATTCAAAGAATCATAGTCCTAGGTGTGATCCACAACATAATCACGAGACTCCTATGCTTTGTTTTATGATCGTGACCTAAAAACCGTAGATTAGTCAATTAACTTAACATTATATTCGAAGAGCCCGCACCGTCTAACTTACGTATAATAGCTCTAAGCGCTAAAGTTTGATTGTTGAAGCAAAAAGGAGGTTAAGCACGCATCCAACACTTAGAAGGAAATTGAATTTGAGCACGTTCAACACCGAGACTTTTAATTGTATATTTACAATTGCGGCTCTGCCAGCGTGAACTATATGTTTTATTGCGTGGATAAATCCTATGCCCTTCAGTGGGATACCAAGTAACCTATGTTACTTCTAATACCTCCAAAATATGTGCACAAAGTTTGATGGTGATCGGTTAAGTAGTTTTCGCGTGAAAGCGTAAGAAACAAACTTACACTCACATTTTTAATATTATATTAATATAAGTATTAGGGATTGATGGTTTTACGTCGAGCGAATAAACAAAACAAGGTTGAATTAACATTTCTGAATGTGAACCGCAACTAATGACGTACCAAAACTCTACTAAGTAAGATAGCCGCTAATTTGTCGATACGATGACCATCATGATTTTTATTCGTCTTCACGCGCTTCGCATCGATTTGTTTACGTAAATCATTCGACCAATGATCGTCTGAGGAATCTAATTAACGAGTTGATCACTCAATGTTATGTAAATATTGAGTTGGAAAAATTACATGGACTTCTGAGATACGATTTTTTCACGATTTGAAATTTTGTGCGTACTGATGACATTATTTATATAAAATATTCGATTCTTGGAAGACATATTCCGTTGAATTTCTCCAGTAACTTATTATTATTTTTTGTCGTCACATCATTCAGGGCTATAAAGAGGAAGGATTTGTATTTATATTTGTATGTTTGGAGTAAATTACCTCAAAAACTAGTGGACTGATTGAGATATAAAATGGTATGAAGTTCGGAACCTGAAAATTAATACCAAAAAGAAGTTATATTCCCGATTTCAGACCATCAATTGTGGAGTTTGAAAGGGGAAAGAAAGTGTGCATGGAGAATCAATACTTTTTTTATTTTTTTATTAAAATATCGATTGTAGTGATCTCTAAGGAGAGCAATAACTATAATCGGAAACGTGATAGAACCGGGACTCATGCGACTCAAGGACTGCGACATAGCCGTTTTGCGCACGGACGGAGTCACGGGCGTAGAGCTAGTGTATTATGAAGTGCCAGAGCAGAACTTAGGGTTCACATGCGAGATGGTAAAACCTATAAGAATTTCTCCGTAAAATTTTTGCTGAATCCGATTACATTATTATATTAGGGTTTTGTAAATTTGAACCTTTGCATGTCATGTTACGACTGCAAAGCAATAGTTTGACTTTATTTTCAATAACCATATTGAAAAGAAGCAAAGTACATTTATTTGTAAATTAAAACTTTTCATTTTGTTGTTTTAAATTCGAATTAGTCGCTAACGCTAAAAGCGGCCGCTTTTAGCAATAACGTACAATACGAAAGAATGCCAGAATGAAAAGCAGTTAACAGTGATTCAATAAATAATGGAGGGCATTTGCTAAAATGAAACAGTTTTGTAAGAATTGATTTTGTTTAGAAGTAATAAAATTAAATCAATTGGGGGCAGCGCTTAGCTCTAGTAGTCGCCTTAAAAAATATAAACCTTTGTTCCTTAGTCGCTCTAGTGCCACGTCACTAAGTCCTGCCCTTCGTGGCAAAGTAGGAAAAATCCTCTTCGGATATACGACCATTAAAATTATATCTGACGCGTTATGACATAGATGAACGATATGAAATACCATAAAAATGTTCTACTTCCGATGTGAAAAGAGGTCACATGGCTAACTGATTTGATTTTGATAAATTCTGATGAAACATGACCGCTGACGTTGACAGGACAAAAATATAACCGTTTGTAAATAAATGTGATTATGATAGGGGTACTAACACATTTTGAATTATTTTTATAATTTTTATCAGTTTTACAACAGTGTTTCAGTTTGAGGTTTAATATAAACTGAAGTAGGTATACAATGTGATAATTTGTTTAAAGGTAATCTGCTAATGATAATAAGTGGTCAAGGGCACCGTTTTTCAGATAGACAAGTATTAAAACGACAATTATGTAAAAATAAAAATAGCTTTTGTTAAGTTTACATTTAAATTTTCACCTGAAATAGTACAGAAAATGTTTTTTTTTATAAAACTAAATTATATTTTAAACAAATAAAATTTGATTCACTACAACGGCATAGTAGAAAATACATGATGAAATTAAATTTAATAAAAATTACAATGGCACAGCATAAAATACTTAGGTACTGATTATAAATTAAAAATTAAAGAGTATATTCCATTTCACTAAATAAATGTACCTACCAAAATTGAATCAAAGCAGTTCCAATAGGTACAAATGAAGACCTAAATTCGTATAATGATAGCGTACTCAACGGTTACATCTTCTGAATGGCGGCTGTCGGCCATTCAAGCGCCATTCACGCATTCTGCATTCAAAATACGTAGGCAGTCGTAATAAAATATTACTTAGGACACCGTCTTCACAATTTAACATGATTTGCGGGTTGCCTTGTCACCATACAAAATTTATTATTCTGCTTCAAATATTTTTGAAATACTTACTTACAAACACACTTCCCATCTTTTCTGCAATAACCTCCAATAATTTGGTAATTTTAATAGATTAAATGGAATAAGTATTGTACATCGTGTAATATTATATTTTAAACGAATTTTGTGACGAAGTTTACAATTACAGTATGCCATTATATCTTTATATATAAAAATGAATCCCTATTTCCCTTGGTCATCGCATCACGCGTGAACGGCTGGACCGATTTCGCTAATTATTTTTTTGTTTTGTTTGTTATTGTCAGGAAAATGTTCTTATGAAAGAAAAGATAAGAAAATAGCGCGGAAAATTAGAAAATTTAAGAAAATTTAATCACCATACTAAATTATTTGTTATGTACCCTTATCGCTATTGACCATTTAAACTTTTTTAATGTAGGTATGGCGTTTGACATACCATTGACAGAATGCGTGCTGCTGATAATATCGTCAAGTAGTAAAAAAAACTTAATTATGCACATGGCCAGTAATATATCGCCTGGTACCTACAATGTCGGAATACCAAAAAACTATTTATATACCCGCCAGAAAAAAACAACAAAGAATGTTGTATATCATAAAGCAAAATAATAATAAACTAGGGTAATTTTTTTTTTATTAAACCATTTCGTAATCAATATTCATAGTTAAGACAGGACAACGTCTGTCGGGTCCGCTAGTTATCAATAAAAAGGTAACCTATTAATTAAGTTAAAATAAATTTGGTAGCACAGAAATATCTTTTGAAATGAATTGAGTTAAAAAAAAATACTCGTACCTAATTTCATGTGTTCCCCATGTTTAATGCCGTTCTCAACGATAAGAGGCTGTGGAAAAATTCGAAGTAAACTTTCACCAAAATGCCATTCATAACCTTTTTATATCACGAAAATGGCACGTAGGCGTCTAACGCGGGAAGAAGTAATTACACATTGTTTTAAAACTTCCCAAACTGAGCAGCTGGTTGGTAGCGTACGTAAACCATGTTTTGATTACTTTTATTTAGGGCGGACGGCATAATCGCTCATCTTCAAATATCCAAAAGGGGAAGCACAAGCAAGTATAAGCAACTAAAACAAGCAATGAGATGAGATAACAAACAAATGAACGCCGTCAAAAAGATGTTTCAGTCATACTCGTACCTTGATCGGGAACGCAGTGAACGTTATGAACCGAAATGTGAATTGTTACAACAAACATGCTTTTGGTGGCGCGAGAAAATAAACGCACAAATTACCGTTTTGTTCTCGTTCTATTTCGAACCGGTGGCGATTTCCGTTGCTGTCCAGGAAACTGCCAGTCAAAGCATGTGCCCGAGAAGCGATTGTTTCATAACAAAACGCCGATGTACATTATTATGTCCTCACAATCGTTAAAGTTTCCACACACGTATTCGACAGCAACTGTTTTGTATAACACTGAACTAGATACAGCACGTCTTAAATATTAACAAAGTTATAGTGATTGTTTACTTTTAATATCTATTAATTTTAAGATAATTTCACAAGAACATTAATAAAGTTCAGAGAATCGGAAAGTCTCTTAGCAAATGTTTCGAAGTGACATCGATGTTATTTACGCGACGCAAGCGTTCGGGAGCAGAGCTGGAAATATTAACGTCCGACCGCTCTCGTGGCTGAGCGCCGACTGTCACGGCTCGTTTTCAGTCTCTCCCTGAAAGGAGCACATGGTGTAGCCTTTTTCTTCATGAGAGGTCAATAAACTTAGGGATGAAAGCCGTCGCAATGAGTGCTACCCACCGCAGCTTCCTTTTAAACCCTGATACAATTAGAGCGATTTTAATTGCATTGAAGTCGACATGATTTGGAACGACAATCGATGGGGTGACGTCTATTGGTAATGTTATGTCTATTGAGTTGCCCATTAAATTAGAATCAGTCAGATTATGTGTGAATCCGTCAATGTGTTTGTTGCTGACTAATGTTTAACGCTTTGAACCCCAAGAGACAACGGGTTGGTACGATAACAATTTATTTTAATTGTGTCTGGAATATCCGATCGTCAAAGGTTTAAGGTACATAATTGTTTATCTATAATTGTAAGTTTACGTTTTATCACTTATAATCAAAGTTCCTGACATGTCGCTGTAGGTATTTATACAATGTTTATGCACGTATTTTCCAAATGGATGAAATTAGAATTAAAATTACGAGTTGAATACTTTGAAAAAACAAATTATTCGATGTAAATTGTATTGATTTTTTTTATTATTGTAAATACCTCATAAATTTTTGTTAGCTTTTCCATTAAAAATATTTTTTTTTAAAATAATGAAAATAAAAAGATTATGATTAGGTAGGTAGCGTCTTAGATTCAATTAGAAAGAAAACATTTAAAGAAAGATTAGATTAAGCCCCATCCTAGCAGACATTCTTACCAATTGGCAAACTGTAGCGTGGTGGCTATCAAGTTTGCTATTTGTCTGTCATATAATATTTTAATATCGCTCACTTGTTCTGGAGCCCCGTTGGTCTAGTCCTAGTGGTTTAAATACCGGGCCAAGACCTCGGGGTCCCAGGTTCGATCCCCGGGTCGGGCAACTAAAAGTTTCGAATATTCGAACGTTGCTCGGGTATGTGATCACCAACCCGCATTTGGCAAGCGTGGTGATTATGCCAGTCCCCATCATTGCAGTGGTAACTTGAATTCAATGATGGAGGCCTTTTCCCTGCAGTGGGATGATTATAGGCTGGTACTTTACTTTACTTTACTTATTCTGGAGCATTGGGATGATTGTGAAAGACAGAAGAACCGAGGATACCAACATCCATTTTTGACTTCAGACCGGACTGCAGACGGGTTCCCCAAGCTTATAAAGGTTTAAAATTAGTAAAATATGAACATACACAAGGAACCAGCGTAGTTACATCAATACCTACATCCGTCATTGTACCTACCGAAGAGTTTATTATGTGTTCTCATATTCACACGTTTGATTTTCATCTGTAATTAAACAAAGACCATTATATTCAGCTCGCGTAATAAGCTGTGTGAGCACAGCGAAGTCGGTTAATGAAAATAGGTGTTAATGGTAGAAACGCGTCACGGTTACAGTCCGTCTGGAACAAACAGTCAAAGTACCTACGACGAGAGCACGTTAAGCTTAACACTGGGGTATCTTATGTAGTTGAAAATAGGTGCGATTTTGCAACGAAAATATATGGCCCGATGTGCAACTAGAGTCAGCTGCAAAAGTATGTATACACTTCTGACTAATGTTGACTCTTAATACAACGAAATAAGGTTGGTAAAACGAAAAATTGTTTACATGCATGATGCAAATAAAGGAGTATTGCCAGAAGAAGAGGGATGGCAGCGTCTGCTGGTTGTCGTTGCTCTGCAATTGCAAACTCGACCGCCAAGTATGGCGATTATGGCTAAGTACTGATATAGGCTAGTAAATATGATGACGATGGTGTCAAAACAGGCGCGAAAATCTATTTATCGTATTCTTCTTCTGCTCGTGTAGGTACTGGTGTAGGAGTTTTTCAAAGCCTCCTATTACAGGCATCTGGTATGACTAGTTTTTATGACTTTTATCTTGCGACAGAGGCTGGGTCCAGCGCCTTAACGTGCCATCCGAATATACCACTATAACCACACACACTCTTCAGACCTAAGCCAATTTAAAAAAGTTCGTACTCTTAATTGACTCGACCGGGAATCGAACCACCTGTGTGGTAGGGAAATCACTGCACCAGTTAATCAACCGGGTCGCTATTTTTTTGAAAAAAAAAAACAGAATATGGATTCCTAACCTATTGTTCGGATATATTCGCTTCTCCGATTGCTCTGGTTGTTCATTTTAAGCTATCTCCGTTTATAAAGTTACCATGACGTGAAAACTCGTTTCGGGAAATTCAATTTAGCCCTTAATTAAACGACGAATACCTTATTATTTCTTACGTACAAACGTACTGAGAAAGGTAGAAGAAAACACAAGTAAACAAAACAAAAAGGGTTGCAAACGTCATAGCTGTCGGGAGTTAAGTAAGAGTTCTTCCGGGAACTGCAATGTTTTAATTAGACCGACTTTACTATGGGTTTTTCTTTAGATATAAATATGCCACTCAGAAAGTAAACCTAGAGTTACTTTTATTTGTATACTAAGTGCCCCGTCTTCGAGCGCAAAATCTTAAGAAATAAATGTATGTTCTTACGAACGTAAACAATATTCTCGAGAATGTATTGAGAAGACACTGTAGGTATATTAATCTCTTTGAAGAGCTCTTTCAGCGAGTCACGGGGTCGGAGGCCGTAAATAGCCCGTACAGCACGTTTTTGTAATATAAAAAATTGACTCAATATCTGCCGCTGAGCCCTACAACAGAATTCCGTATGACATTATGCTATGCAAGTAGCTAAAATATACTAATCTTGCCGTTTTAACATCAGTCAATTGTCTTATCTTTCTCACAGCATAAGCATGAGATCTAAGTCTTCCAAACAGCCCCCTAATATGAGCACCTCATCGCAAATGAGAGTCTACAGTTATAGCTAAAAAGGTAGTTGAATCTACAGAGTTTAGTGGTTCATCTTTAACAATTATATGAGTGGCAGCAAACCTTACATTGGCCATGGTAAATTTTACACATTTTGTTATATTAGCATTTAGTAAAAGATTATTTGTTATAAACCAATGTAATAATTTAGAGAGGGTATTGTTAACATCGTCAAATGAAGATTTGCCCCTCTTGGTTTTAAAAATCATTGATGTGTCATCTGCAAACAATACCATCTCACAAAGATTATGTAAATAACAGGGAAGGTCATTTATATAAATTAAAAATATTAGGGGTCTTAATACTGATTCCTGAGGGACACCCATAACAAGGGCCGACCCAGAAGACTCGGCTCCATTTATGCAAACCTTTTGTGTTCTGCCTTTAAGTTAAGAACTTATTAGATCCAAGGAATCATTCGATGCACCATAAGTTTTTTAAGTAAAGTTTCATGGTCTACACAATCTAAGGCCTTTGAAAGGTCACAAAATACACCTATGGCATCTAGCTTATTCTTCGAATAGTGATTGTGGGTAGCACGTTTAATTATTTAGGCTTATTAATTTACAAATATAACACAAACGTTCGTAAAATACCAAAAATAAAGATATTATAAGTAATACTGATATTATAAGACCACAAAATTATAAAACATTCACATACGTGAAAATTCAATATTCCCATACAACTTTCATCCCCCATTACCTTTTTTATTTTACCCTCTTTAGGGTAAAATTTGTACAAACTTAAAATTACGTTTTTTATAAATCTAATCAACAGCCCAAAAATCAATTACAATCTTTTAGCTTTAACTTCCATAGAACCGTTTCAACCCCATTTTCACCCTAGTTTAGCATTAAAAATTAGTCTATGTCCTTTCTCAGGCTTGAGAGTATCTGTGTACCAAATTTCATTTCAATCGGTTCAGTAGATTAAGCGTCAAAGCGTGACAGACATACAGATGGAGTTACTTTCTACAATATAATATTAGTGAAGAAGTAATGATGATTACAATAGATCCGTGTTTTAGTATTATATTGTATTTAAAAAAATAATTAATTTAAGTAACGTAATAGAATTAGCCTATCTATTAATGTTCCTATAAATTGCAGTGTCAATAAAAAAATATATTAACTTGTTCTAGTAGGTTAATGGGCTTCACTGTATACGCTAACTTAACAACTTAATCATTTAATTTGATTTGACCTTCAGGAGCAAGGCATTACTTAACTAGGGTAACGATAACGATCGCCACATCATTTTCCGTTTGGTCACTCAACAATTGCTTAGATTACGTTAAAATTACATGCTTGCTGTCATGATTAAGCTATAAATCACAATAACATTAGCTATATGAGAACAAGGTGTTTTAAAGCAAGGTGATAGTTGTATGCTATGCTAAAAGCAATTTATACTGTAATACGTTTATTGTATTGTTAAGTAAGTGGTATTACAAGCCCAAGCCACTCTGTTAAGGTGGCGTAGTTTTGAAAGGCAGCGTTTTTGAGTTTTTAAAACCCATCTGAGAACTAGAAAACAGCGTTTTAAAGTTTGAAAAATAAAACAATTGTTGAGCATCTAAGTCTATCACAGTATAGTCTAGTCACAGTCGTTATCGGTTACACGATTTGATTAACTTGACTTGATAGAAAAAATCACAAACCTACATCTCTTCGAAATGTTTTTTCAATTTGACGACTAAACTACGGGTATTTTAACCAAAAATGTTATGCTTGCTTAAAGCTACTAAATATTTAAAGACATATTTGCTGAGTTAGAATTCATAAAATTATTACTATGTTTAAATAACTACAAAATACGTAAGAACGGCGGCTCGTCAGGCCCTTACTGTTGCGCGCTGGCGCTTACGGTGCGCATAGGCGCTCCGTAATAGGCGATCGATGAATATCGATCCATAAATCCCGAACTACCGACCCTTAACATGCAACTACAATGGTAAAATCAATAATGAATATCAACATTTAGAAAAATTTCCATAGCAATTCAAGCTCAGGTATGAAATAGATAGATATTTAGATACTCTTTATTGCATACAAAAACAATATTAAAAAAAGTATCAAAAGTTTCACACTTCCAGCAGCTTTTTTGCTAGAATCTCTCTTCTACACAACCTTCAGGTAGAGAACACACAAAAATAGATTGAGAGGAAAAAGCAGAGAAAAGTTGCGAAAATATAAATACTACTAAGAAGCTGTTAACTTAGTTGTTACATGGTGTTGGTTAAATTACCCAGTATGTATGATTACGAATGTTTGATATTTAAATAAAAGGAATTTGGGGGCCATATTTAGAGTATGAACGTATGATAATCTTGCTCCCAATCCTTCATCAGAGAACAGCTGCACTAGTTGAAATCATGTTTGTCAGACAGCTAGACCGTCAAAATTAGTAGAATAAGGGTATTATGCGGGTGAAAGCGACACAGAAGAAGCTTTGGGGTGCTTTGATTGATTAAAACTGTACGATCTAAGAAGTTTAAATCCTTACCTATATACAAATACTAATCTTTATTTATATTATAAATGCGAAAGAAATTCTGTCTAACGTTAACTATCTAATGGACAAGCTGACAGACTGTCTATCTGTCTTTTTGTCCGTTAACTTGATGATTACTAAATTACTAGATTTTAGAGGAGAGCAACGTTTCAATAAATTATTTCGTAGAAATAAATTATTCTACTTAATTATGTACTAAGTACAATTTACGAGTATTTTCCGGAAATCATCACGATAAATTAGCTCAAAAATACAGAAGTTTGTACACTATCTTATCAGTATATAAACTTGAAAAATTTTGTCTCAGGCGGGACTCGAACCCGCATCTCCTCGCATCCTCCTCGGGTTCGAGTCCCGCCTGAGACAAAATTTTTCAAGTTTATATATTGATATTATAAGTGCAATTAAGTTGCTAAAATATCAAATAAAATTTGTACTATCTTATTTCTTAAACTGCCTCTAAAATGGGGTCTGGTCCAAAATTATTGTTAGTTATTAGTTTTATTCAGTCAGTTCTTTCGTGATTATGGCGCTTGCAACAGTGCCGAAAAATCGAAATTTATAAAGTAACTGGTAGAGCGTTGCTCTACGCCACTTTCTTTTTCAATTTAATAGTAGTTATATTGACTTCCAAAGCTATTGCATTGTCAATTGGGAACATTTTGATTCCCGCCGTACTTGTTGTCAGCTCTGTGATTGGCTAAAATCTCATGAAGATGGCACCGGATGCGCCAGCAGCCAATCACACGCGCTCTAGTAATGTTTGATTTTTCGTTGCCATAGAGACCGAAAATAACCCGCTCATGAACCGCTCACTATAAAATTTGCTGAAAATATTTCATCTATAAATTCATCGAAAATACCGCATTTTATGAAGAATTCACGAAAGGTGCCACAGAGAGAAAGACGAGATACAGAAAGCAGGCGAATCCGGACTGTTACGCAGGTTGGTGGGCTTTCATTACTTGTACCTAATTGATAGTGTCTTGTTTTGGAAGTCAATACTAATTTCCTTGTTTATATCTTAGTTTTTTCGACATTACATAATAAATTCTTTTATCCGCCTCACAACGTATCTTTGGTTGTGATACCGCCCCGCTAGTACATGGTGTAGCTATTTACACGCGCCACCATTAATTTTTACTTCGAGCCGGATATAGGTATATCCGCTTTTCCATATTAGTTCTCATTTTCGCTGCTTACTTATTATTTGGTAAGTACGCAACCGCACCGCACCGCTATATTGCATTTTCGGAAGTTTTCCTCTTTATTTCAATTTAATATCTTAACAATTTTCGCATATTTACCCCGCTCAATCTGCAACTATTAACATGGAAAACACTAAACTATTATCCAAATTAAAAATTCTTAATTAATAAAAGTTTTTTGTTATATTTATTAACGACCTAGCCCAGAAACTGTCATGTCCATGCCTGCTGTACGCTGATGATCTCAAGGTATTTAATGTAATTAAAACAGAATCCGATTGTGCTGCCTTGCAGCATGATATTAATATAATATCCAACTGGTGCAAAATAAATCATATGTTTTTAAATATCAGTAAATGCTTTGTCATCATATTCACGAATAAAAAGCTATACAAGATAACACATCAGTATACAATTGAGGGTCGGGAAATTCTATATAAATCAGTGGCGAAGGATTTGGGCGTGGTGTTTGACGAAAAGATGACTTTCCGTAATCATTACGACCAAATTGTTGCTAGGGCATATCAGGTGATGGGATTTATTTCTAGATCGTCTGTAGGATTTAGCAAGCCCTCTAGTTTCATCTACCTCTTTAATACTCTCGTCAGAACAGTTTTAGAGTATGGCTCAGTTATTTGGTCACCCTGCTACCAAGTTCACTCGGACACCATTGAAAGGGTCCAAAGAAAGGCCCTTAAAATCGTTGCCTTCAGATTCGGCTATGGACGTAGGCTCTCTTCGTACGAGGCTCGACTGACGAAATTCAATATTGAAACCTTAAGTTTTCGCCGTCAACAACAGAATCTACTTTACCTGCACAAAATTGTACACGCACATATTGACTCCCCTCACCTATTGTCGCTCATCCAATTTAACATCAGACCCAATCCCAGGCAACCTCGTGCTTTCCAACTCCAAGTGTACAAAAACAACACTTCCTTCTATAATCCCATCGTGCGTATGTGTAGGCTATATAATGACTTGACGTTTCGCGGTGACAATGAATTAGATATCTTTGAACATAACCGGAACAAATTTCGGCGACAAATGAAAACTGTACTTGCGTCGTCAACGCGCTTCAGTAGAAACACTCCCCGTCGTCCAACCTGACTGTATTTATCTTATAATTGTATGTGCTGAATCTCTTTTTTCATGATTTTGATTTTGTATTTTTTTAACTTTTACTTTTACTTTTGCTTAAGTTAATGGTGTCTGCTTGTTAGTGGTGTTACACTACGTGATACTCATAATTTTGCCATGTAGTGTGTATACATTTAGGTTGTCAATCTAGTTCTAAGTTACTAACCTGAAAGTATTTACCTAACCCATGATTGTCAACTGTGGTATATGCCTAACAGAATAAAAAAAAAAAAAAAGGAAATCATAGTATGTAGGGTACATAAATTGTATGATTTATCCAAGAATATCTCTACATTTGACTCGCGTTCAAATCACAGGTTTTTGCAAGACTCTGGAAGCATAAATGAGTTAATTACAAAGTTTGAGTCAATAATAGATGAGATAAATGAGGTACATTTAGAAATCGATGCCGATTATGTCGTGAATTATAGTAGCTTAAACGCCTTTGAAGATTTATATTCAAGCGTTAAGTATGTCCGAAATGAAATACTGAATTCGACACCGCCTAGTAATAATAACTTACAGAATGCTCATATTAAACTTCCACCTTCCTTTGATGGCAAAGCTGAAAATTGGCCTATTTTTTATGAGATTTTCCGTAGTAACGTACATTCTAATGCGCAGTTGACGGACTCGCAGCGTGTGCAATATCTAATTTTTTAAAGTTGAGACAGAAACTGTCAACACTGGTATTCTTAGGTTCTTTTAGAGTAAAGTTACTGTAGTGCAAAAACAAAATAAGAAACCTTTCACCTAAGAAAATAATGTAACATGGCAAAGCAAATATACACGTGGACAACCACCTCTCACAGCATTGCTTTGATCCCAACATAAATGGCTGTTTAAAGCATGTATTTCTATGGAATCAGAAACGTAAGAACCTTACTTTCTTGGAAGTAATTTTATATTAAAAATAACAAATCCTGAATCATTTTGCAAAAAGGAGAAGGTTTTCAATTCAATGAATATACATTTCTCCTATTTACTTTATTTATGATTTCGCATTAAATTTATTAGAATGTGCAAACTCAAAATTGTACTTAATGTTAAACGACACAAAGTTTAAAACTCTTTTTTAAGAAATATTTTGCTAGTGTGAATTAAAAAAAAACCCTTGAATAAAAACTTTGACTGCCTAAGGAGGGAATCGTCCCCACAACCTTCCACTTAACGGGCGATTGCTCTAACCATTTAGCTACTCAAAAATATATATTTTTTTCAGATTTAACATAATATTACGTGTCTATTTATTATTGAAAGTGAACCACTACTGATTAACCAAATGGCGTAAAACTGACTGAAAAAGGGAAAGAGTAGGTAACATTAATAAATTGAGGTATGTAATCATTGTAATGCGATAAACTTTTATCGTGTGGTATTTTAAGATTTTTATAAATAAATCCACATATACACGTAAAGTTGTTGCAGACTGAGCTCAATCAAATGTAAATATTTTTTTTTTTATATGTCTTAGTTCCGCAAAAAAAGTATATACAATCGAGATTTCTACTGCAAAATTGCATACGAAATCTTAAACGACTCATTTTACAGCATTTATGTGGGTGGCGAAGCTTGAATGGCAATCGTAAACTCACGGTGCTTTGGCGCCATCAATGCATAAGTACCCATTTCTTTACATTGTAAAGGTCGCTTATGGTTCCATCTCAAAAATTGCTTTATCGGTAACTTGACATTTTATGTATTTTAAAAACCTCATTACAGAATGTCATTATGGTTTTGGATAAGAAAGGAAAATCAAATTGTCGTGAGGGCTATAAATGAGACTTTCAATATCCAATGAAAGTCAATGTACCGTTTTCAATAGATAATGCTGCTATGAAGGCACATTAACACGATCGAAAGAATGCCCTGACTAATGAAACGACATACGTTTAGGGGCAGAATTGAAATACTTAGGTACGCGCGTAGTCTTAAAACAAATCAAATCTTATAGCTTCCATAGTGTCTTTAACGTTGCTTCGAATTCTGAACTGTGTATCATAATTGCTATCCGTTTCAAATCTTTAGTACATAAATAAAATATGTCCAGAAAAAATACTATTTGTTACTTTGAAGTTCAAAGGGCTTTTTAAACTCCCAACACTTATACTAATAAATAAAATATTCCGCTCCACTGTACTTTGCTTTTTTCTTAAGACCAAAAACCTTTGATATCTCAGAAATAAAGTCTAACATAAGAACTTATTAATTGGACGTAAATATCATGTCAATAAGTTAAAATTAGGATCCAAAAATCATTCGCAGTATAACAGTACCCGTCATTTCCTTGGCGAATATCCATAGAAATCTCGAGTTCCGCTGACGTGCGTCGCTTAATAAGCCTACTTTAATATGCGGCGAGCGTGTGGACGCCCTTTTATGTCCGTTAGGGCTGACAAAAACAAAGATAATTGAATATGAACTAAAGTTTAGTCAATTCATCACAATTAAGGGAGAAACAGATGCTGAATTCAAAGCGTTTTAACAACATTGATTTGACCGTCGTCTGTCTAGACGCATTTAAAAACTGTCGTTGTGGCCATTTGATAAATCAACCTCAGACTTTTGTGTTTACAATTTTATATTATACTTGATTTTATTTACCGATTGTGTTCGACTACACGGAACGGAGGGCGACTAATATCTCTTTAGACTGATGAACGCTACTTATTATAAAGATGTTTCAAGAGCGCGAGCTCATGCTCAGCACACAAGAAAAAAAGGTTAAACGGATAAAATAAATAGTTTTTAGGTGTTTACCTAAAAATTAGGAGTATCTTAGCGACAAACCTCATGTGAAGAATAAACGAAATGTTTATATTCAAAGATTTAAATAATACGAGTACTTAGTGGTGGTGGTAGCCCTAGCTGGTCAGTCGGGGCAGTTGGGGAATTCGCAATAATGTTCGCTAATCGGTTTCGGATGCTAATGACGGCTGTCAGACAGACTGACGGTGTATGACCTTACACTATTTGGACGTGGTCTAATATGTTTTAGCTCATAAACATTGAGTTGGAAACAGATTTGGTTAACAAGAAATATACGAGTATATATGTGGGATTGATTTCTGAACGACATGATTAGAAAGGTGATTGGACGAATGAATGATGGCTGTACGGTTTTTGAACGCAAAACGAGTGATTGAGATCGAGAGGTGTATGAGTGGGAGGGATGACTGGATACATTTTTAGATTGGAAATGGCGGTGTAAAGAGTACGACGACGCAAGTTACGAGGTCTTTAAGAAATAAACGTGCCTGTGTTACCCGAGATTTTCATTTGTGATTCCAGCCCTTGTTCCCCACATCTTTTGGGGGCTCGTCCGGGATCAAGGGTTTGGGGATCGCGGTGGATCGATCGGCGTGGTTTTATGCAAGTACGTGGTAGACAACGGCGTGCACTGAGGAGTTAACGAGGACAACCAACAAGACGACGACGACGACGACGATAGGTACTACAACGATGCCCAAGGACAAGGACAGGCGTGGCAGCAGGCAGCTAGATCTTAATGATGATTACGACGACGAAAAATGCCTACGACGTGGCGGCGGTTTGTTGCACCTGGCCGATGAACGGGTACCTAAATTAAGCGGGACAGACAGTAATTGTACACAATATCATCGTGGATCTAAGATTTTGAGGATACTTAATGAAAGGAATGTCTGAGGACAGACATTGCGCAGGATGGCCGAATGTGGGATTGATTTCTGAACGACATGATTAGAAAGGTGATTGGACGAATGAATGATGGCTGTACGGTTTTTGAACGCAAAACGAGTGATTGAGATCGAGAGGTGTATGAGTGGGAGGGATGACTGGATACATTTTTAGATTGGAAATGGCGGTGTAAAGAGTACGACGACGCAAGTTACGAGGTCTTTAAGAAATAAACGTGCCTGTGTTACCCGAGATTTTCATTTGTGATTCCAGCCCTTGTTCCCCACATATTTTGGGGGCTCGTCCGGGATCAAGGGTTCGGGGATCGCGGTGGATCGATAGGCGTGGTTTTATGCAAGTACGTGGTAGACAACGGCGTGCACTGAGGAGTTAACGAGGACAACCAACAAGACGACGACGACGACGACGATAGGTACTACAACGATGCCCAAGGACAAGGACAGGCGTGGCAGCAGGCAGCCAGATCTTAATGATGATTACGACGACGAAAAATGCCTACGACGTGGCGGCGGTTTGTTGCACCTGGCCGATGAACTGGTACCTTAATTCAGCGGGACAGACAGTATTTGTACACAGTATCATCGTGGATCTAAGATTTTGAGGATACTTAATGAAAGGAATGTCTGAGGACAGACATTGCGCAGGATGGCCGAATGTGGGATTGATTTCTGAACGACATGATTAGAAAGGTGATTGGACGAATGAATGATGGCTGTACGGTTTTTGAACGCAAAACGAGTGATTGAGATCGAGAGGTGTATGAGTGGGAGGGATGACAGGATACATTTTTAGATTGGAAATTAAATGGCGATGTAAAGAGTACGACGATGCAAGTTACGAGGTCTTTAAGAAATAACGTGCCTGTGTTACCCGAGAAGATTTTCATTTGTGGTTCCAGCCCTTGTTCCCCCACATATATGATCTTAAACGGAATATTAGGTACTTATTTTGTAGACAAGTTTTTATTGCCACCCGAACACAGATCTTCTTTATATCGTAAAAGCGCCTCCTGGGGCCTATTTGTAGAAATAATGATGATTTTACTGATTTCTTATCGTAGCAGTTTAATATTAGGTAAATGAAATAACGTAGGTAATAAGAATTTTTTTAATGAGATGAAGATAATAAATTAATTTTATTGAAATTGTTGTGTTTGAACACAATAATCATCTCTTCACAGAAAGTAAAATGTTAACCATTACTGTAAGATCAGTATTTAAACTTGTAAGATCCTCAACATAAGTTTTATGACCGTAAATATAGTATGATCAACATATACATTTTCCTGTAACTCATTGTAGCATTGCAAACAACATTGTGCTTCATTATTTACAAGACATAGATAAAAAATAAGGACTCGACACAGAGTCATATACAAAAATACTTCAAAATGTCTGCGATATCTGATTGTGAACAACCGTTTCATTTCTGTCATGAAGGGAATTCACCCTTACGGACATGACAATTAGGTTGAATGCATTTGAGTTGAATGCTAATGAGTTAAACGCCCCGTTGGTCTAGTGGTTAAAATCCCAAGCTAAGATCTTGGGGTCCCGGGTTCGATCTCCGGGTCAGGCTACAAAAATGTTTCGAATTTTCGAACATTGCTCGGGTTTGTGATCACCAACCCACATTTGGTAAGTGTGGTGATTATTGCTGAACCCATCATTGCTATGGTAACTTGAATTCAATGATGGAGGCCTTTACCCTGTAGTGGGATGATTATAGGCCGTTGCTACTTACCTACTATTTGTGAGTTGAAAGATCACGGAAATGATCTAGTGGTCCTCATTCTTCTACATTTTTTGGTCGCTGACTATGTACCTATCTAGTTTTTCATTTTAAATCTATGTCACAAGAACAAAAATAATATAAAATGATAAATAATAAAAGAAAATGAGCAGGTGCAAGTTTATAGCCAATCGAAAAGAAGATCCATGAATAATGTGTAGCGATTTTAGTGTTCCATCCGATGATTTTTCATTAGAAAACCGGTTTTTTACGATACTCATATCTTACCGAACATTTTGGGCAGTAAAGTTTGGCTGTAAAATGTCGCGTCTGAATTAGCAGTAATTTTAGTACCAAGCCTTGTTCTAAAGTGCTGTTATATTACGTTTTATGCACCATATGTTCGTACTGAACCTAACAAGAGGTTTTGGTTCGCACTGAAAAGATTATATAGTAAATAAATAAAGTTAAACATTGCATTACTTTTATATTAAGGTTAGGTGTCCTTCATTTAAACATTTCAATAATTTCAGGGCTCCAAGTAGATTCTATATCTAATATTACCACAGCGACACGATAAAAAATAAGTGGACAGCATCACATAATAATATATTGAACCAAATACCAAAGTCAGTAGGGAACTGTTAAACTTGTTTAATGGAAATCAAATATAATGGAGGTACCACCAACACTCAGACCCGAGAAAACATAAAAAAGTGTTTTTTACATTATATGGATCGAACTTGGGACTTTAGAGTTGGCGACACCTTAAAAACTGGTGTGCCATTCCACCATGAAAGTTTTCACTTGAGGTAATTACTTACATACACTTCGCCAGGCAAGTGACTGTTACGGGTTTAATACAAATCTATAGCAAAGCAAGTAGAGGTTACCGGGCAGCCCCTATTTGCTTGCAGAGCCAAGAAGCAAGTATTTAGAGCAGTTGCCCCGTAAGCGGAAGGATTTTGGATTCAAGTCTTGCTTAAGGCAGTTGGATTTTTTATTGAAGAAATTGTATTTTAAGATAAAGGCCTGTTAATTATTAACTCATTGTCTTTTTTGTAGCAATTTCTAACCGAAATGATTCCTTGATATTAAAACGTAGAAATTGTATAAATGATTTCAGATTGTATTTTGATTATTCAATTGAATTCACAGTTTTTTCTACTTCCTTAGTTTGAAAAGCATTATTAATTTACAGACGACTGCTTGGTCTAGTAGTTAGACCGGAGATGTTACGGATATAATACGGATACATACATAAGTATCCGTATTTAAATTATCCGTAGTCGGTTACGGGCAATTTAACCCGAGATTGAAATTTAAGTAACACCCGATGGTCCATAACTATGATATTTTTTTATTTGTATCGGTTTTCGTTTTACACACGGATATTTATAATTATCTGTTACAGTAACGAAGCTTCAGAACACCGCTGTGTGCGACACGCGGTTGTTCTCTGCTTCATAAATTATTTAAAACATGTTATCTGTTATCTAGTCGCTATATAGGTACTTAACTAGTTTAAGACTAGTTATTAAAACTTGGAAAATAATGGTAATCAGACGAGATCATCTGAATTCATTCTACGAGTCAATGAGAATTAAACTTCATCGCTATCTCTAAATAAATATACCAATATGTGAATTTAATAAACGTATTTTCCATCACAGGAAAGGAGTCGTAGGCTACTGAACTATTTAGCATCTACGACAATAATTAATACTATTGGTTTAGGTTAACTCAAATTATCAACAGGCGCCCACGAGTTTTTGTTAAGTGAGAGGCGTTCTAATACGTAAATATAGAATCTAACTATATTTACGTATTAGAACGCCTCTCACCGTACCCGTGTGTGAAAATAACTAAAAGTTTCTTAATTTCCTGTTAGAATATTGGCATTTGAACAACCTTTCCATGAACTTCGAATAACAGCAAATTGAGTGATGGTTATCTAAGAATATTAGCGTAAGTAACTCTATTCTATTTTTGGTCCTAGGTAGACCGGGAGTAGTTCGATACTCACCTACCCTATTTAGAATTTTTGCATATTCATTCATTCATTGTTTATTTGGGATATGACACTTAACAAAATCGGTGGGAACCGAATTTATGTCTCTTCGTTTACTGTTAATGTTCACGGTATTCAGATAGTTAGGTCATTCTGCTCCTATATTCAACTAACCCCGATATTATTTACTCCGTTAGTGTTTGATGTCCGCAGTGCAAATGTTTTTACTATTTCCCAACTAAAAAGTAAGCACTGATTTGCATATAAAAATGAAAGCAGCTCTAGCTATGTCATGCAGATTCTTGCTAACATATTTATTAATTATGTTTGAGCTTTAAAAAAAACGAGAAATTAGCTCACATGTGTAGTGCTAGTCTAAAATATAATAAACATTCTTGTGTTATAGGCAATCGCCTAGGTATCCTTATTTGCAATTGCCTACCTTCTTACAAGGTCTTCTTGGGCAATCAGCGATCGCTAATAGTCCGTCAGGCAAACATGGCAATTGTAGCAAATTCCTCAATTTAAAGACGATTTAAAGAAGAAGAAAGAGGCACACCATACAGTGAACTGTTAACATATCACGACATAGACTGTATGTCATCATATTTTAGTAAAAATAATGATTTTTACTACAAAATGGACCGACTTTCGTAATCTATCATGCACATCCCGTACAAAAATGACAAAAATGTACATCGAACTATCTAAATTTAAAAATAAGCTCCTAATATCACATACAAATTCAACCTTACGTAACATGTCTTAAAATGAATGCAACCAAGGTATCAGAGCACCCAACGGTTCAGTGGGTTTGGTTAGAATGTGTTTCTGTCACTAATAGTGGAATATCTACTTTTTTCGTTAATCGATACACAGTATGAAATTATAATCACCTTCCAAATTTAATACAACAATCTACGAGACAAATACAAATTAAGTATTTTTTTCTTTTGGTATAGCCCATTACATGATGTCAAGATAAAGCACCTTGAAAATATCTGCCAAAAATCTAAAATGTTTGATACGGCCTCCTTGCAACACTTATTTTACGCGATGCTCATCTTATTCATTCATTACGATACCATTCATAAGTTGTTGATTTTCCCTTTATTCCTTCACAGGCTTTGGATTGTTAAAATTGAAAACTATGTTGCGAAAAATATTTTTGGGTGAAGACTTGTCACTTTTTACTTTAGCTATAAAAAATTTTAAGGTGATAAAAAAGGTGTCCTGTATTAAAGTAACGTGTTATTCTTTCTCTTAATTATTTCGGTATTTCTCAGTACGTACTTACGTATGGTACTTACCTACTTAGTGTAAGTTTCAGAGATGTTCTTTCTTAGCGGAAGCTAACATCATAATATAGGTACTATTATGATGTTATCTGCAAAGCTAAAATTTAGCTAGACCCGTTTAGTGTTCAGAACTTTGCGTGACAAATCAACAAAGAACCCTTATAGTTTGACTATGTCCGTTTGTCTGTCCGTCCGCGGTTAATCTCAGAGATTCATCTCCCTAGAAAGCTGTTGTTTGATTTTAATCACTACGATAGTGTTAAAATACTATATTTAAAAATCCTAATTAAAAAAATATAGTTAATACCTAATTAACTATATTTTTTTAATTTGGATTTTTTTTCAGTTTTATATAAGTCTTTGAAAAAATATTGTGCGTGCATAGCACTATTTTTCGATTCATGTTCCTATTTGTAAAATGCTTAGTTTTATATCGTAAATTCTTGCGTAAGTCAGTGGTATTACAACACGACGCGACGTATAAAACCCTACAGTGCGTCTTGCCTAGCATTAGACTTTTTTTATAGATTTAGATATTACTAGTAGTCGCTTAGTAATTAAAATTGAATAATAATAATTAAAATGTTCCATCGTAGTCTTGCCAAAACAAACTTAAATTAGATAACTGACTTTTTGATCTAGGTAGGTACTACTAAATTTTAAAAAATCTTTCTAATCTTTCATGGTTTCAAATGAGAATAATCTAGTTATTATTGCAAACTATTTAGGAATTTTCTGGACAACCTAAGTAAAGGTCGTAAAATCTAAAAAAAAAAGATCATTTACTAATTTAGAGTCAGCGCTAAACAAAAAAGCAGAAATCCCTGACAAGTGCATTGATGTCAATTGTTTTGTTACTATTTATTTGCCACTTTTGGTGATTCCTAATACATGCTTTACGGGGGTTATTTTATTAGCTTGGGTTTCATTTTTACCTGTTTGTTAACACAAAAATTTGCGATTCCAATTTAAATATCATCATTTGATGTTTACTCTATAAAAATTAACAGAAAAGGGTTGTGTTCAGTTGACGGATCTTCCTTTTCGGTTGAAAATTGACTTTTAATGACATAAAATGTACAGTTCGCCAACCGACGGGTAATTCGTTTCTCAAGACACTGTCAAAATGAATAATTAATTGTTAACTGTATTGTACAGGATTAACGTATTGTTTCCGAAAACATCCTCTTTGATACGGTTAACGTTGTAATTCGTAAACACCGTTCGATGCGATATCGATACGAGTAAATATTATTGTGAATTCAACATTACGGGTTTTGTGACGTGTCTGAAATTATAAACTACTTATTTCTGATCGGGCGCTAAAATTACAATTGCGCGGCGGTAAACCGATTATTGGAATTATTGCACAAATCTAATGTTGGAGTGAATATTAGCAGGCATTAAAACGTCGTCATTTATAGGACCACACAAGGGGTGATTGACAAAGCTTCTTAATATTTCTCTGCAGGATATAATTAGGAACGAGAAAATCCATAGAAGAACTGAGATAACCGACATCGTTCCAAGAATTGCTCAGCTGAAGCTGTAGGCGGGACTCATAGCAAGAAGAACTAATGGCCATTCTGACGTAAAAGATTTTGAAATGGGAACCTAATACCGGACAACTATCTTTGTGTACATACAGGGTGAAATTTTAACCACCTTCCTTATTTTAATATATCAATCTACGAGACAAAAAACAAATGACGATATTTTTTTGGTATAGCCCAGTACAAAAATGTCAAGATAAGTAAAGCACTTAGAAAATGACCTCAAAAAATCTAAAATTTTTGACACGGCTGCCTAGCAACACTTTTTTTACGCGATTCGCATCTTATTTATTCAATACGATACTATTCATAAGTTTTTGATTTTCCCTTTATACCTTATTAGGCCTGGGACCGTAGAAAATGAAAACTATATTGCGAAAAATATTTTCGGGTGATAGCTTGATTTACATTTTTTACTTCATAAATGGGCTCTAAATACGATACTGAACACCTATAGAAATTTTGGAAGGTGGTTAAAATTTCACCCTGTATAGATGAGCATCTTGGGTAAAAGGTGAACAATAATGCCAATAAGTACTGCATACCCTACTACGTCTAGCTGAATAAAATAACGATCCCTGCATCACTCCTACAGCTAAGTTTTTTAAATTTAGATACTGCATACTTACCCTACCCACAATTGCTGTGCACGCTCCTGTAGGTGGCAGTGTCTTGAGAAAGCTTGATCGCAACTAAGAAGTTGTTCAAGCAAAGAAGTTCATTTAAGTAACATGTTCATATGAATAAGAAATATCATTTCAGTAGAGACTGAAAAATGATAAAAATGGTTACTAACGATGATTAAGTTTAAAAGAATACAAAGAATAAGCATAAATTATTACCTTAAATGTAATGCTCATTTTTGGATACGCTTTGAGCCCGGCTCGGCAGTCCTATTTATTTCAATTTTCATTAAATACCATAGGGAACAGTAACTTCTTTCAAGTGTCTAATATAGCGTGAATAAATGCCATAGTCATATTTTTACTGTGTGTACTTTAAATACGCAAAACTTTATACCATTATGCTCCAACACAATAACTTTTTGTTTTAGGCGTTTTTTTTTTTAAATAATCTAGAAAAGCTAAATTTAATCCCAACAATTTAAGTATTGCAAAAAATTTCCTGCTTATAAATCGCGCACGCTAATTTTAACTAACAACGGCCAAGTACTCATTACTGATACTGATTATCTGAAAATAATATACGTATATATATTTTTGAAACATAGTAACCTTATTTAAAATCTAGCCTTACAATATTGACCGATTTTTTAGGTAGCTTCTTTTCGGCCCTAGTCCACAATTCATGTTTTAAAGTAGCGGTATGGTAACATATGGGGGTAGTACGAAGCGCCACGTGGGACCTATTTGTTGAAATAAAACTGATTTATCTGAGTTACCATTAATGCTTATATGGCAAAATAAAAAGATCTCATACATGATTGTTGTTCTTAATCACTAATATCGGTTCCTAAAAGGTTTTGCGTTAGTAAATTCAAATATTGTATTTCATATTTATTCTAGCTTTCAAATCAAGCTTCTGCTATAACTTTCTAAACATATTTATTTCTAGAAAGTTCCTTGTGATTCACGCTCCACGGGATGTCACCAGTAATTCCAGACATTGAATTCTGAAACGGAGATGAGATTAAACGATAAACCACGCGCTGGATTTTCAACACTGTTAGAAGCTAGCTAGATTTGCAGAAATTGTATACAGGATGAAATTTTAATCACCTACTAAATTTTAATACAAAAATTCGAGACAAAAAATAAATAACGTATTTTTGCTTTTGCAAAAATTACGAGATAAAGCACCTAGAAAATGTACGCCAAAAGTCTAAAATTTTTGATAAGGCCTTCTAACAACACTATTTTTAACGTTATGCGCATCTCATTTACGATACTATTCATAAGTTGTTGATTTTCTCTTCATACCTTTACAGGCAAATATTTTCGGGTGAAAACTAGACCTACATTTTTACTTCATAAATGGACTCTAAATACTATACTTGTGGATAGGTATTTTTTTTGACAGTAATGAAAAAGTCACCTGTACCATTGAATATACATCGTAGTCTTTCGTAAATAAGAATATTATTCTAATTTGTCGTGAGAGCAGACTAATGGAGTAGTGCTAAAAAAACGGGCAGAAGAGTCTTTTCTCCACCATTAGCCTATCTGCAGCCGCCAATCCGTTTGCCAAGCGTGGCGATTATAGTAATATCTTCCTTTTAAACGGACCTGTGTACAAAAGTGGACCCTATATAAGCTAGCGATAATGATAATGCAATATAGCAATACTAGCTGTTGCCCGCGACTTCGTCGGTGTCAATTTCTTTTATTATTATCACGACTATTTTTACAACTTTCACTAATGCTCTTATTGGTTGCAACGTGATATTATATAGCCTAAAGCCTTCCTCGATAAATAGTCTATCCAACACAAAAAAATTTTTTCAAATCAAACCAGTACTTCCTGAGATTAGCGCGTTCAAACAAACAAAAAACAAACAAACTCTTCAGCTTTTTAATATTAATACTATAGATTATTAAATATTCTAGAGAATATAGAGATCGATTTGGTAAAGCTTAACCTGTTGAATGTTGATAAAACAAGACGGCTTTTTACACAAGTAACTACAAATAATACAGTTGTTAGGTTGTGTTAATTTGTTTCATATTAAAATTTGTATGTACAAAAAAGATACACTATTGGCAAACAAGGCATACATTATTCAAATGACCGTGTACTTTTATACAACGTGATGCTGCATAAGTAACCGATATAACACTATAGGCTTAGACTGTTTTTATTGATACGATAGTAAGGATACATGATGTGTGTTATAATAAACAAAATACATCTATACATTGTATAAAACAAAGTGGTTTCCCGGTCAAAATCTGTCTAGGTGCCTTTTCATAATAATAATTTAAATTTCTTTTACGAATACACACTTAGTAGTTAGTCAGTAACAGCCTATAATCATCCCACTGCAGGGGAAAACCCTCCATCATTGAAATTAAAGTTAGGTAGGTACTACTGCAATGATGGGAACTGGTATAATCACCACGCTTGCCAAATGCGGGTTGGTGATTACAAACCCGAGCAACGTTCGAAAATTCGAAACTTCTTTTTTTGTTGCCCGACCCGGGTATCGAACCTGGGACCCCAAGATCTTGGCCCGGTATTCAAACCACTGGACCAAAGAGACAAATAAGTTTTTTAGTTACGTGAAAATATAAATAAGTTTACGTGGTTAATTTCTGCGGTAGAAGTAGGAGCGAGAGGTATACTAGCGAAGTCTCTCTGTAACTTACTAAAAGGCTTTGGGCTACAAAAAACTGCAATTAGTCCTTTTTAACCGACTTCCAAAAAAGAGAGAAGTTTCTCAATTCGACTGTATTTTTTTTATGTCTGTTATCTCGGAACTTTTGACTGGTTGAACGGATTTTGAAAATTATTTTTGTTTGAAAGCTGGTGCTTCCCGTGTGGTCCCATTTTAATGAAGCGTCTGGTAATCATCATTTTATGATGATCAGCTGATGATGAAAGGTACAACTCCTTAACGGTTAGAAGTAGAAGGCCTATTCTTTAAATATCATAGGCGCGTATAGTCAGATAGTCTTCTTTCAGGTTATTCACGTGAGCTGATGATGGAAGGTCAAACTTCTAAGCAGTTAGGAGTTGGAGGACGATTCTTAAGATTCTATAGCGATGAGGGGGGAGTTTCTCAAATAATTCATACATTTTAATCTAGAAGTCGTCATCACTATTTTTATGTAGGTACCTACCGTTACTGGCCAACAGAGGATTGAAGAACTAAACAGATTGAAGTCGGTGCCGAGGCCAAATAATACAAGAATAATTCTACAAAATTAAATGAAACAAATCAAATATGGAATTTAAAAAAAATGCTATGTTGACGAGCGGCAATCAAGAGATTGATCTAGCTAGATGATTATATATCTATTCTATTTCGCTCGGCTTCGAACTGTTTAGTTGTTTATAGTTAAAATAACATTGTAAGTAGGTAAATAAGTTTTAAAATAAAACGATGTTCTTGTGTTATTTTGTACTTTTTTTGAAGTCGGTTCAATATATTTTTTAAATAATCTAAAACGAGTATTGAAAACGGTTTTAGCAAGATTGTACTAAATACGAGGGCGGGTCAATAAGTCCGTGACTTTTTGAATTTCTGACCTCTTTACTGAAAAAGCAACACTACTCCTGTCAACAGGTATCTGTCAGTTGATTCCTATCAAAATTTGAACTTGCTGCGTCAGTTAGTTTGTGTTTGACAGCTATTTTTATCAGACTACCCAGTAATTTGAGGAAAAAATGGAAAAAGGTGAATTTCGTGTGCTTATTAAGCATTATTTTTTGCGAAAAAAAAACATTACCGAGACCAAGGCTAAGCTTGATAAATACTATGGGGACTCTGCACCATCGATTTCAATGGTAAAAAAGTGGTTTACTGAATTTCGTTGTGGCCGTAAAAGCACTGAAGATGCCGAACGTCCTGGACGCCCAGTTGAGGTCTCTACACCCGAAACAATCGAAAAAATTCACGATATGGTGTTGGCCGACCGAAGATTGAAAGTGCAAGAGATTGTGGAAGCCGTAGGGATCTCGCATGGCTCAGTAGTTTCAATTTTAAAAGATCAATTGGGCATGAGAAAGCTTTCCGCAAGATGGGTGCCGCGTTTGCTCACAGTCGACCACAAACGCAATCGTGTAACAACTTCACAGGAAGGTTTGGCGTTGTTTAATTGCAATATGGAGGAGTTTTTGCGCCGTTTTGTAACCATGGACGAAACATGGATCCATCACAACACACCAGAGACCAAACAACAGTCAAAACAGTGGGTTTCTAAGGGTGAATCGGCGCCAAAGAAGGCCAAGACGGGTTTGTCAGCCAATAAAGTTATGGCGACTGTTTTTTGGGATGCACGTGGGATAATCCACATTGACTACCTTCAAAAGGGAAGAACAATCAATGGGGAATATTATGCCAACTTATTGGACCGCTTCAATGACGATTTGAATAAAAATCGACCTCATTTGGCCAAGAAAAAAGTTATTTTCCACCAAGACAATGCAAGGGTGCACACATGTGCAGTTGCCATGGCAAAAATCAATGAATTGGGCTATGAATTGCTCCCTCATCCACCCTATTCTCCAGATTTGGCTCCGAGTGACTACTTTTTGTTCCCAAACCTGAAGAAATGGCTTGGTGGAAAAAGATTTGACTCCAATGATGAAGTCATCTCGCAAACAAAGGCCTATTTTGAGGACCTCGACAAATCATATTTTTTGGAAGGGATAAAAAAATTGGAGAAGCGTTAGACAAAGTGTATAGAGCTCAAGGGAGACTACGTTGAAAAATAAAATGATTTGTTTATCAAAAAATCTGTGTTTTATTCCAAAAGTCACGGACTTATTGACCCGCCCTCGTACCTATAGTTGGCAGTAAGGCTATAGGCTACTTGACTGCTATAAATTTTGGCGCAGTTGATGAATATTATCTTTAGTATATTGGTTAAGAAACCGGTATTTATCATTTTCAGATGTTAAAAGTTTGAGATTGCTAAATATTTCTAAAATGAAATTATTATTTTTTACTTTTTAAATTTAAGCTTTGAAAACGGTGTCGGCTATTTTCTGACGTCATACATCTTTAAACAAACTGCGTGCGTCATTTTAAGCGTGACATTGACATTTATGACACAAGTAAATAAATAACACTAATATGAGGGTGATGGACTAGTAGTGTTTGTTTATTTTGACTCGTATGACGTCACAACACAGGCCACAGATAGTCTAAAGCTTTTCAGCGTTTTCATACGTCGCACGAAAAGTGAACTTAATCTTAAGTTTTGCGGTTTTCTAGGTCCTACAAAAATGTGAAAATAATTTTTTTGGTCTATTTGCACATTAAATAATCATTTAAAACCTATTTTCAAAAAGAGTCAACTAGCCTATTCTAGTAGTGAATAAATATAGTTAAATAGGAAAGTTACTCGGACAGTGAAGGTGAGCGCTGAAGCACGTCAAAAGAAGACCACTTAAACCTACAACTGGGTCGCAAATCCTGTAGGCACTGCCCTTCCGGTGGGTACCTTTTTCGACAACACGATAGACCATGTCACCCGCACGGTGAATCTATTGATACTAAGAAGCTATTTTTTACAATACAATATTCATACTGCTCTCAATTGATAGGTAGAGTGATTAAAACATGTTTGTGATATGTATAGGTACTCATAGTTTAATATTGTTTCGTGCTAATTTGTTGAAAGTCAATATTTACATTATAGGTATCCGTACGAAGCCTGGGGCTTTAATAGATATTGACCCGCCCGATCGTCTCGGGGCTCTGGTTGAAAGGTAAACAAAAAAGAATATACTTAAAAATTTCTAAAATCGAACCTTGTAAGTGATTATTGACATTATTCGTATTACATTGACCTTACAAAGCAATATAACCAACCTTGTTTTGTTTTTTTTAGTTTTAGACTATAACCTTAAAACAGCACTACTGATTAGTACGCATAATTATGGTTATTTTGATCATGTAAATTCTCAGAAGCTGGAAACGGATACCTATGCGATATTTTTTTATAGGCTTAATATCCTTCAACTTAAAGAATACTAAGTTAAAAAGGTTTAATATGTGTTTTCCAAGATCATACTGTTAGTAATACTAAAAAAAGTTTAGTTCGCGTGCCTCGTTGGTATAACACATTTAAATATTTATTTTTGGTATCTGAAAATTATGTGATGTTCACATCTGGATCACGTTGTGGTAATTCAAAACTCTAAATGAGCATCTAAGAAAGTTAATTATTTCATTAGTTCCAAAGAATGCAAAGCGTATACTTTTGGCTGGATGTGTAATGTATAGTATAACAACATATCGTATAAAGATCAAAACATATACAATCAAATGATATAATTTTGTTAACTATAACACTTTTTTAAGATAATGATGAAAAAATATAATTTTAAATTACATAATTTTGAAACGTTTAGGTAACGTTAGGACTAATATCATTTAGTATATCAATCGTTTAATATAATATTCACATGACATAATGCTAAATACAAATAAAATTTATTTAGACAATAACATTTAGTACCTATAACGTTCATTTGCTATAACACTCTTTTTGTATAACATTTAAGACAGACAATGATAACTTGATACAAAATCGTCAGAATGCAGAATTTAAGGATACCAAATCTATAATAGTACGAAATGTCATAAAAAGGCAGGCAGGATGTATGCATGCACGCAAGCAGGCAAATATGCATGCATGCAGGGTAGCATGCAGGCAAGCAGCATGGTTTCAGGCAATCATCATCATGGCAAGCATTAACTCATGCATACATGCAGGCAAGCAGCATGTATGCAGGCTGGCTATCATGCAATCATGCATGCACGCAAGCAAGTATGCATGTAGGCAAGCAGACAAGCAGGCAAGCAGGCAAGCAGGCAAGCAGGCATGCATTTGTTTTGCTCTTCTCCAGCGCTGCGGGAAGTGCAGCCCTTCCTCTCTTGCGTAACAAATATTTAGCACCCGCACTCGCTTCCGCAGCTTCGGCTTCCTGGCCAACATATTTTTCTTTATTATTTTTTAAGCTTGGAAAGTGACCTCTACGGAAACATCACAAACTCATGAAAACATTCAAAGCTAAAAGGAAAAGTCAAATTTATATTTTTGAGGTCAAAAGACAAAACCAGTATAGATATAAAAATGTCACGCCCTAGTTAAATAGAATTGGCTCACAAATATAAAGTAATAATCTTATTTTGAAATGATTATTTTTAGGTAGATGAACTTTTGTTTTATGTTTTGTCTTCATTTTTTTATATCTTTAATACAAGTGCCATGTCTGCAGTTTGCTGGCAGCTCTAACCCCCATTCTGAAATCCGTAGCGGGAAGATATGACTGCCTTATAGTTCGCCATCTTGCCATGGTGCTAGTCAATAGGAACAACGATTAGCTTCCTCCTGTCATCACGTGTTATGTATGTTTTTTTGTAACTAATTTAGATAGTAACATAGTTTAATAAAAGTATCTACTTGGGTTGTCTATCTTTATGAAATGAAATCAATTTATATTATGCTATTTAATTTTTCTTTGAAATATCATTGTGCTTTTTACTATTAGTTGGCATTTTGACTGGAGACAGTTAATGACAGCTTACAACATGACAATTCTATGCTGTTTTAAGTTCTTAGGATGTCTAAAGCGTTTCAGTACATTTGTCCAACCTAACAATAAACCTTTTGTGTGGTTTCCGTGAAGAAATTAAAAGGCGATGTACTAAAAAGGTCACAACTTCCTAAGTCAACAGACTGTCCCGCCACTCGCGTAGCGACAACCTCCTCAAGCACTCTTCGGAGGGCAAACTTCCATGAATAGCTTTTCCTTTTTATCTTTTAGCACATTTATTATTTTTCATCTCCATGTTTACTTAGGTCAGAATTGTATGAAAGAGAAACATTTCTTTTCGCATAATGCCTTGAGTTAGCTTTTTCACAGAACCTGAGTATGACACAAACATTAGTGGATAAGATCTGGTATTAATAATATTGTTGTGTACAGTCAACAACATAATATGAATCTACCATAAAGTACCAAACGTCTCGAAAAGATTTTAAGCCCCGTGCAAATAGAGTTCAGCATCAGTGTAGGTATTTTAAGGCACCTCGATACTCTGCTATACTGTATCCACATAGTGTAAGCGCCTCACGAAATTTCATACAAACTATTCAATTTCGAAAACTTCGAAGTTAATTGTTGACTTATTGTTGTGAAACTAACCACTTGTACATCGTATGATCAGAAGTTAGTAAGTTTGATAAATTGACAAAATGAGTATTTTAACTATACCTTAAGGTAATGTATTTATGTACACCATAATTACAATTATGTATACCATAATTACACTTATGTATTACCATAATTACAACCATGTTTTTATCAATAAAATTATATTTAACAACAAATATTTCTGGCGATGTCTTAAGTCTTTATGGCATCTTCTTATTTTTAAATAGTGTGGTTTTTTTAACTTGATATGTGTAAATTGTTGTAATACATGTTTTTGTCCTGATGCCAAATAAATTATTTTTCTTTCTCTCTTTTCTTTAAACCAAGTCTTCACCGAAGTGGCCAACTTTTGTGTTGTGATGGTGACAAAAGTTTCTGTAATTTCCTTGTGTTAGCAACAAAAATTGTAAACAAATGTTGGGAATCGGTTTCTGTTTTTTGGCGCTAAACTTAAAAAAATATATTTGTTTCAATTATTACTCGTAATTGTCTCTGTGGAAATTTTTAAGAGATCATCGCGCATATTAGTCAGATTTCAACGCTTTTAAGCTTTTAATAAAATTCCAAATCATTTAATAAATTGATGTGAACTTGGCCTAAGTGCAAAAATTTTGGCTGGCTTTCTTTCCACCAGTGAAATACTTTGCGGCTTTGGTCGTTAGATTTGTTACAGATTATGAAAACTAAGGTAAAAAGGCATAAAAAGGTATTAACGGTACACAATTAGCTACTGCAAATGATATGTATTAAGAATCGATTGGCGATTGGTTGCGTTACGCTTCTATATAAGTGTATCTAAGGTCTCGCCAATTAATACAGAAGCTTTTTCTGAATTCACCGTAAACATAAATCATACTTGATACTTTTTACGTTCAAAACTAAACACTGCCTCACACTTCATACATTACAACATACGAGTATTAACTAAATAAACTAGCATACAGAAATTTTACTTACGCCTATTTTCATTGAGGTATTTATATTAAAGTTCACTTAGGTGTGGTAGTTGGGGCAGTTTTTTGACGCTGATTGTGTATCTGTTTTAGGGTTCCGTAGCCAAATGGCAAAAAATGGAACCCTTATAGTTTTTTATTATTATTACATCAATGGCTAAACGTGAATCCGAATTCGTGGAGTTCACTGTACATACTTCATTTCGACTCAAACCTTCTGTGTCTGAAGTTACGAAATTCGGAAGTTATTGCCAATTTGCCGAAACGTTCTCCCGAAAATGAAAATTGTAGTTACGATTTTCGCAAAACATCTCGGAAAGTAACTTAGGCGTAAATCGTTTGAACTGTGGGCTGTTTGAATGTAGTAGGGGCAGATCCCGAAAGCTCACTCCACTCACTCATAGATTTCTTATTTTCACTGCTAGTCATTTAACAGCCTAAGTTAGTCCTCTCCACGAGGGGAATTTCGCCATAATTACTACGCTTGTCAGTTTGGCGATCGCAGTTTTGCAAATGGTGGAGAGAAACCGTTGCTTCCCGTCTTATTCTCGGAGTACTCCTTAAGTCAAACTCTTACGATTATGGAATGCAAATCTCGCGAGATTGGGTCTCAAAAGAGATCTCGCCAATTTGGAGAGAGATAAGATTGGCAGTTTTGCGTGTTTTTTTTTGCAAATAGTCACAATGTTTGAATAAATTAGGAAAAATAAAATAAAAAGTATAAGTATGTATAAGATAAAAATTTGTTTTTACGAATTTTTAAATAGACTTTTAAGCATTATACATTCTTTGACGTATCTGTCTATAATGTTTTAATAAACTTCTAAGTATTAAACTTTGACGTTCGTATCTATCAAATAACAAATGAAAAGAAAAACCAGCCTACCTCTAATATTTTAGCTACAAAACAGTTATTTTATATTATAATCGATGTATGCAATCTCTTTAAATTTGCGAAATCTCGCTCTTTTTTCGTCCGAGATCAATCTCATTAAAAAGGCCAAGATCGACGAGATTGCATTCCCTACCTACGATACCCATAGGAAGAGAAAGCGTGTTATGTTTATGTACTGGCACAACACGAGTGTTTAGCCGTAATAATTGTGATACGTATATGGATATCGATAATATTTTCAAAGAATAAATGTTCACTACGTATTTCTTACTAACTTAGAGACGAGATTTGCGAGCGTAATGCACATATACACCGTGAATTTTTAACCGTCTGACAAACGAAGCTCACGTTATGTAACTATTGTGTATAACATCTTGGCAGCATCATTTTATTTTATATTTTTTTATTTTGAAAAATATAAAATATCGATTTAGACTATTATTTTGGAACAATCTGTGATGTGTGTGGTAATAATTGTCTCCACTACTTGGCTGCGGCTGGGTGCCGAGTGATGAATCTTACATATTTACGTCCGTGCACCTCACCACTTTTGAAAACCGATGTGCCATGCTACTTAACCATGGTGGTCTTTAACCTAAAATTGTGCTTCAATCTGTATACAAAGTGGTAGTTATGAGTCGGTTAATAAAGGGTGGATTCGGCTTACACCCTGTACAGATTTAAAATTGTAAAGTATTGACAACCTTCGTGGAGGACTGGCGTACATATCGGTTTTTAAGTTATCGCCTGCTACGAGGTCCCGGATTCGATTTCCGGACGGGTCAATGTAGAAAAGCAGTGTTTTTCAAGATTTTCTCGGGTCTGGGTGTTTGTGGTACCTTCGTTGTTTCTAGTTTCCAAAATACGAGTGCTTTCAATAGTTATTTTTCTAATTGGGATCAGAACAATTATGTGTTGTTGTCCACATTTATACATACCTAAATATATTTTTTTTTAAATAGAGGTATGTTCTTTGGTCTGAAATAATTTAGTAAAAAGCCTTTGATCCATTGTGGTCTGACCTCAAAACGCTGTAGCAGATGTTTTCAAGTTAACCCTGACTATGATGAGTCATTGGGTCAATTAATCGTTTTTGCGGTACTACTTTGCAGCCGCCTTTACTAAGACAAAAAGCCTATTTGATCTAAAGTAAGCTAAGGTATTTGACGAGAGCAATTAGTTATACTGACAGTTAAGTAGTTAGTGTAGGTACATTAAATTTCAGCTTGAAAACTTGGTTTGAGTTTGAACTTTTAAAGTAACAAAACTATTTCATTTTCTTAAAACCGAAGAAAACATTAGGAAAATACTGAATGGGTGCAATTTATTTCTTTTCTTCATCATCATCATCATCATCATCATCATATCAGCCGAACGACGCCCACTGCTGGGCATAGGCCTCCCCCAAGGATCTCCACAACGATCGGTCCTGTGCTGTCCGCATCCAGCGGCTTCCCGCGACCTTTCTTTTCTTAAATTATGTATTTTTTGGGTTTCTTTTTCGGTTATATATCCCAAAGTATATAGGAGGGACTCGGCGTGCCTGGTGGATTTCTGAGCCCATGTCGCGTCGCACGCACGTCGGGGTCTTGCTGAAAATCAGCGTCGTAATATGTGCCTATGCCAGTCTATGGTCACGACTAATGCTGAGCGGGGTCCTTTTTGAGTTTTGACACGTTAATATTATTATGCTTTTAAGTTTTTTAAACAATTTTCTGTGACCTTGTTTCAATTGTGTAAATTAAGTATTTCTTTCTTTTTAAAATTGGTTTCATCAATGAACCGATTTCTCATCACTTTATATCTTTGCTTAAAATATTTTAAAAGGACTTAACGTTCTTCGCTTAAAAGCTTAAGCAATTTACCTACCGTCTCTTATTTTATATATATTTTTTTTCATATAAATGTGGACAACATCACATTCATTGTCCTGATCCCAATTTGAATAACTATTTAAAGCATTCGTATTTTGGAAACCAGAAACAACGAAGGCACCACAAACACAATATGTTATGATGGGAATGAGAAAAGCTTTATTATGACCATTTTCCCTTATATTCATAATGACTATTAAAACTTGTTACGTCGGTAACATCAGGACATAATGCCAATCGCGTAACCAGTTTGTACACGAAACTGAAATTTGATTCGTGAACAAAAACAAAAACACATTGATAAATATGCAATAACTTCCGTCTTTGAGAAAAACACAGCCCAAATCTCTTACATAATAGCATATAAAAAATAATGTTAGGACTGAAAGCAGTGGAAATGAAACAAAATTAAATGTATGAAACGTTATGTCGATGTTTAGCATTCCTTTTTTCGCCGATGAAAAAAAAGAGAAGGTTTTCTGTTTTATGCATATACCTACAGGATGTAAAAAAATTGCTTAGACAATCTTAAGAACTGCCCGCGACTATGTTTGCGTTAAATATTCTAATAAAAATATAATCCCACGTTAACCTTTTTTAAAAGCTTTTTATTTATTTATTTATTGAAACCTTATTGCATAAATTATTAAATAATATAAAAGTAAATTTATGCTAAAATAATTAACCTCCTGCAGGACAAAGGCGTCTGAACAAAAACACCGATTCCTTGGCTGAGATAATTTATTAGAATTCACTTGAACCATATATGAAACCGCTAAAACGAAGCAATACTGTGATTCAGGGTGTGTCGCCATCTTTTGGCAAATTTGTGAATACAATTTCTAAACAATGGCATCTCCATCTCATCACTATGTGGCGTAGATTGGCCAGTAAGGTGGGACCCACCATCAATTCATTGTTTAAAGATACGTCGTTGTTGTCAGGATACGACGCGTCGAAAACAACTCGCAATTTGGCTGTCGGTTTGTCCGTTCTGATGACTGCATGGTGAGGTAAACAAACGCTTTCTGATTGACTGATTTCTTCAGCTGGTATTACCTTCATGAAAGAGATCTAAATACTCTTTGATAACATTTCCGTATTAAATTTTTATATCTGGAGTTTTTGATAAGCGTTTTTCGAGTGATAAAAATCTTCTCATTGCTATTTGTCGTGAATTTCCGTACTTGCATACTGGATCGGCATTTTACACAACGACAATATAACGACCCGACGAGTCTCTTGTTGTATTTTGTTTGAACAAATCTTCGCAACGTTGTTCTTCATGTATAAATTGCTTGTTAAGACAAAATTTGTCAGAATCAATTTCCCAGATTTTTTTAGATCGAACTCTTCGTTTTTAAAACTAGAATGATGGGAAGTTACATTATGACAGCTTGCAGATTCGTCAATGGCAATGGTATTTTTTCCAGAAACGATCCAAGTAAACTTCGTGTTTTGGGCAATGAGTGATCCTTGCGGACCCTTCATTAAACCTTCATTAAAATTTGACAATACTCGTATACTACAGTAAGAGGTCTATTTTGTTGGATAAGTTAAAACTTGGGTCTGCTATCGTCATTCTTGGTAGAGTTGGCCATAACTTGACCATAAACTTTCTTTTAAGAAGGAATGACGTTAGTTTGTTAAGTACATAAGCCTTGACATTGATGGTAAACGTTGGATCTTGAATTGGATTTAGTTTGACAAAATCTGCATATTTGGAATTCAGTGATGTGTTATCATCGCCTCCTTCCCCCGTAATGACACTATTGGTATGTATCTTCTTAAGTCCAAGAAGCTGAACTGCAGCCTCCGTAATAAAGGATGCTTGTGATCCCTGATCCAATAAAGATCTTAGTGTCATTTGAGATCCGAGATTTGTTTCAGCCTTCACTAAAGCTGTGTTCAGCAAAACTTGGCTCCTTTTGCTAGAAAAACAAGTTATAATTTTAGCTTCTACGATCTCGCCTGTTTTGTGGCTGTTGCTGCCACAACATTGTTATCTTCTGATAGTAATTAATAGTTTTTCCTTACAGGTTCGGCATCTAATGGGCAAACGACAGGATAAAACCGAATGATTCGCGCCTAAGCAATTATTGTAACACAGATTTGAGGTTTGAACAAAACTGCGATGGGTCGCAGTTTTTACAATGCCCTAACTTATGATTAGTATCAGAACAAAAGGAACACGAAATATTTTTATCTTTGCAATTAGTTACAAAATGATGTCATTGGGTAATTATTGTACTTTAGGATTTAAGAATTCCAAAGACTTAACCTGTGCTCTAAAAACTCTAAAAATTGGTTTAAACTCGGCAATTCATTGGTCAAATCACAAATCTTAGCCTCCTACTTTTTACGAAACTCAGTATCTAATTTTAATGGTAAAATATAAATAATTATACCATCCCAGTTTTCTGTATTTATTCCCACATTTTTCAAAGCATTAAGACACTCATTAGTTGTATCAAAAAGTTATTTTAAAGCACTTGATATTTCGTGTACAATATTTTTTAACTAAAAAAACTTTTTTAAAATACAATTAGTTGCATATCTCTTATTATTAAATCTATGCTCTAACAGTTCCCAACACACAGCGTATTTATCACTTGATACTGGTAGATGTCGCAGCAGCTGCTCTGCTTCTCCCATCAAGTAACTTTTTAGATAATGAAGTTTCTGGACATCCAGTAGAGCTTGATTATTGTGAATAAGAGATACATAAAGATCCCGAAATGTTGTCCACTCTGCATATTTTCCTGAAAACATGGGTATGGCAATTCTAGGTAACTTGATCCCACTCGACTCTGTATCATTAAGTGCTTCTGAAGCTGAAGAGGTTTTCTTCTGTACTTGAATACATGTTTTAAGGCGGTCCTTTAATTCCGATTTATAATCTGTATACAAATCCTCAACGAAACCATAAATATCCTTCTGTCCTTCGGAGATTTCTTAAAGTTGGTAAAAGCTCGCTGAATTTTTTTTGTGCATCTTCTTTTACTCTTATTAATGAACACAATAAATTTTCGAAATTTTTTCCAAGTCATATAAATGGGCAAATTTTTTCTAAGTCCAGTAATGGGTGAAATTTTTCTAAGTCCAGTATGGGCGCAGTGTTTTGTTTTCATTGACTTAGAAAAATTTGGGCATGGATTCCCCGTATAACCACTAATTTTGTTAAAATTTTACAAGTCCATGCAGTGGTTATGGGTTATTTTTGCTTGACAAATCTTCTACTATATAATAAGATGTTCTGTACTTACAGTTTTCCGCCCATACAACCTTTGCTCACTGACTTTAGTTGGTACTGATATGCTCGGTCTTTCCACCAGATGGCGCCACTGTCGCTCGATTCTTCAATACTTTCGGCTCGTAGGAACATGAACAAAATCACCGATTCCTTGGCTGAGATAATTTATCAGAGTTCACTTGAACCATGTATGAAACCGCTAAAACGAAACGATACTGCGATTTAGGGTGGTACAGTTCCATCTATTGGCAAATTTGTGAACACAACTTTTTTTTTTTATTAGGTCCACTTACAATTTATGCATTACAATTTCCTTAAAACAAAAATTCGTTAAAATAAATATAGCTAAATACATAATTTGATTACAAGTAGACTCCACAAGCATTTACAGTAAATAAGCTAAGTAAGCTTTAAAATCACATTTCCAGCTAAGTATTATACTTAAAACTACTTTGCGTATCTTAAAAACTGAGTCATGAAAAATGTCTATCAAGCTACTATAATGGTTAAGGATTTTGGAGAGGCGAGGAATGATGGAATTAGAGCCCATGACTGTGCGACAGAGCGGAGGGCAGAGTGGTGCAATTGGTTTTCGAGGAATCCTACGAGGAACTTTCAATTGAAACATTGTCAATAGTTGGGGGACAATAAATTTGTTTGTTAGTAATTTTGAGAGAAACAGTAAGTCTAAAAGATCCCGTCTTTTCTCCAATGTTGTCATTTTGAAATATTTAAGTCTATCCTCATAGGTCTTTAATATACTTTATTTGATATTTTAGCAACTTAATTGCACTTATAATATCATTATATAAACTTGAAAAATTTTGTCTCAGGCGGGACTCGAACCCGCATCTCCTCGCATGCCGGGCGGGCGCCATACCATTAGGCCACCGAGACACTGCGACATGGTGCGAATTTTTCAAGCATATTCTTACGCTGTAAGCCAGCGTTGTTTCATCAAATGTTAAGAGTTTGCACCCTTAACACCCGAAAGAAACATCTTTGCAGATGTTTTTATTTAAAACAGTCAGGCAAGTAATTTATAAAAAGATTAAACAGCACTGGTCCTAGATGAGAGCCCTGTGGGACGCCCGAAGATATGATATGTTTATTTGAGCTTTATCCATTAAGAACTACATAAAATTCTCTATCAGAAAGATAAGAGTTGAACCAATTTAGTATAGATCCATGGAAACCATACGATTTTAAATACAATTTCTAAACAAGGTTTTGTTTTACAATAAATTTAAGTGTTATGAACTGAACAGTAATAGCATTAAAGAACAATAAAGTGTCACAAGTTAAACAGCCTCCTTGAATTCAAGTCACCATAGCATTAATGGTACAGGCCATATAAAATAAGAACTAAATACACATTCCAATACAACAATGATTAAGGTGTAATTTTTACAAAAGAAGAGAACATTTCATCACAACCGGCCAGACGACGCCAAGCGCCTCCAGTCTACCCGCGACCATGATTCGCGTAATCGGATCCGCATCATGTCGGCATAGAATAGAATGGATATTTATGTCATGTTGTTACTATGTATTTGGTTTACATAAGTTGTAAGTTTTGAACGCTGTTAGTGTGTCTAGTTTTTTATATTATATTACATCAATGATATAGGCATTACAAAAAACAGGTGTAAAAGGACAATAAGATAATTCCTAAATAAGATTATCTACATATGCACTAAGTACCATATACCATTTGGGGTGGTAGGATCTACCTCCTAGTTGTCCACCCTGGGCAACGGCATCTTTGGTTTTCTAACCAATGATGACGGCTTACATATCCCTCCGCGGTAATAGGCTTCATAAGAGGCCGCCTGGATGCTACCACCCTCTTGCGGGAGTCCAGCGCCAAACAGTTTTTCTATGTTCCGCTGGTGTGTGGGAGAACCAGTTCCTCTGGGTAAGCTCGCTCCATCTTAGGCTTCTTCTTAACCGTATAGTTAAGTATGTTGTCAAGAGCAAGCCAATTATTTATAAAAAAAAATATATATATACATTGAACTTAATGTTCATTTTGTTCACTTTAAAATACAACGGACTTGTAACTTGATACACAATCGAATAGTTTACTGAAAGCAAACATAAATTGATTATTTTGAACAGGGTAATTTGTCACTCTGAATCCGCTTCGAGTCTGTAATTTTAAACTAAGCTATTCCTCTGCGTCATTATTGGATTAATCAGACGACTCCCAAAGTCTTGACTAACTTAATATTAAACTCAAGAGCAATTGCCGATATCTATTAGGCATTATATCTATTTTGCAGATATAGTAAGATCAACAACGAAAGTCGCTTGATATTGGTACCATGTCATATTTTTAACAATGTTCTTGGTACCATGTCATAGAAATTTTATATATAAAACCAAGTATTACGGTAGCATTTGTTTGATTAAATGACATGGCATTAATAAGAGTCCTGTAATTCCAGCACGTTGAAAGAATAGCCCCACCACTTGTCTTCTTGTGGGTTTAGTAAGAGACGACTAAGGGAGTACTGCCAGAAAAAGACGGGCAGTAGCACAGAACATAGAAAAAGGTTAGAAAGGCTGTCATGCTCCATTTGTACGAGAACCGATGTCGCCGCTTGCACCATACTACACATAAACACGTTCAAAGAACGCCAAGCAAGCGAATTCTTTTGTGAATTGGGGTAAATTGAAGTGAAAAATGGGTCACATACAAGCATTTGCGCGTAACGTCTGTGGCACGCCTGCCTCGCCTACATCGCCTTTCCAACCTTTTTCCATGTTCTGTGGGCAGTAGCGTCTTCCCTTCACCATTGGCCATACTGCAATCGCCAACCCTGGCGTGGCTGCCAACCAGAATCCTCTTTTTGGAGAAGCCGTGTCCAGTAGTGGACTGAAACAGGCCAGTGATGATGATAAGGACTAAAACAAGTGTTTAACTTATTCAACTTAACTCAATAAATCTCGCTGTGAAAGGCCATTCCGTTCGTGCTTTAGTGCCATGATCAATTTTGTGCAAAATCTCGTACAAAGCAATATTACACGACAGTTTGAGAGTATCTGACCTGAGTATAATGGGAACTGGATTTAACACCACGTCCTTCAGTTCGCTTGACGCACTAATCCACAGCTCCGAAACAATTGCGCCTGTAACCGTTGTCAGGGTTTAGACAACGGTTGGTTGATTGATAGATGTGCTTTGGAAATATTGTTTCAGAGCTTTTCGCATGCGGCTCTACCCGCGTGAACACGTTATATCAATGTTATTTGTAAGTCACACCTACAATATTCCATGAGAAAGACAAAAAATAACTTATCCACTTCACATCTAGAAGAGATACTTAGTTTTCTTGTACTAAGAGTCCCAGACAGACAGACAATCATACAAGTGAAACCCACTACTGATCCAAAAAAAGTAAAATACAATTTTCGACGTGTAAAAGAACCTCGATTATAAAAAACTGATTTTTACTGAAAAGACTGACATAGCAAATATGTAGAGTACCTACCTACTCAAATTAAAAAAGTTGAGTAGGTATTTAAATTAAATTAAAAACATTAATTTTTTTAAGGGTTAAAATTATGAATGGATTGCTTTTGAAATGTAAAATAAAAATAAATTATAAAGTCACAAGAAAGTTTCCCATAGATCTTTTGATTTCGTTGAAGCTTAATTTTTTTTTGCTCTAGGCGCCCAGTAAAATTTAATATTATTTCGTATAATGCATTCATGTAAAAATTTTGGTCCTAAGTCACACGTAAACCTAAAACGTTGGTTTTGCCAGACACCATTACATTCGGAGTTTTATTTTCAACCGATGAAAACAAGTGGAGATTCTCAACTCCACGCATTTTATGTTGCTCAATTTTTGTTTTATGGTGCCTATTAAAGTTTGTCCATTTCTATTTGATAAGGAAATTCCGTCCCTCAGGGTAAAACAAAGAGGCTTCATCATCATCATTACCATAACCCAGCTACTACCATACTACACTCTGGACACAGGACTCCCCAAAAGTACGATTTTGTTATATTCACTACGCTTGGTTGCCGATCGCAGTTTGGCCAATATTTTACTCGCCTATTAAAACACTCTTAAGGAGTGAAAGGGTAGTGCTACTCTGTTTATGTGACGGAACTACTCACTAGTGTCGTTTAGTATGGTTTCTACACTTCGTGTAAAAAAATTAGAAAGGCTCTAGAATGGTGACTGTGTACTGGGCGACGATCTGTGGGTAAGTCCCTCGGGTGTAAAGATCTTTAGCGGGGCCTAAGTCCATCAGTGGGCATCGCCACGTCTTTAGCTGAGGTCATGATAAAAAATTAAACCGATAAAAAGCACGTATTTAATAAGCAAGCCAAATACCCATTCATTTTTAATCGACGTCTTTTTTATTTTGGCGTCTTAACTGATTCTTTGAACATTTCTGTAACATAAACAATAAACACAACTCAAACCTTCGTTCCGTGCTTATCTTGAACCGAGAAAACAGCACGCTGTACTTGGATGGAAAGAATGTCCAATATTGGATATTTGATTGGACCAATCGTACCAAACGTCGCGCGCGGCACGTCTCACAGATTGCAATATAAATAAACCAAATAGAATTTTCAAATCTTCATTGTTTATTTATATGCCAATTTCCGCAACCGAAATTTAAAGTGTAAGGGCAACACCCTCGATCTGTTTCACAAAATATAATTTCTCTTGGCCGTAGGGGGGCAATGCGCTAGTTTAAATTACATTTGGAATAAATGCGTAGAAGCATAAAACAAAGGTGATTTGAACAAAATATCTAAAGAACAAACTTTATCAAACTACGAAACTGTCTTGGCAACAAAAACATTCTCACGCATTCAACAACTCATCTAACTATCTTTCAAATGATTTTTAATTTATATTTACTAGTTATTGCTCGCGACTGATGCAAACTTAACTTGAACTAACCCCACGGAAAACATCCTTTTTCCGGGATAAAAATAGCCAGTCTATAATCTTCTTGCTAAATTTCATTCCCATAGACCTATGACCCAATATAAATATTAGTTGATGTTAATGAACTATGGGAAAAAAGGGAAGATGATTTGTAAGTGACGTTTTGTTTAATATAATAAATTTATTTTATTAATATTTTAATAAATTTAAGTACTTAAAACAAGGAATCAAAACAATGGTTGTCGTTGTCCTATTCTAGCATTCACTATGGTTCATACACAGTGAATAGTATACAAAGTACAACACATATTCCTTTATTATTAGGTAAGTTTATTGACATAAAAGGTTAATACAAACATTCGTGAAGTCCCTGATATCTGAGCTAGGCAAACCTGTATTTCAGATATGCGCACTGCACCTCTTCCATTGTTGATTACAAAATGTGTCACAACTTTAATACAAATTAATATAACTTCAATTTATAAAATAAGTTTGTGTGTGTGTGTTTGTTTGTTTGTGTGTGTGTGTGTGTGTGTGTGTGCGCGCTCGCGTTTTGTGTGAATGTATTTAATTAAATATGTTTTCGGAGTAGGTCTTCAGTATTCTGATAATCTAGGGAAGATAACCAGTTACTGACTTTCGATTTACATTCATATAGAGACAAAGAGTAGAAGTCTAATAGTTTATTGGCTTGATTATATAAATAAGCTGATAGATAGAAGCTCTGCCGTCTAGCCTGTGCTGAACGACTTTTAGGAGGTTCGATTACATTTTTTATTACACGCCTATCATTAGCTTTATTATAGACTAGCTGATGCCCGCGGCTTCGCACGCGTGGGTTTTGATCTGTTACAAAGTTTTCGTCACGACTCACCCTCCTCTCCTCCACTCTTTTCCTCCACTTCCTTTGCCTACGGTGCCGAAGGTGCCCATCTCGGGCGAGGTGGTGGTGGGCACTTAGTGGGAGCCGATACATCGTTGCCGACTTACCGGGGCCCGTTGATACAATAGTTGGATGAAAGGGGCCGATTTAAACTATTTAGGGACCCGGTGTTAGTTTTCCTAGCGAACCGTGGTCCAAGCGAGCTCGCACCACATCTGTTTGCATTTACATGAAATCTGAAGTACAATATCATTTGAAACTTTCAAAACTGTCAACGCTGTAGTACAACAAACCATTCAAAGCAGCTTGCAAGGCTTTATTCGAATATGATCAACACTGGCGTAGAGCCCTGGAAGAAGTGGCCCTGTGTAAAAAAACACATTCTTAATTTCCAACCAAGTAGGTTACCATTTTTCTCGATCCATAAGCGTTAGAAAGGCGATTTTACAAAGACAATTTGCTTGCATACTACGTTTGGATAGAAGACCGGTATAGTACCAGCATCGGTGTAGAGCTCTGAAAAAGCCAGTTCTTATGTCATTCTCCCTTCATGATCCATAAACGAAGTTTCAAGTACCTCAATATGATGTTAAACACAAATAATTAACCACAAAATTTTCAACTGTTTTTCACCCCCTCAAATATTTAATTATAAAAAAATCCTAATAAACAACATAACAAAATTTATACCAAAAAGCTGACGTAGTTTCACAAAACTTTCATGTGGGATGTGGGATCGAGGCATGAATGGTAGAGGATGATCAGTAGGATAAAAAGTGTTCAGAAACTTGACAGGATAGAGAACTGATTCGACTGTACTGACGACTGTGTCTATAAATTTTTATATTTCTTCAGCTTCAAATAATGTCAGCAAAACATCATTAATTACTGCTGCTTGGTCATTAGTGGGTGCGTGGTGGTAGCTATTCCTGAGTTAAACAACACGGAATTATGAAGTGAGGTGATTTTTTTTTCAACGTTTTATTTACATGTTTTATAAGTGTATTTTTTTAAATATGGAGGATATTCAATAAAAAGATAATTTGGATGCGTTAGAAAGGCAGTTTCACTAAACAAACTTTGCCAGGCCCCCAAAAGCGGTGCGTCCTAGAAAAAATAAACCATTACTAAATGGAAGTTTATTAAATTATCTTCTAAATGGAAGCTTGTCAATTTGTCTACCAGTCTATATTGGTTTAATCCACCAGTCAGCTGCTTAGGTTGTTGCAACACACCTGTTACCTTTTCCTGCCTGAGATACGGGTCTATGCCCAGTTTAGGAATTATTTTTGTACTGCTTAATATAGTTGATAATGTCATAAGGTACAACAGTGTAATTCTATACACTTTTTTCGATTTCCCAACATTTGTCTCTACCGTATAAACATAAATCGGCCAAGTGCAAGTCGGACTCGCGCACGAAGGGTTCCGTACCATTGACTACGAAAACAACATTAGGTACCTACATTAATTTAGTTAATGTAGTGCCTACCTGTTAACATTTATTGATATCAAGCAAAAATAAGCAAAAAATTGTTTTTTTTTATTAAAGTTTTCAAGTGCCTACCTGTTGCCATTATTAATATCGAACAAAAAAGGACAAAAAAATCGCGTTTGTTGTATTCCCATACAACGCGATTTTTTTTGTCCCTTCAGTATTTGTTTTATTTTGTTTTTAGTATTTGTAGTTATTGCGGTAGCAAAAATACATAATTTGTGAAAGTTTCAACTGTCTAGCTATCGCGGCTCTTGAGATACAGCCTGGTGACAGGCAGACGGACAGACGGACAGACAGTGAAGTCTTAGTAATAGGGTTCCGTTTTTACCCTTTGGGTACGGAACCCTAAAAATTATTAAGTTCTAAATAATACCATTCTTATGGTAAATACCGATTACTACCGATATTTATTTTCTGAATATGTACCAATATACATATAGATAAGACATCCAATAGGAATTTTCAAGTTTTGTCTTTTCGTTACATAGCCTCCTTATTTCTTCGTCAACTTTGTCCTTCAGGGCATTTGGAATACGTCGCGGCTAGATGAAAATTGGTGTCACATTTTCTTGAAGCACTAATTGAGCTTTGTAGTTTGATATTCAAACAAGAGTTCCGTCAAACACCATTGTTAAATCTTCTAGTAATCTGTCCAATTTTGAGTTATTGATAATTTACTAACTGAATTTTATCCAACTCTTCAAATTCTAACTCACAAGGATCCCGTGGAGCACAAAAATATAATATAATACGTTTTCTGATGTAATTCTGGGCTCAAAGATGTATGATTGACGTGTATTTCCTTGTATCGATATCATCACATCTGTTCAGTTTTAAGTACGTATCCAACCGTTTAATGATGTTTTTGAATGTTTCGTCCTTGTCTAATGGTACTGAGTTCAATTTAGATGTCCTAAGATTTGTTTGTGACCGACCTTTGCTCCTCAGTACCTTCTGCATACATGGAATTGTTTCGTGCTATCGAATTCAAACTCTGCAGTTTTAGTTTAAGCTGTGTTGTAATACCCTGAAGGTTATTTTTTTCTACAATCTCAGTTTCCAACTGTGGGTCATCAGTAATATTATTTGTAGTCGTATCTCTTCCAAATTATTCTTGGTAAATTTGTTCATTTGTGACTTCACCAGCTGATCACTCACTAATTTTAATTCATAATCAGAAATTTCTCGTAGGTTTTGTATCTGGCTGCCGAATTTTGTAATGCAGCCTTTAATTAAAGTTCTACACGTTTTAATTCAGTTAATTCATCCATTTCGGCGCCAATTATTAAATTCTAAAATAATACCATTCTGTTTGTAAGAAATTACCTATTTATTTTCTGATTGACACATTGAATGTCATAACAAACTAAGTAAAGTCAGAGAGTACAAATATGTAAAGAGTATGGATATGACGCGGAACCGAACAAACTTTGCCCCCATTTTTTATCCCCTTAAAGATTAAATTTTAAAAAATCCTGAAAGACGTCTTTCTTAATTTTTAATCAGGTAGCTGGATACCAATTTTTATCGACTTAGCTTCAAAACTGACGGAGTTTCATACAAACTTATGGGGCCCTTTTTACCCCCTTAGAGGCGGAATTTCCAAAATTCCTTTCTTAGTGCTCACCTACACTATAAAAGGAAGCACGGTGAAAATTTTCAGATTTTAAATCCCAGTAGTTTGGGCTGTGCGTTGATATGTCTGTCAGTCAGTCAGTCAGTCAGTCATTAAATCAGTTTTCATTTTTATATATTTAGATAAATGGTGTATGTTTATGTTGCCTTACAATAGTGCGCAAAATGTCTTACACTTAAAACCGATCAATTTTTATATAATGAAATAGATGGAAACCGATATGGGCTAAAAGTCATAGTTTTGAGCAGCGATCTTTGTGCCCTCTCAATCTGGATAACGTGCGATTTACATGCACCCCTCCACACAACTATACAATAACCAAGTATAGATTGTACTAGAGCGCAGTATACTCGTCGCAAGAGATGAAAGTGAGCCACATACCTCAGTCTCTTAAAAATCCAAATCAGTTTACGAGTTCGGGATGATAACAAGTTTATGTGAAGTTTCCATCTTAATTTATCATCTAATAAAACACCTAAGTACTTTATCGACGTAGATCTAGCAATAGACAGGCATGTGCAAGACTTCCTTGAGTTTTGATCACAATTAACATGAGCTCTTAAATGTAGTTCACAACACTGTGCTATATTTGAATTCGAAAATTGCAGAAAAGTAGTTTTCGTTAAGTTTAAGGTCAATAAATTTTGTTTGAGCCAACCAGTTACTTTTTGTAAGCCTGCCTCCGCACTACAGCGTACCTTATCCCAAGTCGCTCCATGAAATACTATTGCTGTGTCATCAGCGTATGTAAAAAATCTACCATTTGACAGTGACATTTGACATAAATCATTTATGTAGATCAAAAAGAGACTTGGGCCAAGGACACTGCCCTGCGGAACACCATACGCTACCTGTTCTTCATTGCTGATATAATTATGTATTTTAACTTGTTGTAGACGATCACTTACAGTGCATTACCTCTAATCCCAATCCTTTCTAGCTTGTCCACAAGAACCGAAATCGAGACAGTATCGAACGCTTTGGCAAGATCAAGAAAAATACCAATACACTTCTGTTTAGAATCAAGATTTTTGATAGCAAAGTCTGTTAGTTGACATACGGCATCTTCAGTATTCTTTTTAGTCCTAAAACCAAATTGACATTCTGATAAAATTTTGTGTTTCTCTAAGAAGTTAATAAGTCTTTTATTTAAAATTGTTTTCAAAATTTTTGATAACGAGGCTAGGACTGAGATTGGCATATAGGTAAGGTACTACTTGCTTATTCTATGTTTTTTTTAAGCTGCTGCGACATTTTATTGCCAGCTCTGCGTAATAAATTACCTGGGAAAGTTATGGTTCATTGCCCTTATATCGTATTTAAATGACACGGGGAAAATTTATGAAAAGACCTAACATAATTTTAGTATTTCTAGAGGCCTAACTATCCCTGATCGTCAATTATACTGTGATATCCGGGTTACAACCCTGTAGTCCTAGCATGTGGGAAAACAGTTTATAAGCAATTCAATTCAATTCAAGAGTAAAATCAAAACAATATTTGTGTGTGTTTTGAATTTATTGAAATATTTTTGAATTTGTAATTTAACTAGATGACCATCTATATAATTAACGAATCTCTGGTCTTAATGAATTAACTATATCATATACCTGTCTGTTGTATAATGGGGTGAATAAATAATTAAAAAACGGATTTAAATAAACCATATTATTTATTTGTTTTAAATATATTGTTGAGAACGGAAACAGATAACTATATTTCATAGACGTCGAAGTGTTAGTTAGTGAACTAATAAGAGGAACTAGATGAAAACTTAGCACTTCCACTCTCAAATAAGATACAAAGTAAGGATCCAAGTTGGAGCAATTAATTCTCTGGCCTCTTTGCCTCCAGAACTTCTCCGGCTAATTTCAATCTTTATCAAGCTCTGTGTCTATACACAGCACTATTAATGTATACCACCATTTTATAATTTGCAGTATGAAAAAAAATATAAACTAGTAGTAGTAACGCACTGGTGTAGTAGTTTAAATCCGGGCCAAGATCTCGGTGTCCCAGGTTCGATCCCCATGCAACAAAAACGTTTCGAATTTTCCAACCTTGTTTGTGATCACCCCGCATTTGGCCTTCGTGGTGATTATACCTGTACCCCTCATTGCTATGGTTTAATCTATTTTTATTTTATTACTAGTATTACTATACCAATCAAATCAGCTCGTAACTATGTTTTCCGTAAACTAATATAAAGTTTTTTTTGATGTTTTATTTCAGATATTATGTTGCCAGCAAGTTCGTTGTTCAGCAGAAACATTCCTTAATTTACGTAATATTTTTATTGCAAACTAAAATTTCTTACCATTAGGTTAATTTGACTTTTTATGTTATAGACAATAGAAGCGTAATGAAAGGTAACGCTTTAGTAAATTTTAACAGTAATAATTCCCTTTGATAATGTGTATTGTCAAAAGGTCGTTAAATTTACGCAAAAGGAAAAATTGTTGAAAGATAAAATTTAAAAATGGAATTGTTTAAATGCTGACATAGATCCTTCGGTAAGTAGATCATGCCTAATAACATTCTCTACTATTGATGATAGATTGTAACACTTTTTTTTGCACTATGACTACAAGGACTTCCAATTCTATTTAAAACAAACTAAACAAAAAATTTTGTTTCTTTTTCATCAAGAATCTTAATTTTGGCTCTATTTGTTCAGGACAAAACCACGTTTTATAATAAGTCATTTCAGCCTACTTTATATTCATTGAAAATATTGTGTACAAAACACAATTTAGTAAGATAATTTAAGCAAACCGATGAAGGAAAAATTTCTGAATATTCATATCGGTGTTGATTCCGTGGGAATCCTTCAGCTTCGTATTTAAATTTAAAACTAGACAGGGCAGGTGGTACAGTCAGAATAGTAAGTCAAAAACTTTGGTCCTTTCAATGTAATTTTTTTTTTCTTTGATAGAGTTTTTATGGGCAACTCTTACTTTGACATGGTACTAAAGTGTTCAGCGACTTACGATGCTGACGTTACTTGGGTTGCAGATAACTAAATATTTATACTAATATTTTGTCGACTATTTCAGAACAGGCCGCCCTGTCCCAGGCATCAATATGAGACTCTGGCTGCACAAATCCTATATTTTGGAAAATAAACGAGCAAAACGACATGTTGAGGATATTGAATTGTCATCCGTACCATCACTACTATGGTCACTTGAATTCAATGATGGAGGTATTTGCCCTGCAATGGGATGATTATCTATAGGCTCTTACGTTACATTTCTGTCATCAGCATTTAAAAATTATCAGCAATGTCGTCTACATCCAATTGTTTCCAGCACGTCCCATTATTTAGCCGAAATTACCTTCACGTCGGCTTCACCACTGTAAATAACGTAACTAATTGGTTAGTCATTTTAACACATAATAGAATAGTTCCAATTCTGTGACAACTTACGGAAACACATACTGTAACTATAATAATTTACAAACGTGACTCGTACCTACTTGAAGTTTTCAACACCATGCATCTTTGCAGCCGCCTCAACTAAGACAGAAAGCATATTTGATCTAAAATAAGCTCAGGTATTTAACGAGAGCAATTAGTTATACTGACATTTAAGTAGTTAGTGTACATTAACTTTCAGCTTGACTTAACAAAATAATGTAAACTTGGTTTGAGTTTGAAGTTTTAAAGTTCATGTTCATTTCATTTCATGTTCTTACAACAGATGAAAACATTAAGAAAATACTGAATGGTCGCATTTTATCCCTTTTTAGGGTTCCGTACCCAAAGGGTAAAAACGGGACCCTATTACTAAGACTTCGCTGTCTGTCCGTCTGTCCGTCTGTCCGTCGCTCTGTCACCAGGCTGTAACTCATGAGCCGCGATAGCTAGACAGTTGAAATTTACACAAATTATGTATTTTTGTTACCGCAATAACAACAAATACTAAAAACATAATAAAATAAATATTTAAGGGGGGCTCCCATACAACAAACCCGTTTTTTTGGCCTTTTTGGTACGGAACCCTTCGTGCGCGAGTCCGACTCGCACTTGGCCGGTTTTATTTTTTAAATTATGTTTTTTTTTGTTTCTTTTTCGGTTATTTCATCAAATTGGGTTTTTGGCTTCCACTGAGGTCCCGAAGTATATAGGAGAGACTCAGCGTGCCTGGTGGGTTTCTGGGCCCATGTCGCGTCGCACGCACCCAGCGTCGAAATCGCGCTGGAAATCAGCGTCGTGATATATGTCACGACTAATGCTGAGCGGGGTCCTTGTTGACACTTTTTGGACCCTAATAGTACCTATAGCCGAAATTACCTTTACGACTGCTTCACCAGTGTAAATAACATAACTAATTGGGTAGTCATTACGACACATTATTATGTGTCGTAATTACTATAGAATAGTTCCAATTCTGTGACAACTTACGGAAACACATACTGTACATACCTACTTGAAGTTTTCAACATCATGCATCAAAGTGCTCTAAATTCTCTAAATACGTGTTCTAAATTGAGATTCGTTTGATTTAAAATAACAAACTTTCTATATATGATAATTATTATTGTTGTATGTTGCAGCCTTTCTAAACTTTCAACATAACAATATTAGTAATATTATCTATGTCTGACTATCTATATGTTTAATCCTGTACATCTCTAAAACAAATCATGCAGGTCATGTCTCCAAAAGTAATTGAACTTTTAAATTTACAAACTATACCATAAAAGTCAAACAGAACAGTACAAGGTTGAAGTAAGATCTTATGTTTTAGGTACATTTTAATTTATGGCGTCATATTTAATGAGCCCACTAATTAGTATGAAGTCAGCTTTCCTTAAAGTCAAACAATGTCGGCGGTCTTATCCGGTGTTAGATATAAGCTGTCTTACTTCCAAACAAAAGTTGCTTATAAGCAACAGCAATTATGGTGATAAATGAGATTAACTTGAAAACACAGAGGTTTATCTTATTTGGTTGTTTAACAACAGGCTATTCATCTGTAGGTTACGAATTAAACACTTCCATTAAACATATACATAACATAACAAAGTTTAATGTTTCAGTATTTTTTTCATTATAAAATAAACTAAAAAAACTAAAACAAACTAAGCTTTATCCGTTACTTAACCTAACCTATCCTATTTATGTTCTTAGAAAAATAATCCTTAAAGGTAATTTTAATAGTTTGACTAATCTATAAACCTCCAGGACTCAAAAAAGAAAGTTATTGTGCCTTACGGTAAACATAGTAAACAATCCTTTTTCACCCTACGTAGCGCAGCGACTGAAGTAGTGCTTCCAGAAGAACAAGCAGTGTCTTAGCTCTGATTGCGATCGCTGATCCGCCTGCCAGGTGCGGTGATTAATAAGCAAAAAACTCTTTTTGGAGAAGCCCCTATCCAGTAATGGACTGATATAGACTGATATGAGGTGATAATAGAGATTTAAACACTTTAACCGCTAGCTTTCAAGTTTGGCTAGGAATAGGAAATTATTATAGTCTTTTTTTTATACTTTTTTAAACGTTGAATATTGGTGTAGATGGGTCTATAGTATAAAATTACATGCCACTCATCCAGCTCGAAGCCTTCTATACGTACACGCGTCAACACGATAAGACTGTTATAAGATGTAATTCATTACTGAACATTGGGGCCTAATGAACAAAGGGCCTTTGTTGTATTCACGCCTCAAATTACTGTGATACCAGAAATTAACAGTAATTTTGAAATTATGCAACATTTACACGAAGTCTTATTTGATGTTTTTCTATTCAAGATTTTGTAAAATAGACCAACTCACAGAGTATTTATTATTTATATACCAACTAATATCCACAATAAATGTGAATGTGAGTTTGTTTGTTACGCGTTCACGCAGAAACTACTTAATCGATTTTAAAGAAATTTCTTAGGGTCCAATCTATCTTTGTACTGTGGTACAAAGATGGGAAAGGACATAAACTATTTTGTATCCAACTACTGAGCATAGGTTTCTGGCCGCCCGATATAACGTGTAGTTCACTTAAACATTGCCACGGGCTAAGAGCTGTAGATAAATAAATTAACCATCCATCAATATAAATTTTAAATGTTTAATCAGTTACTACCTAATTTTTCAGCCTCTACCTGTAAGTTTTATTTGACAAAATTAGATCCCTCATCAAAAAGTCATCCAATATAGCCATATAAATATACTTTAGTCTACGTAACGCATTGAACGCCTTCAATCAAAGTGCCCCATAACACTTAGCTTTAAAAAATAGACCAGAGTTAGTATTGTCTAGATTGAGCTCATTAAATAAAGTCAAATACAGTAATACCTTTTTCATATAATACTTTCTAATTTTCACTCATAATGAAACCCGTCGCATGCTCTCAACCTTTTGATATATTTTGTAGTGGGTGTACCTACAATTAAAATAATCTTCAAACTCGGTGTTCAAACCAAGGATAGAAAATAAGTAATTAAAACTGTTCACAAACTCGAATTGATTTGCAAGAACTGTTATAAACCACTTTTCACTAAACGATTTATTCAATGACTAGCTTAGACCCCGGTTTCACCTGCTTTTAATTTTGGCCAAGAATTACAAAGAAATAATTAAATAATTTTAGGTTTTTAATAGGTGACTCACTTTAGAATACTACTGAGTACATTATTTTATTGCGAAGTTATTTCAAAACTGTTAATGAGTCGAGGACATTTAATTGCACTTACTTCAGAAAATAGTGTTTTTGTTTTTTATGGATTTTAATAATATTATCATGTTTATGTATAATCTTTCGCAAAAAATGTTATTATAGAATATGCTTAACGTGAAAAAAGTCGTATTGTGTGAAGTTTCAGGGATAGACACATGGTAGGTACTATCGAAATTTTTTTTAGAACTTTTTTAGTTGAAACATTCGTCATACCTACACGATTTACCATTTTTCGCAAGGCACGCAAAGGAAGCTCTTTAATAGAACATAATATCTGGTTTTTAACACTTTTTATTGATGTTTCGCTCCTACTAGTTACTGCGCGATGTTATACAGGCTGTACAACAGCATAGAATAGCTGCTTTACAGGTTTATAGGTACATTCAAAATGTATCTTATTTATACCCTGTTTAATATCTGTAGAATCTCTGAAAGAAAGTATCAAAGTTATAAACCTGTCAAACCGTCAGCGCTGTATTAAGCCCTGGATAACTAGTGGCATATTGCGCTGTATTAGAAACAGGGATAGAATGCAGAAAAACTTAAGATCTGATCCTCAGAACGTCATACTAAAGCTAACTTATTTAAGATACCGTAATTATTGTAATAACTTGATTAAAAAACTAAAGCGCAAATACGAAACCGAACAAATTAAAAATAATATCAAAAATTCAAAATCCCTGTGGAATTTTATCAAAGAAATAACACACCTCAACTCAACTAAATCCAGCAATAGCGAACTCTTGGGCATTAAAAACTCACCGCTAGACTCAGTAAACCACATTAATAACTTCTTTGCGAACGTCGGCAAGCGACTTGCTGAAGACATTCTTGATATACCGTCTGGACGGAAAGTGCAAAACACTCTACCACCGGCTCCGTCATCATCATTTGCTCTTTGGGAGACTGATCCCGATGAGATTAATACAGTTATTTCAAATTTAAAAACTGACAGTGCTCCGGGCTGGGACGGAATTCATGTTAAATTCATCAAAATGGTTCGACCTATGGTAGTCCCCATTATTTGTCACTTAGCTAACCTTTGCTTCGAGAAAGGTATCTTTCCCAACCTTCTTAAAAAATCCATTGTCACACCCATTCACAAGGGTGGTGACAAAAGTGACCTCAACAACTACAGACCCATATCTGTTCTGCCTGTCATTGCAAAGGTTATCGAAAGACTTATTAATTCTCGACTCACTAATTACCTCGATAAATTTAAAATCCTATCTAACTCACAATTCGGATTTCGCAAGGGTAAATCTACCGAAGATGCAGTCCTTGATTTATCATCACTAGTCACTAGATACCTAGATCGGGGAAGTAAATGTCTAACAGTCTTCTTAGACTTGAAAAAGGCATTCGATACAGTGGCTACTTTAATCCTTGTGGCAAAAATGGAAAACATAGGTATTAGGGGAACTCCTTTGAATCTCTTGACAGACTATCTTCGGAACCGGACTCAGAGTGTGAAAGTCAATGGATACTTAAGTGATCCCGCTAAAATTGAATACGGTGTTCCTCAGGGCAGTGTGCTTGGCCCTTCACTTTTTTTGATATACCTAAATGATTTAACAAACCTTGAGATAGATGGTGGTAATATATTCTCTTACGCGGATGACACAGCTATCTTATTTAGCGGTAACTCCTGGACCTCGGTGTTTGAAAAAGCTGAAAAAGGCCTTTACAAGGTCTCTAACTGGCTGAGGTCTGCTCTGTTATCGTTAAATATTGCCAAAACCAATTACATCTGCTTTTCCATTAGCAAACGGTCTCAGCCAAATCCAAACCATAGACTGAAGATTCATTATTGCGATTGTGCCAACGTGAAGCGCTGTGGGTGTGCTGAGATCAGCTGTGTAAAATCCACAAAATATCTCGGAGTAACTCTTGATCAACGGTTATCATAGCATCCCCAAGTAGAACAGGTGAATGGTAGAATTAGAAAACTAGTATGGATTTTTAAAAAATTAAGATATGTAACCAATCAAAAACTCTTATGCAACATTTACCAAGTTTTGGAACAATCCATTATGTCTTATTGCATACCGATATGGGGAGGTGCCAAAAAATCTAAATTCCTTGAAGTGGAAAGAGCTCAAAGGTGCTTACTCAAGACAATGTTTTTTTTAAACCTTACAGATTTCCCACTGACGAGTTATATAATATATGTAATATCCAGTCGGTTAGAAAACTTTACATCCTAGCTTCAACTCTTAAAGTTCACAAAACCTTGACATTTGAGCCTAACATATTATCAGGTAGGAGAAGAAACAGGGTAGCCCCTCTTGTCACTTGTAAGACCTTATTTGCTAGAAGACAATTCTATGCTCAATCTGCTACAATCTATAACAGACTACATATACGATTTAATATTTATAATCTGAAATATTACGACTGTAAAAAAACTGTGATTAAAGCGCTAGCCACCTTAGGATACCTTGAGACGGAGAACCTTTTGACAAGATCAGAGAGGTAACCGCAACGTCAGTCATATATGCTCACGCTATCTAAACATGCATGCATGCACACACACACACACACATACACACACGCACACGCACAAACACACACATATACACAAGCACGCTCACGCGATTTAAATAATTTAAGTATAATATTAAATTATAAGGTGTGAAACTAGTTATATTAATAGCTATTTACTTCTGTCTTAAGTTTTAAGTAAATGATGTCTATTGTTAAGAAGAGCGGGGCTTCCTACAACAGGTATACCAATACTTACTAGGTAGGTCCCAGCCTAAAACTGTTACAGAATTATGTAAAAGATATCATCATCATCATCATCATCATCATATCAGCCGAACGACGCCCACTGCTGGGCATAGGCCTCCCCCAAGGATCTCCACAACGATCGGTCCTGTGCTGTCCGCATCCAGCGGCTTCCCGCGACCTCTATCAGATCGTCGGTCCACCTTGTAGGGGGCCTGCCCACGGAACGTCGTCCGGTACGCGGTCGCCATTCGAGAACCTTTCCGCCCCAACGGCCATCGGTTCTCCGCGCTATGTGTCCCGCCCACTGCCACTTCAACGATGCAATCCTTCGAGCGATGTCGGTTGTTTTAGTTCTCCTGCGGATCTCATCATTTCTGATTCGATCGAGTAGGGAAATACCAAGAATCGCTCTCTCCATTGCTCGCTGGGTGATCTTGAGCCTTCTTATGAGACCCATAGTAAACGACCACGTCTCACTCCCATAGGTCATTACTGGCAACACACACTGGTCAAAGACTTTCGTCTTGAGACACTGAGGTATTTCGGACGCGAATATATGCCGGAGCTTCCCGAACGCTGCCCATCCGAGCTGGATTCGACGAGAGATCTCTTTCTCGAAGTTGGACTTACCTAACTGGACTATCTGTCCCAGGTAAACATAGTGGTCAACAACTTCGAGTGCAATGTTCCCAACGTTAACTGGAGCGGGTGCAATGCATGATTTTCGTCTTGTTCATGTTCATCCTAAGACCCACTCTTTGAGAAGCATTACCGAGATCTTCGAGCATAATGTTCAGGTCTTCCAAGGTCTCAGCCATAAGAACTACATCATCGGCAAATCGCAGGTGTGTTAGGTATTCGCCATTAATGTTGATGCCGCGTCCTTTCCAGTCCATAAGCTTGAAAATATCCTCCAACGCAGCTGTGAACAGTTTCGGAGAAATAACGTCTCCCTGTCTCACACCTCGCTGTAGTTGGATCGGATTAGAGCTCTGGTTCTGTAATCGGACCGACATGGTGGCGTTTTGGTATAAGTACTTTAGTACCTCGATGTACCTGTAGTCTATTTGGCACCTTTGGATAGACTGCAGCACTGCCCAGGTCTCAATCGAATCAAAGGCTTTCTCATAGTCCACGAACGCTAAGCAAAGTAGCAAGTTATACTCTTCGGTCTTCTGTATAACTTGCCGCAGCGTATGAATGTGGTCTATGGTACTATAGCCTTTTCGGAACCCGGCTTGTTCGGGAGGTTGGAAGTCGTCGAACCTGCGAGTGAGACGATTCGTAACGACTGTCGAAAACAACTTATAGATATGGCTCAGAAGCGAGATGGGTCTGTAGTTCTTCAAGAGAGTTTTGTCACCCTTCTTGAAGAACAGCATCACATCGCCTCTGCCCCATGCCTTTGGCGTTTTGCCCTCGAGTATGACAGAATTAAAGAGCTTCTGGAGGACCTTAAGTACCGGCTTACCGCCCGCTCTAAGGAGCTCTGTTGTGATTCCGTCATCACCCGCCGCCTTGTTGTTTTTAAGCTGCTTGAGAGCCATTCTAATCTCGCACAGGCTGACGTCCGGGATATCTTCAGAATAGTGTCGGGTAAGCTTGGCTCTAGGGTCTTTAGCCTTGCTTTCAACAGGTGTTTTCGTGGAGTATAACTGTCCATAGAAACTCTCAATCTCCCTCAGGATTTCAGGTGTTGACGTAATGATGCTACCTGTCTCAGTTTTCAGCCTCGTCAATTGGCTTTGCCCAATAGACAGATCTCTGGCGAACACTTTGGAGCCTTTGTTCCGCTCAATGGCCTCTTTAATACGTCGGGTATTAAATTGACGAAGGTCGCTCTTCAAAGACTTAGATATCTGTCTATTGAGTTGCCGATAGCGATGGGCATTCGCTGAGTTCTGTAGCCTCATTTCGTTTCTCTGATCCATGAGTAGGAGAGTCTGACTGGAGAGTTTCTTTGATTTGGGACGGCGGATTTTAAAGTACTTAGACCCTACCGTACGGACAGTATCCACCACCATGTTGTATAGATCGTCCACATCGATGCTGTTCTCAAGGGCTTCGAAACGGTTTTGAAGCTCGAGCTGAAAACACTCGGGGTTTTGAATTTGAGCCGGTATTGGTCGGAGCGAGGATTTTATCAGTCGCGCTCTTTCAAGCTTTACGTCGATATTCAATGTGCCTCTGACCAAGCGGTGATCGCTTCCTGTCTTAACAGCGTTGATTACAGCGACATCATCGAATATGTGCTTCTTCGTTGACATGATAAAATCGATCTCATTTTTGACTTTACCGTCCGGGCTGATCCAGGTCCATTTGCGGCTTACGGGCTTCTTGAAGAAGGAGTTCATCATAAAGAGGTTCTCCCTCTCCATGAAGTCTGCCAGCATCTGACCCCTTTTGTTCCGTTGCCCAAATCCAAATTTCCCCATTCTCAACTCATTACCGCAACGTTGCCCCAACTTCGCATTGAAATCCCCCATCACAACCGTGTAGTGGGTTTTAAAGCTATGCATGGCTTTAGAGATCTCCTCATACATAGCCTCCACTTCGACATCGTCGTGTTTCGAGGTCGGAGCGTAAACCTGAATGACATTCAGCGAATATCGTTTCGATATTCTGAGTATCAGGTACGCTACCTTGCTCGAAACACTTCCGATAGTAATCACGTTGTTGACAAGGGACTTGTGGACGATGAACCCGACACCACCTAGGGACTGTTGGTCGCCCTCCCGGTAGTATAGTAAGTTACCGGATTGCAGGGTTATCGAGTCCTCTCCCTCTCTTCGGACTTCAGATAGCCCAATGATATCCCAATGTAACTTACCAATTGCTTCTTCCAACTCTACGAGCTTCGCGTCAAGCCTCAGTGTGCGCGTGTTATATGTTGCCAGGTCGAGTCGTCGTTGTTGGCAGCCGGATCTTACCCGGGGATTCTTAGCACCCCCTGCCCCGCCGTTACCATAGCCGCTGCCATAGCTAGGACTAGCGGGGCCGCCAGGGACTGGGAAAGATATAAACAATTTTTAATTTTTTAATTTAATATAGGCCTATCAAATGGCCTTTCTCAATAAATGGACTATCCAACACAAAAAATGTTTTTTAATTAACGCGTTCAACCAAAAATACAAACAAGTTCTTCAGCTATTTTTAGTAGAGATTAATATTGATTACTACTGATTTAAACTGTCATGATTTATCATTATTATCTATTAATCCACGATCAATTTGTAAGTCATTTACTATTTCGGTATTTCTATTGCTTAATAATTATAATGTGTTCAGCAATTCGAATGCTAGTGTTTTAGTACCTAGTAGTAATGAACTGAACTTTTTAGGGTATCGTATATATATATATATATATATATATATATATATATATAAAAACAGTAATCTTATAGGATCACGTCCGTATGTACTTCCATCCGTCTGTCTATTAAACCGTTTAATTTGGGTACGCGTAGAGATGTCAAGTTGAAATTTGTTAGTATACTGAGTTCTACATATCCCTAGAGCTGTAAGAAAATCTAACTTCTATGTATAAGTTACCTTGAAAAAAGATAGACAACGGGTGTTTTTGCCATAAAAAATGTATATTACGAAACCGTCGATGGTAAGATTTAATCACACGCCAACCAGTTACAAGGATTCCTTGATGTTACAAAATAAAAGTAGGTATGTACGAATCACGGAGTGAGTGACTCCTTGTTCTACGGTTGAGTTTCTGACATAAAATCGACGTCAGTCATTCAATCGTTGACAATTTTCGGGATTATTTTTATATCTAGTTCTCATTATAAATCAATGGCTATACCCGAAGAAAAGCTAAAAATAACTGTAAATGTGGACAACGTCACATAAATTGTTCTGATTCCAATTTAAATTAAGTATCTATTAAAGCACTCGTATTTTGGAAATCAGAAACAACGAAGGTACCACAATAACCATGACCCGAAAAAACGTAGAAAATTTTTTTTTCTTCATTGATCCGTCCGGGAATTGAACCCGGGACCTCCAACCTCCAAACCAAATAAAACCCTCGGGACCTACTAAATAAAAAATGCCTTTATAAAAAACTTCTCAATTCTTTTAGGTATTTAATATCCTTTTAGCGTGTTTTTTTTTAGCAAAATGCTTAGCCTAATTTCAAGCTTGCTGAAGCAGCATGATTTAGAAAACAAGTGATCAATTATCTGCTTATCCACTGTCCTCTGACAGTGAGGCGGGTCTGATCCCGTCAACCGCTAATGCTCGCGTCGAAACAATCCACCTCATGTTATCAGGGACCCAATGAAACGTATGAGCTTAGATTGACCCTCTTTTGGGGTTTATCTTGAAATATGTGCAGGTGTGCAGTAACTAAAGACCATTTACGAAGAATTAATAGAATTCTAAATATAAGATGTTATAACAGCCGATCGGTGATTTCTTTTTTAAAGTAAAAGCAAAATAGGCCTATAATTAACCCACTGCAGGGGAAAGGCCTCCATCATTGAATCTGGTTTAAGTTACCACAGCAATGATGGGTATAGGCATAATCACCACGCTTGTCAAATGCGGCTTGGTGATCACAAACCTAATGCTCTCAAATAGTAATAGTAATAATGTATTCTAATCAATGATATTTAAAAAGTAATAGATATGTTACATGCGCTCTCAATATGCGTCCCTAAAACGTCACAATTGTGACGTCTTTTCAATTCCATGAAAGAGAAAGTAATTGTTCTTTTCACGAGTATGACAAGGACAAAATAAGAATTACGCATGTGTGCAGTTGTTCGCAAGCGGCACATATATTTCGATAGTTTTGTAAGGGCATAACCTATCTATTCTTTTTAAATATCATTGATTCTAATAATATTATTCGTGTTCTTATTTTTCAAAAAGTGCCTCTGGGTTCCCGCTGAAAATCAGCGTCGCAGCATGCCTTTGGCTGTTGCGACCAATGCTGAGTGGGGCCTTTTTGGCACATTAATTATTATCATAATTTATTTTTGTTCATTTTGCTCATTTTTGTAGTGCCAAATTATTCTATTAATTTCTATTCTATTCTAAAGAATAGGCTGAAAATAAATCTTAAATGATAATCCTATCGACCCTAAGCACGTGCCAAGTATAAATCAGCGGTTACCTTCTTCCGTCGCAACAAATTGTTAAGAAGACCTAACAAATGATACTATTAATTAAATTGGTCAGTTTTGTCAACGTCTAAATAATCTAAAGCGAAGAAAAATTTGTTGACCATTATTTAGCATGAAAACGAGCTTTGTTAGAACTTGGAACAGTGGAATCGATATTTCTGACTAGATTTGAGAAATGACACCGACTTAGTTAATAAAAAAGAGTAAAAGACTCAACTACTAGTAAATATTACTATTTAATTTCTTAAACTTCTTTAAAAATTGTTTTTATTAATTCTTTCAGTTATATCAAATATATTGTTGAATTAATGCTTACATATTCTCTTTCGTGAATTGATAAACAAAGTACATAATTATGGTGGACTGACAAATCTCCTACAGTACTAGTGGTACTCTAGAAGACTTTGTTGCCTTACTTCATCTTAATTCTTATCATAATTATCCTTCAATGTAATCCTTTTCAACTTTCATGCCGCTAATTACAGAACTTTGGGGTTACATAATTTTACGACTATATTCTTTTGTCAAAAGACAAACCAAAGGTTTAACGTACCTTCCAACGCACGAGTAAATAATTTCTTAAGCAGTTAAATATCGATATAGCACAGTTAAATGACGAAATAAAAATGCTTACGAAATGGTAACCAAACCATCGGTCTTTAGTAGTTTTGAAGTTGAGTTAAAGTTATTTAAGGTTTATCATCAATCTCTCAAAATATTTACTACGAGTACTTAAACTTTAAGTATATTGCTCTAAGCTCTCTCAAAATTTGCAAATATCATAATAAATATCAAGCCTGACGCGCACTTCATTCTAACTAAATACGTACTTAAATAAAATCTAGAAAAATATTAAAGTAATAACATCCTGCTACTGCAACTTCATCCACATTTATCAACAGAGATAAGTTTGGCAAACGGAAAAGCAAAGAAGCAACCCTTGGTGCAAACCCCTCCTAAGACAGCGAAAAAAATGTATTTAATAAATTGTCTTTCCTAGTCACACCAGTAATTTCTTTGCCTATAAAACAGTATTTAAACCCTTGCTGTTTTAATTATCAATAGACTTTAATTTAAAGGCACGAGTTAATATACGAGTACTACTGTGAAGCGCCAACATTAAATGTGGGTATCAGCTCACCCCTTCTTGTTTTACTAATGTCGTGAGAAGCGATTAAAGGAGTACTGCTAAAAAGACGGGCAGCAGCATCTACTCTTAACATTAGGCTTCGCAATGTAGAAATAATCTTCTTTTTGTAGAGATACAAATGTCCAGCATGGGTCTGAGGTAGGATATGGGTAAAAATTATGCAGTATGTCTGATTTTTTCATGTCATCGAAAAAATCAAACACACTGCATAATTTTCATATAAATGAAAAAATCCTTGAATAAGAATATTGCCTGCTTCAGGTGAGACTTGAACCCACATCTTTCCGCTTACCGGGTGCTCTAACCACTGAGCTACCAAAATATGGTTTGTGTTTACAACTTTATTTAAGACTTTACGCAGTAGTAGCGCATAGCGTCGTCACTTTTTTTGGTTAAATCTATACTAATATTATAAAGCTGAAGAGTTTGTTTGTTTGAACGCGCTAATCTCAGGAAGTACTGGTCCGATTTGAAAAATTATTTTTGTGTTCGATAGTCCATTTATCGAGAAAGGCTTTAGGCTATATAACATTACGCTGCGACCAATAGGAGCGAAGCATCAGTAGAAAATGTTGCAAAAATAATCGAATTCTTATCAACAGAAATTGACGCGGACGACGTCGCGGGAAACAGCTAGTATCTTATATTAATGCATAATATGATGTACATTGTTATACAGTTTTCATGTTACATCTATGTATCTTTATGACTGATAGCTGTTACCCACGACTTCGTCTGCATCAATTTCCGTTATTATGATCCCGATTATTTTTGCAACATTTTTCACTCATGCTTCGCTCCTATTGGTCGCAGCGTGATGTTATATAGCCTAAAGCCTTCCTCGATAAATGGACTATCCAACACAAAAAGAATTTTTCAAATCGGACCAGTACTTCCAGAGATTATCGCGTTCAAACACACAAACAAACAAACAAACTCTTCAGCTTTATAATTTTAGTATAGAAGTACAGATAAACCTTTTATTTACAAGCATAGATTTCCTGTTCCTACTTGTCTCTTCCAGACGCTTTAGAGATATTTATGTTAGCACAGAAAAAACTGTAAATTGACTTGGTTCAAGTTTAATTACTTATTTTGATATAAAAATATACCTACCTATACCTTTAAAACTTGTGAGCGAAGATTATGTCTTTGCTCACAAGTTTTTTAGTTCTATGCTTTTTCCGTTTGCTCCACCACTTCGTACATCAATCCAAATCAAATTTCTCTTAGACCGTGATATTAAATTTCCATTTATTGTTGTTTATCATGCTTCAAAAAGTTTCCAGATTTGTTCTTTGAAAGTTTTTGATAAAACTCATAATAGATTAAACTGAACTCTGTGATTTAAATGTCAAAACACCCGAGTATTAGCCGAAGTTTGAAGACCTTCTTTTTACATAAGTCTATTGAACCCCAAAGTTCAGCTGTAAAATATCTAAGTAAGTACTTCGGACACTTTAAAAGTTATAGCTTTTTTCCTGTAGGTAATTAATACTTTAAGTCTTAATCGATTGCTACCATTATCTTTTGAACAAAATCTTTTTGTTTGATGCTGTAATAAAGTTTGTTAGAGTTCAATCAGTGTGATTATCTTATTGAATTATATACTGTTGTTATTTAACCGTCGTTTAATTTAAGGGACAATTGCCCTTATAATTAAAGTATTATTCAAATAAAATAAAAATGTTCAAGAAATTGATTCAGTTACCATGCAGTTTATTCTGATAAAATGTTTATTGGTGGAGCGATATGCCATGAACCAAAAGACTAAAATGAGTAATGAAACCCTTGTCTTATATAATTCTTACTAATAATATAAATGCAAAACTTTGTATAGATGTTTGTAACTTTATTACGCTAGAACGGCTGAACGAATCTAGATAAAATTGGGAACGTAGGCATAATATAGGCTGGAAAGAACATAGACTACCTACTTTAAATCATAATTAAATTTTAATTTAAATTGATAAGCGAATTACTTTTTTTTATTGTTTTCAACTTTAGTTTTGTGTATAAGGCATATAAAAGAAATAGAGAACCACAGATGTTCAGCTTATCAAATAACAAAGCTTCAATACACTGCTATTATTAGAACAGTACTCAATTCCATCAAAGTCGTAAATAAATACACGGAATGTCATCAGTTTCTGAGAGAATCGGATCGCTGTTTTGTTTGTTAAATGAATATTCACAGTGAATTTTTTCCAAGATTATATTATAAGTTCGACGACCTTCTTAGCAATTCTTATAGACTTGTGTTAGGGTGTCGCCAGGTTTGAAGTCTAATTAAAAATTAAACACTTTTTTCATAAAATTAAATTGACGTAATGCGTTATTTGTATGAATCGAATCGATGCTTTATAATTCAGTAATTTCTTATTTAACTCTGACTCAAATTTGAAGGTTTATTACACGCTTTTTTTCGGTAATTTTTTCTGAATAAAGTTTTACGGTTTTAATTTTTGTAGTTGTCAATTCTTTTTTCTACCCTTCGGGGCGGTGATACTATTTTATCCAAAATCCATTGGGGTCAACTTTAGCTAAAATATATAAACAAACATCGAAATCGGCAAGGCTGGTAAAAAGTTATGCGAAGTCGCATCGTGAATAAAGAACTTCCTGCCTTTTATCATTGAAATTAAAATAAAGAAAGAAATACCTGGGTTTCAATGCAATGTAGATTGTAGATATTGACGACAGAAATTTATTTGTATTAAAGTTGTCATGTTGCTACTACAACGTTCGGGAAAAACGTTATTTTCGTACATAGGAGACGATAATAGACATTTTAGTCCTCTCGAAGGCACTCAAATAAATCTTACACCGCAACCCTTCAATGGCGTGGGCCGTAGCGAATACTTTTCACGCTAAACCCTTAACGCGGACAGCACTCGTATAATAAAGCAATTAATAACGCGTTCCCTTGTCCCTTTCATGAATTATTGATCACCCATTGACAAAATATTTCCTACGGTCGCCATTTGTGAATTCTTGACCTTAACTCCATGAGTCAAGATTCACAAAACCCTGGTTAAATGAAGCTAAATCTTTGCCAACACATTATTTCTCATTTCCAATGACCCAAGTCAACCGTACATACATCTATTTAATTATGGCATACCTACCATCCTATCTCGAGTTCTCATGCATATTAGCTAGGCAGCAAATTTTAAAATAAGGATGCCAAAATACAGTTTCATTTCTATATTACCGACCAACGTAATACATTTATTAGACTCCTAAATTTACGCAAAAACCTTACTTATATTGAAATGTAAGAAAAATTTACACATTTTGTGTCTACGATATGTGAAGCTATAGAAATTAATATAGGTACAACCTTATTTAAATAGAGAAGATTGTAGAAAGTCTTACCATTTATAAAGTCTACACATCATGGCAACACTGCAAACACTCCAGATAGGAAAATAACTGATGATTATAATTACAAGGCGGTGGTATTAAACATTTCTCAAATTTAAATACATATAACACAAGCCAGCAAAATACAATTATAGGGATTTATTACAGTACAGTATCTTAAATAAATAAAATAATAAAATAAAATAATATAATGACATTGGAAGCAACCTCGAATATTTTCTGGATAATTATAATTAAATTAAGGAACATTAAACAACCACTTCTCCTCCTGTGTTAAAAATATTTAAGATAAATAATTTATTTTTTGATGATTTAAAATGTTAATATATACTAGGTTTAAGACGTAATATCTAACAGGTACGAGTAGTATGATAAATATCCGCAGCAAATCACGCTCTAACTAATTACTTTTTTCATTTGGCAACTAGTCCTTTTCTTGAATAAAAGATGTTTATTAGTGATGTACTTCATTAACGTAAGTAGCCAGCGAGTAGCACAATATTAATGAAATGATAAATTATATCTTGACCAACAATCTATATTTCATTTGTAGTTTAAAAAATCCATTTTAATATTATATCTCCGAATTTGTGTCTGTCTGTCCGTCTGTATGTCTTTAGAACTGAAATATAGTGTAGAGACAGTTTGAGTGGAAAATAGAATGGCACCACTACTTCTCGTCTCACGGGTTTTGAAAGAGGCAACTAAAGAAGTACTGATAAAAAAGACTGGCAGCAGTGGACTGATGAGGGCCCATGATAATGTTAAAATAAATGTGTTTAGTTTGACTATTTAATGTTAAGTATTTCATTAACAGGAACAGTTTCAGAATATTGTTTTACAAAAAAGCTGAAGCTTTAATGGCGCGTGCGCATCCGTGGGACATTGCTCACTTGTCCACCGACCAGTGCTGACGTTCGTGTGTTTCTTGCTACAACCATTGTTTTATTTTACACTCGACATAATATAAAATAAATAAGGATTTCCACTAGGCGAGCCGTTAAGTAAGTGAAAATCTTCACATATTGTAAAACAAAGTCGCTTTCCGACGTCTGTCCCTATCTATCTTTTATACTACGCAGCGGATTTTAAAACAATTATTATCTTCGCCCAAATCAGTCACCTGCTGGAGATGGAATTTTACATATGGTGGCAAAATATCTTATAGGTGTATTTTTAAATTTTGTTACAAAATATGTTATGTAAGTACCTACTTAAATTAGTTCGACAGTATAATGAAACAAATCTACTACGCGACTAAAACAATTTTGCGAATGATTGCTAAGACGTCATTGGATCTAGGCAGGAGACTACTTAATATTGATTGGAATGGTGATCTATCATTTAGTATATACTAGTTAGGTACTTATTAGTAGACTTAATCGTTTTTAAATATGTACAAGTCTATTAATTTTTAAAAAATATTCTGCTTATTATAAAAACATAAATATCTATATCTTATTAGATGTTTTTATTTAACATACTCACTTATAACAACAAACTGACAACGGAATCTTTAACCCTTTTATCAGTGCCGGGAGCAAGTACACGACTGAGCGCCAGTATAGTCACAGTTCGGAGACAGACGCGGCACGAGCGCCGAAAACACATTCCTGATAATACGCCCAATTTATTATTTTGGTCAAGTACTTACTAACTAATTTACTCTCATGGAGTCACATAACACCAATACACAATTTTGATTTTACGTTTGATTGTAGCGTAACATTTAGGTAGGAATACTCAAACGAGATTATTACAGTTCGTTGCGTTATCGAGTAACAATTATCAGCTAGATTATAGTAATGAGAACGATTAGCTTAAAATTATAAAATTTTCTTGATCACATTACAGACTGAAATTATAAGGAAATTTGAATATTAATAACATTTAAATCTCGCATATCATTGTATAGTCCGCCATCATTATTTTTAACCTACTAAAAGATCTTAGTCTACCAAGCTGCATCTTGTCTTTTTTGTAAAACGAAGGTCGAAAGAAGCATTACTTGGACGTACCGGATATGATTAGACTAAGGTTACTCGGACAGTAAATGTGAGCGCTGACGCGCCTCGGAAGGAAGGACCTGTTAAACCTCCTGGGGAGCAAGTTTCAGGTTATGTATGAGGTAGCGAACCACGCCGCGGCAAATCCATGGTAGCTGAGAATTTTAGCCCCAGTCCCATTATACACATTTTTTTTTAGAAACTGTTTTTTAATTTTTTATAGATAGTTAGATAGTTTACGTTATTAGGTATATTAATAATTAATTTTTCAAAATGTATAAATTATTACAAAATGAAGTACTTACATCTAGAGAATTAATGCAACCGTAAACCTGTATTGTTATCAAAAGTATTGTTCAATATTATTGTAGTGAGTTATATTCGTAGGTTTCTAGAGTTTTATAAGACTTCAATTTATTTTCATCTAAATAATAGGGCACTCATAAACTCCCGCGGAGAGATTTTCCTCTATAACAATTTCAAATTGACGACCATTTGGATCAGCGGTAGTTAACGCTGCTTCTGAGCCATGGGTCGCGGGTTCGATCCCCGCACAGTACAAATATTTGTGTGCATGAACATGTTTGTTTGTACTGGTCTGGGTGTTTTCTATGTATTATAAGTATGTATTTACAAAAAAAAAAGTATATAATTAAGTTTATCGGTTGTCTAGTACCCCATACGACAGGGTACTTAATAGTACCTTAATTTGGGACTAGATGACACAGTGTGGCCCGGTGAGGCATGTCTTAAATATTTATTTATTTATTTATTTATTTAAATTGTTACCTTCAATACCTAAATATATGTAGGAGCAGGAGGGTCTTCATCAGGATCAGCCATTATCAGAGCAGGTGTGGGTACTTGGGCAAGGAACCGTAGATGTAATTAATACTCAACTGTTCATCAAAGTCACTATAATTCGCGTTTACAAGGTCAAATCACACAAATAACGATGATACGTAATAGCAGCACACTTATAATTATCAAATTAACAAAAAGAATCTAATTTTAAACTAGGATGACGCAGAATAATAGCGATTCGTCTAGCGCGTGTTGCACGGACGGTGGTCGTTCCAAGACTGCCCCTCAACATGGCCGTCGTGCAACTACCCGCCTGACGCTCCGCTAGAGTGACGGCTGTCACCCTTATTCTGACGTCTGACAATGACGTGTGACGTCTGACATTGACATTGAATGACTTCACGTTAGCTGTCACCGACCAGTGGCAGCTGTCATAGGTGACAGCTGACAGCAACTGCTTAGGTACGACGCGACGTTTTGGCGATGCGCCGTCACGGCCAGACTGACTAGCGACCGTCCTCGGGCGTATCCCGTTGCGCACCTGTAACAACGTTACGCATCTTAACAAAATACGCTCGACCAACCTGACAATCGAAGTAAGTATCGCTATCACCATTTAACTGCATAAAGACTTGGACCGGACGGGTGTGTCCCTACGACATACCCTTACAAGATGGGCAGCCCGGACGACACTGTCCTTTCGACCAATCACTCACAACAAAGCAATATTGGACCGGACGGGTGTGTCCTTTCGACCATCGCAGATGCCAACCGCGTGGACCGGACGACACTGTCCTTTCGACCAATCACTCACAACATAGAAATTTTTGGACCGGACGGGTGTGTCCCTTCGACCAGCGCAATCGCCAAGCGCATGGACCGGACGACACTGTCCTTTCGACCAAACGTGAACGTTGTGAACCGGACGGGTGTGTCCCTTCGACCAGCTCCAAAGCATGGACCGGACGACACTGTCCCTTCGATCACACATTGAAACACAGATTAGACCGGAAGAGTGTGTCCCTTCGACCAGCCGGAAAGGCATGGACCGGACGGCACTGTTCCTTCTATAAACACACATGAAACACAAATTCAGACTAATCTCGTACATACCTAATTGTCATGTACTTCGACTTCAACTTCCTGTAGTTGGAATGTTTCGTCATCTGAGGGTATGCTAAGAGTATCAGAACCCGCAGTTAGAGTGTCAGAACAGGCTGTATCGGTATTGGAGTCGAAAGTCGAGGAGTCATCGTTATGTTGTGTGTGTCTATTCTCTCGGCTAATGCTTTCGTGTATATTTTCTAGCGCCGTCTCGGCCTCCTCTTCATTTAATAGGCTAGTAGATACTTCTAATAAACCGTCGTGTCCTTTAGGTACTGCGCGCAAATTCTCATGTGCGTACTTATAGGTCCGGCTAGAACCGATACTACTAACGGCCTTCAGCTCATAACGATCGTTGTCTAAAATAGTGGTAATAACGAACGGGCCTTTAAACTTTCTATCTAGCTTCGTCTGATTCCGCTCGCTACTTTTTATGAATACGAAATCTCCTACTGAAAACGGTTTAATTGTCGCCCGACCTTTATTAAATCGTTCTGTATCAGCTGCGGCTGCTTTTCGAATATTTTCTGAAGCATTATCTCTTACTGACTCCAAATCTAGACGGTCTGATTGTTCGGAATCGGAAGTATCTATTTTAGATAGTCCTAGTGATCGTGCGCGGATTCCAAACATCAGCTCGGTGGGCGAGTATTTAGTAACAGTTGATTTAGTGCTATTTAACGCTAGCTGTACATTGCCAAGTTCTTCCCGCCAGGTTTTATTGGGGTCATTTTCAATAATTGTGAGGAGACTTTTGAGCGTGCGCATAACTCGCTCAACTTGACCATTGGCCCTAGCAGAACCGGTTGCTATATAGTGCAAGACGATTTTATGTTCAGCGCAGAAATTTTTAAATTCTGCACTTATGTAGCATCGGCCTTGGTCGGCAATTATACGTTTAGGTGCGCCAAAAAGACATACTGCCTTTTTTAAGGCTTGCACAGCACAATTTGCATCTAATGATAAGGTGTGTTCTAACATTACATATTTCGTGAAAGAATCTATAATTACTGAGCAGTACTCCTTTCGGTCGCTTTTGCCGCTGAGTTTACCGGTAAAATCGATATGGATGGTGTGCCAGGGCAAAGACACCTTCGGAATGGAATGGAGCTGAACAGCCTGAGCTCCGGAAGGGCCTTTCGATGCCTTACATATAATACAGCTATCTATGAATTTCCTAACACACTTGGACATCTGGGGAAACCAATACTGTTCGTATATTTTATCTAGCGTTTTGTCGTATCCTAAGTGTTGCAGTTCGCTATGGATGTGATTTATTAGCGTCCAAATCAATGAGCGAGGGACAACGGGCAGCCATGACACGACTTTATTTCTAGCAATTTTCCTATACAAAATACCGTCCCGTACATCATACGTTTCTGCTACGGTTTCGGGAAACTCATTATTATGGTGTTTAGAAATTAAGTCTTGTATTTCTGAATCCCTTTTCTGCTCTACTGAAAGCCAGCCTTTATGTAGTTCTACGAACTTTACATCTTTTCGTTCTTTAACATAGGATGTTGAGGGATCTAAATTTATATTGGGTTGTGGGTTTCTTGATAGATAGTCTGCGTGCTCCATTCCACGGCCTTCACGATATACTATTTCAAAATCGTATGCTTGAAGGATAGCCCACCAGCGATGCACGCGTGGTGTCAGGTCAACTTTTGATTTTGATGCTTTTAAGGAGTTGCAATCGGTGAAGACCGTGAAACGTCGCCCATACAGATAATGACGAAAGTGTTCTACCGCTCGTACGACTGCCAACGTTTCCAGTTCGTACGAGTGGTAGCGGGACTCTGTATCACTCGTGCGTCGGCTGAAATACTCTATGACATGGGGTAAGCAGTCTCTTTTTTGAATAAGGATTGCGCCATAGCCTTCAGAGCTGGCATCGGTATGTAACTCAACTGGAAGGTTAGGATCAAAAATGGTCAAGACTGGTTCAGATGTCAGTATACCGATAATTTTTCTACGTATGAGTTCGTATTTGTCAGTCCATTTAATGGGTCCCTTAAGCTTCGTCAGTGGATACAATGGGCCAACTGTGTGACTAAAACCAGGTATAAATTTTCGGAAATAGGAGGCCAAACCAAGAAATTGTCGGACTTGCGTGGCAGTTTTTGGGGATGGAGCATCTACCAAAGCCTGAATTTTGCGACTATTGGGCCTTACTTCCCCGCTTTGAAGTGAATATCCCAGGTAATCAATTTTAGTTTTAAGGAATTTGCATTTTTTCAAGTTAATCGAAAATCCTGCCTCGGATAACGCATATAGAACTTTATCTAACTGATCTAAACCTTCACGAATGCTCTTAGAATGACAGAGAATATCATCCATGTAAACCAGGGGTTTATTCTTAAGATGACATAATGCCATAGTTATACATCTCTGGTACACTGATGGAGAATTGCGCAAACCGAATGGCATTGCCAAGTACTCGAACTGGCCCTCTGGTGTCACAAATGCGGTCTTCTCTACTGAGTCAGGGTGAACAGGGATCTGGTGGAAGCCAGAGGCCATGTCAAGGGAAGAAAAGAATTGAGCACCTGTGAGCTGGTCTATTTGGTCTTCTATGCGCGGTAGTGGGTAGTGTTCGGGTCGAGTATTAGAGTTAAGTTCCCGGTAATCAACGCACATCCTATCTGTGTTATCTTTTTTCTTAACTAAGAGTATCGGACTTGCGTAGGGAGAAGTACTTTCTCTTATAATCCCCGCATCTAAAAGTTCCTGAACTTTTTCCCTTACGATCTGTTTTTCTGGCGGCGCCAATCTATATGGACATCTTTGGACAATTTTGTGTGGGTCAACTAAATTTATTTCCAACATTCCGGTTTTAACCTTTCTCGTTGGAACTCCTTCTATAAAACTTTCAGAATATTTGTTGAGCAGTTTCATCAAAGACTCCCTATCTTCGCCTAACAAATCAGTGTCAATTAAATCAGAAATTATTTTAATCGGATTCATATCACAAGAATTTGATTGCTTTTTTGAAAAGAATTCTAGTTGATTTTGATCAATTTTAACACCAATATCATTCTCTAAAATATCCCTACCTATTATGACAGGCTCCGTTAAACAAGTGTCTGGTACTACATGAAAAAGTAAGGTCTGAGTTATTTGGCCTACTTGAATTTCATTAAGAATTTGAGTATCACATCTTACGTCATCACCTCCGATTCCAGTAAGGTAAACAAGAGAATTGCACACAGTACCAGGAAATTTACAACAAAAACTTTCTTTGAGGAGCGAACAAGACGATCCACTGTCAAATAAAAACGAAACGGGCTCACCGGATGAAGTCTTAAGAATTCCCTTCGATGTGCGCTGTCCACACAGGTTAACCTCCTTGACTGTCGCTCCTCCACCACCCTTCTTGTCGGGGCAGCCTGTTGCCACATGTCCTTGCTTGCCGCATACGTAGCAGGTGACTGGTGTCCTTTCAGCAAACCGCGATGTGTTGGAGACGTCTGCTTGAGCTGTTGAACTGGAGTTTTCCCGCCTTTTCCTACATTCAGCTTGACGGTGTCCAGTTAATCCGCACCAATGACATTTTCCGGGGAACCGTGTATCACTCATACGGGGTCGTTTTACTTCTAGTTCTTGTGTCTCTGATTCAAGACGCCGCTTTAAAGAAATACCGCCAAGAATCCGGAACAGTTGATCTCTTGTACTGATGAGGTGAGCGTTCAGCTCACGACGTATAACACCGTCTTTTTGGCAAAGCACGGATACCACGAACCCTGTAACCACCTCTTCTGGCATATTAGTCTTGGGTATTCGCTCGATCATATTCCACAAACGCATTGCAGCTTCAGATGCTGTTTCCTTTATTCCAATTTGGAACCGCAGAATGTCATCAAAATAATCTTGCGGTAATTTTGGTTTTGAGAACTTGGCCAGCAATGCTTGTTTCACTAACGGCCAAGTAAGGTCATTCAGATTTAATCGAGTTATGCAAGAGACTGCGCGACCTTTTAGCGCACTTGTGAGAGCCATGAGTAACTCTACACCTTCCAAACACTTATTTTTCACAATCAATTCGGTTACGTTACACCAACCTTCAATATCAGCATCAGTATCGTCTGGATTAAACGGCAGGAGCTGGGCAGTACTTGAACTCGTACTAGGCTTTTGGGACATTGCAAATATCCGCGAAAGTAGTGCTTCCATATTGCTTAGTAGTTTACTAGCACTATGATCTTCCTGCGATGATCTCGTCTCTTCTGGTCGCAGCCCATGGAATCCCACTTCTGATGTAGGAGCAGGAGGGTCTTCATCAGGATCAGCCATTATCAGAGCAGGTGTGGGTACTTGGGCAAGGAACCGTAGATGTAATTAATACTCAACTGTTCATCAAAGTCACTATAATTCGCGTTTACAAGGTCAAATCACACAAATAACGATGATACGTAATAGCAGCACACTTATAATTATCAAATTAACAAAAAGAATCTAATTTTAAACTAGGATGACGCAGAATAATAGCGATTCGTCTAGCGCGTGTTGCACGGACGGTGGTCGTTCCAAGACTGCCCCTCAACATGGCCGTCGTGCAACTACCCGCCTGACGCTCCGCTAGAGTGACGGCTGTCACCCTTATTCTGACGTCTGACAATGACGTGTGACGTCTGACATTGACATTGAATGACTTCACGTTAGCTGTCACCGACCAGTGGCAGCTGTCATAGGTGACAGCTGACAGCAACTGCTTAGGTACGACGCGACGTTTTGGCGATGCGCCGTCATATATAAACTTTCTGTAACCTGATGAATAAAAAAAGAAACAAGGTCAAAACAACCTGCTACGTCGAAGTTCTATGAAGATAAGCATTGTTCGCCAAAGTTATAATGCTTTCTTGTGTTTACCTAAACTTGCTATCAGTGAAAATCGGTTTGCGATCCTGACCTTATTAGACGTAATATCGAACAGGTACGAGTAGTATGTTAAATATCCGCAGCAAATCTCGCTTTAACTAATTACTTTTTTCATTTGGCGACTAGTCCTTGTTTATTAGTGATGTATTTCATTGACGTAACTAGCCAGCTAGTAGCACAATATTAATGAAATGATAAATTATATCTTACATAATCTACAATCTATCAGTGAAAATCGGTTTGCGATCCTGACCTTATTCCATTTTTTAAAGAACTCACTAAATGAGATTAAGTAACGTACAGTAGATTCGCTTAACATTTGATGTAAGCTTATGTTTTTGATGCCGGTAAATATTTTTTACTAACCAACTTCGTAAATATGTTTCACTAGCGGACCCGACAGATGTTTTCCTGTTTTAACTATGAATATTGATTACGAAATGGTTTAATAAAAAAATGTTACCCATTGTTTATTATTATTATTCTTTATGATATACAACATTCTTTATTGTAAGAGTTAGTTATTTCGAGATTTCTACCAGTGCCGAAATATCGGAAACTCATAAAAAACAAGGTACATGGTAGAAATCTCGAAATAACTAACTCTTACGGTAGTGACCATGAAAGTTTAAAACAGTATATTCTTTATTGTTTTTTTTTCTGGCGGGTCTTAGTATATAAATAGTTTTGTTGGTATTCCGACACGGTATCAGGCGACATATTATTACTGGCCATGTGCAAAATTCAGTTTTTTTTATAACGATATTAGCAGCACGCATTCTGTCAATGTTATGTCAAATGCCATAAATTAAAAAAGTTTAAATTGTCAAAAGCGATAAGGTTACATTACAAATAATTTAGTACGGTGATTAAGTTTTCTTAAATTTTCTAATTTTCCGCGCAGTTTTGTTATTTTTTCTTCCATAAGAACATTCTCCTGACAATAACAAACAAAACAAAAAAAGAAATAGCGAAATCGGCCTAGCCGTGCCGGAACCTAACGCGTGATGCGATGACCAAGGGAAATAGGGATTTATTTTTATATATATAAGATAAGATAAGATAAGATTACATTTATTTTATAGTATCTGTATTTATGCACGTCAACCTACCACAAAACGTAAAATTTCCTCAATCTATATTGAACTAATTATGTTGTACTTAAAGCTGAACATTAGTCAAATGACCTTTTAACTATTTGGGTAAGTTGACCTGCCGCTGCCTGTACATCGAAATAAAAAATCTAGTAACTTTAATGTCGGCTGCACATTGTCGCGCATGTGCTTGAGCTGAGGGCACTAGTGCGAGTGGTCAAAGGGAACACATCTTCCTGCTAATTTAATCTAAAGTAGGCTAGTCACACAAAGTTATTTTAATGCGTCAACTAATGAACTACGCGTTCTTGAGTAGCCAAGCAAACGTTTCAATTTTTTTAGATATGTTTTTATTATTTGAAACAAAATTTTACACTTTTGTAGTGTAAGTACAGAATAATTATTTTGAGTGCATTCAATTCCCACGCGAAACTGTCATTCCTTCTGTCTTCATCTGTTTTGTGGTCAGAACCTTTTCCATTCTATTTTTATTAGTTTTAGAAAGAATCTTGCCTACCATCCAATTACGAGTCAGGCAGGGGTATTAGTTTTTGAGAATGGTATATGATACAGTGTAAATATTTTTACTAATTGGTAAAAATTGTTTCTTATTGTTTCTTTACTTCCTTAAAAATTCACAAAATTTAACATTTTACACTCTTGTTACTGATACTTTTTAATCATTTTCAGTATAAGATGCTATTTTAGAGTGATTTAGTGTTTTAAAATTTAATAGCTTTTGACTAGATACGTAACTAACTCCCAAACAATAAGTTCAGTGAGATTGGAGACGTATCCTATGGACTTTCATGAATTTATTTATCACACAGCGATTTCAGTCAACGACCTAAGAAGGACCTTTATTAATTATGGATTTAGAAAATTATTTTGCTAATGATTTCCGCTTGTTAATATACCGGCCTAGATACCTTCACCACACTACCCGCACTAACACTGATTGAGCAAGCACTATTTCATGCAGGAAAACCGCCCGCCCTCCCTCAAAAATGCATGCAGTACAGTTAATGCAATTATTAGTACCCAACACCAATATAATAAAAACCTCGACGCGTTACGCCACTTCACGTGGCATCCGCAGGAGATGTTGTCGCCTTCGCTGCGCTCCGACGACTAAGCTGTGAAAACTGGCGAACAGGCCTTTTATAGAAACTCCCCACTACGACAACAGGTTGTGACGTTCAATCTGCGTTGTTATTGAAATTGGTTTGATTTGATTGAAAGTGGTTTGAGTTTTAATTTAAATGATAATTATGATTTTAAATTAAATAAATTTGAATTTAAATTATAATTATTGTGATTTGAATTTAAATTTTAATTGTGATTTGAATTTGAAAAAATATTGAGTAGTGGGGAAGTGACGAAACTGACCTGTTCATTCAACAATGTAAGCGTGTTGTCTTTTTTATGTTTTACAATTTCTAATTGTTCTAACACCGACAGTTTTAAACTTTTTTACATGTGTGTAAAATTGAAAAAGTATGATCGTCTGGGATACTATGTCCCGAATCTATAAGATGTTTTGCAAAATGAGACTTTTCTGGGTGATTATTTCGATAGGCGGATATGTGTTCTCTATAACGTGTGTTGAAACTACGGCCGGTCTGTCCTATATAAGACGAGTTACACTCCCTACAATCTATCTTATAAACACCAGATTTCTGAAGTTTATCTAACCTATCTTTACCGTTACAGAGTTTTCTTAATGAATTATTTGTGTTAAAGGCCGCGTATATGTCGTGATTTTTTAGTGTTTTAGAAATACGTTCTGATAACTGACCTAAGTAAGTAGGTTTTCCTGCATGAAATAGTGCTTGCTCAATCAGTGTTAGTGCGGGTAGTGTGGTGAAGGTATCTAGGCCGGTATATTAACAAGCGGAAATCATTAGCAAAATAATTTTCTAAATCCATAATTAGTTATGGATTTCCGCAAAGTAACGCCTGAGTCTATTAATTTTAGGACCTTTATTCAATACCATGACACTATTTGTTTAATAAAACCGGCCAAGTGCGAGTCGGACTCGCGCACGAAGGGTTCCGTACCAAAACGGCCAAAAAAAATGGGTTTGTTGTATGGGAGCCCTCCTTAAATATTTATTTTATTTTGTTTTTAGTATTTGTTATTATTGCGGTAGCAAAAATACATAATTAGTGAAAATTTCAACTGTCTAGCTATCGCGGCTCATGAGATACAGCTTGGTGACAGAGCGACGGACAGACGGACAGACGGACAGACAGCGAAGTCTTAGTAATAGGGTCCCGTTTTTACCCTTTGGGTACGGAATCCTAAAAAAGTAAAATCTACTTTTAATTGTAAGACATTTTATTAACCTACTAGCTGTTGTCCGCGACTTCGTCCGAGTCAATTTCTGTTATTATGATCGCGATTAAGACGTTTTTAAAAGAATATAGCCTAAAGCCTTCCTCGATAAATGGACTATCCAACACAAAAATATTTTTTTAATTCGACCCAGTATTTCCGCAGAGATTAACGTGCGTTCATACAAACAAAACAAACTCTTCAGCTTTATAATGCTAATATAGATATGCTGTAGAAATTATATTAGTTATCTATGTTTTTTAAACGTTTTAAGCTATTGTATTGCTAGTGTAAATAATAATGATATTTTTAGATATGCCACACAGTGGCACTAGATCCCACAAGCTTAATCACCTACCCGGTATAGCATCTCATTGCACCGCAAGAAAGTTGTAGGTTCAAGTCCCACCTAAGGCATTTGAAATTGATTTTCAATCATTGTACTTATGTTCAATTTATATACTTAGGTACCTACTATTGATTTCTTGAATTAACGCAAGATAATTTAAAATGAAAGATTTATTCACTTCTTAACTTCGATTCGGGGTAGAATATTCATTACAAATAGAAATTTAAATTATTTGGATCTACAATATATGTAATAAGGGAAAATTGACATCGGTCAACCGGCAAAAAGTTATGCGTGCTTATAAATAAACCAAAAAAAAAAAGATAGGTAGGTACGCGTCAAATTGTAAACCCTCCGTAACGTTCCTAGTGATTATTTGTTCCGTGACCTTCTCCTTTTGCGTAGGTTGAAAATATGAAAGTTGCCACTAGAAGTCTAGAATGAATGGGCTACGTCTATTGTGGCTTTTCACAGATCAATTCAAATAATTACAATACAACGTGTCACTATTCGCAAGTTCTGAATGTTACGGATTTTAAATGACTGAAGATTTAATTGGATTAATTTTGTTTAAACTTGTATTAATAAGCTCCCAAAAATTTATAACAATTTTGATTTCTATTGCTTTGATAACTTTATAGAAATTATAAAGTTAACGGCTAACTGAAAATATCGTTTGTTAATTTGATATTCAGATCAAAAGTTTTTGATTGGCATAGTAAACTTGAATCAGAGTAAAACGATTAGAACGATTAAAAGTTCTACCACAGCGGTAGGATTAATTATGAAACAAAGATTTATTGCGATTCATGATTTGATAGATATAAACTTTGTTAAACACGTTATTGATATTGACGACCATTTAGATCAGCGGTAGTAAACGCTGCTTCTGAGCCATGGGTCGCGGGTTCGATCCCCGCACAGTACAAATATTTATGTGCATGAACATGTCTGTTTGTACTGGTCTGGGTGTTCTCTATATATTATAAGTATATATTTATAAAAAAAAGTATATAAGTAAGATTATCGGTTGTCTAGTACCCCATACGACAGGGTACTTAATAGTAGCTTAATTTGGGACTAGATGGCTCTGTGTGGCCCAGTGAGGCATGTTTAAATATTTATATTTATATTGATATAGAATTCTAGAGATCCTTCATCATCATCAGCTGAAAGACTGTCATGCTCCATTTGTATGAGAACCGATGTCGCCTTTTGCGCCTAACTACTACTTGTGCACATAAACACAAGCTTTCGCACACGTAACGAGTTCAATCAAAGAACGCCAATTAAGCGAATTTTCATTATTCAGAAGAAACCAATCACAGCGCTCACTAACATTAATGTTTTGTCAGAAGTATGAGCATTTGCTGATAACCTAGAGGTTATTCTGTAATCTCATGTTTATTTACAAATTTTTACAATTTTAAATGCCTTGCTATTACCCGTGCGTTTAACTATAATACCTTCAGTAATAGGAATGAAGGCACGATATTTTTTATGCCTGGTATTGTAGCTGCCCACTCAAATCTGCTTTTTAAAAACAATCTATTTTGTTGAATATCCTCTTATCGAGCATAGAACACATGCGTTTTTGACAATGAAATTTCCGTGTACTGTGGTTAAGCCGTACTAAGCTTGGCAGTGGGTTGGCAATCGCAGTTTGGCCAATGGTGAAGAGATGAAGTTGAGGCACGTCTTCAATAATTGTTTGGTTGGTAATACACCTTTGGTCATCTTTCACGACACCCATAGAAAGAGAATGGGTGGTGACTTTGTATGGCACCGCACGAGTTCCTTATTGTTGCGTTTTATCACTATCACTAAATGTAACACATGCGACGAGTAACTCGTCCATGCAATAGGTAATTGTATTTTTTTTTTTTGGAATTTCAGCCTACTGGTTAATCGCAGCAATAAAACAGTAATGAATGTATTATGTGTTTGAATAAGGTGACTGGTATGCACCCTTTTATGCGTTGATCTGAATATTATTAATATTTACTTCATCTTTTTGCCTATTGACAGATAAGTTAGTGACACTGTGTCCATAGTCCCTACTGTTTATTTTTTGAGGATAATATTTTCTTTGTTGTTTACATATTTCACAAAATGACTCACTGACATCGTGAAATTAAAAAGCAATGTGCACTGAGCAAGTAATCACTGTGTTTGGTGGTGCCTGGTTCAATTATATATATTTTTGTGCGGAAAAATAAACGGAAGTAATCTAGTAGTAAGTAGGATTCAAAGGACTTTTTTTCCGTGTGTTTTATTGCTTAAAATCCTCAACTAAGTTTTGAAAATGTAATATTACTTCTCAAACAAAAGGATTTCTGGACATTATAATTTTAAGAGGGAACGAACAAGAACTTTGTTTAATGTCTACTCTATAAATTAAGAGACATGCAAATTAGAATTACTGTTACTGAGCACAAATAAATGATGACGGCGAGTTTCAAGTTGTTTTGGAATATTTACATTTTGTGTTGGAAAACCGATGTCAAATTTTGTATGGAAAATTCTGGTTGGTACTTCTCAGGAGAAGTCGCAGGGAACTGTTATTTAAGAACAAGATTAATTTATCTAGGTATATCATGATTCTATCCTTTTTTTTTCTTTTAGAACTACGGCAAACTCGACGTTACATGGACACATTCATCAAACTGGCTATAGTGCTAACGAAATTGGTGTTCAAAATCATCGAAGGCATCATCAGGGCTTTGCTGGAAATGGCTATTAATATATGTTTTTATTGCATATGTGGTGCCACGGGATTGGTAGCAGGGTTTTATATTTTAAGGTGAGTCAACACCGGCTAGATAAGTATGTAGCCGAATGCTTAACTTAAAAAAGGCTTCCACCCTACTCCAATCTATTTTGTACCTTATTTTATGTTTTATTTTATGTTTACGAGAAAATTTTACAACTAAATAAACAGTGTTGTGCTCCCGATTTTTTGATAGCCCAATTTATTTGGATTTGTAAAGCTTTACCGTAAATCGGCACATAACTCCTGCGATAATCCGGCATGAGTCGGGAATTCTGACACTTATTAGGCAATAACCTAGTTGAAACCTTTTCTATGTTTTTATGATGGTCGACAAGCAAATTACTAGTTCTAATAAATGTTTAACAAACCACATGGCTAATAATTGTAGCGACCCTAGCTAATGACGTAGTAGCAATTTGTAGTATGATGTGTTGCTCTATATTTAATAATTAAAATGCATGTTAAAAAAATCAAAGTTCTATCAGTGCTAGCAATATGTGGACAACAATTATTACCCTTTTTTCTAAGTTTTTAAAATACAAGGTGCTTTGACAAGTCCCAAAAAGAACTTACTGCTATATACAGGGTGAAATTTTAAGCACTTTCTAAAATTTTTATAGGCGTTCGGTATCGTATTTAGAGCCTATTTATGAAGTAAAAAATGTAAATCAAGCTTTTACGCGAAAATATTTTTCGCAATATAGTTTTCAATTTTTACGATCATAGGCCTGATAGGGTATAAAGGGAAAATCAAAAACGTATGAATAGTATCGTAATGAATGAATGAAATGTGAATCGCGTAAAAAATGTGTTGCTAGACGGCCGTATCAAAACTTTTAGATTTTTTGCGGACATTTTATAAGTGCTTTATCTTGACATTTTTGTACTGGGCTATACCAAAAGAAAAAATACGTCATTTGTTTTTTGTCTCGTAGATTGATATATTAAAATTTGGAAGGTGGTTAAAATTTCATCCTGTATATCGCTAAGGTTTGCCACGGATCTCGATCTCAGTTTTGATAATAGTGGAGAAAAGATGCTGCTGCTCGTCTTCTTCTGGCAGTACCACTATAATCGCCTTACGACACCATGCCATAGGCCGTGGACACATGTCTGCGGTGCGGCACCGGCCGCCGTGCGACGGCACGACGCCGCCACCGGTACGCGGCGCGGCGCCTAGCCACGCCGCGGCACACCGTGCGCGGCGCATCACGACCGGTTGCAAACATCATTCCGAAATAATCTCCGTCTTTAATCCGTCCATCTTTAATTCCGAAATAATCTCCATCCTAAATCCTTCTTTCGCGGTCCATATCAAGGCAAAAACTTGCCTTGATATGGACCGCGAAAGACGCATTCTCTCTTGCTGCTGTTGAGACGACGAATGAAGTAAAAACAAAATCAAAGAAAATATTGGGTGAATCCATACCTTTGATTAATGAATAATGATAGAGGTCATTTTAAGAGGAAATATGAAGCGCTGAAATTATGCAACGGCAAAACGCTAACTAGCGAACGATGCGCCGGCACGGGACGTCGTGCACGGCGGCGCGGGCGCCGTACCTTCTGCCGATGGCGGCGCGGGGCGGCCGGTGCCGCACCGCAGACATGTGTCCACGGCCATAGGAAGAGAAGGTTGCAACTTGATGTGCCAGCATCACACGACACTTACTATAAAATGCGTAATAGAAATATACGAAAACACTTGCGCAACACACGTTTTTAATGATGCTCTTTTTTGATTACGAGTACTAAAGCAATTTAAAATGGCTTACTTGACATACCGCTTAAAATATGTTTTATATTATTTATTTTATTTTTAGACACGGAGTCTGCGATGGAGACGTCTGCCTAACGAGTACTCCGGTTAATAACTTGGCTTTGGTAACTGGGTGTACACTGACTCTTATTGCTTCCTACTATAGATACAGAAGACTGTTTTGATTGTTAAAATATTAGGCAAGGTAAGTTAACATAATCAATAAATAGGTAGATACTTCAATCACTGAATGATGTATTTTATTCCTATATCTAATCCATGTAGATATACCACCTCTTGTCAATTGAACACAGTTCATTGAACCAGATTAAGATCGGGTGGATCATGACATGTATCACCGTTCTTGGCCTTAGCTTCATTCTACTTTGTACCCTTTTAATTTTGGCAGACACATCTGTTATATGATTAGACGGAATTTGTTTATTGTTTATACAGTTATTGTTGTCGTTATTTATTACCTACGTAATACATAAAATAAATCCCGACAACAATCACCTTTTCTAGTGATTCTGAAATATAAAATCAGTCATTATTCGTAGCAAATCTCGTAGTCATCTGTAGCATGTTTCATGCTACGAGTCATACGTAGGCATGGCCGCAGGTCATATATAAATAATAAAATTGTTTTTTTTTTCTCCAAATAATTGACATTTAAATGTTAAAAAATCTGCTGTAACACAGATATTTTGTACTGTATGCCAGATATATTACTTACTAAATTATACAAAAACAGATTTGGGTAAAACTTTGAACACAGGTAAATAAAATCTAAACTAAAAACACGAACTTTATTAAATAACCGTACTAATTATTACTAAATTTTAATATGAAAGCTAAAACGCGGGCAACGCTTCGGTCACATTGCCCAACTTTAAACAATAATTGGTAAACTGAACATATTCCCGGAAGGTTAAGGTAATAAAATTTAATTTATCATCAATACTCGAAAGGATACTGAATACATTAATTGGAATTAATTTATCACGGTATAAGCCGGATCTAGCCTAATTAATTGGCTAACTTCAGGGTACGAACTTACCTATTTTGGTCGGATTCAGTAGAAGGAAAGTTAGAAGCTAATCAAATCGAGCGAGAATAACACTTATAAGTATTGAACTTGATTTTGCCCGCGACTTCGGCCGCGTGGATTCCCGAATTTAGAGAAGACCTTACGTTACGTTCTTCAAAATATAGCCAGCTATCGTCTGTGGCACGTGACTTTATACAAAACTCGACCGTTATGTCGTATTCCCACGAAAACCATAATACAAAATTTTAAGAAAAATAAAAAAAAAACTTTATTTGAAACCAGAAACATAGTTTACAGAATCATAGTAGCGTTAACATCAGCAGTAGTCTAGGACTGAGTTGCAGATGTAAATTATATGTTATTTAGATGTCTATGTTACACGTTTTTACTAGAAAGTTTCAAGAAAATCCGTAAAATTTAAATAAGTAAAAGTGAATTTATTACAAACGGACATCAAAAAGAATAATTCTTTTTAGACTTAATTTATAGTGGAAACGAAAAGCATAACTGGGCAGAAATGGTGTATAATTTTATAACTTAACTAGCTGTTCCCCGCTACTTCGTACGCGTCAATTTCTGTTTTTATAACCGCATTATTTTTGCAACATTTTTCACTAATGCTTCGCTCTTATTGGTCGCAGCGTGATGTTATATAGCCTAAAGCCTTTCTCTATACATGGACTATCCAACACAGAAAGAATTTTTCAATTCGAACCAGTACTTCCAGAGATTAGCGCGTTCAAACAAACAAACAAACAAACTCTTCAGCTTTATAATATTAGTATTGATGAAAACCTCTATATATCTCCAATTGTAAGCGAAAATTCAAAACTAATTGCTCCTGTACGGTTTTTATTTTAACATAATACTTGAGTTTTCTAGAGCGTCCTATTATTAACAACGACCGAAATTACTTTTACTTTTACTTTTAATCAAAAAGATAGAAAGCTAATTCAAATGAAATATTTTATTTAACCGTCAGGTTCTCTTGCTTATTGTGAACGCTCTGCTTAAAATGTCTGAAGCATTTAGAAGAATAAATCTAATCTATACAGGTGAAAAGGTGCGTCCTTGGACCGGTATCTAGAGCATTCGTGTGTCAATGGGAGGAATGGATTTATTATTCAAGCAAGTGTCTATGGTGTCAATAGATAAATTATAAGAGATACACAGGAAAACACTTTATAGCTCACTCTACACACACACAGTACAGTTAATTGACTTAAACTTAACCTAAACCCTAAATATAGGCCTGATTGCTTATATGATAGAGACAAGAGAGGTAAAATAAATAAAGAAAGAGGAGGTCGATGACTTCGCAAAACTTTTCACGGGTTTGACCGATTTTTGCAGTTGAAAACTGGTAACATCTCAAATTGGAAAGGAAATTGCACCTCAAAAGGTAAGTATAATAGGATTGGCAATCAATCAAATCAAAAAATAAAATTTCTTGCAAAAAAAGTTTACTTACTTACGAAAAGCACTTACCTACTGCCAAACAAGCCCCTATTAAAAATTGTCGGCTAATGACGTGTTTTTGTTAGTATCAAGTTTGAATCATCATCATCATCATCATCAGCCTATCACAGTCCACTGCTGGACATAGGCCTTTCCAATTGCACGCCACTTAGGTCGATCCTCGGCTTCTCGCATCCAGCTCCTGCCAGCCACCTTGCGCAAATCATCACTCCACCTAGCCTGAGGGCGTCCTACACTACGTTTGCCGAGACGCGGTCTCCACTCAAGAACTCGTTTACCCCAGCGGTTGTCGGTTCTGCGGCTAATATGGCCAGCCCACTGCCACTTCAGCTTGCTAATCCGGTGGGCTATGTCGGTAACTTTAGTTCTCTGCCGGATCACCTCATTTCTGATTTTGTCCCTAAGAGAAACTCCGAGCATAGCTCTTTCCATAGCCCGTTGAGCGACTTTGAACTTGTGGACTAGCCGTACCGTCAGTGTCCACGTTTCGGCTCCGTATGTCATGACGGGTAGGACGCACTGATTGAAGACTTTCGTCTTGAGGCATTGTGGGATCGACGATGAGAAGACTCGACGTAGTTTCCCAAATGCTGCCCAACCCAACTGAATTCTTCTGTTCACCTCATCCTCAAAGTTGTTTCTACCTAACTGCAATGTCTGCCCGAGGTACACGTATTTCTGAACAACTTCGAGGACGGCGCCATGCATCGCAATCGGTTGCGGTAGTACATGTTCATTGAACATAATCTTGGTTTTATCCAGGTTCATCCGCAAGCCGATGCGCACAGAAGAGTCTGCCAGGTCATTCAGCATCTGTTGTAGGTCCTGCAGCGTTTCTGCCATAATGACGATGTCGTCTGCAAATCGCAAGTGAGAGATGTATTCGCCATTGATGTTGATGCCTCGTCCTTTCCAGTGCAGCGTCTTGAACATATCCTCCATTGCATTTGTGAACAATTTCGGGGAAATGACGTCCCCTTGTCTCACTCCTCGATGCAACGGTATAGGTTTTGTTTGCTGATTCTGTACTTGGACGGACATGGTGGCGGCTTCGTAGAGACATTTCATCACTTGCACGTACCGCCAATCTACTTGGCAACGCTGCAGGGACTCCAGAACGGACCAGATCTCTATCGAGTCGAAGGCTTTCTCATAGTCCACGAATGCTAGACACAAGGGCTGATTGTACTCTTCGGTCTTCTGTATAATCTGCCGCACTGTGTGGATGTGGTCTATGGTGCCATATCCGCTCCGAAATCCAGCCTGTTCCGGTGGTTGGAATTCGTCAAGTCTTCGCGCAAGGCGGTTTATGACGACTCTTGAAAACAGCTTATAGACGTGGCTTAGAAGGGAAATGGGTCGATAGTTCTTCAGCAGGGTCTTATCTCCTTTTTTGAAGAACAGGACGACAACGCTCCTACTCCACGCCTCCGGAGTTCTCCCTTCAAACAGGACAGCGTTAAAAAGCTTTTGAAGCTCCCTCAGTACGGGTTTACCTCCAGCCTTTAGCAATTCTGTTGTAACGCCATCCTCTCCAGGGGCTTTTCCATTTTACAGCTGTTAAGAGCCATCCTGATTTCGTCAATGCTGACTTCTGGCAGGTCTTGAGTGTAGTGGCGTGTTAACGTGGCTCTAGGGTCCTCATTTTCGGGATCAGGTCGAGATGCATGCGAAGCGTATAACCGGCCATAGAAACGTTCTACTTCGGAAAGGACTGCTGGCTTCGAAGCAACGACTTCTCCACTTGCTGTGGTCAGTTTCGTCAGGTGGCTTCTTCCAAGAGATCCAAGTTTGAATAAGGTTTATTAATTAAAGGCCGAAGCTGTTAGCCGTAAGTCAAATTGTTTTTAATTAATAATACAATTATTATTTTAATAATATGTGCATTAAAGTTTTAAAGTAATGATATTATTCCTACTACCGAACGTTGCTCCGATGGGAGCATGGATTAATGAAAAACTCAATCCCTCTTCTCATTTGTCAACAAGCGCTTTACCCGACCACTTTCGGTTTTTCCTGAAGCAATTAAACTTTTGCAAATCAATCACTCCGAGAGAAATCGGAAAACTAGAGTTCATTGACTTCATTTATAATTGGATTCGAGTATAAATGGATTTTTCAGCACTTTTTCGGCGGTTTCGTGTAAGTATATTTATTTGTAAATCAAGATTTCGATGTACTCGTATAGCGTTTTTCAATTTATTAAATGCAGGTCTTCCTAGCTCTACAATTATTGTGCTTTGTTTGACAGATTATAAAAAAATAAATTGTCAAATATCCAATCGTTACAATAGCGATGTTTATTAACAATTAAAAAAATTGCATCGTTCGTTACAGTCAAGAAAGTTTCTTTTTTTGTCAGGTTTACGAAAAAAATATTTTCCTGGGTTATAATAAAAGATCATTCGACCCTTTTTTTATTATAAAAGACCCGAATAACGCTATATAGATGGCCATCGAAGCTTCGCCAGACAGCTTAGGCAGGCGCGAAAGGCACTCGGCCTTAAGTTGCCTATATCGAGCTGTAGTCGGGCTATGAATGTGGTCCGGTCTACGTGGACCCCGTTCTAGTGGGCCCGATCTAGGAAGCCTGGGGGTCAAGTCTACGAATGACTTTAGTTTCGTTACCTGCCAAAATAAATATACAATTACATTCTTCAACTGACCATGATATAAGGGGTTTAATTTTTATTGGTTTATGTAAGTAAGGAGTTACATAAATCAGAACAAAATAAAATAAAAAATAAAAATGTGTATTCTTCTTTTTCCAAGTCTATATTTAACATATATTTTGTCCTATATAATACTGTCTACCTCAAAAATACAATCCCTTGAATAATGTCGTGGTAGCTGTTCTTTTTTATAAAGCAGTAGATAAGCGAAAGATTATGGGTCTTTCCTAAATTTTCAATTTACACCAGTAAATTAATTGCTTAGAAAACAGTTTTAAAATATCTGTGTACCTGTCAAATCTTATTGTCTCTTGTGTCTCGACAAATAAACCTTTCTTCCTTTTATCTTTACTTTCTACAACTTCCCCAACTTTAACCTATATAATATAAAATATACGTATTCACATATTATCTTAATAACATACACATTGAGCGCTGCTTATTATCTTTCCACCCCAATAAATAAGTAAACAAGAAAAATTGATTTATTCATACAAATTCATCGATGCGAAACGATAGGGTTGGACCAACATTCCGGGGTATAAGTAAAATATAGGCCTGTACGTAATAATTCAACCTTTGGCAATGTTCATGACCATACATGGGAAATGTAGGCCGCAACACCATTCCTCCTTTTATTATTACCTTTGCCCAATGTGCTGAAAATTCAGTGATCCCAAAAATATTAGGTTCAACTGGTCAATGTATACTACATAACTGTAGCTTTGTATGATTAAACACGTATCAAATACGATTCCTTAAAATTTCTTGACAAAGATAAAATTTTATATGAAAAACGTTAAAATTTGCGGTTACAAATAAAAACTAGGCTATTATAAATTCAGAACGTTGCAGGTCCGGCCTCAATTAGAAAAGCAGCAGTTCTTCTCGCCGTATGGGTGTTGTATAAAGTAACTAACTAAATGAGTGCTACCAGACGCAGCCGAGCAGTCTCCCCTCTTTTTCAAGGTGTCGCCTGCTCCAAGTTCTCGGGTTTGATTCCCGGACGGGTCAATGTAGAAAAAAAGTACCTTACCTTCCTGGTTCGTTATTTCTCATTTCCAAAATGCGAGTGTGCTTTAGATAATTACTCAAATTGGGATCAGAACAATGTATGTCATGTTGTCCACATTTAAATTTACATTGCCTTCATTGCGATCGCCACCTGCCTGCCAAGCGCGGCGATTAAGGCGAATTCCTCCTTTTAAAAAGGTTTATGTCCAGCAGTTGATTGATGGGTGATAAGATGATGATCACGAATTATAAAAACCTGTTACTTTGAAATAGCAAATGCTGTAAGTGTAGCAATGTACGCTGATAATCGCATAGGAGCAACTCGAAGTTGCTTAGTTATCATTTATTGCTTATCATTTTGAAAATGTTAGTTTCCAGAACATAGTAAATAATAAATCTCACGGAATTAATGTATCCCGCAATTTGTCAACTATTTCAATATGAGAGAATTATGGATCAAAGGTATTTATGAGAATACTACCTACATTTAGTTGTCACTTAAAACCTGCAACACAACTTATAACGTCGCCTATCAAGGAAACTTATGTTATCTATTTTCCATGATCTAAAGCGAAGTTCATATAGATGCCTACAATAAATAGGTAGTATAAGTAATAGTCAAAATATTTATTGCACGTTCAGGACAAATTAAGTTACATCTTCTGAGCAACCTCTAGGTTCACGCTATAGGTAGGTAATAGTGAAATAGTAAGCGCAAGCAGTGTTGTTTTTCAAGCAATATTAGAAAATAGTGCAGCTATTCTATCTTACACTGATTGTTAAATATCTGCTAAACTATTTTTTTTAATGTTTGAGGTACGTAACCCAAAACATTGATGGAAGTCCTACGCAGGCTTGCGGTGTAAAGCGACTAGTTTGGTTCGGTGGTAGTAAACACTGCTTTTAAGCGATGGGTCGCGGGTTTGATCGCCACACATTACAATTACATAATTAATATCAGTTACCGACAATATAGACCTTCTTGGCAAGAGGTTGACAACGGACGTTAACTTCGGTGACAACATTGAGTCTAAATCTCAAACTGCGGCTAAAAAGCTAGGAATCCTAATTAGTTTAAAGCGATACTTTACTGACGGGATAACTCTAGACCCTCTACAAAGCACAAGTCCGGTCGTGCATGGGGTATAAATCTCACCTTTGGGATGGTTTAGCTAAATACAAGCTAGGTGCACTTGGCTCGGTGGACGCAGGGCCAAGAACCTAATCAAGCTTCACAGTGTAGCCCATCTACGCAAAGTAGCTTGCCTATTACTGGTTGTACTTCGGTGAGTGTGCTTCTGAGCTGCATGAGCTTATTAGGGACATCCCAGGAAAGCAGACGAATCGCGGTTTATTACCGACTAGCTGTTGCCCAAGACTTCGAACGAATGGAATATTGAATTTATAACTATGTAAGTATTAAAATTATCCTACCGAAACCGCAGCTTTTCCCGTTAACAAAAGTAGACCATATGTTATTCCAGCCAATAAACTAAGACCGTGCCGTGCTAAAACAACTCAACAGATTCAGATCTGTTGAGTCGTTTTAGCGTGAAAGATCAACAAACATAATCTAGACATCCATACATACATACGCACAAACTTTCACGTTTATAATATTAGTAGGAAGTAGGATTCTTAATGAAAATTGTGCAATTGCGTACAAAACGCTTTTTTTCCTTCTTCGTAATGCGCACTGCCAAGGAGTCTGTTTACCACAAAGACTACAACCTTGGGGTTGTAGTCTTTGTGGTAAACAGGTTAAGCAGGGGTAAGCGTATAGGCTTCCTCTCAACTCCAGGGTTCAGTGCAAAGCCAAGAGCAAGCCCATCAACAAAAAAATTACCGCGATATTGCTGTGTAGCTAGCGGAACAGCCAAAACCCTATTCTGAGTACCGTAGATGGTACTCGTATAATTCTCTTGCTAGATCAAGAAGAACACAGATTAGCATAATGTTTGCTTTTTTATCTAATATAGATTGTAGGATAATTGTAAGTTTTGAAATGGCAGGTCCATTGTCCAGTGTAGTCTTATTTATGAAATAAAATATTTTAATTATTAATAACAACTAAAAATTTCTATTATGTACTTCGCTGAGTTCTATCGGTGTCGAGGCATGCGATATTTAACTTGAAGCTTGCGTTGCGTTTCTAAGACGAGCCAATATTAATTGTAGGTACGTCACAGGACTACTTAGTTCACGGAAATTTATGCTCGTGTAACTTGTATAACTTCGTTCTATATTTCTTACGGTTGCGTCACAAAGTTATAAAATAGCTATTAAATAGTAATAAACGTTATAGCGACTTTATAAAGTTATGTTTGCTACAGCGAATAAATTATTTATTCTTTAAAGAACTTACCAAATGTTTGTCTTTAAATGCAGACGGTACGAAACTTCTTAGTATTCATGGATTCACAGTTCGTATGTAGGGTATACTGATTTGCCGACTTGTGACTTTACTGTAGGCTTAGGAAGCCCTACTTCTGGTTTTGGCGGGGGTCAGTGCTTAACTTTACTTCCCGAGTAACCATCCTACTAATTATCTTTTTGCTTAAATAACTTTACCTAAAATTTCATACTTGGGCTCGTATTTAATTACCAAAACATGATCAGTCCCTATGGCCCAAATGTGCCTTACCTTTATCAAAATGAAAAGTTTAATTGACGTTTACATAATTAACTCAGTAATATAATTAATGGAATGTCACTAACAGATTTCCGCAAAAATAATTAATTATCTTTGATATTAGAAGCCCAAGCATCCATCCCATCTCATAGAGGCATCTTATTAATTATGGGGTAGTTACTGTTACTTTTCATAAGGAGGGTCTTTTTCTTAATCGCTACGCTTGGGTTGGCGACTGCAGTTTAGCTTATGGTCGAAATAAGACGCTGCTGCTATACATAATATCTCAATGGCTGCCCGTCTTCTTTTGGCAGTAGGTACTCTTTAAGTCGCTTCTTACGAAACCCTTAGGAAAAGATGGGGTTTTATTATTCTATGTGTCAGCACCACAAAACACGTGGCTTCTTCTCTTGCTTGCTTCTTCATAGGCAATACTACTCGTACTATATAAACACAAAACTAGACTGTGCCATTCATCTTATATTATACAGATTATTATTATTATTCTCTTTTATTTTTTATCTCGGCTTTAGCTGGTAGTTTTTATAGAATCAGTACGGGAAATTCCAAGTAACTGATCTACGTAATTAGGTGGGCAAATTGTTTAAATTTGGAGGTTCATCTTGTAAAAATCGTCTAACTATCCGACAAGTATTAAGAATGGCTGCTTTTTGCATTGTTATGTAAGTATTCTCAGGTAAATCTAAGAGTTTCAGACTATGATGTAGGTGTTTTGGTATGACACCTGTACTGGAAATCACCATAGGCACAATGTATACTTTTTCAAGGTTCCATATTCTTAGTAGTTCGTCTTTAAGTTCGGAATATTTATGGATTTTCTCTGATATGGTTTGTTTTATGTTATGTGTATTGGGGACTGCTATGTCTATCAAGTATGCTTGTTTCTTTAATTTATTTACAAGAGTTATGTCGGGACGGTTACAATGTACTGTTTTATCAGTTAAAATTGCGCGGTCAAAGTACATTTTGTGATCGCTGTTTTCCAGTACAGGTTTTGGTGTGTATTGATAGTATGAGATAACTTTTGGAGGAATTAACTGGTATTTGATCGCTAATTTTTGGTGTATATAGTGGGCAACTTGGTTATGTCGATGTGTATAGTCATTTTGTGTTAATAGTTGGCAAGCATTTATAATGTGTTGGATGGTTTCTGAACTCCGATGGCATTTTCTGCAACTGTCATCTTGTGTATCCTTTATAATGTACTTTCTGTAATTTTTTGTATTAATAACCTGATCTTGGATGGCAATTATAAATCCTTCAGTTTCTGGGAACAGGTAACCTATTTCCAGCCACTTATTGGATGATTCCAAGTCTACATGTGCCTGCTCTAAGTCCTGAATGTGCCTTCCGTGCAACTGTTTCTTACGCCAAGTCTCAAGTTTTTTGTTAGTTATTTCCTGGGGTGAATGTATCGTTAAGTCTGTGCATTTCAGGTTCAATGGAGTAAAGTATCATCTTGTTCAACAGTGGCTACATGTATTAAACTACTTGTTTTAGTATAGAAAAATTGTCTAATACTTTTTATTTGACATTCCCATAGCATTTTTAAATCAACTAATCCTCTTCCTCCTCTGTTCCTCTTAATAGTCATACGTTCAATGGCCGATTTTGGATGCAGGTATTTGTTTTTGGTTAATGTTGTTCTTGTTTTAATCTGCAGATTTGTAAGATCAGTTTGAGTCCATTTTACTACACCAAATGAGTAAGTTAAAACAGGGATTGCGTAGCTATTTAAGGCTTTAAAAAGGTTTTTAGAGTTAAGGTGTCTCTTGCAGATTGCATTTACTCTGCGGATGTATTCTGCAGCTAATTCCTTCTTTATTTGTGTATGGTTTATGTACCTGTTCTGATTTATTCCTAAATATTTATATGTGTCGTTACTGGTCATAGCTTTTATGTTTACATCTTCGTTTAAATTATAATCTCCATTTAGTATTTTGCCTTTATATATGTGAAGAGTTTTGCATTTATCTAGTCCAAATGTCATATGAATATCTTTACTGAAATTAGCTGTTAATTCTAAAATTGCCTTCATTTCATGATCCGATTTGACAAAAACTTTTATATCATCAACATACATTAAGTGGGAAATGGCTGTGGATTTCGTAATTTTGTAACCATACTTTGTATTGTTTAGTAGAGTAGAAAGTGGGTTAAGGGCCAAGCAGAACCACAAAGGACTAAGTGAGTCGCCTTGGAAGATACCATTTCGAATGTGTATGTCACCTGTTTTCAATTTGGTAGATTCGTTAGAAAGTAATACAACGGTTCTCCATTTCATCATAGTATCCTCCAAAAACGTTATAATAGTAGGGTTAATCTTATAAATCTGCAAAACTCTAATAAGCCAGGAATGAGGGACACTATCAAAAGCTTTTTTATAGTCGATGTAGGTTACATGTAAGTTTCGATTGTGCCTATGAGCATGTTTAAGTACAGTTTGGTCTATAATTAATTGTTCTTTACATCCTTTATGGTTTTGGCGGCAACCCTTTTGCTCCTCGGATAAAATCATGTTTGACTCTATGTGTCTGTTAATTTTGTGTGTAATGCAGGAAGTAATAAGTTTGTATAAAGTGGGTAAACATGTTATAGGTCTGTATTGTGACGGGTCAGATGTGTTGGAGCTCTTAGGTAACAAATGTGTAATGCCTTTAGTAACAAAATGCGGTAGTTCCTCTTTACCTGTAATTAAATGTGTTACTTTATCAGCTAATATTTCGTGTAATACAACAAACTTCTTATACCAAAAGTTGTGCAATCCATCAATTCCAGCAGCCTTCCAGTTTTTCATTCTTCTAGTTATAAATTCTATGTCCTCTTTATCAACACCTAAAAACTCCATTTCATCTATGTTTTTCCATTTTATCTCTTCTTCTTTTACCCATTGTGCCTCATCATTATGAAATTGTTCTTTCTCCCATAATTTAGCCCAGTAAGATTGGAGATCTTCTTCCGACGGTAGCAAATTTCCTTTCACATTGTTTGTACTGTTGAGTGTCCTGTAGAAGCTCTTTTCATTTGATACAAATAGTTTATTATCATTTTTCCTTTTTAGTGCCTTCAGGTATCGTGAAAGCCTATGCGCTTTAAGGGCCAACTTTTGTTTTAGGGTGTCAAGTACATCTTGTGGTGAATTGTTATTATTTCCATAAGTAGAGTGAACTCTGTTTTTGTGTAAAATATTTTTTACTTTTGCCACTACCTTATGTGACCTATTATTATTGATGTATTGTGCTAGTCTTCCAATATCTGCTCTAAGTGTAGAAATATCTTTTTCGAGTCTGATTTGCCATGGAGGTTTCTCAGACTTGGTATTTTCATGAGTTTCTATTTCCGGGTCTATTTTAAATCCAAATTGCTTACTGATGACTACTGCACTACAGTAAATAAGCGTGTGTAACTGTGTTGTGGTATTCGAGTATTGAAAAATGAACTTATGTAGAATATTGCTATTAAATATATTTACTAGCTTGTATAATTGTTTACATTCTCTTAACTTTGGAAGCTTTGGACGACTATCAGGTTCGATTTGTGAATAGTGTTCTAACTCCAGCTGCAATTGTTCACAGAGTGATTTTACTGTATTAGTTTCTAATGTGAGTTGTAAATTGCTGTCGTCTTGGAATTCTGATTGTGATATCAATGACGCAGGGTAGTGTGTAAATGGACCTGAAAGTTGGTCAGTTAAATTTGTACTGTTACCTAATAATTGTGTGGTATGTGTGTTTGTGTCATAAGCCGAATGTTGGTTATGGCTATCGACTTGAGTATTGAAGGGTGTAGTGTAATCATGTGTTTTTGTAGTTTGCAGCTCTCTTTCTACTTCACCTTTGATAGTATCTAACCTACTTTGTTGAATGTAGTTGTTATTTATGATAAGTCTTCTTTGATCTGCAATTCGGTGCTCAGATAAGTGTGATAGATGTGGAAATTCATTGATAAACTGTTGATGCAGCAATTGTCTATAAGCTGTACGGTTAGACTCTAAGTTAGTTATTTTATAATAAGCTCTAATAATGCACTCATTATGTTCATCCGTCCATCTCATTTTTGTGCAGTTTGCAGTGTATTGTGAGTTTACTGGTCTGATAGAAGTGAGAGAATCTGAATACTTCTTGTTACTGGTGGGTGATATTTGTAACTCCCTCTTTACCTCCTCGTAAATGTTATCAATTATCGTTTTAGATAACAATTTCTTGTTAACTATGGCTCTCCGCTGATCTCCTATTCTTTGTCGGCTTATATCTTTCATTTCTGGAAATTCTTGGATAAATTTTGTATGTAAAGGCATAAGATACGCTTTTACATTGGTTTCTAGTTTAGTTAATTGAAAATAAGTGCATAGGATAAACTCATTCATTTGTCTATTCCATTTCCTACGCACTGTCAAGCTACTGGAAGTGGGTGCAGAACTGTTGACACATAATGTGTCCTGCACAACATCTCCTAGTGGCATACTACACGTGGATGGAAGCACTGAAGAACTTCTACTCGTATACGATGTTTGTGGACTAGTAGATGCACTTGACAGCAAAATACTATTTGTTGATGACCTTCTTGATGTTTGGTCTGTTGAAGCTGCTGAAGTAGCAAGTGAGTTTTCAGCTGTAGCATTCTTTTCGACGGGAGCCCGCCTGTTCAACTCCACGTCGCTGTTGGATCGCATGCTGAGACATCCAGCAACAGCTCCAGATGCGCCCCGACGACCCACGGGCAGCGGCCGCAAATTATACTTACTCAAAGACATATTCTCCATATTATTGGGTTTGCCATAGCCCTGTTGGTCACCCGCATAGTAACTTAATTGCGGGTGTCCGCCCCCCACGTGGCTTAGATGGTCAAGCACGGACGAAAGGTTGGACTTTAGGGGGCTTATTATTATTATTATTATTATTATATTGACCCTTTACTAATTACTACGTTACGCGTTACACTAATTCATACAATAACAATTAACACTTTCAACAAGATTTGCCTGATGCCAAGATGGATGTTCATTTAGCATGCGAATAGAAACTAGAAACCTGTATCATTCACTTTGCGTAAGATCCTCCGACATACTAGTTGGATGACAGAAAATAGCCGAAGTGACATTCCTTCAAATTGCAAGTATGGCTTTAATTATGAAATGACTAAATTGAAAAGATAATTTATCAGGCATCTGAATTATTAGCAAAAACCAGAACAGTAATTAAAGCCCCGTTTTATAATATTTGAAGAATACTCTAGGGGTTAGAGTATTGTTTGCAAATAATGGTCGCCTGACGCGTTTTTAATTTAAACTTTTGCGCTTCTGCAAGTAATGGAGGCTTTCGAAAACTTAAAAGTCACTCAGACTATTATTAAGAAAATTGTTATTGCTGTCAAATTAGAAAAGTCTTTTAAAAGTTGACCTCGCTGGAAGTATTTGCCTATTTCTTTATCACTTCTAGTCTTAGGTCGTTGGCCATGTTCAAAGTGAACATTTTAGAAACATTAGGACCAGAGACAATATGCGGATCGAATCCGTTACCTGAGAAAAATAAGTAAACGGAAAATAAAAACAGAGCTTTGTCAAGTTTAGCTTGCATGATTACACACAAAGGGGATTATGAAAATAAAAAAGCGGGTGAAAAACCAGACTCACTTTAATTTAATTGTTAACGGACTATTTGCACAAATCCTTCCTTCCTTAGGTACCTAGAAAAATTAGTAAAAATATTTTTCATGTGTACCTAATTTGATATTTTGTGACAAAAAACGTAAATTAAACTACCAATTTTGAGTCGGTGTTAAGCAAGAACTCACTGACAATCACCATTTATATTTAATCAGCTCGACAGTATAAGAAATCTCTTGAGATTTTCTAACATAAAGACAAACATCATAATGCTTTAACAAGATACAATAATGAAGGCGAAGACCTGTCCCACGGACTTGCTTTACGGAATAGCTTCATCACGCATCGATCATGATATAGTTAATTTTCTTTGCGTATTACCGAAACTATATCGTGTCACCTTGGAGCGAAATGTTACACGCCATTTGCTCAGCCCCTCACTCCCTAATAAGGATGTGCGTCCGCTCCTGAGGGAGATGTCACTCTCGTCATAACTCGCCTGTTTAGAGCCCGTGCCAGGACCTATATTCGAATGTATGCAAACAAATGCTCCTAGATTACTTCCTCGTTCTAGGTATGCCGATGCAAAGGTACGATCAGAATGATAAAACAGTCTAAACAGTAAAATCAGTTATTTCTGCAAATAGGCCCCTGGAGGCGCTTTTACACGTCCCAACATTTAAAACTACCACTGCTTCGGCACAAATGTAGGCTAGTGCCGAGAAGAAACAGCGCAAGAAACTCGGCCACTATTGTCAGCCTCTTTTTAAATAAATATGTCTACATATGCCAGTATGAGCTAGGACAATTTAAAGCCACACGTTCCTATCATTTATATATTCATTAATAAAATAATAGCCCTTTTTCATTAAAATAACTTTGATATAGGGTAAGGTTGCCACTATTGGACCATTTAACTTCAAATTGACATAACAGCTAAAATGTGACATGTAGGAGTAACGTGATTTAATATTTTAATAAGCTTTACATATAGGAACTTGCATGTGGCATTTATAATTTTTTGCATTGACCATAAAGATAGAAAATGCAAAGAAACGGTTTAGCCATGGTTGCTTTCTTTGGACCATTGTTTCCTTAATTGGACCTGTGAGTTGCTATCATTGGACTTAGAAAATTTTCTGTAGTGGTCCATTTAACGCAACCATGAGAATTCAAACAAATAAAAGACAATTTATTTAATAATCAACTTTTAATTATTAGTTAAAGCTTTATAAAATAAAATAGTAACGCAAGGAACATTAATCAGTCTCAAACTAACTGTTGGCTTGTTAAATGCAGTAGCTCTAAGTATTAAAAGAAGTAGCCCTAGGTTGTCTTAGACTTAATAATAATTGAGGATGCCGTTTTAAAAATTTATAGTACCATTGTATTCCGGCCATTTCTTTTTCTTTGTTAATCTATGCTTCAGAATATTTTTCTCGGCTATTTTGTAAGCTAAGCTTCGCACGTCTTTTGGATTAATTCCATTTAAACAGCTTTCCAGCTCCAAAATATGATGAACTTATTTTTTTCTAAGTCGGGAGAAAGGTCAACTGTCGAACCTATTATTTCCTTTTCGCCTTTAGCTTTAAAATTGTTGTCATCAAGCCTTCGCTTTAGCGTCGCTTTTGGCACACCAGAATATGTCCTGCTTGCCTCATTGAGACCAACTTCTTGTTTTCTCAAAGCTAATTGTAGTGCCAGTTTCAAGCTTTCTTCGTTTCACGCATAATATCTCCTTGTTTGGCCATGCTACAATGAAAAAGAAACAATTTCAAATACAATTTCAAAAGTTGCTATGATTGGACCAGTCCAATAAATGAGACACTCACTGGTCCATTGATGGCAATTCGTACCACAAGGACAAAACTATGACTACAAAAAAAACCGTGTACTATTCCGAAAAATAGTTAAGAAATCTGATTCGACAACTAAATAAGGAACTAAATAGAAAGAAAAACGACTTGGAAACTTTTATAAAACTATACTTACATGGTAAATGTGTCACGAGATTATTACATCGAGAGCGCGCGAAACACGGCGAAACACTTCCTTCCTCAACGGAGCTCACGGCGACACTTTGTGGGCGCGGGGGTTGTTACTAGTTCAAATAGCTAGCGTTTTGGGCCAACGGTTGATTTTTAACGTTCTTCGGTTCAGAATAATCAAAGAGGTCCATCCAATGATCGCAACCTTACCCTATTATTATTTAGTTCAGCAATTGGCAGTGGAAATTAGTTGAAAATACGAATACAAGTTCCCATTAACGAATTGTCCACTTTCCGCAGTCTGAATGCTGGAACGGCAAGTTTATCTTTATTTCGGGTATTGAAATTGTGTTTTGACTAATAACTAACAGATATACGAGTACTTAGTCAGACTAAATGATGAATCTATTGTAATTGTTAATGAGGTCGCTAAATAATTAACGCCCCATTGGTCTAGTGGTTTAAGTAGCGGTAGCAGCGGGCCAAGATCTCGGGATCCTAGTCCTGATACTCAGGTCAGAGCAGTAAGTCTTCCGAATTTTCAAACATTGCCCGAGTTTGATCACTAACCTGCATTTCGGAAGCGTGGTGATTATGCCTGTACCATTGCTATGGTAACTTGAATTCAATGATGGAGGCCCTTGCCCTGCATTGGGATAACCATAAACTGTTTTGTGTACTTTACTCTTACTTTTTCCTCAAACAATTATGATCTTTACTTTCAAAATAAATGATTCAGAAATCCAAATTATTATTTTTTTCATTGTAAAAGCTTTTAGAATTAGTAATATCAGGTTTAAATCCTAGGATTTAATCATTTATTGTAACAATCAACTGCTGTTTAGTTTAAAGACTTAAAATATTCGTATAGTAATTCTCCTAAAATATTCGCCAGACAGTGAACAGCACCACGTAGGTAGACTGGCTGCTTATCTAATAAGCACGACCGTGGCCATATTTCTGAATCCTGTAAAAGTTTCAGCATAGCGTTTATGGTAATATGCACAAACTGCATAAAACTCTGTCGTCCCCTGACGAGGCTTTGCATTTTTCTAAAAATAGTAAATAAGAAGTATATTTGACACAACAAAAAAAAAAAGACGTGTGGCACTCGGAGACTGCCGCGGTAAAGCTATTGCGTCAATGATATTACAATAATATAATTGTATTGCATAGCATTTTTTTGTCAACTTATGCAATTAAAACTAAAAAGTATCACCGCTGTGCCGGTCGGAGTGGGGGGTGTTAGGTTATTTTCGTTACGGAATTTCTGGATTCGGTCTCCACGCTCAAAGCCCGCGATAGAAGCTATGCAATAGCTTAATTTTATAATTTTATGTATTTTCTAATTTTGACTTTTGTAATTATTTTTTTCTGTTATTTTGGCAGATATGGTTACAATAGGCAACCATACTGTCAAAATCCTTATTTTCATCTAAATTCTTTTAAATTTCGGAAATTCAAAATTGTTCGATCGTGCCTCGCCCCGAGTGTTAGGTTAGGTTATTTTCGTTACGGAATTTCTGGATTCGGTCTCCACGCTCAAGGCCCGCGATAGAAGCTATGCAATAGCTTAAAAATCCATCTTTCTATATTCTATAACTATAAGTGTTAAGTATTTTAACCTTAGACCATTGAAACTGATAATAATTTACTTATAGTCAGAAACAGTATTCCATGGGTCCAATCTAATACTATCTAACTGAAACAACTGTCGGGAAAATATAGACATTAAAACAGAATTCCTGAATCAAAATTTAGATTGCCCTAAATGATACTCGAAACCACAATTTTTCATTAATTGAACGACTGCTCTAACTATAGAGCTACAAAGATATGTTTTACGCTGTCAGCCAGCGTGCAGCGTATTAAGAACATATTTTTCTTCAAGAATTTTTTTTTGCAATTAACATCAGCAAATCTATTGCTTAAAATGAGTTCTAAAAGACATTAATTAGGTAGGTATAATAAAAACACTCAAAAAATACCTACCAAATTATATAAGAATCGAACCTGAAAAAGATGTCTTTTCGCCTACTAGGATCACAAACTGGATTTTACTATGAAGACAGCCGTTAAAATCTAACAAGGGACACAAAAAAACAACTTCTAACTCCTTTAATATGTTTAGTACTAAATTTGTGAAGAAAAATGTAAAAGAAATATTGATTTAAAAACTCGCAGTTTACATTAAACGATAATGTAAACAGAAAGCAGATATGTATTTACGTGAAAATAGGTATCTAAGAAAATAAAGGTACTAAATTAGTATGTTATCATGTATTGAAAGTAGAATAAATGCAGTAGAAATGAGAGCGCTAAGAAGTATGTTAGGAGTGAAATTGAGTGACAGGATAAGAAATAGTGTGATAAGAGAACGTTGTGGTGTGAAAGAAGATATTGTCACAAGGATTGAGAAAGGGATGCTTAGATGGTTTGGGCATGTAGAGAGAAGAATGACTAGACAGATCTACAAGACGAGTGTGAAAGGGAACGTTGGAAGAGGAAGGCCTAGACGAACCTATCACGATCAAATCGGGGATGTTCTGAAGAAAGGTCAGGTCAAGAGTACTCTAAACCGACGAGCATGCATGAAAAGATTGATGAATGTGGAAGAAGCGAAAGATGTATGCCAGGATCGTAGTAAGTGGAAGGCCTTGGTCTCTGCCTACCCCGTTGGGAAGGAGGCGTGATAATATGTATGTATGTATGTATGTATGTTATCATGTATTTATTAGGTCCTTAACACTACAATACGCCAATTTCATATGTGAGGACCTGATAAAAAATTATGGTCATACCTCAATTATAGAAATACTAATAACTTTTTTGTAACGGAGTGTAATTAACTCGGTCCTATTTTGCAATAATAATCCGTAATGAAAGAAGAGAGTTCAATTAATTTCATTCAATTATCTAAGAGGTAAGAGGTACAAGTAATTTCAAATTTACTTCCCATAATCAGTCGTCTGTGTAGTATTTATTTCCTAAAATTAATTGTTAGAAATACAGGCCTAAATGAGTTATTAAAATTTAATTATTTACAATTATTTTGTGCGTTATAAACGATTAGAAAATTACATATAATATTTTACTGTAAATACGCAAGTTAGAGGCCGTGTTGTTAAGTTTATCGACGGATACCTACATATATATTTTTTTCATTTAAGTTCGAATAGTCAAAACAATATTGTTTAAAACTAAAACCTATCTCTTTAAGATAGCTTTAAAGTGACATTTTGTAAACACATTCGCTATTTCCTCGGTACGTTTAAAAAGTTTTATTTTTAATATATAGTTCTAACGCATGCTTGAGAAATATTTTTAATAAATTAGTATACTCGTGCAATAATTTGTGAAGTATCAAACAACTTTTCTTCATAAAAGAAATAAGTTGGATATAATAATATCAGGTCCACTGCCCTCTCATGGGATGGGTACTTTACTTTGACGATTAAATTTTGTCAAAGTTCCAACTGTATGATTGTGTCCGTAGACACCACTATAGAGATAGATTGGGCCATTATCATTATTATCAATTACAACTACTTTTCGTTACTTTAAAATCGCTTTCACTATCGTCCAGACAGTGGGCGCCAGGCCTTAACATAATTTCCGCGCAAAACATTATAAACAACGTGAAATGTAAAATATATTCAGCAAACAACGCCCAGTCTAACGGGCGCCTGACAAATGATAGGACCCGTGATAAAATTTATAAAAGCCGCTACCGTTCTGGCCTCAGCCGGACGTAAGCAGTCCCCATTTTATTAGGGTCCCTTGAAAAAATGGGCCAGAATTGTTGCAAGAGCATTTGTGGTCTTCGAAATATTTTGCCAAATGGCGAATCGACTGTGCTCGTGGACAAAGGACACATTTAAATGCACATACTTAGCAGTGGACATGTCGTCTGGCGTGCATTTAGTACATTCTGACTTGTTCAGCGGTTAGGGAAGAACTTTGGTAGGTACAAAAAATGGCCATCAGCACCGTCAGGCCTCAAAAACAAAAGAATTTTCCATAACTTTACTTCAAGTTAGCGATCGCAGTTTGCTCAGCGGTAGAATGTTAACGCTGTTGCAGCAGCTGTTGCTTGTCTTCTTTTGGTGGTGCTACTCGTTGCCTCTTGCGACATCGATAGGGCTAGTGGTGCTGTACGATTGTACGTCGGCAACAGACGGCACACATAACATGTTGTTTGTGATGAGCACTAAATATTAGAAGAGGGTAGTAAGTAGTGCAGGAGAGAGCACATAATATGCAGCGGCAGTTTCAAAGCTGAGTGCAACGCAAGAACACCTTGAACCGCGTTCAAAGCTCACTCAGTGAGTTGCGCAACTTGCGAGGATCCCTCATCCAAATAGTCAAGAGTGAGAAAATAGACACAGGACCAAACGCTAGATAAAAGATGCATTTAAAAATTACAGTTTTCTGTATTATCTATTGCTAGCCACAAGAATACCTTCGGCAGTGATAAAAATTTACACACGGATGATCATAAACTTTTATTATTTTCCTAGCTAAAAAGGTAGTGAAACCACAACGGAACAACGAATTTGAGACGGCAAAAGTGACTTTTTATTACGAGCCCGGAACAATAATCTTTTTTATATAGCAACCGAGGTGCATTATAAAAACTTATTAGATCTTATAGTTTCAATTGTGTCATTTCAGATGAAGCATATTTAACGCATCGGCTTTGGGTTAAGTACCTAGTGGTTTTATCTTTTTATTTATTTATTACAAGTACTTAACATTCAAGGCTAAGACTAAACACTTCACAAAGAAGTTTGATTGCTAAGCGACCGGGAATTATTGCAAGGACTTGAGGAATAAATTTAGACGACGCCGTTTGCATCGTCACAATGTAAAGTATAAAATATTGATCTTAGTAATTTAGCTAAGATAACCTTAACTAACCCAATGCTGTTTGAACAAATGCTACCTAATACTGGTTTTACTATAAATATTAGGTTCTTAAAGCATCAGTAATGTTTTTTTCTGTTGCAGAAAATCTTTTGGGCAAAAATGCCGCCTTTGGGAGAAAATACCTTTGTGTGTGTCGTTGTATCACTATGAATTATTTAGCTCAAGAATAGTACTTGACTATTTTAGTTCGACCAAATAGTATTGTTATAAGATAATTGTTTTTTCAAACGGGATAAAATTGCTCATTGTCAAATCTCTGTAGTTTACAAAAGTGAAGCTATGGAAATGCTTTGCTTGCTACGAGCCTATACGAATTTTTTTTTCACGTTTCTGAAAGTCGAAAATATTCTCTTACTAACCTATATTCTTCGGACCGGATGTACGATTTCACTGAAATGGAGTGCGCATGTTTACCCGGGTCTTCACGAATGGTTTGCGAAGTAGCTTTTTACGGTATTGCGTCGTTTGATGCGTCGCTATATTAAAATACAAGACTAAATAATCTAAATTACCCTTAATGTAATCTTAAACTAAAATGGTTAGAAAACCAAAGATGCCGTTGCCCAGGGTGGACCACTAGGGGGTAGAGCCTACAACCCCAAAATTAATGAAGGAAATTCCGTATCACGGAACTCTAGGCGCAAGAAACCAACTAGCACTTTCCTTTTTTTATATTTTCCGTTCCCGGTCAAACACGCAGTCCCAGCTTTGTCCCACGCGTCCACGAACCGTGATTAAGAGGACACGATAACATCGCCCGGAAAATCTCGCACTTGTTGTTTTAGACCGAAATTACGTTTTAATTACTTTGTAGGTATTATGTATAAACATCTAAATGAGTTTTTTTTGTTATCATATTAATAGGATCCCTGCTATTACCACGGCACTCCTACGCCTTGGTGAACACATGAATTCTGATTATCACATTTATTTATTTATTTTATTTTATTTTATTCAGAACACCAACAGCAACATCAAACAAATAATAATAACTTCCGGTCGGGTTGGACTGAATTTCAAAATGGACTGGTCCACACTATGTACAAATTTCAAAATAACCTTTTCCCAAAATGTCTGATTTTGAAAATGTCTTAATTTTTGAATAACGGAAATAAAACTGTCAAATTGATGTACAGTCAGTTTGACTTTATTTGAAAACTTAAACCTTTTAAACTTTTTTAATCTGTTCTTTCAACAAATAAATGGTTTGTGTAAAGTAAAAATTTATTCATTGCAAATAATATAGGACTGTTTTTTTATTGTGACAAATAAATAAATAAATAAAAATTAATTTGAATAAATATTTGGACTGCCTGAGGAGGGATTGAACCCATGCAAATTTTTATTTAAGGAATTATATTTTCAGTTTACACAAGCAATTTAATTGCTTAAAGAACAGTTTCACTAATTACAAAAATCATAACATTTAAAAAAAATTAGCGCATTCGTTTCTTAATGACTGAGATGTTTTGTAAAAATTCATTTTCGGTTATATCGCCAACTTGTAGTTCAATCAATTGTTTTTTGTAACAGTTATCAAATAAAGTGTCTCGCCGTCGCCTATAAGTCGCACCGCTAAACATAGAATTTATAATTCGCGTGTCCTGGTACCTTGCCTCTCTCTTAAGTTTATATAAGAATCTAACTAGAGTTGGCTTATACGGCATGCGAGAATTCAACCTTCTATGCCAGCCTTCTATCGCATTGTTGGTACGATGCTTTTCATCCGTGCAACTTATAAAAGATACACAAAAAGACATCCACTGTTTGTTAAAATACTTTTGAAATTTGGCCATTTCCTGAGTTTGCGGGAAACGGGCTTGCAAAGCTGACCATGCTCTTTGGATGTTTTCTTGAGGAAGTAAAGTCAAATTAGCACACATCCTTACTAAATTTCTTTCTTCCTTAGTGTTTGTTGCCTTTAATTTATTTGCCTGCTGCCACACTGCCCTGTTATAATGGTAATAACATCCTCTAACTTCTGTATACGGAAAAGTCTCTATTACGGCAATAATTATAGCAATTTCATAATCACATTTAAATTTATAAATTCTCAAGCCTAATTTCTCGCTAAGTAACTTAAACATTCTTGTGTAAGTCTCTTGAGACTTGTTAGGCAAAAGCACATACACAATAGGTACTATGTTAGTTGTTTTTTTGTTTCTGGCAATATCAGTATGAATGGTGAAGAGCTGTTAAAACGGTTTGGGGGTTCGTTTAAAAGTCCCATCACCATAAAATAATCTATTTCTATCATCATCTCTAAGTAATTTTCTGACAATCAACGTCGAGAAAACTACAATCTTCTCATCCTTACCATCTTCGATGACAAGAAAACTTTCTGACAGTAATTTTGGAATTTTGACATCCACAAATCGAGTAAACTCAGTATTGTTTTGTTCCAAAACTTTGTGCCTAATTCTATAAAGAGAACTTTTCTTCTCCTCATATGATAGTTAGATCGCCTGGCTTGCCCCTTGGAAATCGGAAACACAATTTTCAAATATCTTTTTAACTGGAACCATTTTCGCAGCCACCACTTTTTTACAGGTATCTATAAATATGTCTTCTTCATTTTGGTTAAAATGCGATCGGCACGAGTGAGGACTTTGTCTTACGAAATATCGTTAACGCTAACGTTAAATGCAGATAGAAGTAATAACTTCTATCTGCATTTAACGTTACCGATGCCGAACATTCACTACGATTAATACATCTCCACATGCTAGAGCCTGATTTATTATTAGTTGAAAAATTGTACCTGTGTCCATCATGCACTAGGGACGGTTTACCTTTCTGATTGTCAATGAATTTTAGGGTACTCATTTTAAAACACAGTGCTGTAAATTATTTTAAAATAAAATTGTTGTTAATTCCAATAATTGTGTAGATATTTTATGTATTTTTGCTGACAAAAACTTGAATATTTGTAATCACAAGGATAGTGTTTTATTTTTCAAATGACATTTGTCATTATAAGTGGCCATTATAATTTTATGTACAAAGGAGTACGCATAGGCACACCGATATGACCAGATTTTGATTAGAAAAGATGTTTCATAATTTATGTATCTGAATGTACCTTTTGTGTCAGACATTTCGAATATTCGTCATTCAAAAATTAAGACATTTAGAAAATCAGACATTTTGGGAAAAGGTTATTTTGAAATTTGTACATAGTGTGGATCAGTCCAATTTGAAATTTAGTCCAACCCGACCAGAAGGAGTTTTTTGACACTTAAAGAAACTAGAAAAGGCAAAAGACTAATCTAATCTACACGACCAAAAGTTAAACAATAAAAGCGAGAAATACCTTGGTAATTAGCCTTGTAGAATAGCCTCTTGAGTAAATAGACTCAGCTGGCGTTACTTTGCGGAAATCCATAGCTAAATATGGATTTTGAAAATCATTTTGCTTATATGAGGTTTTTCTTATATCGGTGTTGGGTACTTATAATTGCATTAACTGTACTGCATGCATTTTTGAAGGAGGGCGAACTATAACTACTACTGCTATACTACTAAACTAAATTATAGTGAAATAAATGAATATGAATATGAATATTATGAACGGTTTTGCTGCATGAAATAGTGCTTGCTCAATCAGTGTTAGTGCGGGTAGTGTGGTGATGGTACCTAGGAAGACGCTAACTGCAGCCGATGACCTTGAGCAATGAACACGCCCACAAATTTATTCGTCTTTGAATTTCTTTGGAACGCGCCACAGCTATCACTGTCGATTCTCGTAGGAGTGACAGAGAAAAAGCGCATGGAATTGAAGGGCCTTAGTGCCAAACAACAAAATTCGTTGTGTAATTTAAAATAACTATTTTATTAAAAATCTAAATCAGCCATTTGCTTAAGCAATATGTAATATACAATATAGCAAAATTTTATTATCATTGTTATACGGACTGCTGAGAAAAATGGTAATTTATGTATCTTCAGAGGCTACTTTGAGATTTTTTTCTATCGAGAAAAGTTTTTAGAATCGTGTTTTGGAAACAGCCACCTGGTCGAAAATATGATCAATTACAACTACATAGAATTTGGCAACAATACGAGCCATAGGCTTAAAGCAAAAGAATCTTCTTTGAGCTTAATTTGGCTCATGTCAGCGTCTTATTTTCAAAATCCATATTTACTCTTGAGAGGCCTATATGAAACAAATAAAGAAAAATTAAATGTCGTGTCGTATCAGGAGGTCAAGAGAATGGCAGAACATCGAGAAGAAAAGAAAAAAAATAGACCGACAACAGCTCTTGAATTCGATTATGATAAAACTAAAAATAATTATTAGCTGACAAATTGACACACGTAATCGTTTGAAATAGGAATTTTAGACGCAACTGTAGTCCCGCGAATTTCATAGTACCTAAGTTACGTAATAAATCACAGGCCCTCTGCCCTCAATCCCGCGTAGATTTACGAGGCCTCAGTGAACTTGTCAGATAAGTGTGACAATGCGTTCCAACAACAGGCAAAGTCGGATTGTTCCTATTTCTAGGCTTGGGTAAAAATATCGATATATCAAAATAAAGATATCATTTTAAAAATAATCGATAATTATCGTAGATATTTTTAATCTCGATAAATCGATATAATTGATATTTTTACCGGATAATAAACTTAATATTTTTTATGATTTCCCGTCAGATCTCGTTGAGAAAGCAAGTAATGACTGAGTAAATCTGCTGTATGGGAGCAGTCCACTTAGCCAAGAACATTAATAAAAAATGTCTGATGTTTATGGGCGTGTGACATACATACATGGCTATTATAAGCTTGTTTCGAAGTCCCAAAACACTAATCCTTTGACAGTCCGCAAAAACTTCGATATTATCTACATATCAGAAAATCGCCATTTTTACATTTGTACACGAAGTATCGATACTTTGAAAAATATTGATACAACATCGATATTATTTTTTCGTTTGCTCACCCCTACCTATTCCCGACATCGCGACAGTCTGAATAAATAGCGGCTTACCGCTACACGGGTCGTCTATTTATTCAATTTGTAGTAGCTTTATTTATGTAAAGGCCCCAAGTTTTTACAACATTAGTTATACAAACAGTTATATATATCAGTACCTATTTGCTCTGTTGCATGGTCAGAATCATAAATCGCTTATTAACAAAATACCATGCCAAAATAACAATTCGTTTGCCTTTTCCTCTTACTGACATTGTGCTTATAGTGTTCAGCGAAATAAAATCCAGACTAAATCGCGCCTATTTTAACTGCATTAAAAGCGATAGTTTTTAGCACGATGTTCTGGTATCTATACGTAGGTACATCCAAGAGTATTTTGGTAAAGAATAATTACTCATGCTTAAAGAATTCTTTTTAACCTTGCAAAATTTTATGCTAGAATAACCAGTGATCTCATAATTTATACGCTTTTCTTTTCTCAGTAACTGCCATAATAATAATAAAACAAAGGAATAAATAAGTCTAATTAACAGAGGTGCCCGTATGATTATTAGGATACATTTCAATGTTACATCATAATTTTACTTACAATTTTGTAATGCGTGATTCAATAACTTAACGAAGATTAAATGACGTCTATTAAGTTTTAAGTGTCTTAGCTAATTGATTGCGATGCTGCTGGCTACTTTGATAATTAATTTTCGGTATGAATCGCTTCATTACGGTAATTTCCTAATTAGGTCGATATTATGCAGACGATCCTGTCCGCGATCGTTTTCCGCCTGGCGAGTTTTTAAATTAATGGTCTTACAAAATTTTATGTGTGCCATTGAAATGGTATTTTACTACAAATATATTTTATTTTATAGGTTCTTTGCCAGATCCTTATTTATTGTACCAAATTCTATTCTCCACCCAAATAAACTAAATAAATGATATAATACCTCCATTATATACCAAAAACTGATAATCGTAACTAAGGGTACCATGAACACCTAGATCCGGATCTATACAGACAAACGTTTTTTTTTTTTGCATTGATCCATCTGGAACTCGAACCCGGTGCCTCAGATCTAAGGACATAATAAAATCACATACCACTCGACCACAGAGGTCGATTGAATTTCAAGGCAGTAAGAAGCAAATATCACTTTAACTTAATTCAGGGGAAATAATAATTTATATGATATTTAAGCAATTTAATTGCAATTATAATATCAGTATTTAAACTTAAAACATTATATCTCAGGCGGGACTCGAACCCGCATCTCCTCGCATGCCGGGGGCGGGTGCTATACTATTAAGCCACCGAGACACTGCGTCTCATACTTTCTAGAACTCTTCTAGTATAGAAAACGTAACAAAACCATTGAAATACGAGTATACCCTGTATTAAGTTGTTCAAGATTTAATCACAGACTGACACTAATAAACACCATTCGAGGTGTTCACCCTAAACACAATTAATTAAGCCGAGGCAAACGCGACATGGGTGTAAAATTTCGCTGCCCTACTTTTGTAAACCTATTAATGTACAACAATTTTACAGCCTGAGATTATTTTAGATCTTTCAATATAAGCTCTTCTCTCTGAAATTCCCTGTGTACAAATACAAATACTATAGCGAAAACAATTTGATGGCATCCTTTAAAAAAATAATATTTTCAGAGTTTCTGCGACCCTATGTTCCGAACTTCCGATATCGGAAAGTCTTGCGCCTGGACACAAGCTGCCGAGGCCGACATAGGCTCCGAATTCAGGTCGGCCGGAGCAAAGAAAATCGCTTCAGGTGGGGATTTTCGTAGCGCCAGGACCTGCGGTGCTAGTGCGGTTATAATGCACTCAGGAGGAGCTAATGGAGGCCACGGATAATGCCATTAAAGTGGCAGAGTACTGAACCTGTAAAATATGACAGAGTTCGTCATCGACTCGAAGAAGAAGAACAAGAAGAAGAAGTGGTTTCTGAGTGTTAGTATTTTTTTTTTTAAATACATAAATCAGATTTGTAATAAGCCATGAAAATTTAACGTATAATAACTTCGAGCAACGCGGCCTTCCGTCCCGGAACGGAAGGCCGCGTTGCTCGAAGTATAATAATGTTGGCACTAGCTTTTCCACTCACGGCTCTGCTAGAGTGAACTCCACGATCGCTCGGCCGGAAACCTATGCCCTGTAATGGAATCCAAAAAAGCTTATTTCCTTTCTCAAAGCCATAGTAAGTAGCCGACTTCTGTAGTTTAGGCGTTAAAGCGTAATAGACAGACAGACAGACTTACTTTCACATTTATAATATTAGTAAGGATAAGTTTAAGAAAGTAAATAATTACTTTTAGGCTGGTTTTGGCTAGTCGGTACACTTACTTAACACACTATTTAGAAAAAATGTGTAAGAAGATCTGAAACAGACACCAATGATATGCTTATAATATCAACACTGTATCACGGTTAAATTATACTAGCTGTTGCCCGCGACTTCGTCCGCGTCAATTTCTGTTATTATGATCATGACTATTTTTGCAACATTTTTCACTCATACTTCGCTTCCTCGATAAATTGAATATCCAAAACAAAAAGAATTTTTCAAATCGAACCAGTACTTCCTGAGATTAGCGCGTTCAAACAAACAAACAAACTCTTCAGCTTTATAATATTAGTATAGATTATCTGTAAATGACATTGCCCTATGAATATTAAACTTATTCGTATAATGAAGTTAAAAGTTGAATTACTGACAGAAAATACGGGGTAGCGGTAGCAGTATTATAAGCCAAAATCAGTCTTGTATATGTAAATAAATAATATGGCAAAGTAAAATTTTTATATCAGATTTGTATTCATTGCGCCCCATTAGTTAAGTACCGGGCTAAAATCACGAGTTCCGGGGTTCGAACCTCAGGTCGGGTAACAGGAGTAAGTATCGAATTTTTGAACATTGATCGGGTTGGTGATAACGATTGTTATAAGTTTTATTTTTATGAATAGAAGAATAGATGAATAGAATGAAGTTACTGTTGGCTGCACAACCTTACTCTGTTTAGTGGTTAAAATACTAGCAAACGTGGTTTTCCGAACTTCTATGAAATCTTGATATTCGCCATCGCTAATTTGATATCATTAAGTTCTGAAACAAAGAAATCATTCGTTTTAATCATGATGTTAATGATCTCAGAAATCTATTTAGAGAAACTAAATGAGCGTGGTTATAACATAATGATTTCTATTTTTAGTGCAGAATATCAAACAATTCAATTAAATTAATACCACAAAACATTATAAAAAGTACATGACTTATTCATACGTAATTTGTCTAATCAAATTAGTTATCAATTTATTTATGCATCAGCAATATTCTATACTATTTTTAAAGTAAAGTAAATCCATACTAATAACCACATGAATAAATATTTTTACTCATGTGCTAATAACGTTATTAAAGTGAAAGTGTCCGCTTGTTTGTCTATCCTCGTTATATAGATTAACTTTAGTATCGAGATTATTTGAGTCATAAGACCTTTCCAAACATCACAATCATTTTTATCCCAAACTTGCTGGTTGTCCCGGCTTTGCCAGTGTTCTTCAATGAAGATATATAAGCTCAAAAAATGGTCTGTATATGACCTTATTCTTTTTTATTTTTAAAACAGTTCTTTTCCATACAATTATCAAACATTTTCTTGCATACAAATCTTCTCCTAACTATTACAAACAGAACAAAGAAATAATGATTAAGTTTATTGCAGTCGATCGGCAGTTATGCGTGTACACACATTTTAGTGATTCATTTTTGTTTTATAGATCTTCTTTTAAGAGGGTGCAAAAGGGGTTGGAAGTTTAATTGAAGAAGTAGTAATATATTTAATGATTTATACGAATTTTTGTAAAATCTGTAAAATCAGTAAAATCAGTTTTATTCCTGCAAATAGGCCCCTGGAGGCGCTTTTACACGTCCCAATATTTAAACCTACCACTGCTTCGGGACAAATGTGGGCTAGTGCCGAGAAGAAGCGTAGAGTTTAGGATCCTGAAATCTGCTATTATAGGGTAGTTGTATCCTTTAAATTATCACCTAACTAAAGAATCAAGGGTAAAGGTTAGTAGTATGTTTTTAAGAGTTCTCGCTCAATGCAGCGAGAACTCTCAAAAACATACAATCAACATAAATTTGGGTGGGGTGGGTGGGTGCGCGCAATGTTTAAACATTCGGACGTGCTAGATTTATCATCATTTTAAAGAAATCCACGAATCACAACGGTCATATTGAAATAAGAATGAAATTTTTCAAACAAAAAGAATCATTAAAATTAGACTGCATTTGTCCAACTTCAAATAAAGAGCCAAAACGGCATGGCAATCTATTACCAGATACTATACGAAGTATTGTTTGTGGTCCATCAAATTGTGGCAAAACTAACTTGGTTATAAGTTTGTTATTGCATCCAGATGGTCCACGCTTTCGAAATCTATATGTTTATTCCAAATCTTTATACCAGGAAAAGTATAAATTCCTAGAAAAGGTTATGGAAATGGTTCCGGATACGTCGTACAATAAGTACAATCACAATGGTGAAATTTTAAGTCCACACGAAGCTTTACCAGACTCCATAATTATATTCGATGATGTTGCTTGTGAAAATCAAAATAGCATACGAGACTACTTTGCTATGGGTCGTCATAAAAACATAGATTGTTTTTACATTAATCAAACATACACTAAAATACCGAAACAATTGGTTCGAGATAATGCTAACCTAATTGTATTATTCAAGCAAGATGAAATAAATTTGAGACACGTCTACGACGAGCATGTCGGATCTGACATGTCATGGATTCAGTTCCGGGAAATGTGCGCAACTGTTTGGAGTAAGCCTTTCAGGTACCTCGTAATCAATAAAGACTGTGAACGAAATAAAGGATGCTACAGAAAGCAATTTGATACATTCATAGTTATTGACTAGGATTCATAAATGATGGTCGTTATTATTTTTAAATCAGTTGTATTCGTGATTCCATACTGAGTGGAAACATTTGTAAAAATGGAACGAAATCTAAAAAAACAAATTGTGAAGTCTGCAAAGGCTGTTAAAAGAAAGGTCAACCTGATAAAAGATGCAAAAAATACTAAGGAGTTGGCTTTAGAATCAATATTTAAACCTATTGTTGATCCACTCAACCTTTTAACCAGTAAAACTTCAGAAAAACCATACAACAAAGAAGATCAAGAGCAAAGCGAACCTCTGAAAAAAATTAAGTACAATGACAGTGAGACATCGAATTCATCTCGTGAAAGTTTTGAGGAGCCTGAAACTGACGAAGGCGGAAACTCTGAAACTGAGGTTTATACAACTTCAAACAAAACTCTCACTACATCACCTCCCGAGGAACTGGATATTCATGAGAATTCATTTAAATCTCTCCAGTCATCACCAAGTATTGCAAATGAATCTACTTGGTCTACGTCATCCGAAGTAATGAAAGATGTGCCATATGGAGTTAGAAATGAACGTGGAAAACTTTGGCTAGGTAAAACCCGTGTTCATGATGATGGTTGCAATGTGAAAATTGGAAACCGCAATCTTTACAAAACAGAGGGTATAAAAGAGCTACTATATAAAAAGACGCCAAATTTAGATCTTGTGACCGAAGAAGACTTACAAAATTATAAATTACTGTTATTAGATACTAGTGCGCATAAACGTAACTATGATCCATTAAAACAAATTAATAGCAATAAAGGGTTTAAATACATGCATGTTATCAAACCATTGTTTAAATTCTCAAGAAATCATACAAGTAGCGTTGAAAGTCTTCCACAAGGAAATGGTATCGAACTTTTAAAGGAAGTAAAGAAAGATACTGATTTAGTTTATTGGAACGACCCGAACGAGCTCGTGGAACGATTGAAATTACTACTTCCTGCGTGGGCAGCTGGCAACACTGGAGTACACAATGAAATTTATTCTATAATAGAGGAAATGTACGAAGCGGGTATCATTAAAGAAATTAAATATATAAAGCTACCATCAGGAGGATTGGGTAGTATCATTGCACCGCAGAAGCCATCAAGACGGCCATGAACATAGATAAATTTGGTCATCACGTCCATAAACGTTTACGCTTATCAGATTTAATTGAAATCCAAACCAATGATACATTGTTGAGATCAGCTACTGGTGACTTCGACCTTAAGTTGTCAATATTAAAGGGCTTGCGATCACCTGAAAATAGCGACGAAGCAGTCAATAAAGAATACCTCGACAAATGTGTTGAAGAACTGAGGAATGAAATGAAAAAAATTCAAAATGATGTTAGAAAATATTTAAAAGGCTTAGAAAAAGCAACTGGGGACGGTTTAAGTAAATTGTATTATACTAAAAAGGAAATAGATCACTTTCTAATTCAAGCAAAATCAAATAAGAATGAGTAAACAAGACGTTGTCAATGAACTTCACAAAGCAGCAAGAAGGAATTTCTATCGCCGGCCTACAGTTATAAAAGAAATAGATGACTTATGGCAAGCTGACCTCGTGGATTTACAAAAATATTCAAAATTTAATAAAGGATATAAATATATTCTAGTTGTAATTGATGCTTTTTCAAAATATGTTTGGACCATTCCGTTAAAATCAAAAACGAAGAATTGTGTTTCAAATGCTATGCAAAATGTATTATCGAAGTCAGGTAGAAAACCAAAAAATTTGCAAACTGATTTAGGCACAGAGTTTTATAACGACTTATTTAAACGGTTAATGCAAATGTACAATATAAATCACTACTCAACATTTTCAGTTAAAAAGGCATCAATTGTAGAACGTGTAATAAGAACAATAAAATCTCATCTCTACAAACTTTTTAGTCTACACGGTCAATATCAATGGTACGGAATACGTTTAGATTCAATAGTGCAACATTATAACAATTCTGTACACCGAATTACAAAATTTAAACCTTGCGATGTCAGTAAAGCTAACGAGCTTCTAGTAAGATCAAATATTATAAAAACGCAAAAAACACAGGCCATGCCCACGATCAAAGTTAAAAATTGGTGATTATGTTCGTATAAGCAAGTACAAAGGAGAATTCTACAAAGGTTATACTCCAAACTGGTCTACTGAAATTTTTCCGTGTGGTAAAAGTTAATCAGACTAATCCAGAAACTTATCAGATAGAAGACAAACACAAACAATTAATTTTAGGGTCCTTTTACGGTTATGAATTACAAAAAACTAAGTTTCCTGACATTTATCTCATAGAGAAAGTTTTAAAAAGAAAAGGGAACAAACTCTTTGTAAAATGGTTGGGCTTAAGTAATCAAGAAAACAGTTGGATAAAAAAATCTGAATTAGTGCAGTAGTATATAATGCGTTATGTTAAGTATTCAATTCATTTTACAATTACCAATGAAAGAAGGAAGTGGTATAATCAACAAATTGATAGATAAATTACCGTTTGAGTTACATTTACCTGGGTATCAATTTTGTGGTCCAGGAACAAAACTTCAGAAAAGATTGATTAATGGTGAACGAGGTATTAACAAACTAGATAACGCTTGTATGTATCACGACATTGCATACATCAACCGTGATTCAAACTCAAGACACAGGGCCGACATAGAACTTTTAAATATGGCTAAGAAGAGACTGAAGTCGAAAGATGCTGGCAAGGGTGAAAAAATTGCATCCTGGATAGTCAAAAATGCTATGAAGGCTAAGCTAAGAGCTGGGTCTGGCATAAAATCTTTTTTGTCTGGTGTTAAAAAAATAAAGTCTCAATTAAAAAAAATTAAAACTAAAGACAAAGACTCTGCTATTAAATTTGCCTATTCCGCTGCAAAGAAAATATTTACAAATAAAAAGGGAATACGTTTACCGCGCTGTATTCTAATACCCAAATATGGAGGGCTTTTACCTCTTATTCCCATATTTGCGGGATTATCAGCTTTGGGTTCATTGGCTGGAGGAGCGGCAGGCATAGCAAAAGCGGTTAATGATTCAAAAGCAGCACAAAAAAGTCTTCAAGAATCAGAAAGACACAACAGAATGATGGAAGCTGTTGCTCTCGGGAAAGGGTTGTATATCAAACCACATAAAAAAGGAGCAGGTTTATATCTAAACCCATCAAAAAACTAATTAAACGGCTACCTAAACGCGCGCTCACTAATCTAGATATACTTGAACATGCCAGTGATATCCCGTATTTTAGAGGTGTTTTCATGAGAGATACTTTACCTTCGAAACCGAAGAAAATAGAATGTGGCATACTGAATTTGGATATTAGCAAAAACCCTGGTACGCATTGGGTAGCCTACGTTAAACACAATTACTACATAGAATATTATGACAGTTTTGGTAATTTAAAACCACCGTTAGAATTAGTCGAATATCTGTATAACTTTCCTATATACTACAACTATGTGCAACATCAAGCGTTTGGCACGACAAATTGTGGTCATCTATGTTTAAAATTTTTAAGAAATTATTGGAAAAAGCATTTAAATAATGATGTTAATAAATAATTATGTCAGTATAAACATGTCTTTCACTGTATCTATAACTGGGAGAGGAGCCTCATTAATTACAAACTATTCACCAACTTTGGAATTGCAAGGAGAGTATGAATGCGGTCTTTTGTATTTTTCAACTTTTAATTCTATTCCTAATATAGATGAAAGAAATAATAAATTCTATTATGGCGACAGCGAAGTTATTGAAATTCCAGAAGGGTCTTATGAGCTTCAAGATATATGTGATTATATAAAAAGTAATATAAAGGACGCTGCAATAAAACTAACTTGCAACAACAACACTTTAAAAACAAAAATTTTTTGCTCTAAGGATATTCACTTTAATAAAACAGGATCACTTTGCAAAATTTTGGGTTTTGGTGAGGAAACAATAAAAGCAAATAAAAGTACTGAATCACAGTATCCAGTGAGCATTTTATCAACAACCATCGTGCGGATCGAATGTGATGTAGTTAGTGGTTCATTTGTGAATGGGAAAGCAAGCCATATAATTTATGAATTTGTACCTAATGTACCACCTGGTTATAGAATTGTTGAAATACCTAAGAACCTAATATATTTTCCAGTGAACCAAACTTCTATCAGCGCCATTAATATAAAGTTACTGAACTCTGAAAATAAACAAATAAACTTACGCGGAGAAGAAGTACAACTGTATTTGCATTTCAAACAAAAATGATTAATTTCAATAAAAACCCATCTCTGTTACGTCCTCAAGTCAGTTCTAAAAGAGCATCTAGGAAAGACACACCACTTCAGCTAAAAAAGAAGCTGTCTAAAAGCAACAAAGAATTCTTAAAGCTAATAGGCTTGATAAAATGAATATTTTAGATATATCTCAACAAACTGCTTTTGATAATACCATTGAAAGTTTTGAATATCACTCATACAAACCATATGTGACAAGTTTTAACAAGAATGATGAAATACGAATACCCATCAACCAACAAGACTTATACGTGCTGCCCTCACTCAGCACATTATACATTGAGGGCAAAGTGACTGTACATGACAGTGCAAAAAAAAAAGTGTCAAGTTTCCATTTTGTCAATAATCCAATATTATTTATGTTTCAAGACATACGATATGAATTAAATGGAGTTGAAATAGATAAAATAAAAAATGCAGGTATTACCACAACTATGAAGTCCTATTTGTCATTGAATGAAAACGAATCGAAAAGTGCAAGAGCTTGGGGCTGGTCAACTTCTGGAACAAACAATGTTGGCGAGGGTATATTCTCAGCTTCTATACCACTGAATAAAATCTTGGGGTTCGCTGAAGATTATGAAAAAATTATAATAAACTGTAAGCATGAGTTGGTGTTGCTCAGGAGCAATACTAATCTCAATGCGTTGAAATTAAAAGCAGATGAAGTCGTTGAAGATATTATTATTAATAAAATTGTCTGGCGAGTTCCACACGTCAAAGTGTCTGATCGTGAGAAAATAAACTTATTAAAATATCTAGAGAGAGATAGAGCTATCACACTATCGTTTCGTAACTGGGACTTGTATGAATATCCGCTATTACCAAAAACTCGTAAGCATACTTGGTCCATTAAAACATCATCTCAAGTAGAGAAACCACGATATGTCATTGTAGCCTTACAAACCAACCGTAAGCATAACGCCACATTATCAATGGCTGAATTCGACCATTGTTATGTACGTGACGTAAGAGTATTTTTTAAATTCATCGTATTACCCGTACGAAGGATTGAATGCAAGTTTTTTCTGAAGATAAGTTTACTTTATTATACGAACAGTACACAAGATTCCAACAGTCTTATTTCGGACGTCGGCCAGAACCGTTGATGAGTTTGAAAGAATTTAAAGACGTTGCTCCCTTGTTTATAATTGACTGTTCGCGTCAACACGAAACTTTAAAAGGATCAATCGATGTTAGAGTTGAAATAGAAACAGACCAAGAAATACCTGATCACACAGCTGCATATTGTTTGATTTTTAAACGATTGCTTATTTGAGTACAAGCCTTTGAGTAATATTGTCAAAAAAATATCATGAACGGGAATACAATTATTGTTGATTTACAAGGCTTCAAAAATCTAAAAAATGACTTCTTAGTTAAAGAATTATGTTTAGCCACTCAAGAGTTTACTCATATATTTTTAATTAAACCGCCATATCCATTCTCAACACTAAATGATACAGAAAAAAGAAATGTTCGATGGCTAGAAAAGAATAGGGGATACAGTTGGAGCGAGGGTTATGTTGACTACAGAGAATTTAGGAGAATTATCAAACCCTACTTAGAAGATAAAAATATTATTGTAAAAGGCGAAGAAAAAATTAAATGGGTGAAAGAGTTATGCGATCATGATAAAATTATAGACATTAGTTGCAAAAACATTCCAAACTTTAATAGGCTTTACGACTTTTATTGTAAAGATAATTCTTTGAATTGTTTCAAGCATAAAAAATATGCTTGAAACAATTATTGTATTCCCGTTCATGATATTTTTTTGACAATATTACTCAAAGGCTTGTACTCAAATAAGCAATCGTTTAAAAATCAAACAATATGCAGCTGTGTGATCAGGTATTTCTTGGTCTGTTTCTATTTCAACTCTAACATCGATTGATCCTTTTAAAGTTTCGTGTTGACGCGAACAGTCAATTATAAACAAGGGAGCAACGTCTTTAAATTCTTTCAAACTCATCAACGGTTCTGGCCGACGTCCGAAATAAGACTGTTGGAATCTTGTGTACTGTTCGTATAATAAAGTAAACTTATCTTCAGAAAAAACTTGCATTCAATCCTTCGTACGGGTAATACGATGAATTTAAAAAATACTCTTACGTCACGTACATAACAATGGTCGAATTCAGCCATTGATAATGTGGCGTTATGCTTACGGTTGGTTTGTAAGGCTACAATGACATATCGTGGTTTCTCTACTTGAGATGATGTTTTAATGGACCAAGTATGCTTACGAGTTTTTGGTAATAGCGGATATTCATACAAGTCCCAGTTACGAAACGATAGTGTGATAGCTCTATCTCTCTCTAGATATTTTAATAAGTTTATTTTCTCACGATCAGACACTTTGACGTGTGGAACTCGCCAGACAATTTTATTAATAATAATATCTTCAACGACTTCATCTGCTTTTAATTTCAACGCATTGAGATTAGTATTGCTCCTGAGCAACACCAACTCATGCTTACAGTTTATTATAATTTTTTCATAATCTTCAGCGAACCCCAAGATTTTATTCAGTGGTATAGAAGCTGAGAATATACCCTCGCCAACATTGTTTGTTCCAGAAGTTGACCAGCCCCAAGCTCTTGCACTTTTCGATTCGTTTTCATTCAATGACAAATAGGACTTCATAGTTGTGGTAATACCTGCATTTTTTATTTTATCTATTTCAACTCCATTTAATTCATATCGTATGTCTTGAAACATAAATAATATTGGATTATTGACAAAATGGAAACTTGACACTTTTTTTTTTGCACTGTCATGTACAGTCACTTTGCCCTCAATGTATAATGTGCTGAGTGAGGGCAGCACGTATAAGTCTTGTTGGTTGATGGGTATTCGTATTTCATCATTCTTGTTAAAACTTGTCACATATGGTTTGTATGAGTGATATTCAAAACTTTCAATGGTATTATCAAAAGCAGTTTGTTGAGATATATCTAAAATATTCATTTTATCAAGCCTATTAGCTTTAAGAATTCTTTGTTGCTTTTAGACAGCTTCTTTTTTAGCTGAAGTGGTGTGTCTTTCCTAGATGCTCTTTTAGAACTGACTTGAGGACGTAACAGAGATGGGTTTTTATTGAAATTAATCATTTTTGTTTGAAATGCAAATACAGTTGTACTTCTTCTCCGCGTAAGTTTATTTGTTTATTTTCAGAGTTCAGTAACTTTATATTAATGGCGCTGATAGAAGTTTGGTTCACTGGAAAATATATTAGGTTCTTAGGTATTTCAACAATTCTATAACCAGGTGGTACATTAGGTACAAATTCATAAATTATATGGCTTGCTTTCCCATTCACAAATGAACCACTAACTACATCACATTCGATCCGCACGATGGTTGTTGATAAAATGCTCACTGGATACTGTGATTCAGTACTTTTATTTGCTTTTATTGTTTCCTCACCAAAACCCAAAATTTTGCAAAGTGATCCTGTTTTATTAAAGTGAATATCCTTAGAGCAAAAAATTTTTGTTTTTAAAGTGTTGTTGTTGCAAGTTAGTTTTATTGCAGCGTCCTTTATATTACTTTTTATATAATCACATATATCTTGAAGCTCATAAGACCCTTCTGGAATTTCAATAACTTCGCTGTCGCCATAATAGAATTTATTATTTCTTTCATCTATATTAGGAATAGAATTAAAAGTTGAAAAATACAAAAGACCGCATTCATACTCTCCTTGCAATTCCAAAGTTGGTGAATAGTTTGTAATTAATGAGGCTCCTCTCCCAGTTATAGATACAGTGAAAGACATGTTTATACTGACATAATTATTTATTAACATCATTATTTAAATGCTTTTTCCAATAATTTCTTAAAAATTTTAAACATAGATGACCACAATTTGTCGTGCCAAACGCTTGATGTTGCACATAGTTGTAGTATATAGGAAAGTTATACAGATATTCGACTAATTCTAACGGTGGTTTTAAATTACCAAAACTGTCATAATATTCTATGTAGTAATTGTGTTTAACGTAGGCTACCCAATGCGTACCAGGGTTTTTGCTAATATCCAAATTCAGTATGCCACATTCTATTTTCTTCGGTTTCGAAGGTAAAGTATCTCTCATGAAAACACCTCTAAAATACGGGATATCACTGGCATGTTCAAGTATATCTAGATTAGTGAGCGCGCGTTTAGGTAGCCGTTTAATTAGTTTTTTGATGGGTTTAGATATAAACCTGCTCCTTTTTTATGTGGTTTGATATACAACCCTTTCCCGAGAGCAACAGCTTCCATCATTCTGTTGTGTCTTTCTGATTCTTGAAGACTTTTTTGTGCTGCTTTTGAATCATTAACCGCTTTTGCTATGCCTGCCGCTCCTCCAGCCAATGAACCCAAAGCTGATAATCCCGCAAATATGGGAATAAGAGGTAAAAGCCCTCCATATTTGGGTATTGGAATACAGCACGGTAAACGTATTCCCTTTTTATTTGTAAATATTTTCTTTGCAGCGGAATAGGCAAATTTAATAGCAGAGTCTTTGTCTTTAGTTTTAATTTTTTTTAATTGAGACTTTATTTTTTTAACACCAGACAAAAAAGATTTTATGCCAGACCCAGCTCTTAGCTTAGCCTTCATAGCATTTTTGACTATCCAGGATGCAATTTTTTCACCCTTGCCAGCATCTTTCGACTTCAGTCTCTTCTTAGCCATATTTAAAAGTTCTATGTCGGCCCTGTGTCTTGAGTTTGAATCACGGTTGATGTATGCAATGTCGTGATACATACAAGCGTTATCTAGTTTGTTAATACCTCGTTCACCATTAATCAATCTTTTCTGAAGTTTTGTTCCTGGACCACAAAATTGATACCCAGGTAAATGTAACTCAAACGGTAATTTATCTATCAATTTGTTGATTATACCACTTCCTTCTTTCATTGGTAATTGTAAAATGAATTGAATACTTAACATAACGCATTATATACTACTGCACTAATTCAGATTTTTTTATCCAACTGTTTTCTTGATTACTTAAGCCCAACCATTTTACAAAGAGTTTGTTCCCTTTTCTTTTTAAAACTTTCTCTATGAGATAAATGTCAGGAAACTTAGTTTTTTGTAATTCATAACCGTAAAAGGACCCTAAAATTAATTGTTTGTGTTTGTCTTCTATCTGATAAGTTTCTGGATTAGTCTGATTAACTTTTACCACACGGAAAAATTTCAGTAGACCAGTTTGGAGTATAACCTTTGTAGAATTCTCCTTTGTACTTGCTTATACGAACATAATCACCAATTTTTAACTTTGATCGTGGGCATGGCCTGTGTTTTTTGCGTTTTTATAATATTTGATCTTACTAGAAGCTCGTTAGCTTTACTGACATCGCAAGGTTTAAATTTTGTAATTCGGTGTACAGAATTGTTATAATGTTGCACTATTGAATCTAAACGTATTCCGTACCATTGATATTGACCGTGTAGACTAAAAAGTTTGTAGAGATGAGATTTTATTGTTCTTATTACACGTTCTACAATTGATGCCTTTTTAACTGAAAATGTTGAGTAGTGATTTATATTGTACATTTGCATTAACCGTTTAAATAAGTCGTTATAAAACTCTGTGCCTAAATCAGTTTGCAAATTTTTTGGTTTTCTACCTGACTTCGATAATACATTTTGCATAGCATTTGAAACACAATTCTTCGTTTTTGATTTTAACGGAATGGTCCAAACATATTTTGAAAAAGCATCAATTACAACTAGAATATATTTATATCCTTTATTAAATTTTGAATATTTTTGTAAATCCACGAGGTCAGCTTGCCATAAGTCATCTATTTCTTTTATAACTGTAGGCCGGCGATAGAAATTCCTTCTTGCTGCTTTGTGAAGTTCATTGACAACGTCTTGTTTACTCATTCTTATTTGATTTTGCTTGAATTAGAAAGTGATCTATTTCCTTTTTAGTATAATACAATTTACTTAAACCGTCCCCAGTTGCTTTTTCTAAGCCTTTTAAATATTTTCTAACATCATTTTGAATTTTTTTCATTTCATTCCTCAGTTCTTCAACACATTTGTCGAGGTATTCTTTATTGACTGCTTCGTCGCTATTTTCAGGTGATCGCAAGCCCTTTAATATTGACAACTTAAGGTCGAAGTCACCAGTAGCTGATCTCAACAATGTATCATTGGTTTGGATTTCAATTAAATCTGATAAGCGTAAACGTTTATGGACGTGATGACCAAATTTATCTATGTTCATGGCCGTCTTGATGGCTTCTGCGGTGCAATGATACTACCCAATCCTCCTGATGGTAGCTTTATATATTTAATTTCTTTAATGATACCCGCTTCGTACATTTCCTCTATTATAGAATAAATTTCATTGTGTACTCCAGTGTTGCCAGCTGCCCACGCAGGAAGTAGTAATTTCAATCGTTCCACGAGCTCGTTCGGGTCGTTCCAATAAACTAAATCAGTATCTTTCTTTACTTCCTTTAAAAGTTCGATACCATTTCCTTGTGGAAGACTTTCAACGCTACTTGTATGATTTCTTGAGAATTTAAACAATGGTTTGATAACATGCATGTATTTAAACCCTTTATTGCTATTAATTTGTTTTAATGGATCATAGTTACGTTTATGCGCACTAGTATCTAATAACAGTAATTTATAATTTTGTAAGTCTTCTTCGGTCACAAGATCTAAATTTGGCGTCTTTTTATATAGTAGCTCTTTTATACCCTCTGTTTTGTAAAGATTGCGGTTTCCAATTTTCACATTGCAACCATCATCATGAACACGGGTTTTACCTAGCCAAAGTTTTCCACGTTCATTTCTAACTCCATATGGCACATCTTTCATTACTTCGGATGACGTAGACCAAGTAGATTCATTTGCAATACTTGGTGATGACTGGAGAGATTTAAATGAATTCTCATGAATATCCAGTTCCTCGGGAGGTGATGTAGTGAGAGTTTTGTTTGAAGTTGTATAAACCTCAGTTTCAGAGTTTCCGCCTTCGTCAGTTTCAGGCTCCTCAAAACTTTCACGAGATGAATTCGATGTCTCACTGTCATTGTACTTAATTTTTTTCAGAGGTTCGCTTTGCTCTTGATCTTCTTTGTTGTATGGTTTTTCTGAAGTTTTACTGGTTAAAAGGTTGAGTGGATCAACAATAGGTTTAAATATTGATTCTAAAGCCAACTCCTTAGTATTTTTTGCATCTTTTATCAGGTTGACCTTTCTTTTAACAGCCTTTGCAGACTTCACAATTTGTTTTTTTAGATTTCGTTCCATTTTTACAAATGTTTCCACTCAGTATGGAATCACGAATACAACTGATTTAAAAATAATAACGACCATCATTTATGAATCCTAGTCAATAACTATGAATGTATCAAATTGCTTTCTGTAGCATCCTTTATTTCGTTCACAGTCTTTATTGATTACGAGGTACCTGAAAGGCTTACTCCAAACAGTTGCGCACATTTCCCGGAACTGAATCCATGACATGTCAGATCCGACATGCTCGTCGTAGACGTGTCTCAAATTTATTTCATCTTGCTTGAATAATACAATTAGGTTAGCATTATCTCGAACCAATTGTTTCGGTATTTTAGTGTATGTTTGATTAATGTAAAAACAATCTATGTTTTTATGACGACCCATAGCAAAGTAGTCTCGTATGCTATTTTGATTTTCACAAGCAACATCATCGAATATAATTATGGAGTCTGGTAAAGCTTCGTGTGGACTTAAAATTTCACCATTGTGATTGTACTTATTGTACGACGTATCCGGAACCATTTCCATAACCTTTTCTAGGAATTTATACTTTTCCTGGTATAAAGATTTGGAATAAACATATAGATTTCGAAAGCGTGGACCATCTGGATGCAATAACAAACTTATAACCAAGTTAGTTTTGCCACAATTTGATGGACCACAAACAATACTTCGTATAGTATCTGGTAATAGATTGCCATGCCGTTTTGGCTCTTTATTTGAAGTTGGACAAATGCAGTCTAATTTTAATGATTCTTTTTGTTTGAAAAATTTCATTCTTATTTCAATATGACCGTTGTGATTCGTGGATTTCTTTAAAATGATGATAAATCTAGCACGTCCGAATGTTTAAACATTGCGCGCACCCACCCACCCCACCCAAATTTATGTTGATTGTATGTTTTTGAGAGTTCTCGCTGCATTGAGCGAGAACTCTCAAAAACATACTACTAAGGTTAACTATTTTTTAAACTATGTATTAGTTTAAAAAACTGTTACCCGGCTACGAAAATGCCTACGATTTCAAAGTCACCCTGTATATGGCTTCGTCCCAACTCTACCCGATCCCATCTCTACCCGAATTGAAATTACCTTACAAAACTTCCCATCTCTACCCGATTTCATTTTCGCTAATAGAAAAAAGTATGGGTACAGTTAAAACAAAAATATAAAAATTTTAGGTATGAAATTTTTTTTCAATTATGATATAATTATGATTGGGATGTTGTTGTTGTTAAGGGTTTTGTTTAAAAATATTATTATCATTATATCATTTTAAATGTCGATTGTTCTAATTGATCATAAAAAAGTTGATCATTAAAAAAAATCGTTTAAAGGTTTTTCATTTTGACTGTACCTACTTTTTATCATATCGGGTAGAGTTGGGATTTTTTGTTAGGTAATTTTAAATCGGGTAGAGATGGGATCGGGTAGAGTTGGGACGAAGCCCTGTATATTTGCTGTATTGTTTAAAACATTTTTGTACTCATAATTTTGTCTTCTTTTATTTGATACTCCACTCGTATAACTGCAAACTTTTCTTTTTTCAAAGTACCCCAATTATTGTAGCATTTGCCACTTATGTTTTTTAAACGAAAGGTAGCCTATGTTACCCGGACTATAATAAGGAATCGATTGATACCTCATTCACCAAAATCGACTCAGTAGCATAGCCGCAAATGTGGAACCCATACACATACAGGATTAAATTTTAACCACTTTCAAAAATTTTTATATGTGTTCAGTATCGTATTTAGAGCCTATTAATGAAGTAAAAAATGTAAATCAAGTTGTCACCCGTAAATATTTCTCGCGTTATAGTTTTAAATTTTTACGGTCCTAGACCTGTTAAGGTATAAGGGAAAATCAAAACCTTATGAATAGTATTGTAATCAATGAATGCGATACACATCGCGTAAAAAAAGTGTTACTAGGATGCCGTATCAAAAATTTTAGTATTTTGGCGGACATGTTCTAAGTGCTTTATCTTGACATTTTTGTACTGGGCTATACCAAAAGAAAAAATACATCATTTGATTTTTGCCTCGTAGATTGCTATATTAAATTTGGAAAGTGGTTAAAATTTCACCCTGTATACATACTCACATAGACTGCTAAAATCATTACCCTTCCTGTGACTTTGTCGTAGTCGGGTAAAAAATCATTAAGAAAGACTTTTTATTGTTTTACGGGTTACGTACTTGACACTTACACAAGACTTACGAAAGGCGAAATATTTACTCTAACTCGAATTAAAAACAAAACTGACCAAATTTTAATACGAATCAAATTTTTATACATTATTTATTACTTTTTAATTTTTTTTCTTTAAAACATTTCAATACGATTACATACAAAAACAAGATTTCTTATGTTAATGTTCTGTAGACGATTTTTCGACAAAATATTTATATTGTTGTTGATATAAAATTTTTGAGTTTGCCATACATATTATATGTACCTATAAACTAGACCGTTTTCTGCTTGGAATGGTATACCATTCATCAATATAATCCAAAATATGGATACAGGACAAATTTTTCTTTTTGAAAAATTTTCATCTGAAAACAATAGAGAGAAATAAATAAATACACAGCATCAATGGGACAAATAAAAAAATTCAACCTTGTAAATAAGAAGGGATTAAAATATCATAAATTTTTAGATAACTTCGCAAAATACATATTATGTAATATGATAGCAATAAACTATACAATAAAACAATGTAGTAAGCGTTATTCATAGTAAAGCGAAAGGTTTTAGTTATTTCTATATAAGAAAACTCGTATGTATTAAAGCCACACAAAAACTCAACCAAAGTGGCCCAACTTTAAAGTTTAATATTACTAACCGTAACGTTTTACTTACATCGTTTCAAAATGATAGTTCAATTTCGACTTTATTGTAAAGCAATAAAAGTGAAACCGGTTTGTACCTGGAAACTTGAATGACGCAGCCAGCTGTGGCTATACTAGAATGAGTCATTATTACGGCGTTCGTACTACGGTAACTGCTGCGATTATTATGTGCTCTAATTGGTACGAAGTAAGGTTTATATTACTGTGGTGGAACGGCATTATAAGGATTGGTGCGTTTGTATTGACAATGCGCCTGGGCATAGTGCGTTACCGTCTTTTTACTATTGTGATGTTCAGTGTGACAGACACCGTCATTGACGACGCACGCGTGTGTGGAACGAAGTTTGCCGCCTTTACGGTAAAAAATATATTAATGTGAATAAAATAATTGTGATGCACGACACGATAAGATACGTGATTAGAACTTTTTTAGTGACGACTTTTTATTATATTGTTCTGAGTGTGTTCAAGGAAGTTAAGAAGTACTGGTACGGTATCGAAGGCGATACTGTGTGATTGTGGACTTCATCTTCTTTTGAAAAAACATGTAAGTGTTTTATAATTCTACCCCCTGTTTTTACAAATCTGTTTATATTTTAAATCATTTAATTAATAAAAAAACTAATGTGGTTACGAGAAAAAGATGTGTTTCGAGAACGGTTCATAAATTGTTGTTATTTAAGTTTTATTAATAACTAAATAAAACACAGTTCCAAAAAAAATCTTTTAAGTCTTGATATGTCAAAGATGAAATTTAAGGGATGATGATATGACTAAGAGTACCTACTTATTCTTTCGTTCGATTAAATTTGGAAAACTATAGTCCAAACACCCTGTATTCAAATATCCAGCATTATATTGACAGTTAGGTACCCAAGTAAAAATATAATAATATAGGAAACGAATATGCTTCAGATTGATTACAACAAATTTCCTGCTACAATCAAAAATAGCACATTCATTAAGTGTTTGCACACCGCACGCATTGCTTACGTGAAAAATATGCATGCTAGTAAACACATAATTGCAAATAATATACTCGCTACTTCATGCCCGTAATCTAATACATACTTTATAACTGTCAATAAACTTAAATTAAATGAGGAAGCAATAATACGCGTTACTTCCCTAATTATTCACGCACATATCGCCAGTAACTTGTTTTGATTTGTAACACGGTTTACTGAACAACTGTTTCAAGAATCGCAGTAGCCTGATGTTATGGTCACGGCCTTATAACGTCACAATTACGTTTGATTGTCATCAACGATATCTCATTTGATTATTCATTTATATACCGTATTGTCTGTATTTACCATGTTTTGTATGTGTTTAGGAATGGTACCCTAAAAGCATCTTGCCTAAATCTCCAGCAATACCAAACTCCCTGTTTTAATTTATTACAAAAAAAATCGCTAGAAATTCTTTTCGTTTTTCTTCCATGATTAGGTTCAGAAAATTCATGGAAAAACATTTTTTTTTATATATATACTGCAAAGCTATCTCTTTTTTCAAATTAGGCATCATTAGTTTTCAGAACAAGCAACATCAAGAAATATCATTCTATAAATAATTCTTCAACGGATATAATCCAAAGGATATTGCTGAACTCCCTGTACATAAACTTAAATCGTATGTCAAAGTTATTTTAATAAAAAAGGGCTATTACACTGTTAATGATTATTTAAATGATAGAAATGTATGGCATTAAGTTGTCCCAGCTCGTACTTGCTTAAACCTTGTAAAAATTACCTTACCTTTTAAAAATGTATTTAAAAAGAGGCTGACAATAGTGACCGAGTTTTTTGCGCTGCTTCTTCTCGGCACTAGCCCAGACTTGTCCCGAAGCAGTGGTAGGTTTAAATTGGGATGTGTAAAAGCGCCTCCTGAGGCCTATTTGCAGAAATAAAACTGATTTTAAACTGATTTTGATTTTCAACAGATTAAAAGAAAGTCAAAAATATGTTTAAAATTATGATTGTATCGAAATCTGTCTGTAATAAAGTGCAAATTTGACCTATTTAATACAAATTTTGAAAGTACTTAGCTAACTTATCAACACTGTGAGAATAATATTTATTGTCATTCCCAGCAACAAAATAATAAAAACGTAGTTAGGAATACTGATACCTATATACACTTTGAAGTAAATATATTGAGTCATCTAATTGTATATTAAACCTGACGTTACATAAAATCACAGAAGTTGATTATTTGTGCTACGAGTATTATCGCAAGTTAAATGACTTTGAAGTTTTTATCTCTTTTATTTTAAGTTTGTAAATTATATCTAAAATGAGAAAAACAACGCCTAACACATTCTCGTTGAAAGGGTTTTTAGGAATGTTGTTACTCGTACTTTCCCAAAAAAAAAAGCAACAAAAGCATTTTCTAATTCCAAACCATCATTTTTTTAGCATACGAGTAAATTAGGCACAAAATGATTTATTTTATTAATGTTTATGTATTTAATTTGAATTATTATTCTTTGGTACCTACTTCACCCGTAGTTGGCTTTACGATAAATGCTTGTAGCATTATGTCCACCTAAAGTACATTTTTGCTAACTTCCTCCAATCATCCTAAAATAACCAAACAGGATTTTAGGAACACATAAATTCAATCTTATAAACATTTAAATTGACTTACCCGACTCCAAGATATAAGTTAAAAATTTACGTCATGTTGAACTAACCGTATGAAATTCAAGTGAAATCTAAAAATAAAATGGATAATAACTTTGATTTTGTCCTCGCTGGTACGGCAGGACGCTCTCGATTCCGGTGAAACATGAAATAAATCCCTTTCAGCTCGTAACTGTCGGTTCAAACGCAAATGAAAAATTACTTCAGCTGATCTAATTTTGTTTCGAACCGAAATCGAGGTTGTTTTTTTAAATAAAAAGTGTTTACAGACGAAAAACGCCAGGATTCTTGTATATTTATGCCGTTCAAGCAAATCAGGTGCTAACGAAGTGACCTGATTGTAAAGTCCTTAGAGGTCTGTTCTACTTTATATTTTATTGACATTCTTATTCAGATTTAAGATGAGATATTTATTCGAACGATAATTATTCGTAACATTATAAGATAGTATTTTTTTCGTAATTCCAATATATTTCAACTGCCAAAACGACAACCCGGTGTAAAGGTCCCATTCCTGGTTGGTTTAATTCCTAGAAGAGGCGGGGTTATCTTTGTACGTCGATGGGCACGTGGCCTTTGATCGCGGATTATCATATTATAAAAAATATGTCATATTAGAGGTTTGCATTAAGCGGCTTGTAAAACTTTGATACCTTGAAGAATATTTACACGATAGATAGAGGAACTATAAAGAATAACAAATTATCTTTGGCTTCGTTATAAGAGCAGTGGGCCGAGCAGAGAAAAGATATGTTAACAGCGTTTCTATATCTTTCTTACAAAAAATACCCAAAAAAATTAACTCCTTCATTGGCACGAGGCTTGAAGGCTCAAAATTGACTAAACTTTGTTTGACTTAATTATATTTGGGAATATACAAGTTCTCATGTCAAATGCATATTAGACATGTGTTAAATCTTTTGACCTCATAATTAGGCTGAATGAATGGGACATAGTGGCATCACATGTAGACAATAAAATGTGATTCATGGGCCATTTCAGCTGCCTTTGTAAAACTTGCACTCTGATAACTTATAATCGGCATACACACCGTAGTCTCATTCAATACCACAGTACGGCCTACTATCATCCAACTGCAGGGCAAAGGCCTCTATCATTAAATTTCAGTAACCACAGCAACAATCGGAACAGGCATAATCACCACGCTTGCCAAATGCGGGTTGGTGATCACCAACCCGAGATATTATTCGAAAATGAGAAAAAGTTTTTTTTAATATTTTAAATTTAAACAGTAAAATGTATCTGAAACCACGTCATGTTTGACTAATAAAATTAATTTTCTTTTTGGAATAAACACATTATTTTGTAACTAATATAATAACAGCAAGTTCTTAGGCTATGGATATTTTTAAATGGCATAAGTTAAATATTAGGGGTTAAATTATGAAATTGCCGTTTTGTATGGACGAAATCGAGAAAAGTAATTTTTCCATACTAACAGTTTTTTAGTTTTTTTTAAAAACGCCTGAACCGTTTTCGATGCAATTAAAGGTTTTTTTTTTTTTTTTGCACACGGACGACCGGTCGTTTCCTATTGAAACGATCGCTCGAACGGCAACCCTCCCACGGGGGAAGGAGGTGGTGAATCCTCATGGATACCTCACAGCCGGCTGTGAGGTTATGTGAGACTTCTACTCACTAAACACCACCCTTATTCGCTACCACCAAAGGTGCCGTAGCGTATCTGAGGCGACCACACCCCATGGGGGAGTGTGGCGCAGGGCGTTTCTCGCCTAAGCGGTTTACGCACTGAAGGAGGCTGGCATTCGGGAGGAATGTGAGCCTAGAATAAATGAATTTAAGGAGCCGTTGTTCGTAATGAACGTAGGCCTGAATTAATTATTTACTTATCGACTGACTCCCAGAAGGGGTGGCAGCCGATTTAGAGGGCTGGGGGCGACCTGAAGGGTCTTATGGGGTGGGCTTAATTAATTAATCTGGGGCTTGAGACTTTTTATGACTCTCAGACACCTTTTGTGGTGACTAAGTGTCATAATAATGTCTCGGGTGGAACGGGCATTTCGCAGTTTGTTTGCGATTATATTTATTTCGTCGATATCGATATTGTCGATAAAGTCGGACACCAAGGTGAAATCGTCGTCACTATTGTGTGAACGCGATTTTTGTGGCGGAATTAAGACCCTCTCATGCGGGGTGAAGGGGGGAGGTTTGGGAGCTGAGTTGAGGGGTTTCCTCCAGCTCCCTGCCGGCTTAGTGGCTGGGGCTGCCTCCCTGCCGCCCGATTTCGGGAGAGCAGGGAAGTTGGTGAATGAATGGGTAGGGGGGCCAACCTGCGACCTCATGGGAGGTTGGGGTTTCGGGCGCGGCGCGCGTGCACATCCCCGCCAGTTGGCAGGGTGGCCAAAAAGGCCGCAGTTCACGCACGCCGGTTCCCCGGGGGTGTCGCGCGTGCGTTCGCACTCCCTGGTGGAGTGGGAGCCAAGGCACTTAACGCACCTTGGTGGGGCTGTACAGTTAGCCGCTGCGTGCCCATAGAGCTGGCAGCGGTGACATTGGCCTGGGACCCCACGGCTGCGCGGGGGTTCTACCCTGATATTGGACAGGCCGCAGACTACAATCTCTTTGTGCCTGAACAAATCACGGGCGCGGGGACAGTTGGTCATGACGACCAACATCAGGGGGAAACGGCGTTTGCCCTGGCCGTACATTGGATGTACAGCTTCGACAGGGAAACCTTGTTTTGTGAGGTCGGCTTTGACCTCATCCATGTGGAGCTCTACCGGGACTCTGCGGAGGACCGCGCGTACTTTGCGCTCTTCAGGAAGAGCGTAAGTGTGATAAGGGAGTTTGTTTTTGGTTAGTAGCTCGATAAGGCTACGGAAGTCTGAGATGCTCGGCACCTCTATTTTAATGGCTTCACCCGTGTTAGATGCACGGGTGTATTTAATTTTGCCCTCGATGCAAAGCCGGGACACTTCAGTCCACTTTTCTTTGCATCTAAGGAAAATGGGTGGGGGCGCCTTTTGTTTGGCGGAAATGGGCTTAGACCGCGAGTCTAGGCGAGCAGTGGGAGCAGGGGACACCGTTGGTGCAGTCCCTGCTCGATGCAGAGGGATTGGGACAGCGGGGGTGGCCGGGCAGGCCGGAGATGGAACTGGGGAAGGGGACGCGGGGGACTCAAGAATCGGTGAGTTCCGGTTCTTGGCACGCTTCCCACGCTTCCCCTTTCTAGTGACGGGCTGGAATGCCTCATTCGGAGGGAGGGAGGCAAATGACTCCTGAGACAGAGTCGGGGAGGCGGACCTGTCAGACAGGGTGCGCTTTAAAGTAGGTGGGGCTGAGCAGACATTCATTTCGTCTGTGGACTGGCCATCTTCGGGGGTTGTGAGACCACTTGGGGTCTTGCAGGTTGAGGGGGGGAATCTGTCTTTCAAAAGTGCCAGAATTTCATCCAGGAACCCTGGATCTGTGGCTAGGTAGGCAGTGACTTGGGCCAATCGATCGGCCATATTTGAAATAATAAACAAGACAAGACTAGTAAAAAAACAGAGCAAAGGGACACACCCCGCCAGAGGCAGGGGGGAAGGGGGGCGGCGAGCGAACAGGTATCCCTAACGGATAGCCGTTCTTCCCTTCCCCTTGGGACTAGGCCCAAGTGCAGTGGGTCCGGGACTGCGGTTTTGCCAGGGCCTGGAGGCCCCGGAGAGCGAACCGGGTGCGCTCAGTTGGCTTCGTTGCCAACGTAAGGTATCAACCAACTCAAACGCGATCGGTTATTTAAAGTATCACTGTTTTGATACAAACAGTGAGTACAGTTAATAACGGATAATTGCACAACGATGCAAAATAATGCGAGTGCGAGCGCTAGTGTATGGCATTCGCCTATCACCGGAAGGAAGGGAGGGGCGCACGGGCAGACGGACGTCTGCACCGCACGGAGTGGAAATGGAGAGTCTGTGCAATTAAAGGTGAAAGTTAGATGGTTATAAAGCTACGCATTATAGTATATAAATTTATGAAAATCAAAGTATATAATACAAATATACTTAATTGAAGCAAGAAGGTCAGCTGACACATTGTAAGGGGTCTTTTTAACGACTTCCTTTGAGGTAATAGGCACTAGTATTGCATTTTTTTTAGTCAAAAGTTACTTTATTTAGTTTTTGATACAATACAAAAAGAATTACGCAATAATATGACTATACTTAAGAGCTATAAACAAAATAAAAAGTGGGAAAATAATCGGCAATTTCATACTTTAACCCCTATTAATCTATCTATAACATTTAATTTTGTCGAAAATAAGTCACAACCATTAGACAAATCTAAAGTCGAATTATAAGAACTAAAAGATTTTACATGAACGCATACAAAACCGTTTGTAATCATTTTTATTGTTTTTTATAAACTGCGTGAATTAACACTGCATGCGCGCGTGATTCGTTTGAAACTGAATTAGGAGATCTTACTGCATGTCTTTCATTGTGAGAAAGAGTCCCATAAAACTGCTACCGCCGTTGGCTATTTATCCAGTTGTAAATATGTGGGTCACACACAATGTAATTACTTAAATACAATTCGCAAATAAATGTCTACAAACTGTAGTTTTTACAAAGACTAGGTATCATGTCTGGGGCAGAAACAATAAAAGAATGTACTGCGACTCTCCGAGTAATGTGAATGGTGAAAATGAACGGCTTATTTGTTGACTACGGAACCCCAAACAAGTCAAGAAATACATTTTAAACAATAAGATTGTTGATAAAATTTCACAATATAAATGCAAAAAAATTGACGCTATTTAAACGATGTTCTAATCCAATTTGACAATAATGTTTTGTTTGTCTTTTAAAGTTTCAAATAAGCTCCTAACGGCTCAAGGGATTGCAATGAACATTTAAGAGATTATAACAAAAGTTTTCGTGTATTTTCCATATCGATACTTTACAGTGCTCTGAAGATATAATTATTAAGGAACCCTAAAAAGGTTTGAATCTCGCCTGAGATAATATTTTTGAAGTTTATTATAATTGCAATTAAATTGCTTAATTAACAAATAAAGTATATGAAACCCTTCTTTGGAGAAGTTATTGTTCAACTATGAAGCGCGGGCTAATCTGTGTCTAATAGTGGGACTATCAACTAAGCTCAACAAAACTGTGCAGTTTAAATGAAGTGTTAATTTTTTTCATACTGTGCAACAAAAGCTACATATTTATCAATCTACTTTACTAAATTAGCATAATATGTATAGGACAACTTCAAAAAACACTTGGCACAAATGAAACCTAATAATTTCTTAGTATAGGCCTCATGCTCTATCTTTCCGAGTACCTATAGATACTCCTGGGAGCATAACGTTTTTCGGTGAAACCAATTTCTTTATGATATTACATTAGATAATATACAAGAGACATTTTATATTGAAGGGTGTGCTACATTTTTACCGCACCCCTAATTACTTAGAGAGGTGTAGTAGGTACAGTAAAATTTTGGCTGGAAAACTTTGTTAAGAAAATGATTATGTAAAATTATGTCTTCCAATAAATCTTTAATTATTGTGATGCTTTGGTTAGATCCTCAGATCATATAAAGAAGGAGATATGAAATTGCTCGTAAATCCTTAGCGAACTCGTGTCTCCAAATTATTTATGTGTGCAACGCAACTACAATAACACTGTTGTAAGCATAAGGATCACACTATATCAATCTACAACGCTCATTGGTGCGCACACAAACATGGACCCAATCATAGCGGCTACCACTTACTCGCTTACACTGCGTCATTTGGTGTGTGCAAATTAGTGTGTACGCTACAAAGTGTGGTCGCGACGCACACTTCGGGCAGTGAACGCTTCGATTTAACCTTGATACATTGCGCAGTCGCATAGTACTCATAACACAGCTAGTTAGTATCAAGCCTTCAATGTATATTGTTCCGATACAATTATCGTTACATGGATGTTTTTATTAAATATTTCGGTGCGGAGTGCAATAGTTCTGTTTGCCCACATTGGATTCGCACGCGCCACGCCCCCATTTCATATTTATTTCTTTATATGATCTGAGTTTAAATCACATAATGTTGCAATATGTGGATAAATATATTAAACATTTTAAAATAAAAATATATATATTTGTTGTCTGTCATAACGTAGCGTAATTCTGTATGTGTACTAGGGTAAAAAAATAATATCATCAATGTTTAAATTCAAATCAAATTGAAAATATTAAGTTTAAGGTGTCTATGTACGCGTAGCTGTATCCAAAACTTTTGTATGTATCATTTGAATTTACCATAATTTGAAACAAATAAAATAATTTAATTTTTTTTTATATGTTTTTGTTATTAAATTTAAGACAATGACGATTTTTTTTCTATAAACAACATTCCTCATTATTAGATAATGCTGCTCTTTGACGATGTCTTAACACAAATGTTAGTAAATGTATTGTTCCTAAAGTTTTTATCAAATATGTTTTAAACTATCAATAAAAATATCAAAAATTTTACAGATATTAATATTATATCCAGTAAAGTTCGGTAGTATAGCATTTTTAAAGCCGCATTACCTACTGCTGCCATCTAGACTAGGAATCCTAACCAAAATTAGTAAGATCAAAAGAGCTATTTTGTTAAAGTTTGCTACATTGTGTAAAGTTCTGGCCATATTTTAGAATATGATAATTCATATCCTATCCATGGTAAGGGTAGCTTCCTGAATTTCTGATCAAGCTACGGACGGACAAAGAATTAAATGGTTGTTTGAGTGCATTTGTATTAGAATGAATTGTTAGCTCGAACGTTGAATATCGTCGCTTAAGTTCTAACACCGCGGATGTCAAATTACGCAACTTTTCAGGAGAGCCAAAAACAAAAATTTATTTTGAATATATTAACCTTATAGAGTTAAGTTTATTTAATATACGAATAAAAGTAATGTGTCATTTACGCAAACAAATCAAATTTCAAAATAGGAACTAATCCTATTTTTAAATTTTATGTATTTGATATGCGTAACGTTATTTGGTCAAAATATGACTTCCGCGGTGTTAGAACTTGAGCGACGATATTGGAAGTTTGATTTCTAACAGCAGTATCTAGATAAAACGCGCTGGGTTATTTGCAAACTCGATCAAATTTGAATTGAGTAGCATCAATGACTTTCCGATTAAATTCGCACTCATCTTTTCGCACAGCTAAAATATATTTCAGTAAGACGACCCGGAAGATAATATAATTACAAAATGTAGGTCACGATAAGATGTTTAAGGTCAATTTAAGTAACGAACCATTCAACAGATAAATGAATTAAGCGACAATGTGCAGGTTCAAACTGTTTTGAATATCATTGATAAATTAAATAGTACTTACTTGTCTTAATTTCGGGTTTGTTCTTCTGTGTATTGTCCTTAATCAGCATCAGTGGGTTGTTTGTTACATTTCAAAAGGTTCATTTATGAGAATTGATTAACTTTAGCAAGGCTTAGTTACGACTGTTTTTTTTAAATAATTTAATACTTTTACTAATATTTAAGTCTATTTTTACCATCGGAATATGACTTTATTTGTAAGTGTCAAGGTAGAGTTGTATTCAACGTTTTCCAGATATCTATCTATTTATTTATTTATATAAATTTTTCTACAGCGGAATTCAATAAAATCACACAATTACCATAAAACCTTTATATAAAAAGAGAGAGAGGGAGTTGCTTACGCATTATTTAGATTAAAATATACCGATGCGAATAATAATAATAATAAACAATAGGTATACCTGTTACGAATAATTTACTGAGTATGTCATACTATTCAGTTGTCAATTGCAAAATTTGCGAATTCATCTAAAATTAGAGAAGCATCGTTTAATAATGCCATCAGTCAAGTATCAATTTATAATTACATAATGTTACTCGTAGGTATGTAACATTGACGTGTAGTTTATATTGTAATATAAATAATTGAATTAATTAACATGGAACGTCTCACAAAGACCATTCCTCATCAAGGCCAGGACCTTATTATCGAGATAATAATAGTGTGACTAATTGTAACAAATAGTTTCTTGTTTGTATGGCGCTCCAGACTAACGATAAACTAAGATGAGGTCGTAAATCATTCAGTATTAAAATATTAAGGACTTGCGTACTTAGCATGAATTTTTTTTTTTAAACTCAGTGATTTAAAGTGGCATTTGGTAAAGTAAATATGAGATAAAATAATTTGAAGGTAGACTTGGAAGAAGTAATTAAATTTGTTAAAAAATACGGTAGCTACAGAATAAAAAAAAACGTAACCACAATTTAAATCACAATTACAATTTTACAATTGGACACAAAAGAGCAAACCTTTATACTACAGCAAAGCTGTAAGTAACTGTAACCCCATGAGGCGTTGTTTTACCTCTCAATATTTTAAACCTTCTAGGTACAATTATTTTATGAAAAGAGAACTAGTTTTAAGAAGGATCGAATAAAACTCGGTCGTTTGATATTAAATATCTTCCGGTACAAATTATACAAATTAAACTCTATAACGTATTTTTTAAGCTATTGCATAGCTTCTATCGCGAGCCTTGAGCGTGGAGACCGAATCCAGAAATTCCGTAACGAAAATAACCTAACCTAACACTCGGGGCGAGGCACGATCGAACAATTTTGAATTTCCAAAATTTTAAAGAATTTAGAAGAAAATATAAGGATTTTGACAGTATGGTTGCCTATGGTAACCATATCTGCCTAAATAACAGAAAAAATTAATTACAAAAGTCAAAATTAGAAAATACATAAAATTATAAAATTAAGCTATCTATAGCTTCTATCGCGGGCCTTGAGCGTAGAGACCGAATCCAGAAATTCCGTAACGAAAATAACCTAACACCCCCCACTCCGACCGGCACAGCGGTGATACTTTTTAGCTTAGAATAATAACGCTTATTCTAAGCTTTTTAGTTTTATAATTGCATAAGTTGATAAAAATGCTATGCAACTTAGAATAATATATTCTAAGCTATGTAATTGCTTTACCGTGGCAGTCTCCGAGTGCCACACGTCTTTTTTTTTATTTTTAAAATCGTTAGAGAATGAAGCAGTCAGCACACGGTAACTTTGTGCATTTTCTGCGGTAAAGAAAGTTGTCGAAAGAAGGTTGTCAGTAAATAATCAAAGTCATATCAACTCAACAACAATAGGTAAAACGTTTTGACAGGATACATGAAAAATTAAGTAATTTTGTTAAATATGTTTGTTACCAACTTCTACATGAGTTACTACATTTTCTTTATGTCAATAGTTATTATTACCTATAATTTCCCATTTAAAATATATCTATCAAAAGTTCACTGAACTCAGATACAAATGTTCTATTTAGTGAAGTTATTCCATAATCCACATAACGCCATAATCTGCAACTTACGAGTTGCTATCCAATAAAAAGTTTGCGTCTCTATCACCAATCAATAGAGTTATAATTTGCACGTTTTAGTTAAATTTTCATTTATGGCTGAACGGGTGACCTTACCGCTGATATCAATAACATCGCTTACGCTGTTATCAAAACAGTGAGCTGTTATGTTTCCTTTTAAATACACTGGCATAATTCACGAGATCTCTTGATACGAGTTGTATGGCTTTGCTCAGTAAATCGTGGTTACTGCGTCTCCCACAAACAAATTTGTGAAACGTAACTTTGTTTTCATGAGTATAACGCCAACTGTTGTATAATTTTGGGGATTTATTGTCTTACGAATTTTAATCCATGCTTGACGCATTTGTGTTTATTTGTTTTTAGCGATCCGCCCTAGTTTGCACGGTATTATTTGTTTTATTGTATAAAATGATGAAGTTTCATAGCGCACTTATTCAAACAATTAAAAAGATTATCTTAGAAAAAATATATATCTGGAAAGTGGTACTCTAGTTTCTAGTTTCTTTAGTCCTTTGCACATAATTATGCTCGTAAGTATACAGGATAGACTATATAGGTCAGACGAACGATGTAGCAAGTATGGAGATTTCAATTTCTTTTTTCGGAGATACTTTCGCATTTTTAATATACTTGCATCTACAATTACATGTATGGTTATAGTCCAGCAAACGATATTTTATCACTTTGACATTGACAATTAAAACTATTGCAATTGTTGGTTTTAATGACAATTTACCTACATACATTATCACTGAATTCAATCATTAGCAGCCATGTATGAACATATTTTATTCTTTCAAACTTTAATCGTCAGTTCACAAATGTTAAGGCGTCCAAATTATAATTTATACGTTGAAGGTAAAAGTCAGAAACGTTGATCACGCAAGCTTACATCACAAAGGAAGAAATAAATTAAACAAAATCGTCGACACAAGAAATGTCAAGCTGTAGCTCAACGGATAGAATCGCACACCCAGAAAGTTGTGAATTCAAGTCCCACCTAAAGCAGTCGATATTTTTATCCAAGTAATTATATTAATGATGGACATGATTTTATAAAGTCTATTAAATGCTTACGCTACGTGTTTTAGTCAACTAAATTGCTAATTTTATCCATAAAATAAGGATGTTTATTGTTATGGGCATCAAAGGTAATTCAAATGTAAGACTACACAAAGGTTTTGAAAAGACAAATGGTGTCAAAGAAAACTGACGAAGCCATAATGGACTAGCGTTAAAAAATAACCTACAAAATGTATTATTTGATATGCTTGTTCAAGAGCCTGTTACAGCACTCTTTATCAGGATCTCGAAAGTTTGTTAAAGTCGATGATGAATGCATGAATGATGATCATCATTAAACTATGTTAGTTTAGCTGCACATACACCTCTACATAGGGTTGAGTTTGCCAGGTTGGTTATTGCAGTTTTACTAACGGTGGAAAAAGACGCTTATTCACATTGCAGTATACTCCTTCAGTCGCCTATTACGACATATGGCGTTAGAGTAAATGTTATTTCTCTCTTAGTTAAATGTTCCGAAACTTAAAAACTTTTGTATATCAACCTGATACTGATAAATGTACCTATTTCATAAGTCTAGTATTTAGGCTATGCTTGAAAAACGAAACTGAATAAATTTTACGCAAATTAATGTCAAATAATTAGTTCCCGAATTATTACCACATTTAAACATTGCGTCATCTTCAAAATACCACTCTCTCTCCATCCGTTCGGAAGTACATAATTAGAGTTCTTTGGTTAATTAATATGCTTAGTAAGTAGGCGGTTCGTCGACCGACGAATCTTGGCAAGTACCTACCTATAGTCTGATGAAATGCCACCTACGCTTTTATTCGTTTAACATTTTATTAAGAGACATTTATAGTATTAGAACTCTTGAAACTCGTGAATGCTTAAATGGCGATAGAAAATAGTAAGCTTAAGTACTTAAGTAGGTATACCGTTTTACTCTTAAAGTAAGTTGAGGACAAAATGTTTTTTTATTTACTTACAAAGAGGTCTTACAATTCTTTATAGATAGTATTCAAAGAAAAGTGATTGTGAGTTCAAGTATTCTATTTTATGTATGAAATATATTTTCGGTATTTTGAATTTAAATCTTTCACGCCGTGCCATCTTCACGTTCAATATTTCGTGTATGTGGATTTCTACAACTTAAATCTCCATATTCCTGTCTTTTTACTGCTCTGTTCCTTAAACACAGTTGTATTGGCTTACTTACTGTCTAGATAAAGTTATCACATACCACACATAAAGTTATCTTAGTATACAATAGTACAAAATGAAGACTAAATCAATTACACCCCGTAAAAAGCAAGAGGTTTGCTATAGCTGAGCTTAGCTTAGATCACAATAACTAGTATTATAACTCTTTCATTCTACTTATCTTACTATAAAAATCATTTTTCAGCAATCAACTGTATCTTTACATAACAATGACATTACTCGAATTCCTAAATATTTGCATTCCACATAAAATCCTTAGTACCTGCCACGCATGGCACGTTGTGACCTAGATTAATAATTGCAGTGTAATGAGTGGACCCGCATCGATGCGATCTTCTGTCCCCAAATGCCCCCAATTAGCTTTAATTGTCGGCTAGCATCCCATTACAACGTAGGATTACAGACCGAGACATAACTGGTCGCGTGGAGGCATAGCCAAGAGAATTCAGTTAGTTCATTCACAGAATAGATTGTTAGTTTGTAGGTAAGGATTAACTTATAAACAAAAAATAGGAAATTTATATGAGAACTCTGATACCCGAAACCAAAGGGAACGTAGTAAGGAAAACCGATGGCGACCGCGCACCGGACGGGGATCTGAGTAGGCCCCTCATTCGGTGAACCGACGACCTGATAAAGGTCATGGGATACGTATGACGCGGTACCGATACGCGTAGATAATATGCGTGACTTTATTATTTGGTCAAACAGCACTTAGACATTAGTATTTGAAAAGCTGTTTTGACTGGCACTGTTAAATAATAAAAGACATGTTTTTGTTTAGTATTACTGATTTATAGCTTTATCAAAGTAAATAGGTAATCGATTAATCTTTCACTAGTCAATGATAGTTATTTTATGACTACAAATCCGCACGCAGGTTCCTTTTCTCTCATTTAAAAAACCTTTTTTTATTCTCTGAAAACATTTATTAAGTAAAAACTGTTTCATGTTTAGGTCATTATCGCCCGCGTGAACTCAACGTTATATCGCACGGTCGGAAACCTGTGCCTAGCGGTGGCATATAAAAAGATAAATTAGGTATAGTCTTACTTCATACATTTGTGTCTGTGAAACCATGCAAATACACTTACAAAATTTCAACCCAATCGGTCAAGCGGTTTAGTAGTTGACATACCGACAGCAGCGCCACCTACCGGGTCCCGCGATAAAAAGTAGCCTAAGTTCATCAGGAATAATGTCGGCTTGTAATGGTAAAATATTTGTTCAAATAGGTCCAGTAGTTTCGGAACCTATTCAATACAAACAAACAATCAAATCTTTCCTCTTTATAATATTAGTGTAGAAAACGTTTCTAAAGTCAAATTCACTATAAACTTTATTACTTATTTTTTCTTCCTAAATTTTGAGAACCATTTTTTCTCAACCCAGGTGACGCAAGACGATTAGTATAATCGCTTAAAATTAATGACCTCGTAAGTCAAACCTTACGTTCTCCGTTGAAAAATTATTCGTCCGTCATGAGATCCCTTCCCGAAAGCTACCTAAATGGAAACGTTCTGCGGTTCGGAAGCCGCGAAATTATCTACCTCTTGAGCTCAAATTGGAGGATCCTTTTGCTTCTGTTACGTTTGTTTTAATAAGAGAAACATAGCTACATTTTCATCTACGAGTAAAATTGGCTTCTTATTAAGCGTAAATCGTATCAAGAAACAAAGAAGCATCACTAGCCTGATTCTATTTAAACATATAACGGAGATCTTCGTAAAATGTTATGGGTGATTTACCCGCTATTAGTTATTAATTTAAAAAAAAATAGTATACAAATCGTATGTATGTCGGTCAATTTCGAAAAACTATAGTAGTTACCTACTCGTTGAGTATATTGTGGTTAATTTCGCGAAAAATTTGATTTGACTGAGTTTGAGGAGCGAAGCCGTTGGTAAAAAATTGTGAATTAATATAACATTTCGCATAATATATAAGAAGATTTGCGGTCTAAATGACCTAGATCATACGACGCGTTTATGTTGTCAAAGCATCAACGTGCCCTCTATCAAGAAGGCTAATGGATTAACAGTAAAATTGGCTAATATCCATGTAAAAGCCTTTTTTATAGGACAGCTAATGTTTCCTTCCCACATTATTAGTATTATCATGACCAAACATGAAGATGTTCTTATGTTTAGAATTGAAAGGACAGATCTGCGATTAGTTTAGACAACTCCGCAAGACTACAAGAAGATTCCGACATATTGGAAGTATCTATTATCATACTAAACATAACTTTTTAGTAGGTAGGTACTATTAATCAATGAAACTCTTTTTGTTAAATTAACTTTTAAATGTTCTTGTAATTCATGTTATACACAACCTCATTTTTCACACAAAATCATCTTCATAGCATAGGCGTCTGCAAAAAAAATCTTTTGTTTTAATCACGCCCCGTTGGTCTAGTGGTTTAAATACCGGGCCAAGATCTCGGGGTCCCGGGTTCGATCCCCGGGTCGGGCAACAAATAGTTTCGAATTTTCGAACATTGCTCGGGTTTGTGATCACCAACCCGCATTTGGCAAGCGTGGTGATTATGCCAGTTCCCATCATTGCAGTGGTAACTTGAATTCAATGATGGAGGCCTTTTCCCTGCAGTAGGATGATTATAGGCTGTTACTTTACTTTTTTTTTTACTTTTACATAATCACGACACTGGCACACTAGCAGCCGGGTTGGCGATCGCTGTTTGGCCAACGGTGAACAGATAACGCTGCTGCCTGTTTTCTTTTGGCCTTAAAGGCGAATAGGCCTTTTACGGTATAAGACGAAAGGGGAACTTTTTTTGCTGGCAATTGCACACGATAAATTAAAAAAAAATCTTAGCTATGTTGTATTATGTCAACCAAAAACTTACACGCAACATGATGCCCATAAGATTGCCTTAAAAACATTTCTGTGGTAAGTTTAAATTTTACCCCATGAACCGAGTTAACGATAAAGGCGTTAATATTGGTTAACAATACAGATTTCCTCATTCGCTGTATCAAGAGCACAGACAATATAACTCTAGACTCTTCATGCTTCATCCACCAAGCTTTGTCTATCACGTATCAGTCCTTTTAAAGCAATCATATCATTATTCAACATGCGTGATGTTGTATGGCAGCTGTGGTGATTGTTTCCTGAAACAAACTTAACAATAATATAACAATTGAACCTTCAGATAATGTAAGTTAATAATGTGCTTGTTACTTATAAACCTATAAATATTTTTCTGATTTTTTTTTAAACCGTCGCTTGGTTTAAAATATCTAAACGTATAGAGGAGGCGATGATTATATAGGCTTACTTCACTTATGAGCTGAGTACATGAAAACGTACATGGAACAACAAATTTTGACTAATAAATCTTAAAACTGAAAATAATTCAAATGTTTAAGTTTGTGTTAAATGTTCAGATTGCATTATCTACTAGAATCGTACTAAGATTAGCAGTGAAGGTTCGCAAGTCCCAAACACCGGACGAGTCCATTTACCCAAGTGCGGTACCTGCACGGTGAATCCATGGATGCTTTTGTTTAATACACGTTACTACAAAACCGATCCTAACCGTTATTTAAATGTTCTGACTGTACCTTCTCGTATTTTTTTGGACAAAGTATTGCCGGCCTAAGGCAGAAACACCACCCCTTCTGGTTCTAATGTTTGTAAATGTATGTGAGAAAAAAAAGTAGTACTAAAATAAGACAAGCAGCAACATCTTTTATCCACAATTGGTTAACTGCGATCGTAACTCGCCTACTAAGGGTTATGATTATAGCAAGGTCGTCCTTTGAGGCTAGAGGGTCATATACAACATACTTTTTCGCTATAAGGCTTGCGATGCTGAAATAAATTTCATGTGACTAACAGTAGCCACTTCGTCTACTTATAAACAAAATTAAGAAAAATACCGTACAGACTCTGATTTAATGCGGCGTCTTAAGAGCTAATAGTCTATGGTAAAGCCATAAAGTTCAAAGTAAGTCAACAATACCGATGCAATAAATCTAATATTAGGAAGCCGAGTTCATCGCACCCTCTATATTAGTATTCCGATCCTGTTTATCGAATAGGTCTGAATAGACACCTATTTAATAAATCGCCCTACTGAATAATTTCTAATTCGAACTCTCTATATCAGTATCAGATATAATTGACCCAGTACGTGACATTCTTCATAATCTCAAGCCGGTAAATTGCCATGATTCGAGAGTTGACACTGGTGAATATACCTAGTTAATTTAAGGGTGATTGCTGAGGCAACTTGAATTCAATTATGTAGGCCTTTTCCCTGCAGTGGGATGTTTATAGGCTGTAACATTCAATGGTGATTAATTTGTATTAATTTATACTAAACATGGCTGTTATATTCTTATCAAAAAAGGATTTAGGTACCTTTATTTACTTTTAATACTGTTACTGTGATATTGTCTGTATGAAATTCATATTGTTACAGAAATTGTTTTTCAAGTACCTACCTATGTACTAATTATGATACATAAATTTTCTGATCCTTTCAAAATATCATTTTTAAGTGCAAGTGCAAGTGCAAAAAATTTTAAGTGCAAACTTTTTTAATTTCTAAGTCAATCCTAAAGAAGTTACTTGTATATCAGTATTATCTATTCCTAGTGTTTAACTAGTATTTAAATTTAACTAGTATTTAAATTTGTTAAGATTATCAGAAATTTAATAACCTTTCTAGAAACATAAATCTATACTAATATTATAAAGCTGAAGAGTTTGTTTGTTTGTTTTTTTGTTTGTTTGAACGCGCTAATCTCCGGAAGTACTGGTTCGATTTGAAAAATTCTTTTTGTGTTAGATAGTCCATTTATCGAGGAAGGCTTTAGGCTATATAACATCACGCTGCGACCAATAGGAGCGAAGCATCGGTGAAAAATGTTGCAAAAATAATCGCGTTCATAATAACAGAAATTGACGCGGACGAAGTCGCGGGCAACAGCTAGTTGTATAATATTACAGTTTGAAAATATTAGATAGAAAATACGTAAATTTAAAATTAGATGTGTATATTACGTCAGTTAGTGTTGCCGATCGATAGTCGACTATCAATTTTTAATCGATAGTCTATCGATAGATAGATCCTAACAAGTACGTATTTGTAAAAGCTGTCAAATATTAGTAATATTATTAATACGAAAGTTTGGAATTTGGATGGGTGTTTGTTACTCAATCACTTCGCAAACGATTTAATAGGCTTTATATTATGCTACTTTTTATCCCAAAGGATTGAACGGTTCCCAGGGGAAAGTATTGAATTTTATGCGTACGAAGTCGCGGGCAGCAGCTAGTATGCCATAAGGTAGAATTTAATTTTGAATCACATACTGTACAGGTTTTACACCTACTATGTGTCATATAGCTTATGGCTGTGGATACACAGATTAATCCGCAGATAATGCCACTCAGTAGTGAGGAAAAACCACGTAGGTAAAAGCCTTGAATAAACTATTATTTTTGTCATGTATGCATGGCGCAAAAATTGGACATGTTTAGGGTCGTTTCAAGTCTGAATTCACTTTCTCCAAACAAGTAACTAAACTAGACCGAAATTTTAATTTTTTTTTATGTATTTTTGTGTTTTTTCTGTTAAAGATCTGGATTAACTACTGAAGACAGAGCACCATTTTGAAACAAATACATAAACTTGAAACATTTTCACACTAATAATATTTGAATAACTCAAACGCTGAAGCAGCTAAACATATAAATGAATATAAGCCTTTTTAATTGGTTAACGTTTTAATCAATCCAACATGGTTTTTGACTAAAATTGAACACGACTCATCTTGTCAGAGTTCAAAGTTAATTGTGAACATGCAGCCTATAAGTATTTACGAACATGATCCATTTATTGTATCGTGTTAAGGATGGAAACAGCAATATGCTGTAACAAAACCCTTACTATGCCTTTATCTTGGATGCTATACTAATATATCTAATCTTTAACAAATACCGATCCAAAAAGTATAACAATGGCTTCAAAAATAAAATTTGAAAAATTGAACCGTCGAAAAACGTAACTCACCATAATAGATGCTAACACTTAAATATTAACAACTTCTGAAAGTCAAATGTCTTTGAAATTAACCTTTTGGACTAAAGTTTGTTACGTTGTTGAAAGAAACTTATTAGATAAGGCAACTAAAGAATGCTCCGTAGAACGGAACGGAGGGCTTTTCAGGAATTGATTTATATTTCCTCTGAAATATTTATGGACAATCTTTTGAGAACAAAGACCGAACAGAATTATATTGTGCACATTAAAATACTCGAATCCTTTTCGTTGTATTGAATTTTCGTCACGGATATACTTGAACATGCTTTGAAATCACGTCATCTGCCGTATTAAGGATAACCGTACAAAATGGATCATCGTCAATAATGGTGATTATAGAGGGTTGATAATGATTATTCATCACCAACCACTAGACTATAAAACTAGAGATGGGTTTAGGCCCGGACATTTTAGCAATATGCCGTAAATGGCCTCTTATTTTTAAGGCTAGGATTTTATTAAAATCATGCCACATGCCACGGCCTACTTGACAGGCTACTGGGAAAAATATATTACGAAAAGTAGTCATCATATAAAAAACCGGCCAAGTGAGAGTCGGACTCGCGCACGAAGGGTTCCGTACCAAAAAGGCCAAAAAAACGGGTTTGTTGTATGGGACCCCCCCTTAAATATTTATTTTAAGCTATTGCATAGCTTCTATCGCGGGCCTTGAGCGTGGAGACTGAATCCAGAAATTCTGTAACGAAAATAACCTAACACCCCCCCACTCCGACCGGCTATTGCATAGCTTCTATCGCGGGCCTTGAGCGTGGAGACCGAATCCAGAAATTCCGTAACGAAAATAACCTAACACCCCCCCCACTCCGACCGGCACAGCGGTGATACTTCTTAGTTTTATAATTGCATAAGTTAATAAAAAATGCTATGCAATAGCTTTACTGCGGCAGTCTCCGAGTGCCACACGTCTTTTTTATTTTGTTTTTAGTATTTGTTGTTATTGCGGCAACAGAAATACACAATTTGTGAAAATTTCAACTGTCTAGCTATTGCGGCTCTTGAGATACAGCCTGGTGATAGAGCGACGGACAGACGGACAGACTGACAGACAGCGAAGTCTTAGTAATAGGGTCCCGTTTTTACCCTTTGGGTACGGAACCCTAAAAAGAAGACACAAACATAACAAAAGCAATACAGTTTCATTGTAAGCTGATCTCCAACAGACGAGGTACCTACGCTATGCAATAGAAAATCAGTAATCCCATCGCGTAACTTTACTTATGGCCATATGCATATTTAACATTTAACTGAAAAATCGGAAACCGATGGAAGCTGGATATTGATGAAATAAATGAAGACGATCATTGAAACGAATACATTACAGCATCTTGAATATGGATCGCGAAACGAGCCGAGACAAAGTATTGAATTTTACGTCACGCTGCTGAGTTCATTGTGTTTTTCTACACACGCCAGTAATTGAGTAAAACAGATTCAGTTAACATGCCGGTGATTATTTTTCATCTATAATATAATATATGTCATGGCAAGATTTTAAAGTATGATTAATATCTTTACCTATGTTTGCACTTTGACAATTCATAAAGTATCTAGCCGTGCAATTAGTGTATATTTATTTACAAGTAGCCTAAAATTGGGCCCAATAAAAGCTGGATATAGTGATGAAATAAATGAAGACGATCATTGGCACCATTGCACATGTATTTAGCACCATCAAACGCTATTTGACTAGATTATAATATACTAGCTGTGCCTGCGACTTCGTACGCGTCAATTTCTGTCATTATAAACGCGATTATTTTTGCAACATTTTTCAATGTTATATAGCTAAAGCTTTCGTCGATAAATGGACCATCCAACACAAAAATATTTTTTCAATTCGAACCAGTACTTCCTGTGATTAGCGCGTTCAAACAAACAAACAAACTCTTCAGCATTATAATATTAGTATAGATTATAATCACAGATCAGATATCTTAAAAGGAATTTAACAATTCTGGGATTGTCATGGGTGTAGACAGTAGATACTCTTATTTCAGATTTCGTGAAAAACAACAATAGAAAGGTCGTCAAACACTTATCCCTCTTATTGAAAATTAAGATCCAAGTACAATTGTTCCACATGACACATTGTGCTATTGATATGGATCAAATACGAAGCTAAAGTTAATTACTAAGTTCCAATTAGTCATGATTTTAATAAACGTTTTATAATGGTAATTTGACGCAATCAAAGCTTCTTTTGTTCTTTAATAGAATATATCCAGTCTCCACCTCTTATTCGACTTGTTAGTGTCGTACGAGGCAACTAAATGAGTACCAGACGGGCTGCAACGTTTTCTCGCCACCATTAGCCAAACGGCTTCGTCCCAACTCTACCCGATCCCAACTCTACCCGATTAAAAATTACCTAACAAATAATTCCATCCCTACCCGATTTAATTTTTGCTAATAGAAAAAAGTATGGGTACAGTTAAAACGAATATAAAAATTTTAGGTAGGTATGAAAAAATGTTTCAATCGTGATATTATTATGTTGTTGTTGTTACGTGTTTTGTTAAAAATATTATTTTTATTATATCATTTTAAATGTCGATCGATCTAACTGATGATAAAAATTTTGATGATTAAAAAAAAATATATCCTTTAAACTTAGAATAATACCTTTAAAGGTTTTTCATTTTGACTGTACTTTTTATCATATCGGGTAGAGTTGGGATTTTTTGTTAGGTAATTGAAAGGGCTCAAGGAAACTTCTTTCGCTGCGTCGGTTAAAGAGTTTATTACACACTAAAATTTAATTAAATATTTACACAAAATCTAAACAGAAAAACTAAACAAATAAACACAAAAATAATATTATAGAAAAACTTATGTCGTCCGTGTTGCTGTCAAAGCTCGTCTTCCAAATTCAGTCATACACTCATATAATAATTTTCAAACTGTAATGGCTGACTGGCTGTCAACTTTACTACAAAAAGTCCGTAAAGGTAGACTTCGGAGCAATGCGGCTTGCGGCTTGCGTCGCGGCCGCATGCGTCGCTCGGAAATGGTTTCATACACTCCTTTAGTTCAAAGTACAGCCGCATGGCCGCGTGGGCCGAAAGTGACGCATGACGCACGACGCAAGCCGCAAGCCGCATTGCTCCGAAGTCTACCTTAACAGTAATGTTAAATCGGGTAGAGATGGGATCAGGTAGAGTTGGGACGAAGCCAGCCAAACGGCTACCGCTATCCGCCTTCCAAGCGTGGGGAATATGGCAAAATCATGCTTTTGGAGTGGCCCATATCAAGCGTTCACTAATGAAGATCCCTTATTTGAGGGTACACTTTACGTTAGTATTATCTTGACATTTACCTTAACATCGTAACATACTGCGGTAAATGTCGCCATACCCTTAGGGAAACTTCTAACAATGTATTCACATTTACCTGTCTGTCTGTCACCTAAGATAACGATGTGAATTTTAATACTTATTCGATTAGATGATACGGCTCGTGTCATATTCAATCGACGTAGTCGATTCACCTAGACCTTATTTCTCTAGGTCTGTGGTTAAGGTCTTAGACAAGCTAGGAATGGCTAAGTTTACTCGAAACAGAGCAATGTTTAATGTTTGTTTAGAATGGAAATTTAGGTTAGGACATTTATAGTTTTACCATGTTTAAGATTCGTTTATCACCTTTAATAAAATATTTTAATAGTTTTTTTTCTTCCTGTCATTGTTTTTGTCTTCAATAGCTGTTAGATTGTTACATTATTTAATATCATAATAATTATTAATATATTACTTGGCTCTTATTAGCTATTGTCTTCGAGAGGTCAGTTTACAAAAATTTGGTATCCAGGAGGTACTTTAGCAACAATAAAAAAAATAACAATTTAGGACTTTCATTGAACTGCCATTGAACTGTCATACTCGTAGTTCATGATAATTACTTACGACCGGTTCCAATAACCTATCTATCTTCAGTTTTGGCATATCGGAGATAGGAAACAGTTTCTATCTCTGTTTTTGCCGTCCAGAGAAACAAAGACAGAAGTTGTTTTCTATCTCCGATATGCCAAAACTGAAGATAGATAGGTTATTGGAAATGGCCGTTAGTTATTTTGCCTTTGAGTTTATTCCTAGTTACACTTAAGTAGAGCAGTTTAGTTTTATCTAAAATTTTGAAAGTTCTTCCTTATTTCTTCTATTAGCAGCCAGATCATAGTTGTTAACCATCCGAGTTACGTTAGGTATAAAATAGTGAACTAGATAATCTCAATACTTAAATAAAACTTAAACAACCGTGTGGACAGTAAGTTATCGCCATTCTGTTTGCGCAACTAATTCACGAGAACGACGAAAACACGTGGCTCGTCGTCTAATCGATTTGTAAACGAGCAATCGCTCGCTACTCGATGTTAACAAGAATCGATCATTGGGATATAACGACAGTAGCGCTCTACTAATCCCAATGTTTCCACATCGGTAATCCCCTTATTTGTGATGCGAATTCTTCGGTAGGATGCTGCCGCTAAATGCTTAGCGTGCCCAAGCGCAAGGTATTCGCCAATAACATCCTTAAGTTCATACGAACAACGCACATTATTAATTATCATCAGCGCCAAGAGTTTACTTAGCGAGTGTGATGACAGAACAAAACACAACCTACACAATCAATGCGAAAATAAACTTAATTGCTGTTGTTTTAGTGGCTACTTCAAACGCACCACCGTTAATAGCTGTTCCGATGATGCGGTAAGATTTGGATAATGGTTCGACAGAAGATGTATGTTGGGTTAAAAAGCGTGGAAACGGGCTTAACGGATACAGATTAGGGATATCTAGCTGAATGGTATGTGAATGTATGGGACGTGTAGCCAAAGCGCTATAATTACCAGGCCTATGGGGGCCGGGTCCCATTTTTGTAAATGCCTTTAGAATTAAAACAATCTCGCTGTAACAGGGTCGCTCGCAAATTATAACCTTTACAGAGAATGTTATGAATTTCATCATCATATTTTAAGGGATGTTTAGAACGGTAATTTATCTTACGTTACTGTTATGTATTTTTTTACTATTATGTTCCATAATTTAGTTTCCGTACTTAATTTACACATTATTTACTCAAAAGAAAAGCATTAATCTACAAAATATAAGCAAGTATAAATGCCGAGAAAAATGTATAGTTATTGGATCTCACTATCTACTACTGCTGAGCTGCCTCTTTTCTTCTTAAATGTTTCTAGCCTTGATCTAGTTATTAAAGTATCGTCATTCCTTGTTTACACCATAACTTGTAACGTAACCAAATCCTGTAGTTTGGTAATATTTTCTCAACACAAAAGAAAGTTGTTTCAGACCGACACAAGTTTGGGGAAAATGGGCCGCCTTTTTATATATTCTGTCAGAAATATATGTCTGTTTGTCTCATCTGCTATATTGAAGCATAACTGATTTGTTTATTATTCTTATCTAAGTTTGTAAACTACGCGTTATATTTATCTTAATCTGTAGTCAACATAATTTCCTTATCTTTGAGCCTTTTTTTACTTACTGCATAGTTATATTTGAAAGTAAAATATTTAGTGCTATTTTGTTTAAAAACTCGTCCTTTAACAAGCTGAGCAGAAAAACGCTGTGCGGAATATCCAAAACCGCGCGAGGATATTAGTATGCGATGAAAGACGCATAAAGTTTTGGATTTGTATAAAAATATAGGTTAATCACCATCCACCGAACTGGCATTTGGAAATATCAGTGGGTCGTATCCTGACTATTGGAACACTTTGGTATTGTGAAGGATATTGGAAACAAATAACGGATAAGAAACGCCTTACTGGCGCGTTATTTTTTATTATGCAACGATGAAGAGCCAAGGCATATTTTGATAATGCCAAGGCCTGTAGGAAAGTACCGTCTCCAAATGATTTTTAATATATTACAAGAGTTTGACTTCCTACTAAGATTTTTATGGTAACAAACTCTATCAATTTATACACTTACTGTTTTTTGGTCATTTAAATTCGAAAACTTGCCTATAGTAAAGTGCGCTCAACTTACTAAAATTATTTATAATATCGCATGTTACGGGACTAAGTTGATTTGAATTGGTTGGAGTGAGATAAATAATATTTATTTACTGATTTATGAATTATACCCCCCTTAAAGAACAAAGGTCATCATCATAATTATAGAATACATACTCACATGATTATTTAAGTAAACACCCTCGTGCTGAAAATAACTTGAATCGCCTAACTTGTAAAACTTGATGATGGAATATCCTGCGGGGATCGAAAACTAACCAACTAGTTTATAGGCCTTTCGCTGGAATGAACTCTAAACGCAAAATGGCTCTATGTATGAAGAAAAGAGTAAAACCTGTGGATTACGATGTGGGTTTCACACATAGAAATAATTAGTTATTAAGAATTATTTATCAATACATTTTGTGAAACTGTTTGTTTTCCCGAATAAATTAAAAAAAAAAAAAAAAAACCCTCATAACATACCAAGCTATACTAATATTATAAACTCAATGTGTCCGTCGGTCGGTCTATGCACAGGAATGATGACATTTGGTAAAGAGAATTTCCCATAACTTTCAACTCAATTAAAATAAAGGAGTCATGCAAGGAGAAATCAATTTAGTTTTAACCTACAAAATCTGGGGATAAAAAAGGTGAAACGTTTTGAAAAATAAGATGATCAGAAATGACTAAGATAGTTTGAGACCCTGAAAATTATATAGGATAGTTGTTGTTTTTGAAATCATCAGAAGTGTGAAAGGGAAATCAATACTACTATTTGGTGTAGAGATAAAAAGATAGCAATTTCAAATATTATTAAGAGAGTAATATAATCGGGTGCAATAAGATTACATTTGTTTTCTCAATATATTTTTGTTAAAGGTAATGGTCATAAACAGACCATTTGCATACACGTATTATCTTACTAGCTGTTGCCCGCGATTTCGTCCGCTTCAATTAGGTACTGGGTTTATGGCGATTATTTATGCAAAATTTTTCGCTGATGCTTCGCTGCTATTGGTCGCAGCGTGATGTTATATAGCTAAAAGCCATCCTGGATATATGGACTATCCAACACAAAAATATTTTTTCAATTTGAACCAGTTCGTCCTGAGATTAGCGCGTTCAAAGAAACAAACAAACAAACTCTTCAGCTTTATAATATTAGTATAGTATAGACAATTGGTAAACTCGTAAAAAGCCAGGACGGATAGAACAGTTTGAAATAATTGTCACAATATCATAAATAAAATATAAATAAATAAAATTACAGAAAAATGCATTAAATTTACAAAATGTAAAGTTACTTACTCGGAGCAATTATTTAGTTTTATTTTAACGTAACAAATGCTTATGTACTTTATTATCATGTTATTAGCAGTTCCAATACAATTGTTTTTCAAGAAAATCGTTTTTACAATTTCAAACATTTGCATACATACTGATAATAAAAAAAAAGTTGTGCGTGTACTAGTGTACACACGTAAGAAGTGAAACTTCTTTATGGCCTTATTTTTCGAAAAATGATCTACATGCAACTTTCCAGAAATTGGTTAAATTAGTTAAATTGGTTAAATTGGTTAAATTGGTTACATTGGTTAAATTGGTTAAATTGGTTAAATTGGTTAAATTGGTTAAATTGGTTAAATTGGTTAAGTTGGTTAAGTTGGTTAAGTTGGTTAAGTTGGTTAAGTTGGTTAAGTTGGTTAAGTTGGTTAATTGGTTAAATTGGTTAAATTGGTTAAATTGGTTAAATTGGTTAAGTTGGTTAAGTTGGTTAAGTTGGTTAAGTTGGTTAAGTTGGTTAAGTTGGTTAAGTTGGTTAAGTTGGTTAAATTGGTTAAATTGGTTAAATATAATTTCACTTTACCTTTTTGCTATCGTCTGAACCAACCGTGGTAGGGGCAAGAAAAAGATGGCGCGTAACCGAAAAAAGTGACGAAAATTTGACGCAAAACGTGACGGTAAATTTTTTCCAACGCCGATAAAGAAGTTTCACTTCAAAAATAATAGAAAACAGCACACTCAGGCACGGTAGAAAGAGTGGGAGATACTAGTTCCTCTCCCTTCCCCTCGATCTTACGCTTTTTCGATCAGCATCACGTGACCCTGACGCGAGTTTGGAAGTTTTTACCCATCCAACAAAAAGTGCTCAGCGCCGCTAAAGAAGTTTTCACTTCAAAAACTAAGTAATTATAATGTACAAAAGAAAACCTAAGCATTCTATATTTAAACTTATTATTTATAGGAAACTTCCCGCCCTCATATATTAACCTCTGAAAGTCCACAGTAAAGCAAGTGTTAGCTCGGTCGCAACTCGTGAACGTTTTTCCATTATGCGTTCTCGCGAACTATCTACTACGACTTTGCTTGCTACAACACTTCAATATGCTAATTCGGTAAAGTACCTAGCTAAGCCTGGTTATTAGTGAACATTCTTTCAAGGAAAACATCTTGTAGGAATAAATTATATATTCTTATTGTCTAATGAATGTTAGTCAAGCATACATTGCTGTCTGGATTTTCTAAGCCGCTTATTGCAGTCCTCGGATGTTACTTATTTTAAGAACTTCTATCTTGCGACAGAAGACAGGACGGCTTAACGTCCCGTTCAAAGCACGATGACGGCTTCCTAAATTGTCTCCACCGGGAATCGAACCCAGAACGCATGCGTATTAACCAGACCACTGCACTACTACACCAGCTTCGTCATTGTCACAGCGGAAACATCTTGCACGACTATTTATTTTTTAATTTTAACGTTAGTTATCTACTTTTAAGTAACTAAGAGGTTAAATTGAAAACGCAATTTGATATTAACAGCAAATGATCGGTCTTCAAATGACGCAATTACACCTAATTTTAACACTAATTGACTACCATTAACACATCGTTCTTCACGGTAAACAAAGTAAATATCTTCCTTACAAAGCTATTCGGTGTTACATATCAACAAATCAAATGTCAACAGGTGGAAATCTTTATGCAATGCGTCACCGCAAAATGCTGAGTCAATGCTCATAGCGTGCTGTTGTGAGTCAGAGTGGACGACACGTTTATGCTAAACGAAGCCTCTTAAAGGTATTAGCAAATACTTCAAAGCTGATAACGGTTAATGAATATTTATAGACTCGCCTTAGAGCATGTGGAATTTGGTCACTTGTTTGTTATTAAGTAAACAGTAATTAGTAGCTACTTTGGGCCAGGTGGTGCCGGCCTTTTAGGGCTTATGGCTCCACCCCTTCTCATCCTTCGGGTGTCGTAAGAGACGACTAAAAAGTACTGCCAGAAGACGGGTAGTAGCATCTTCTCTCCTCCAGAGGCCGAATCGCGATCTTTAAACCGCCTGCCAAGCGTTCTATGGCAAATTCCTCCATATAATTTATCATTTATGATGTTTATAATAAAATAACATAAAAATTTAAGGAAGATCGACTTCCGAGTATGAAACAAATTTGCGCTACAAATTTATACTTTTTCTACACCGCTAGTACACGAGTCAAATTTTGCCGAAATGACACCAATATCGAATTCTATTTTACGCCTTTGCTAACAAATTCACAATCGTTATATCGACAATGAGTTTGACCGTGACTAAGCAAGCCGTCATTTAGTTATACAAAAAAACCTTTCAACTTTTGTGGTAGCGGTGATTCACTGCGGTCTCTACCAAACATAACTGTCACATGTAAAAGATTTGACTATTTTGACACAAAACTACACTTTCTTCCTAAACTTCCACCAACCACATAGTGAATGTCTATAAACAAATTAGGAACGTTTTACGTGTTAGGTTAGTTTCAAAGCAATAGTTTTTTTCCACCACATAAGCAGTGAATGTCTCTCACAAAGTAGCTACAAAAAAAAATTTTAAAACGTTATCGTAAAATAGCCAATTTTGAAAAAAAAGAAGTTTAGTACTAAAATATTTAACCGAATGAATTTAAAGAACTAGCAATTATGAATAAATACATATTTTGGTTGGCACCAACTTATTATTTGTTATCTATTTCATCATTTTGTACATAATTGTAGGCAAAAAGGTTTGTAAAATTTTGTTTTGTGTCGCTTACGCTTATTAATGTGTTTTGCCTTTATTCATTACCCTATATTACGAAAATAACCCAGTAACTAAAAAAATCAAGTCACACAACTCAAGACTTCGTTATTTAAGCCAAATTTGTTGTTAATAGCTAACGTTTGTTTTCTCTTCTTTTAGTGAAAACAAGTGACATTTCTTTCTATACCCCTATCTGAGCTAACACTATCCTTAGTAGAATAATAATTGTCTAATTCAATTTATATGACCGTGTGTGATAAGTCAATTTAAAACGCATTACCCTTAGTGGTAGCCCTTTTAAAACTGCCCGTTCACTGAAGCACCGCACCGCTTCAAAGGGGACGACATCGTGTATTTAATTGGAAACATTGGATAAACCTCTCTCGTCCGTGGTTCATTTAAAAGAGTACCTACATTTTAAAAATATTTATTTGCAATTTATTTATACTCGTACTTCAAGACCAATATCGTCAGATGTTTCGAGATCTCTACAGTTTCCTTGTTTTTAATGTATTTTTTTAATATTTCGAACTGTTTCAATAATCATGATCACCAAAGAACATTAATATTACAGAACAATACTGATTGTAAAATATTTGTACCATTAGTATTGTACAAATATTTTTAGTCCATTATCCCTATTTAATTTAAGGATAGATTTCACTTTTTTTGTACAACTTTTGAGCTATACCCGAACAAACAAAAAAAGGACTCGTATGATTGAAAAAATCCGTAAAAATATACGTTAACATAATAAACTCTACTTATTTTTTCGTACCAACTATAGTTCAATGTTCAGTTGGACGACAAAACAACAGAGACCAGATTCATGGTGACACATCAGTTCCTTTCACCAAATTATCATCACAATACTCCAACCTACAGTTGCTTTTAAATCTGCATGCATGTGAATCAACCGTAAGTTAGAAAGTTCAAGTTTAAAAAGGATACAAGGCGCTTCCCTTGTTAGAGACAATGCCTTATCCACTTAACATGTGTTAAATTAGTTAATTGCCAGTGCATCGCTCTCAACCGATGTATTTTAACGACATCATATTCATACAACTAAAGTCATAATACAGTAGGCTTTCAAACTCGGTCATACGCTTCTTTTTTAGTTTTACTCGACCCCATCAGCCGAAGATAGTGTGAAACATTGCGGTTATTATATAGGGTTTTCGTACTTTTAATACGATAAAAAAGTGTTTGTGGCATGGTGTCGCCTAGTGGCACATTATAATCGTTACCCTATTTTTGACTAACAAAGCCAGATATGGTTATCCAAAGCGTTTTTTTGTTTTTATGCTACTCGTCAAGGCAATATCTGCATTTTACTTAACGTTCGATTTCCAAGTTTGACATATCACACCAAACTCTCTTGTTCTTTTGAGAATGTCTGTTGTAAGTAGACATGCTGTATCATATTATAATGTGATCAACTGACATCTGCAATTGAGCCTCATTTATAGCGCCTACACTAATATTTGACCGTCTGTCTCTGCTCTGTCACTAAATTGTGTATCAGCTAGATTTAACAAAAGAATAAATACCTATGTGTTACGTTAACTACGTCAGTCTGATTAAGTGGTATTCAAGGCGGGCCAACTAAAATTAGTTCGGGTTGGGTTCCTGCTAATGACAGATTATATGATAGGAGCACTAGAGCTTGCACTTTAGAAAGAAATGTTAATAAATCTTTTTTTTATGTTTATCTGTTACTATCACAAAGCTTTGTCTTCATTGGGTTTGTGTTAATATAGGATGAATTTAATTTAATTTAAATGTAGATTTTTATAATTTTGAAACTGTGACAAAAGTTGTGTATTTTTTATCACTAAGAATACAAAATTTCTTTAATCACTTTATTTGATATTTTAGCAAGTTAATTGCACTTATAATATCAGTATATAAACTTGAAAAATTTTGTCTCAGGCGGGACTCGAACCCGCATCTCCTCGCTTGAAAAATTCGCGCCGTGTCGCAGTGTCTCGGTGGCCTAATGGTATGGCGCCCGCCCGGCATGCGAGGAGATGCGGGTTCGAGTCCCGCCTGAGACAAAATTTTTCTTTAATCAGTATGAATGAGACAATTGAATTTAAATTAACTAATATGTTTTTTCTTTGTTTTGTTATCAACAACGATATCTTTGTTATGTTATCTACGATTTTAAACGTAAATACAGAATTAAATTTTTATAGAGATACAAAAGAATACAAAGTCCAACTCAAATTAATATTTTTTAGAACTTTGTATAATTGTTATGTACAATGACAGATAATGTAATGCAGCCTAGTAAAATGTTGAATGTTATATTTAATTTGTCAAAAACATTTACAAAAACTCAACAGCAACTTTTTCACACAATTCAATTTAGATAAATATGTAATAAGAATAATAAATGAAACTAATATATATTTATGACCGTATAAACGCAAAAATTTAAGCATAGCATAGCACCTTACTTACATTAATTACATAATGAATACTATTAATTTACATAATTTAATCGGGTTTCTTTACCACACGTCTTTTTAAATCGTAAAACTGATATGATTCACACTGTGATTGTTTAAAGGAGGAAAAGCTAGAGGACACACCATTCACCTGGTCAATGACTAACATGACCTATGAGGTGCGACTAAGTTATTACTACTATTTAGTTAGTTATTAATACTATAAACACAAAAAATAATCTGTTTGTCTGTATGCTAGTTCTAGGCTTTACTAAAACTCTTACGGGTGAGTTTTAGTTTTAAACACTGGTAAGGAAAGATTTTTTTTTCTAGTGAAATCATCATATAAAAGGTGAAAAGGAAATGAAAAATGGTAGTCTGCCTACTACACAATATTCGATAGAGAACTATCTATCTATCCATATATATTTTATATTTCTAGGTATCTATCCCTCAATACATGTTGTCGGGTCATTTTGCATTCGCATTGTCTATGGTCTGCGAAAGTACGACCATGTCTCCGAATACCGAACGCTCCTGAATTGGCTACCTATTCGTCGTCTGCGCGATTTCCACGTTCTCTCCTTTTTATATTCTATATTATTCAATCCAAATTCACCGCCATATCTAAAGGAGCGTTTCCATTTTCTGCAGTCAGCTCTTGGTCATGAAATGCGGTCATTCAACAAGCTTCGTATCATTTCCTCCTCATTCTTCTCACGCCTACTCACAGTCTTTCACTGTGCAATCCATCCGACTATGGACTCTCTACCGTTGTTTATTCGGCAGTCTGAAACACTTTCTACTTTTGAATCCAAACTGAAAACTTATCTTTTATCTCTATAGTAAGTATTCCTATTTCATTTTTCTTTTCAAAGTATTGTTGGGTCATATTTTACATGTATTTATTTGTTTATGTGTATTTAATATTTGTATTTGTGTGTATGTACATTGATTGAGTAGAATATGTATTTTAAAATTAATTTGTAGCTTTATTATTTATTTATTTTATATATTTATAACCTAGGTATTTATTTAATATTTTCCTTTCATAATTCTTTGCCGCCTTCCCCACTTATTTCGATTTGTAATTGTCCTTTATTGAGGTTGTCTAGAAGAGATCGCTTGTAGCGATAAGACCGCCTAAATTGTACAGCTTAAAATGTATTATATGTTAAAAATTTATTCTGTATGGTGTGCAATAAAGAGTATTTGTGTTAGTTTGTATGAATAATACCAAGTTAATTATTTATATATGAGTCTATTAGGCAAGACTATGACTGTTTGTTGGGCACCTACTTTAAATTTGTTACAGAATACTTTCCATTCATTATCAGTATTTAGTTCAATCAACCTTCAAATAATATATCCACTGATAATTCATTTCAGTTAAAGACCCTTGGAAATTAGTAGCAAAAGGGTTTTTTGACTCTCTTAAATGCTATTTGGGCAGGCTTAAATATTTAATTATTACTTCCAAAAATCTACCCGGTATTAATTAAGAAAGACAGCTTTTCAAATAAAAAGTCTTATTACATTATTAGAAATGATTCACGTTTTAGTTTACTTTAAAATTAGCCTTAACAATTTTATTGCCTAAAGCATAATAGGTACTCTACCTCAAATTTTCTGAAAATACTCACTCACACTCACATGTGTGTCTGTCTCCTTTTAGACTCAGTTTTTGTTTTTCTTTACCTTAATATCTCTGCATCATGAGTCCCGAAATGCTTTGTAACGGTATAATGCTTATTCATAATACATAATGTTCAATCTGGAGGGTGGGAGCCTGATGACCTGTACATCAGATATGTGTATTCATATCTCTCACAGGCGTCAGTCTCACACAAACTATATTTAAGCTAGCCTGTATAACGAATATACTAATTCATGTAATTGTTTGTGATGAGAGAATAAATTACTTACTTACTTACTTACTTACATGCACACACACACTTCCAAGTGTTGAGGGATTGGTTGATATTGATAGGGCCTTTCTTTATTGAGTTAGAAACCTGAACATTACAGTTTTAAAAATGTAAATAAAAAAACATTTACAACAACGGATGCAGTTTTGCATAACAGCCCCCAAAGCACATTCATCGTCATACAAGTATAAACTTATTAGTTTTCGATATACCTACCTAATGTAGTAAAGTGCTATTTTTAATAGATTTTAGTTGCCTCCTCCTAAAAAAACTTTATTTTCCAATTCCAAAAAAATAAAAGTTATTTCACTTGTCTTCAACCTTTAACGTAATGGCTAAACCATTACGTTTTATTATTTATAATGTAACCGTATGGCGTTGACATAACATAGATAGAATGCGTACTGCCAATGTTTTCAATTATGATGTAAACTAATAAATACTGAATATCTTTGAACGCAGATGGTTGTGGTGGAGTTCATATGATGAAATATATCAATATATCAATTTGCACTTTAAACCAATTAGAAAAAGATACTATAAGTAAGTGTATAAGCAAGTGCAAATAAATACCTATGAATTTAAATTAAAAGGAAGTAGAAGAAAAAGGGTTGAAAAAGATAAGTAAGAATAGATTTTGAAAGTTGCCAATGAATACAGACACTTTCAGAAAGTGCAATGGGGTTCTAAGTGATCTTAATTGGCGTTTAAACAATTGTAGCGCAATGGCAGCCGGTGCTAATTAGTGGCCAACACCATAGCTTGGGACTTGCTTATAGTATATTTTTCTATTTAGTATAAAGTGAAATAACTATATTTTCTGTAAGCACAAAATTCAGGCATGTTGTAGAAATGTGTTAAAGTAAAAATAACTAATTTTGGTAAAGGTTTTCGATATACCTAATGTATAGTAAAGTCATGATAAATTAGTATCTAAGAAATAGGTTTGGGGGCTGCTATGCGAAATTGTAGCCGTTGTTGTAATTTTAAATTTATCTTTTTATAATAATATTTTTTAAACATACGTAACATACGTAAGTAGTTTTTTGCTTAATGTAACTTATCTATCTGCGGTATCTCAACTATGTCGTATTGTTGTTTTACTGATAACTACTTACTTTACATTTAAATACAAGATGATATAATACTCGTATCATCGTTTGACACAAAGTTATGACTCCCACTGTCTAACTTAAGTATGGTGAACTTGGAAACTAGAATAAGCTATATGTAATACAAAAAGTTTACCTAGTTTTACCTACTCTTATAAATATGTTATTCATAACTTTGTTCTTTTTTTGTTATTCAAAGATATTCCTTTATTTAAATACTAAGTGGTGTGAATTCATTTTTCCAAATTAAAGTTTCTTTCTTAAATAATTAAAAAAACCCTTGAAATCAATCAACACTGTAAAAAGTAATGGTAGATTTTATTTTTGTTGGCTTGAAATTTAATAAAAAGTTTAAAAATTCTTTACATTACAATATCATCAATAGCTGCGTAGATTGTTCCGAACTAGTAGCAGGGGTGACTTTTAGAGTGCCATCTAGTCGTTCGCGGCGTCGGCAGTCGCCGCTTCTTCATGAACCGCACAGCACCACTCGGTACGCACGAAACGCTCCTCTGTCACGCTTGCCACGATTGTATAACAGGGTCTTTAGTGAGGTTGACATATTTAACTACAATAAAGCGGCATTTAGGGCTCATGCCATTGAGGCCTTGAGTCATTGATGTCTCATTGATAAGGAACACACACACAAACACACACTCACACACACACAAACACACGAACGCGCACACACACACACACACACGCACATACGCACACACACACACTTTGTTTTCGTTTTTTGATTATTTATGTTACCTTTCCTTTTTTAATTTTTTCAAGTACCTACCTTTGTTGTGTTTATGTAACCCGTGGAAATCTGTAATTAGCTGTACGTATTCCATTAAGTTATTCAAATGTAAATTAGTTTCTGTATCGCCGTTGATTTCCTGAATAAAAGAAAATAAAAAAAAATAAACAATAATTATGTTTTTTTTGCCTAGGATTTACAGTTCAGTTAAACCAACTAGGCTTATCCATCGGTATGTGAAAGTAGCATGGTGTTTTCGATTCGTTGTTTTCTCCATACTAAACTGCATGACCAGCTAAGCGTAGACGATCATTATTGACCATAAATCTGACAAAACATGGATTATGACATGAATTTATGGATGTGGTGAAGATATGATTGATCTGCTGATTTATTTATTTTTAATTATATAATTTTAATTATAGAAGAGGATTCTCTCGACGTACATCTTATTCTGGATTAAATGATTACGGTGTTTCTTTTAGTTTGACACGAGTCAATAAAAAAAAGGTTAAAGTTGGCTCTTTCTAAAATCGTAAACCCTGTATTTCTAAAAGATAATTTTAGAAAATAATGTACATTTTTATTGCAAACACTTAATATATCCTAGCAAAATGTTACAAATCATAGCTTATTCATCAAACTCGATAGAAATATTCATCGAATATTCTAATTTCCATCCCGCTCCCTTTCCGGGTACCAGTATTTATTTGACAGCCGAAGAATCCAATTTCGGGCTTTGTCTCCTCCAGGCAAGAACAGTCAGCAGCAAAATAATCAAGTTATTACATAGCATTCGACATGCAGGGTCAACAACCTGCTATCCAGTATTCTTAACTCAAACTAGGTAGGTACTTGGAAGAAGAACTACTTTCACGATATGACTTACTTCGACGGATTATGAATTTATTATACTTCTAATACAATTAAGACCATATTATCACATTTTAAAAGTGACCTACCATTGGAAAAGTATATAAACTTACCAATAATATGTGAAGTTGAAATAAATACGAAAAGCAGGTAGACAGAGAAGATCAATTCCAAAATTTTCAAAAACCTTTGTCAGTGTATGTAATAGTTTGTGTGAGCTCGTAAACGTAAAATTTTATATTTATATTTTGTAAAGTTTCATTCACAATTTGTGATAAATCAATAAGAATGAAAATTAGGCTAGGCTTTAATATTAAATAATAATACATTTTACCTGAATGTGAAACTGGGATGCGGTTAACAAAGTATACCCATTACTTACAGTTAATACGTACTTAGGTATTTAGATACATTAGAGTGTTATATTTTTCAAGTGAACTGTAGTAACAGTGAAGTATTTGTCGGTATTTTTCGTAGCCAGTCACTTGTGACATGTATTGTTGTACACGCATGCATGGGCGGACACGATTGGATGGTGACTTCATGCTCAAATTGGCCTCAGTAGACATAACATCATACAATCAGACTTTAACGAAGAACGGAATGAAAAGTCTGTGACTCAAAAATATTGTCACTGATCAATCAACCGATTTATTGATGAATCATAGTATCCTATTGAAAGACTGTCACGAAATAATATAAGATAGCGTATTATTTTGAATAAGCAATAAGTATCACAGTCTTGCATGAAGCGTTGGCTGTAATAATATTATATTTTATAACAATGGTTTTATTTTGGCTGAGGTCTATCCACGAACATCAATCAATTAATTAGACAATCAAGTGTTGCGTTTAAAATAAACTCTTTAAAACTGAAAACATGGATTAAGTAATTTAATTTCTCTTAGCTTGGTCTCGTTACTAAAAGGAGTACCTACCTACGCGCAGGGCCGCGTAGGGCGCATATGAGCCGAGATGTGGCAAGTCTACATTCTAGATTATATTTGAAGCGATATAGGACACACAGTAGCTCTACCTTGTGTCCAAAAGTCTAATTTTCTCAATCAGAAATGAGCTTTATGAGTTATCATTAAATTAGTACGTAGTTTGGTATGCTGGCCACAGCACGTGTGGAGATCCTAACTCTCGGCCAAAGATAAGAGACGAAACTACGTTCAATGAGCTACCATCACGCTTTAACTTGTTTTTAAAACTACAAAAACACTAAAAACACTATATAAGAACCTACTGAAGTGTATTATAGGACTTTGGCTACCTTTAAATCTTAGAAAAACTCTTGAGTCACATTGCGATAAGTGTGCAGTAACTCCGTAATTGGAGAGGTCAATTTCAATTGTTCCGCTAACCTTAGAATGTGGTTACATCATACCCGTCATATAACAGTCTCAGTTCGGTGTCAGCTGAAATAAGGAGATAGGCACCTTATACTTAGCCTAAGTCACAAATTGGCAAATTGCAGTTATTTTTGGCATCCAACTGTACAATTCCATCGTCATTTCAGTCATTTGTCGTCCACAGGCTAAGTTAGGTCTCTTTGATGCCCTCCGGCGATTAAAGTTTTTTAACTTATTTAATGGCTTTCATGTAAGGACGACTTAAAACAAAACGTTTCACTTTTTAACTAGGTATTATAAAAATATGTTCTTTCTTGTTTCAGATATTTAAAAATGGCTGATATATTCAACTTGACAGGCGATACTATGATATCCAACGTGGAACCGGGAGTAGAGCCTAGTGAACTATCGAAGTAAGTACCTATATATCTAACTATTCATACATACATACATACATATTATCACGCCTCTTTCCCAACGGGGTAGGCAGAGACCAAAGCCTTCCACTTACTACGATCCTGGCATACATCTTTCGCTTCTTCCACATTCATCAATCTTTTCATGCATGCTCGTCGGTTTAGAGTACTCTTGACCTGACCTTTCTTCAGAACATCCCCGATTTGATCGTGATAGGTTCGTCTAGGCCTTCCTCTTCCAACGTTCCCTTTTACACTCGTCTTGTAGATCTGTCTAGTCATTCTTCTCTCATTCATCCTCTCTACATGTCCAAACCATCTAAGCATCCCTTTCTCAATCCTTGTGACAATATCTTCTTTCACACCACAACGTTCTCTTATCACACTATTTCTTATCCTGTCACTCAATTTCACTCCTAACATACTTCTTAGCGCTCTCATTTCTACTGCATTTATTCTACTTTCATGCTTTTTCTGCCATACCCAACTTTAACTTCCGTACATGAGTGTTGGAACCAACACCCCTCTATGCACAGCCAGACGAGCTTTCATAGAAATCTTCTGGCTATTCACAAAGGCGTGCAGCGCACCATTCACTCTGTTACCAGCATTTACTCTCCTTTCAATATCACTTTCATACTTTCCGTCCCTAGTAAACACCGACCCCAAGTATACAAACTCATTCACTTGCTCCAGTTCATTACCACCAATCCGAATACATACTTCTGTCATGCTCTCTTCCTTTTCAAACACCATAACTTTTGTCTTTTTTGTGTTCACTTTCATTCCCTTTCTTTCCAAAGCTTCATTCATAATAGTCACCATTGCTTGCAAATCCTTAGCCGTCGATGCAAGTAATACTTGATCATCGGCGTAAAGAAGACATTTGACGCGTAACTCATTCATTCTTAGGCCAAAATCACTCTCTTTCAGATCTGTCAGACAATTATCCATGAAAAGGTTGAACAGCCACGGAGACGCTACACATCCCTGTCTAACACCCTTTTGGATATTAAACCAATCAGTGTACGCTCCGTTTATCCTGACACAAGCACTAGAATCCTTATAGAGGGAATTCAATGCCCGTATCAGCTTACTGCTCACCCCATGCACAGCTAATGCCGACCACAACTCATTCCTCACCACTTTATCATAGGCCTTTTCCAAATCTACGAATGCACAAAAGACTTTTTGGTTTGTTGCCAAATATCTTTCCGTAATGCATCGTAGGGAAAAGACCTGATCCGTACATCCCATTCCCTTCCTAAATCCCGCTTGTACATCCCATATTCTGTCATCTGTTTCTAACATTACTTTAACTATTCATATACATAGATATGAATGCATTAAAGATGAGACGTATTTACTGGAACAGGTTTCAAGACTAGGTTTCCGTCTGGACGTCTAAAAACTTAGTATCAAATCAGCGTCCAAACGCGTCTCGAGTATTTAGAAGTATTTAAGACTCATACGTCAACGTTACTCACACAAACTTACTGATACTCGAAACCCGCGACTCCGAGGCTCGCGGACGCGTTCCCAGCGCACTCGATTGATGTGTGCGTGAGTTTACTCTAATACTCATTGGAAATAGGGTTGATCTTATTACTAAGTAGTGAAAGCCGCTTATTGAATGCATTTTGAGGCCCGCGTACCTGGCGTCGAAAGGAAGGTTTTCTGTCTCGCTTATTCCCGCTGTTAGACCACAATGCTGTATTGCGTATTGCAATAGTAATAAGGTGCACGTTTCTATAAAAATAAGCTTTTAGGTGTTGGTTTTTATTCAAAATTTTATCCGTTGTTTCGGCGTGTTATTATTATCAACAACTGCGGTTGTTTATAAAGTTAAAAACTTGAGTGAAATACAGTGCGATAAATACCACATACCTACATACCTCACCAGCGCGGCACTACTAGCGTAACTTTAAACAATAAAAATTTGAAAATTAAAAAGTTTCATACATTTTCAATGATATTTTGTTCCTTAATGCTACTTCACACTTCATTATTATAATGTAACAACCACGTTAGCAAACTCAACTAAAACTACCTTAAACCTTACCTCACATTTACATGCCGACTTACATAAACTTTTAGTTTAGCGTACAAAAACTTAGTATACTTAAAGACGTTTCCTTCTACATACTCTTGGAAACTTTACAGTACATAAAAACGCATACTTCTAAATACTCGTGGAACTAGTCTTTGGAACAAGTATTTGGGCGTACTCATACTCGCAAGACTCAGTACGTATTTTGCCTAGTAGGTCTCACTTCTAGAATGCATGTCTCTAATTAGTCTCTTGATTTACTGTCTACTTGTTGTATCTTTTTTGTCCCCTTGCTATTGGTTGGTACCTACGATCACATTTACTGTACATGCAAGTAACACAAATATGGTTATATACTTACATCAATCGTCATTCAATGAAACATACATAGGAGTAGGTACACAATTATTATGCTCTTTAGAAATAATTAATTCATCGAAATATTATTGTTCTTAAGAGGTTCAAACTCTGTATTTCTTAAGAATATTGTAAAGCACATCAATGCCTTGCCAGCTTGCTACGGAAAGCCTTTCAAGAGTCTTCCTGTCTTTTATTTGAACCACATTTCGCAGCCGGGAATTCCGAGATACTCGTACTTCACTTTAAGCATTCATCGTTTTGTCGACGAATTCCAGCTTATAACTGAACATTCTGTAAAACAATACTCCCAGCGGATATTAACATAAAATCCCTTAGAATTTGCATAGGTATTATGCAATTGCATAAATTATTTTGTAAATTTTGGCATTCTGAGAAAATTTTGCTTTTGCTACAACAGCGTTATCGATCGTTAGGACTACTAAAATAATTTTGTTTGTTAATTTGACTTGGGAATATCTTATGTTGAAAAACAGTGCGAATGTAGGTATCTGAGGATATGATATGATAAAAAACAGACGTTAGGCGTGGAGAGAAAATACTTTCTGATAAGAAAAACACTAATGAACACCACTTTTTTTATAAGGTGGTGTGGTGTGGTGTCTGGAAAGCACCGCCCCTTCTCTTTCTATGGGTGTCGCAAAAGTCAACTATAGATAACCAGAAGAAGATTGGTAGCAGCTGGACAAGTGTGGCAACTGGGTCACCTATAGCCAAGTGCTCCTTTTGGAGAGGGGAATGTCCAGTTGAGGACTGATGATGATGACGCTTAACGGTTGCAATCTTGTCAGTCTAAATATCATTCTTCACCATAGTCAAAACTAGTATACACCGTGCTTTTTGAACCACCTTTAATACGAAGCCTACGTTATTGGATCATTATGTAAAACATCATGGCAAAGTTATTTGTTTAAAAAAAATAGTAATTTTGATTCAGACTTTTATGTTTGTAGCACGCTATGACGCGCACAGACGAATTATTTTGCTGCGCGCGGCGGGGTCTCGGTTGAATGGACCTTCACAGCTACATCTGTGCGCGTCACAGCGTGTTTCAAAATAAATAGCTAAACCACTATGTAATATTTTTATAAAAATTAAATTTTGGGAATAAACAAAAACACTGCCAAGATGTACATACTCGTACATAATGGTAACATAATGTGAGCTTCGTTTTACAGGTGGTTCAAAAAGATGGTTAAAATTGCACGGTGTATACTAAGACTATACTACCTAAGTCTATGGTCAATGCCTTTACTTTATTAACCATTTCCAACTAGTTACTTACAGTTTTACAGCATGATAATGTCTACTTTTTGAATTTTGTTTTTTTACTTTTACCAGGTTTTCACCAGGCCTGCTGACGTTTGCTGCGGTGGTAACAGGGTTTATCATGGTCATCGGCCTCTTCGGAAACCTGCTCACTGTGGTAGCTCTACTAAAATGCCCCAAAGTGAGGAATGTGGCTGCTGCGTTCATTATCAGGTAATTATGGAACAAACTCAGCGTCCATTAATTTACAGGGTAAAGCAATCAATTCAATAACAGAGGCCTCATGACCAAACTTTTTTCTAACTCGCCTGTGCCATCACATCTGTGGAGAATTGGGAATAGCTGATAACCAGATCACTGAAATCCATACCTAGGCAAGTGGTATGTAGGGATAAATTTCAGATAGCGAAAGCTCAGCAAATGGTGTCAATTTGCTTTCTTATGGGACTGTGTATTAAAATTTACTCTTTCAAATGATTTTTTTTTATATATTTCGGAGTCACAAAGACTAAATTAGTAAAGTAAAACGATATAATCCTAATAATAGTGTTCCTCACACATTTATACTTACTGCAGGCGCTGAACAATAGAATATTTTTACTTTCAACGATAACAATATATACGTAAGCGGCTCTTACGCAAGGAATGTAGATTGTCCATATTAACAAGCCTGTTATAGGCTGCAATGACTCAATGTTATACGTATTAAATTAACGGAACTAGTAGCAAAATGAAGTTCGATAAATACTCTGATCTAATACGTTTTGTCTTATTACTGACGGAATTCACTTGAAGTACAATAGGTACTTATGCAGTAATCTCAAACTAATGGTTTGAGATTATTGCATAAGTCGGATTTTGTAAATTAACGCAAAAAACTTTAAAAGGAAGAGATATTTCCCTTTATCTAAGCGTTAGGTACTTATTACGGCTCTTTTTTTCTTTTGTAGGTAATATAATTTTCATATTTCTTTATTTGCATCAAACAAGATGTCCACTTGAAAAAATACTGTACATGACAGTGTCTGATTTTAAAGAGGTATAAATAATATAATCAAACAAAATTTAAGTCGCAGCCAGATTGAAAATGCAAAAAGCACAAATCTAGAAATAAAGCAGTCCATCGACTAATATTGAATGGTACTTATTGTTAATATACTCGTAAAATATAATATTACTATAAATATACTACTTATTCCAATCAAAAATGTCTTACACCACCACCACACACACCACTATGTAAATTGTTTTTTTTTTTGTTTATTTACATCTTCCCACCATTAGTATTATTGTTTAACCCCTCGATTGTATGTTATTTCAGGCACAATTAAAATTGGCGGTCTTGTGATCCTGTAGGAGTTAAAGGGTCGTTCTGTCGTTTCGTCCGGATTTGACGATTTTCAGAGAATAAAATTTTTACTAAGCTATTGCGATAATTTTCATAACAGGAGTGCGCATATACCCATTGTATTGTATTTTTTGGGAGGCACTTATGTACTTCGTTTACTTGTAGAGAAAAACGAAGGATAGTAATGATGGAGTGGATGGAAATGAAAACATAGTGGATGGTAATGATTGACGTGAGGAAGGAAATGAAAAAATACCGGATGTTGTACTCGTACATGGTATATTTTATTCAGTCCATTTCGAATCTTAGTTTTATATTTAGGTACCTACTAGCAGAACCCGCGAACTTCGTATCGCCTCCAAATAATGTAATTTGATTTTTATGTCCTAAATGTAACTGTTATCAAATATGGCGGGGTTGGAATTTGTATAAAGAAATACAGTTTCTTAGTTAGTTATTTAACGTTAACTTTCCAACGTTTCTTACATTTATTATCTTATTCCCGACGCTGACAAATCCAAAAACACAAAAATCATAGGTCCGGCCGTTCTTGACTTATAAGTGGTGTAACTAACACGACTTTCTTTTATATGTATAGATTTTCAGGGTTCTTCTCATATCAAGCTAAAATGTTAGAAAATAAGTTTTAAATATTTCAGTTACTATTTATTTCAACAGTAAAGACATATTTGATATTTAAAAAAATATGTTTTTTCACCCCACAATAAGTCAAAAGTACGCAGAGATAAGTGAAAAGTATCTTCGCATAAAATACTCAGAATCACTTGTTTCCTAACATGTGTGATCGTCATCTTGACATCTTTTAAGAATTTTGAGAAATAAACAGAAATGTAATTACTTCCATACAAAAAAAAAACTTAAGGATGTCTTATGCAATGGCATGTTTTTCTTTTTTATTTAAAGTTGTGTACTTATTTTGATATTCTGTTGTCACTGTCTCTGAAAAGATCAGTTTCCTTTTCACTTTATCAAGTTTTTGGTCATTTTTTATGTCTTCTATAATACTGTTCACCTTTTTTTGTAATGTGTCTTCTGTTTCTTATTATTTTTTTCTTTCTTTTGTTTCTTGCGTAGAGTGGTGTTTCCTCTTTGTACTTTATGTAACTCTTCTTTTAAATGTTTTATCATTTTTGCATGTCTATATCTCATTTTCCTTATGTTACATTGACAGGGTTTTGCGGAATTTGCTTCGTCTGGTTGCTCTTGAACCGAAAGTGAATTCGAAGTAGAACCTTCAAGTAAAGGATCTGCTACGACCACATCACGATTTTCATGGATATTGTGAACTTCGTCTTCACTATCCGGTGGCGAGTTTTCAACTAGAATTTGCTGAATTTTTCTTTGTTCTTTTATTTTATTTTTGTTTTTTTGGGTATTCTTCCGCCATCTTCGTCGTTATTCTCTCTTTTCTCTATCACTCATTTCGTTAATGGTCACCACTTTCTTCTTTTCCTTTTTTTCGAGATATCTTTTCTTTTCTTTTTCTTTGTACAATTAGTAGCGTCCGGGATCACTTTTTATTTTCGCATATTTTAACTTTTTTCGTAGTCTTTCTTTTGCTAGATTTTCTTCTTTAGTACTTTTCTTCTTAGTTTTCGCCATCGCAGCCGTAGTTACTGTTACCTGTAATAAACATTAGCAAAACAAAATAAAAAAAATAGCAAAGCCAAAACAAAAAAAGACCATCAGCATCCAAAAGTTTACAGTAATGAATTAGTAACATCTTGTATACCTGAATCAGGACGACGATTCGTATATTATATGTTTTTTTTTGAAGTTATGTATCTATTATATAATTAATTAATATTTATCCATATAAAAGTCAAGTCAATTTTAAAATCAGACGTTTCAGTAGGTACTTAGGCTTACGGAAATCAAAATCCCATGACTGCGAGACTTCCCAGTATTATTTCGCAGTAGGTTTGAATTGACTGATGACATAATATTATTTTATATAAAATTACTAAGCAAGCATACTAAGTATTTTTTTATTTACGTACTTATAAGTGACTTAGTTTATAGAAATAAAACTGACATAAATTCATCAACAACTATAAACTAGTCTGATACAGAGTATCTTTCAGTAATTAATTAGTTATTTAGCAACAATACACCAAGTCAAAATCCAAAAAATATATTACAATTACATTATATTTCCCATTAACATCTCTGGATCATTTCTTTCCAAAGTCGGTCATTACCATCCGCGCAAATTTTGGAAGGAACGGATGGAAATGAATTGGAAAGAAATGACCTTTTAACGGTTTTTTTCAAATTGTCGTGAAACTTGTTGTTATTCAAGGTCATGCTGCACAATGTAAGAAGGTCCACTAAAAAGCTTTATTATGTGCAAAATACAAAAATATTGTGTTATTGATCACCTTAATAATATGTGGATATAAATGAGCACTTACCCGTGACAAAACGGTTTTTCAGACGCGAGAACACAATTTTTGCCTCCACTATGCGCACACGGCTACACTTCATTAGATCTATCGGCACACTGGTGCCGGAACGTCGCGTGGGGGTTTAGACCCCGAGCCCACAAAGCCGTATTTGTGAAATATTTTAATTTCAATAGGTGCGGAAGGAAATGATCATTTTTGTTTGACAAAATTAGAAATGGCGTTCACTGTGAGTTGCTGTCGATCTAGCCACTTTTCACGTATAGTAGCTTTAACTACATTAATTACTCTTCTATTAAACAAGAAAATAATTAAAAAAATCCTAAGTAAAGCTGCATTAATTGTTTCATGAACTGGACCACTAACGTTTTGGAGGCGGAAGGAAATGAGATTTTGGCCAGTTTTTTCTTAATATTTTTTTAATGAGAGGATTTTTTAAACCATAATTGAAACCTGCACCAATCAGGCATTTTATGGTGTAATCATATGCATATACTCGATTTTAGAATTTTCCACGTTTCATACGTTATATGGCCTGGGAATCGAAATCCGGACAAAATCAGAGAACGACCCTAAAGCTTATCACTCCTCAACCGTTAGCTATTTGCATAACATGCGTGTACGGTCTCATGGCCTACCAATATAACATTTACTGGCCCATTTTCTAACCCTCTCATTGCTCATTCCAGTCTGTGCGCAGCTGACTTCCTATTCTGCGCGATGGTGCTCCCATTCGCCATTTCTGGCTTCTGGACGAGGACCTGGTCCCACGGCGGGGCTTTGTGTCAGCTGGTACCGTTCTTGCGGTATGGAAACGTGGGCGTGTCGTTGCTGAGCATCGCCCTTATCACCTTGAATAGGTATGTACCTACATTGTTACGCTTTAAAAAGTATCATCCCAATGAAGGGAAAGGCCTCCATCATTGAATTCAACCTACCACAGGAATGATGGGTACTGGCATGATCAACCGCTTGCCAAATGTGGGTTGGTGATCACAAAACCGAGCAATGTTTGGAAATTCGAAACTCTTTGTTGCACGACCCAGGAATCGAACCCAGGAACCCCTTGGCCTGGTATTAACCACTAGTCCAAAGGAGCGTTGTTACGCTTATTCCTGGTTATATCTTTGGTCTCTAAGTCAGTTATTTTGAAGATAAAATAAGCCAATCTAGCGTTCCTTAATATCTAATAATTATGGGAAACAGAATTTCAAGAAGCGCCACTAATAAGCATATTTACCAACCTCATTATTCAGTTACCTGGTAACATCAAAGAACATTTTAATTTAAAAAATATATATAAATGTGGCAAACATCACATATACTTTATTTGATATTTTAGCAATTAAATTGCAATTATAATATCAGTACCTATATAAACTTGAAAAATTATGTCTCAGGCGGGACTCGAACGATATATCGACAAATTACTATACGATATAATCCTCCCTTTGAAGAGGCCTGGAATCCTGGATCCAGCTGTGGACTGATGTAGACATATTGTGTTCGATAACTATTTCTCAAAACGTTTTTCCAATCCGATTCACCAATGAAACATTCCGAAACAAATTAATACATTGTCGGTCACACAGACCCCGATTCACTCCATCGCACCGCTTGTGAACAATTGTATTTCACCAAAGAATTTAATCCGTCAACAAAATTTGTTTTTGTTTAACAAAGTCCTTTGATAAACCCGTACCGTTATTCAATATTGTAACAACGGATTTTGTTAATGGAAATTGTAGAAATACCGTGTAATCGGACGCAGGAGTGTCCAATTATTCCCATTTGAATATTCATGGCGTTTGGTGAAAGAAAAACCACAACGACGAATTAGGTGTTTCGTTTGATTGAAATTTGGAATGGGTGTTGTTTTACAAGCAGCACTAGAATTTCATGTTTTTTGTCTTTTAGTTTGACCTGTTAATTGCTGTTTTTATTAATATTATTCAATTGGCAGTACAGTAATTTAGCTTAGTATGTACTAAATTAGCAACATTGGTCACGGGTAGACTAAGGTGTTATTCGTCTTTTTGAATTTTGAAAAAAAAAAAAATAGACGAATAACACCTTAGTCTACCCGTGACCATGAACGCTGTAAAGGGTTCGAAACGTCGGGTTAAATCAAAAATAAACGCGTTCTAAATCCGTAAACTATCTTTCATTTCAATGTATAGTGTTCGCGTAAACTGAAGAAAACAGTTTGTTTTTACTTGTTTCTACCTACTTAGTGAGTTACTAAGGTGTTTTTCGTCTTTTTGATTTTTGAAAAAAAAAAAAAAGACGTATAACACCTTAGTCTACCCGTGACCATGAACGCTGTAAAGGGTTCGAAACGTCGGGTTAAATCAAAAATAAACGCGTTCTAAATCCGTAAACTATCTTTCATTTCAAGTAAAAACAACCTTGTTGTCTTGTCATTGTTTTTTATTTTACATTTAATTTACACTAATTACCTATTTAACATGAAGCACTAGCTCTCGTAGTACAAATAATGAAGAGTCGAATTAAGCCAAAATCTAGTTTAATAAGTTGAGACCCAACGAGTATGATTGCGTATGGTGTTTGTAGTACATTCGTTGTTTATGGTTTCCAAAATACGAGTGCTTTAATAGTTATTCAAATTAGGATCAGAACAATGTAATGTGATGTTGTCTACATTTATTTATATACTTGTACCTATAGTTATCTTAATAGTTTGCCTACATTTGTATTATGAAAACTTGAGTACATTTTGTCACTGGTCTGTGAATTTTCACTAGATTGCAACAATCAATGCAACGGCAACGGGGTCGCCAATGTCTGTAACGCACTTAAAAATATAAAATAAAACTTCTTAGGTACTACTAAGTAAAATACTACTAGTTAATAAACTATGCTATATACAAATCCCGGCACAGTGAAAGCAACTTGGGTCAATGAGCAATTGACTTTGTTCAATCGTACATGCATTTTGTGTGGGTTAATCAAATGTTTGAAGTTTACAATGTCTGATAGAGAAATTCTAGAATTCGTTCTATTATTCCCATACGTTTTTTAATATATTGGCTCCAATCAGAACACATTATTTATGTCTATAAATTCAACGACTTGTGTCTTCACGGTAATAAAGGTTAGTACCAAGTTACGAGTAGTACTTGCAAAAGATCCGAAATACCAAACATTCAAAATTACAAACGAATCAGTGGCAGAAATTCCAAAACAACTAATTAGTATGATAAATCCCTAAAAGTGTAAATCATATCATCATAATGTTAGTAATAGTTGCAGCACCTTTGTCTAGTCTTGAAAACGGTCTGAAAACGCTAAAGACAAACTACTCAGATAGTCTTCTTAGTTTGACTACTTGAATGTATTATTAGATTGTAGGTAGACTCGTAACTATATTTCTTTCCCTATGGTATAACGCTGTAATTTGGTGCCAAAGATTTTTTTCTGTCTTACTTAGGATTTGCTTACTTTCTTTCAGGTACATAATGATAGCTCACCACAGTTGGTACGGGCGGGTGTACCGGAAGCACATCATAGCTCTTATGATTGTCTTCTCGTGGATGTTCTCGTACGGAATGCAGATACCCACTCTCATTGGTATTTGGGGTAAGTGCTGTACCTATACTAATATTATAAAGTTGTAGAGTTTGTTTGTTTTTTGTTTAAACGCGCTAATCTCAGGAAGTACTGGTTCGAATTGAAAAAATATTTTTGTGTTGGATAGTCCATTTATCGAGGAAGGCTTTAGGCTATAAAATATAACATCACACTGCGACCAATAGGAGCGAAGCAACAGTGAAAAATGTTGCAAAAATAATCGCGATCATAATAACAGAAATTGACGCGTACGAAGTCGCGGGCGACAGCTAGTTCTAAATATTAATATTCTAAGAGTTATGTAATTAATTGAGGTACTCTGAAATTTCTAAATTTTTTTATGAATATCCGATATTACGGCGCTATGGCAAAAGCATGATAATCAGGGCGTTATCTTATTCATTTATCAATTCATAATGTTCGTCGATATTTAGGCAACGGTGCCTAAATCGGAAACTCATAAAACCAAGGCACCTACATGGTTAGAAACTTTGAAAACTAAACTCTTGTGTGTGATGATAACCATTAATGCGAGGAGATGCGGGTTCGAGTCCCGCCTGAAACATAATTTTTGAGGATAACCATGAAAGTTTAAATTAGTAGATACTTTAAATATTAAAAATACTGGTAGGTAGGTATACATAAAACTTATTCCTTCTTTTAATTTTAGGTTTTATGACTACTTACTTAACGTAAACTAAGTTGAAACCCTATGCAAAAAAAAACATAATTGTTCATATAGTTTTAAATAACTACAAGTTCCAATAATTGAATCATTTTCCGAAAAAAGGAATTTCATTGAAATCTTTTTGTATTTAGAATTATATTTAATTTAGTGCTGCAATGTTGTTTTTTAATAGTACCATTTTAGTACTAAATTAAACCTAAAGTTCATACAAAATACAATAAAACGTACGGGAAATGTCGTTCCTATAAACCTATAGGCAACGCCCCAAATGACTGTACCTCAATGTTTTTCACTTCTCCAGAATACTTACTTTCACGGTCTTTAAAAGGCGTTTAATGAAGAGATACAAAGAAATTCTGCAAATTAAGTTCGTAATTGCAATTTGTAACTTGAATTACTTTTGCTACTATCTATTTTAAAATCCCACGCGAACAATGAACCAATGTTGCCTAGCCATCCTGATTCAATTTAGGCACTATGCTTAGACTGACAAAGGATGAATGTTATATAAAGGAATCTAGACCCATTAAAAGTCTAAATTACATAACCAGTATTCTTTGCACTACAAAAGTACAATCGTTTGGGAGGCACTACTTAGGACAATTATCTACACCATTACTTATGGCAATATAACTTTAGCTGATAAAACAATCTATACTTTAACAAGCCATTGTATGTAAAAATCATAGTAGTAGTATAAATTTATAGTAAAAATAAATTAATGCATTGGTCTAGAACGTTTTGATTAATAAGTAATATGTTTTCCACGTCAACTAAAACACAAGTTACAAAATCAGGAAGTGGACAAGTGCATCAAAGATATTCATGTAAAATTAAATAGTAATGTATATGCTATGACAATTATTTCGAAAAACAAGCTGTTCGCTGTAGTTATGACTAGATTAGCTGTAGACTTATTATTTTCGATGTTCCACTCCATTAAGGTTTCCTGCTTTTTGTTCATACCTAGTAATAAGTTGTTTCGAAATTTTTACCCTGTATGCTGTTTTTATCAGTTCTTTCATGATCACGGCGTTTCTAACAGTTCCAAAGTATCGGAAACTCATAAAAACAAGTTACATGATAGAAACCAAAACAACTAACTCATATCTCAAGTATATTTAGGCAAGATACCACTAGCAATGATTATAACATTTGAAACTCTTTATTTCCAGGTAAATTTGACTACGATCCTGAATTGGGTACATGTTCAATCCTGCCTGATGATAGCGGTCGGTCTTCAAAGACTGCACTCTTCGTCATTGCCTTTATTGTTCCTGCTATGCTGATTCTCATTTGCTACGCTAGGATTTTTTGGGTGGTTCACAGGTATTAATTTTGCGTAAAGTTATTATTGATATTAAATAATGAGGTCTCCTAAGATGACAGTTAAAATCAGTTAAAAAAATCAGTATCTCTTAATCGTACGATTTAAGAAGGTAGAATTGAAATTCTAGTGTAAGTAGTTAAATCTATCATGCATTCATCAAATGATCAAGACATGAAAATTAGCATATCTACTTATACCTGCTAATATAATAAGAACTTAGGATTTTTTAGGTTGTTAGTAAGAAAACTAAATTGTAATTTCCAGCTCAGAACAAAGAATGCGTGAGCACCAAAGGTCTCAACACACCAGCCCTGGCTCTTTGAACAATAGCACTGACAAACGGTCCACGGTAAAAGACAACAGAGAAACGAAAGCCAGGCGTAACGAGTGGAGGATCACTAAGATGGTGCTCGCAATCTTCTTATCCTTCCTCGTGTGCTACTTGCCTATCACGATTGCGAAGGTCGCTGACAGTCATGTGCATTATCCTGGTAAGCATTCTAAACTATTGGTAATATTTTAGATGGTTAGTTACTTACTGTTTTCATTAGTCGAAAATATCTCATCTGGTGTAAATTATACTAATTTATATAATAACTAAGTTTGGGTACAACACTTAAAAGAAGGTTAGGTACATATTACATGATATTACTTATATTAGGTATTTATGTTTACATCAATCCACAGCTAAAAGGAGACATTCAAGATGGCAATCGCAGTTTGATCAGTTGATTGGAAATAGACGCTGACATAAGCCAAATAGAGCTCAATGAAGATTGTTTTGCTTTAAGCCTATGGCTTGTATAGTTGCCAAATTCTATGCAGTTGTAATTGATCATATTTTCGACCAGGTGGCTGTTTCCAAAACACGATTCTAAAAACTTTTCTCGATAGAAAAAAATCTCAAAGTAGCCTCTGAAAATACATAAATTACCAATTTTCTCAGCAGTCCGTATAACAATGATAATAAAATTTTGCTATTTGGTATATTACATGTTGCTTAAGCAAATGGCTGATTTAGATTTTTAATAAAATGGCAATTTTAAATTGCACAACGAATTTTGTTGTTTGGCACTAGGCCCTTCTATTCCATGCGCTTTTTCTCTGTCACTCCTACGAGAATCGACAGTGATGGCTGTGCCGCGTTCCAAATAAATTCAAAGACGAATAAATTTGTGGGCGTGTTCATTGCTTAAGGTACTAACTAGTATTATATTATCTGTGCTTAAGGTCATCGGCTGCAGTCAGCGTGTTAACTCCAATAATTTTTGCAGTATTCCACATTGCGGGCTACCTGCTCCTGTACGCTAGCGCATGCGTGAACCCAATCATCTACGTGATAATGAACGCGCAGTATCGCGCCGCGTACGCAGCCGCGCTGTGCTGCCCCCTATCGCGGCTCTCGGGGCTCACGAGCGGTGCGTATCACTCTTCGCCCGCATGCCACGCCGTCAGGAAGACAGAGCGCACCTCTGCGCTTGCGTCCCACGTGCGCCCGTGAAGGTATCGCGATATAAGCAATACGCAGCGATTTGTTGGTGATGGTATAGCATTCTGTGTGGGCTGGGTGGGCACTACCTAGTTGATGCTTTCAACTCGGAGCTTCAGAGATGTGAACGGCAATACAGTTCAGCACTAATAGTGTCATAAGTACCTAGGTGATGCTAGTTCATCGCAGCATGTTGCATTTCATGTTTATTAGTCACCTTGCACTATTTCTTTTCTTATCAACGTTTTACAGTAACCTTAAAATTCTAACGACGTACTTGTACTTTTTTTAAATGTCACTACACGCTCTGTTAGTAATCAACTAAATTAAGCTGATCAATGCATGATCTACTTTTATCATGTTTCATTCAGGTCATTTATACATTATATGCGTTTTTTTTTTTGGTGAATTAACTAACTTAACCCCTTAAGTTTTATAACGAGATAGTGGAATAAACCATTAGATGAACCAACCATGTCGATTAGAGGTAATCAATAAACTAAGTAGTTCCCCATTCTTTTTAGAGAAATGGAACGAGCGTCACGGGTACAGCTACAGCAACACACGAACGGCGCTCAGCCAAGTGTCACTGGGGGAGTCCAGAGCCGACCCTCGGGCCCCGCCCACGGGCCCAGGGGGAAGGTAGACAGAACACCGGGCAGCAGGGGGCCCTCTAGCGGAGCGGCTAGAGACGAACAAAGAACGGAGCCTACCGACGTCTCTATCAAAACTAACGTGATATACGAGCCGAAGAAACAAACACCTCGAAGAAAGACTGGTATTGGACAAAAATCGGCCGGATCCATGCAGAATGTTAGGATGAAGTCTGGATCTTTACAAAGCATTAGGAAAACTGGATCACAGCAGAGTGTAGGCCCAAGAATCAGGTTTCAAGTAGATGGTGAACATATTACCGATAAGCAATGACTTGTCGTTCATTATTTTGACGAACCAAAGATTTTGCATTGTGAAATATGTACCTATAAGCAAAGCATTTTTAAATTGTGTTAGATGATATGATTATTTGCTCCGGTTGTATTTTATAACAATTTGACGTGATAGTATTTTGATGATGTATTAATTTTGACAGTAAGTTTTAAAACACATACTTAACTTTAAGTCCGTCCTATAGTGAGCGACAAGTCATTAAAGACTTTCAGTAGATTCTGAAATATGTCAAACTTTTTAATAGTTATAATAGTAAAGTAAGTAAGTAAGTAAGTAACAGCCTATAATCATCCCACTGCAGGGAAAAGGCCTCCATCATAGAATTCAAGTTACCACAGCAATGATAGGTGTACTGGCATAATCACCACGCTTACCAAATGCGGGTTGGTGATCACAAACCCGAGCAACGTTCGAAAATTCGAAACTTTTTTTGTTGCCCGACGCGGGATTCGAACCCTGGACCCCGAGATCTTGGCCCGGTATTTAAACCACTAGACCAACGGGGCGTTGTTATAATAGTACCTATTGTAATTAGTAATTTTTATTACATACTAGCGGACCCGACAGACGTTGTCCTGTCTAAATTAGAAATATTGATTACGAAATGGTTTAATAAAAAAAAAGTATTATGTACCCATTGTTTATTATTATTATGCTTTATGATAACAACATTCTTTATTGTTTTTTTTTTTCTGGCGGGTACATAGATAGTTTTGTTGGTATTCCGATACGGTAACAGGCGACATACCTATTACTGGCCATGTGCAAAATTCTGTTTTTTTTGCTCCCTATTTGACGTTATTAGCAGCACGCATTCTGTCAAACGCCATACATTTAAAAAGTTTAAATTGTCAAAAGCGATAAGGTTACTTAACAAATAATTTAGTATGGTGATTATTTTTTCTTAAATTTTCTAACTTTCCGCGCAATTTCCTTTTTTTTTTTCTTTGATAAGAACATTCTCCTGACAATAAAAACAAAACAATAAAATAATTAGCAAAATCGGTCCAGCCGTTCACGCGTGATGCGATGGCCAAGGGAAATAGGGATTCATTTTTATATATATAGATTTGTATAAGTGGGTTAATATTTTCGAAATATTAGTATTATTCATTAGTTTCTATATTTTACAATATGTTATCTTCCCAAAGGTTGTTTTAAAGTGTGAACTATTGTTATTTAATTATTTGACATTATAAACATTCCTCAATAAATTAAGTAGTATAGCTAAGTTGTAAAAAATGTTGAAAGTGATAACATTCCAAAATGTTTGCTAAAACAATCACGGACCAAAGATGTATAATATACTTTATTTAAAATGTTTATTGTAGGGACTGCCTGATTGGATGCTATTTATTCATCTACCTGTATGCATTCGTTGCAATTTTAATAAATTTTCAGTGCAACATTTGGTTTGGATAGGTGAGCCCGTTATTGAGTTATAAAATTACAACGAAAAGTGGCATTGATTTTTATATATTTAAGATAGGAGATAAATTGTAAATTTGATATATTTTATTACATCGTTGCCAACAATAATTTAAATGTAGGTAGGTACTAAACAGTATTCCAAACAGACAGTAACATTGTTCACTTTGCCATAATAAAATATAAATGTTTGTTATGTTATTTAGGATGATGTGAAATTATTTAAAAATGAAATACCTATGTAAGATACAAGATGAAAGTAGGTAGGTAATAAGTAATCTCACTATTTATTAATAATTTTATAAATAAATGTTGACAATAGAAGATAAATTATTGTTTAAATAAACAAATGAACTTTTAAAATGTGGCGTTTTTCTGATAATAATAATTTTAAAGTTGGCTGGTTTCACAGACACGCCACTAGAACTAGACGTGTCGACAACTCAGCGTGCCAAAGCATGAGCAATTGAGGCTATAGGAGAATTTACAGGCAATTTATTTATTAAATTTTATTTAAGTAAGCAAAAAGAAAATACTATTCTGATACAAAGATATTAAGGTTCAAAGATTCCTCAACACTATTCTTAAGTTGTGTAACACGCTGAGGCTGGTTTTACAGTCGCGCTGACCATCGGCGCCGACCGTAGAAATGTATGGAAATCGCTGTCAGCGCCGACCGCGCTCAATTTCATACATTTTAACGGTCAGCGCCGATGATCAGCGTGACTGTAAAACCAGCCTGATAGATGTCGTCAGCCGAACAGCCAGCCAAGCCGAGCCATACGTCACCTCCCTCCCTGCCAACACCGCCGAGCGCGCCCACTGCCGAGCAAGTCATGCCAGCCATGAGCCTATGTCTGGAGGGGTGCGTCGTAGTCAGCCATATAAGCCTGTGTGCTAGCTTAATTACTGTCTTCCACCACTGGTGGGTTCGCCATTAGGTTGGGTGCCTTATGCACCACACACCGACCCGACCACACCCGCTATTATGGGCCCCGGTTCGAGCGAGCCTGGAAGCCTCACTCTCGGCCGGAGCGGGACACGGCTAGCGCGGCGGACCTAGGCTAAGCCCTATACGCTCGCCAAATATCTGCCCGGTTTAACTGTAGAAAGCCTTCCATATACATATAATAATTCAATGATAGGTCAGTCCGAAAAAAAAAACGCTGTCATTCTCTGCTTATACATTTATATCTATGAATCGAATCGCTGTCCGAATGGTCTGAATTATTACTATAGGTATTCTGAGTTCATTTTCATATCAAACTACACCCGTTCATAGGATCTTAAGCCTAGTTCACACTAGGCTTTACAATTGACTAACTAAATTATTTAAAAAAAAAAAAACCTTTACTCTACGAATAATTAACCTGGCCAACCATACTATAAAGATATAAGGGAAATCTACAATGATATTAAAATAAAAAATGGAAAGCTCTGAATCTTTTTATTCCGAATTAATACAACTTCAATAATAAATTAAAATAAACTATAAACTGTTAAAACAAATAGATGTTTCATATTACTATACCTACCTAAAAAGCAATGATACATTTTATCATTGACTTACGGCCGGTCTTAATAACCTATCTATCTTCAGTTTTGGCATATCGGAGATAGAAAACAACTTCTGTCTTTGTTTATCTGGACGGCAAAATCAGAGACAGAAGATGTTTTCTATATCCGATATGCCAAAACTGAAGATAGATAGATTATTGGGACCGGCCGTATTAAGTCATGTTAAACCGCTGTCTATTACGAACCAGTACAAGACATAATCAATAGCCATTAACACAGAATACCTACTTTTTTTCATGTAACTTCTTGCACCTGTTACGACACCCTTATGTACGATGAGAAAGGGTGGTCTTTTTTTATAGATATTAGCCGGCACACAGTGCGCGACTGCGCCATTATAATTATACCCATAACAATATTAAAAGATAACTGTGAGGTAAGTATAGGTAGTGCATCCAAAATAAATAGGTACAATAGTGTGTTTACATGCTTCCTAGAAAATCTCTTTTATTTTCATGTTCTAAAATTTTATTTTTTAGGTCTATCTATGTACTCTGTGGTCTACCTAACTAGAATAAAAATTATGTAATTTGTATCTAAATATAATTACAAAAATCCAGCAAAGCTTTATGCTTATTTAGGTGGCATTCACGTAGAAAGCTGGCTACCGGCGCCGATCTGCCAGCGCAGGCAGTCTCTATGCCTACTTCTGGTTCGGCTCAAAGTATAGGGACTGCCTGCGCTGGCAGATCGGCGCCGGTAGCCAGCTTTCTACGTGAATGCGCCCTTACTCTTGACACTCGAATTCGTTCGTTCAGGCATGGTTGGCACCCTTGATCGTGGAGAATTTCTTTTAATCTTATCAAATTTAAAGACTAGTTAATTTAGCTGTGATGATGATGAAGTCGTATAGTTAGGATTAAAACTTTATTTTGCTTAGTTCAACGCAGGGTTATTAATTTATGAAATGTGTAGGTATTAGGTTAGATAGTTTTGTAAATACACTTAATAATTATTAGCTTTACGGAAAAAAGAAAAAATGAAAATTTACATTCACACTTGAAGCAGAGGTGTGAGTAATTATTTTATCCTTCGCGCTCGAGTCGTCACCCAGTATTTTTTCGCTGGTCGATAGTTACACCGGACACTTGAGCCTGAGGCGCGTGGACGATATACCATGGGACCAGGGCCTTGAACCGTTATTTTTTGTACCGATATTAGGTCGTTTTAAATCGTGTAAAGGCGTTTCGTTCTCGTATAATAAGAAATGAGAACGTTATCCAAATACTGGTTAATCCCGCCGCGCGAGGCCACAAGTTCAACTGTGGTGAAATCCGTATATATAAATGTGTGTCCTTCGTTTCGCATGTAGGTATCGATCGTTTAAAAGTTATAAATTCGCCATCGAACGACCGGGCGTAAGAGAAAGACATACATTGACGTCAAAATAAGGGGCTGCCATAGTCGCGAAAAAATACCCCAAATGTAGTTGAAATCTTTGCAACTATTGCAAGATTTGCAAGTTATTAGTCGGTGATAAAGACAAAACATTGCATCTTTTCTATTTCCTCTTGTAGGAATCGCAATTAGACTATCTTTTTCTATCAAAGCGTGTCAGGCCCTTGGTCAAGTGAGAAACAAGGAAAAGCGATCTTATTTGACTCTGATCCACTTTCTCGCGTAAAACTCCTGTAATCATTGAAATGTATAAACCACCCATACATTTCAATGACTTAGGTTAGGTTTCATTTCATTTCAACTCATTAAATTTCATTTTCATTTCATATCAATAAACAAATTCTAAGTACTGAAGACTTGGCTGCAAAAAAGAGCGGGAAACGTCACGGGTGTCGGTCGACTTTTCTTTCACAATATTTTAATTTATTGTTTCAAACGATCAGATTGGTATATTAACTTATTTCATTTCACTTATTTGTTTATTTATATTAGTTTGTGAGTGTAGAGTGATCTTTGGAAAGTTTTTTCTGTTTCTTTTTCATCATGAACGAACCCGATGATCCTGGTGGAGGATCGTTTTCACCGGTTTCTAGTTTTGTCACTGTGACATATGAAGGAGAAAACATTAATACGGAGGGATCACATCCCGATACTGATGATTCAGTTAATATTAATGATTATAGCACCATTAAACGTAAAAGAACTGGTTCCCACAAGTGCAGACACTGCAACAAAAAGAAAAGGAAACATCTCAAATCTTCATTATTAGGCATTGCAAATGTATCGGACTGCCAATGTAATAATTCGAGTAATAATAGTGAACAACCACCAATCGTAAACAATCTTGAATGTTCATGTAACTCTATGTCAGCATCAAATGTTAAAAATATGAATTCACAATTACCAAACTCTCCTGATTCCCGACCATCAATCGGTAGATTTAAATACCAGGCTTCAGATGCTGCCCCATACAATATTCATGTTCAAAAGGAAGCATTATCTACAGGTGAACAATGCAACATTCATCCAGTATCTTTTGGCCAGTTTCTTAAAAAGATTCATGTAAAAAACATAGTTGATGAAAGTTTAAAAAAAATTGGGCGTAACAGGATTGCAATTTCTTTTTCTAAGTTGGAAGATGCTAATTTATTTATCGAAAGTAGTGCTTTAAAAGCTAGAAATTATAAAGCATTTATCCCTGTCTTCAGCATCACTCGCATGGGTATAGTTAGAGGTGTATCGGTAGATTGGTCAGATGACGAAGTAATTGCCAATATTTCTGTCCCTACAGGTTGCGGTAGTATAATAAAAGTACGTAGACTGAAAAAAAAAACTGTCACAAATGGAAATACTGAATTTGTTCCGACAGAAACAATTGTTCTGACGTTTGACGGACAGGTTTTACCAAAAAGAGTATTTATTTGCTACAATTCTTTGCCAGTAGATCTATATATTTATCCCACAATTCAATGCTTCAACTGTTGTCGATATGGTCACATTAAGGCACAATGTAGATCTTTACCAAAGTGCTTTAAATGTGGTCTAGGTCATTCAGGTGATAGTTGCTCAGTGGAAGAGGAGTCGGTTTCTTGCTGCCGTTGCTCTGGTAATCACTTTGCTACCAGTAAGAAATGCCCTGAATATAATCGTCAAAGATCAATAAAAGAAACTATGGCAAAATCCTGCATATCATATGCAGAAGCTATTAAACTTCATCCGCCTGTTTCCAAGTCTTATGCTGATGTGCTTAATTCAGCACCAATACATTCCAATGTCGTTGCTCCCACTTTTGTGTCAAATAATAGTAAATACCCGGACAATAAAGTAACTTCTTATAAAAAAAACTGTATTTCGAAAACCGAGTTCTCCTCCACCTCGCAGTAAAGGTTATGACCGTGCAGCTCACGAAGCAATAATTAAAGATTATAATATTCCAATCACAAGAAGTGGATGCCCACTTACAAATAATGATCAAGATAATTCTTTTGCTGGTATGTCTATTAAAGAATTAATTTTAACTCTTATTACCTCATTATCTCAATCCAATTTAATCTCTGTACCGTCCCACGTTGCTCAATCTAATAAGGAACTTGTTAAAACTAATTATAATGAAAATGGAAAAGGTGATTCAATGGAATTGCCGCAGTGTTAACTCTAAAAAAAGTGATTTAATTTACCTTATAAATTTATATCAACCATTTGTTATTTCTCTTCAAGAGACCTGGCTTCGGCCAGACTCTATTTTTAAAGTTAAAAACTTCTATTGTATTAGAGAGGACCGGTTTGATAGATACGCCGGTGCAGCTCTTCTTATACATAACTCAGTGTCATTTACTCATATCCCAATCCCTCACCATAATAAAGACTTTTCAATTGTAGCTGCTAAAATTAATGATATATGTTTTGTATCAGTATACATACCTCATCCAAACTCTTCAATATTCAATGAACTGGAACAAATTATTTCCTCTCTTCCTAAGCCTACCATATTATTGGGCGACTTTAACGCACAACATCAATCGTGGGGTAGTTGCAAATCAAACTACTATGGTAATAGAATTATAGATATTTTAGACAAAAATAATTTATGTTTTCTCAACACTGGTGCTCCTACTCGACGGACACCTCCAGATGAAGGACCAAGTGTTCCAGATCTGTCTTTATGCCCTCCTAATTTAGCCTCCTCCCTTCTTTGGGAGACTCTTTCCTCTACTTATGGTAGTGATCACTTCCCCATACTAATCACATTTCCTACCCTATTTGGTAAAACGTCAATGAATCAAAGTCCACGTTTGAAATACAATCTGTCTAATGCTAATTGGACTACCTTCAAAGAAAAAGTAGATCAGAGAATAGCTTCTCTCCCTCCAGTAAGTGAAAATAGTAATTCATCTATTTGTGCTGAAGCTCTGGCTTCAATTTTGATAGAAACTGCTAATGAAGTATTTCCCTTAAAAAAATTTGGTTCTAAAAAAGTTCCATCACCGCCATGGTGGGACCAAGAATGCTCTGCAGCAATAAAAAAGAGGAAAGAGGCAGAAAAAAACTATAAATTACATTCAACTACTACAAATTTAAATATTTTGTCTGAACTAATTACCAGTACCCGCAAATTATTTAAAAAGAAGAAGTGGGAGGGATGGAGAAGTTTTTGCTCCTCCATATCACCAAATACTCCACCATCTACAGTTTGGAATAACATCCGTAGATTCCGATCAGTTTTTAAAGAGTCTTGCCCCAGTTTTCTTAAGGATATAACTGCTGAGCAGTTCTTAGATAATTTAGCTCCTCCTTATGCACCTGAGTGTATCAACAACATCTTTTTAGTTTCCCCAGGCGCCATTGTTGGTTCCCAATCTGAAATGGATTCACCCTTTAGTATCCATGAACTTAAAGGCATTTTATCTCATGTCAAAGATTCAGCTCCTGGTATAGATGGTATTCCATACTCATTTTTATCACATTTAAGCGACTCATCTCTTTCACATTTTTTATCAATAATTAATTCTGTAATATTTTCTTGTGATATTCCTCCATCATGGAAATCACAAGAAGTGATCCCTATACTCAAGCCTAATAAACCTCCTCTTGAAGCCTCGTCATACCGGCCAATTGCACTTTTTTCTGTTCTAGCTAAAATTGCAGAACATTTAGTGAAGAACCGCTTAGAGTGGTTTGTCGAAAGTAAAGGTTTACTAGCTGGTAGTCAATATGGTTTCCGTAAAGGGAAAAGCACTATGGACAGCATAGGAATTTTCACTGCTGATCTTAGATTAGCATTCTCAAAAAATGAGTCTGTTTTAGCGGCATTCCTTGATATATCAGCTGCATACGATTCGGTTATAATATCTATATTGAAAACTAAGTTAGTCAAGTTACAAGTGCCTATGGTTTTGGTGAATTTCATTATAAACATGTTATCAGAGAGATCGATTAAAATGATTCAAGCAGACAATACTAGATCACGATTAATTTGGAAAGGCCTTCCACAAGGCTCCGTGTTAAGTTCTCTTCTCTACAATATTTATACGCATGATTTGCAGTCTTCAAATGATACACCCGGATTAAACATATTACAATATGCCGATGATTTGCTCTTTTACGTAATTGGTAACTCTGTAGGTAAATTATCGCACACTCTTACGTCTTCACTGCAGTCTTTAAAGTCATGGTTAGATTGTCATGGCCTAAGCCTTTCTGTATCTAAAAGTAATGTCGTTTTATTTTCACGAATGCGTATTCGTCCTCCTATAGTAGTCACTTATAATGGATCCCAAATGCCTGTTAAAAATGAAGCCAAGTTCCTAGGTGTTATTTTGGATTCAAAACTCACTGGTCTTCCTCATTGTTATTATATCGGTGCTAAGTGCGAGCGAGCTTTAAATATTCTTAGATGTCTATTAGGTGTCTGGTGGGGAGCTCATCCTTATTCCCTAAAGCTACTGTATAATGCTTTAATCCGCAGTTATTTAGACTATGGTACCTACTTCCTTGAACCATGCAGCGCTGCAGGCTTGGGTAAACTAGATAGTTTCCAATATAAAGCACTCAGAATTGTACTAGGAGCTATGAAGTCTAGTCCCATTAACGCCATGCAAGTAGAATGTGGAGAGCCGCCATTAGCATTGCGACGTCAACTTCTATGTGATAAATTTATATTCCGATCTATGCAATTTCTCTGTCATCCCCTCTGTTCTAAACTAGGAAGCCTATCCAATCTTATAGAAAATTCCCCATACTGGTCTCATAAAAAGATACCATGTATGATAGTCAGTTACCGGAAGTTTATATCATTACAAGCCCCTTCACATAGAACTCAATATCTACCTATATTTTGTATAGATTATAATGCGCTAGTTTTTACTCCAATGATACACTTTACTCTGGGTATTTCTAAAAATGACAGTAGCTCTAATACAACTCTAAACTATATTCTAGATCAGGATTGGCAAGATTGGCATTACATTTATAGTGATGCTTCTAAGAAAGGCGATACGGGGTTAGTTGGTATTGGTGTTTATCACTTCCAGTATGGAATTATTCAAAAAATTAAATTGCCTCCTGAAACGTCAGTGCATACAGGAGAATTTTACGGAGTTTATAAAGCCATTGAGTACATATTACTTACTAAGTTACCGAAAGCTTTAATTTTAACCGATTCTAGAAGTGCTTTGCAATCCCTCGCAAGATTCCCATTTTATTGTGGTACAAGTAGTAGTCCAGTAGCATTTGAATGTAGGAGATTACTGCTTAAGGCCTCTTTGAACGGCCAAACTATTCACTTTGGATGGATCCCTGGCCATTATGGTATTGTTGGTAATGAACAAGCCAACAGACTGGCGAGTGAAGCTGTTACGGATGGAGATATATTTCCTTATAAAAACTACTGTTCTGATCTCCTCGCTCTTCCTAAACTTCATCTTCATAGCCGATGGAGTGAAGATTGGGATGTTAGCGGTCAAATGAAAGGTAAACATTATAAAAGTATTCAGCCTAACATTCCTATAAAGCCATGGTTTCACATCATGAAGCTTGGTAAAATCGCTACAACATGTATTATCCGTATGAGGCTGGGACACGCTTGCACACCTAGTCACCTTGCGCGGTTGCGAATTAAAGATACTGAAATGTGCGAGTGTGGTGCTGACATAGGTGACCTGAACCACATTTTCTTTTCGTGTCATTTGCATGATCATTCCTCTCTGTATTCCTCTCTAGTATCCCTCCGTATTCCTCTTCCTACTTCAGTTGTTTCGTTATTATATATGAACTCATATGACATCTATAATATGATATCTGTATTTATTTCAAGTAATAATATTAAATTATAAGTTTATGTATTAAAATATTACACTGTTATTCCTACTAACCTGATCCGATACTGTTTTTTGTTTTTCTTCCGTTTCCTACCTTTTTTCCATAATCGTTTCCCTAACTTTAAACTCCGTCGTGGCAAATGCACAAGTCGTGCGAGCCATTTAAAAAAAAAAAAAAAAAAAAGACTTGGCTGTATAGGCATGATACCCTTTGCCAACCCAAAATGGGTGAAGAAAACAACAACAACAACAATTTGCTGTCAAAGTCAAAGTTCCAAAAAATATTGTCCATTTGTCAAATGTCTTTAGATATTCAGTGAATTTCTGTGCGTGCTGTGGGAATTGTGTGTAAAAAAATGGATTATAATATTGTTTTGGGTTAAAAATTTACAGCGCGACGGCTCAATTACGTGTGTAAAATAGTTATTTATGTGTGTGGTGTTGTTGTGTAGTTTTAAAAAGTCATACAAATATCAAAAATGGATGTAGTCGGCAGCGAAATCGGGCAGAAGATGCGGGTAAATAATGTGTTTTAACGTTATATTAATTCATTTAAATATAAACTAGTTTGAAAATAGTGTATTAGTTAAACAGTAGTTGATTTGAATACTACTTCTAGAGCCTGTTTTTCTCCATCCATAACTTGTACATTATTCTTTCTCATAGTTTCGTCATTTAAATTAAATTTACTGGAATCTAGTGAAATTAAGTATTATTTCTTGTATATTTGTAAATTATGTAGTCTTAAAACAGCTCTTAAAGGTAACTTGCCAATAGTGCAAGTAAAATTATATGATCATTTTATTAAATATACAATCACTCTGCAACTGAAGGATATCTAAGCACTTAATTATTGATTTTTTTTAGTCTGCCATCAAGGCCAAGCTGACCGAACTAGGCTGCTATGTCGGTAAGTGACAGCTGTTGTTTATAGCCATAAGTTGCAGGAAATACTTATTATTCTACTGAACTCAAAAATGAATAATATCAGTTCAAAGTTGAACCTTTCACAAAACAATAAAAACATGAGGGTTTTTAAAAAACACAAAAAAAAATTATCCCTTTGTAACTAACCCTATTCCCCACCATTCCTGACCATTATATTATTATGTCCTGGGTTTATTACTTACTTGATCAACAATAATGTGAAATGTGAGACTTAAACTAAAAGTGAATAATACCAGACACATTATTCTGATCCTACAAAATAGCTTGTCTTGTGGAAATCAGATTCAATTGAAGTACCATAAACACCAAGACCAGATCCAATAAAAAAATTTAATTTTGCTTCATTATTGACCTGTTCAAGAAGTATCTCGGACCTAGCAGAATTTTGAAAATTAGTAGGTGGATCCCAGACCCAGAAATCTTTATACCAATCTATGTTAAAGAACTCTCTTAATTCGGCATAATGGGCCAAGTGGAGCCTAAATGCAGAAAAGGGAGCCCGCTACCAGTACCAATATTCTCTTAAATCATGTGAAGGCCATAGATAGCATTGCATGTGAGATTATTCAATTTCATAAAAATTGGAACTGCCCTCAGCCATAAATTTCGATAAATAATTCATATTTTCTCATAAAGCTGTACAATACTATATATTCTTTAATGCGCACAAAAAAAACATAAAGGTTGTTACAGTAAAAACAGTTTAAAGGTGAGCCTATCTCTTTAAGAGATCTCTTCCAGCCAACCTAACTGGTGTGGAAGAAATGCATTTAAACGGGCACAGTAATGTGCATTTAGAAGATAAAAATTAAATTTACAAAATAAAAATAAAAAAACTAGCATAAGATAATGATAAATATACCTACTTAAACTACACTCTAATATACTTCAAATTAAATTAAAAATACATACAACACATACATATACCTACATAAACTAAATACATTGTAATGATTGAGATAAATAGTGCTCTTTTAAACGAATCTTGAACGATGTTATAGAAGGGCTGCTTTGTATAGCCTTGGGGAGTTTGTTCCATAGTCGCACAGCTTGGGAAGAGAAGGAGTTGAATAAGAACTTAGTGTTTGCTCTAGGACACTCTAACATCGTAGTGATGTAATCGCGCCTAAAGCGGGGATCAGGAGGTAAAAATTGGAAGCGGGAGCGAAGGTACTCAGGGGTAGCAGGGTCATACAGGATCTTATATAGGAAAGAAAGGATGTGCACATTACGACAAAGTCTAATTGGTAGCCATTTTAACTTAGCGCGAAATTCGGAGACATGATCGTATTTGCGAAGACCAAAGATGAAACGAATAGCCAGATTTTGTAGGCGCTCAAGTTTGTTAAGCAATTGTTCAGTCACGTCCAGGTAGCATACATCAGCGTAGTCGAGAATAGGTAGGAGTAGAGCTTGTGCAAGCAAAATTTTAGTCTGAAAGGGAAGAAAGTATTGGAGTCGCTTAAGGGAGTAAAAAGAAAAGTGCATGCGCCTACTCACCTCACTAACTTGTGCTGACCATGACAGATCACTGTCTATCATAATCCCAAGGTTTTTTGCTTTGTTCGTGTAGGGAATACAGACTCTGTTGTATATTATTTCTGGCAACGCTACATCCCCCAACCTTCCCCTTAATCTGCTGCTTCCAACTATAATTGCCTGCGATTTATTTGGGTTCACCAATAGCCCGAAATTATCAGCCCACTGCTGAACAGCAGCAAGATCTGAATTTACTGCACCTACAGCTTCAGTGACTTCATTTGGAGAGAAGTGCCTGTAAATTTGTAAGTCATCTGCATACAGGTGGAAGGGAGAAGAGATAACACGAGAAATATTGTTTATAAAAATGGAAAATAATAATGGAGAAAGAACACCGCCTTGTGGTACGCCAGCAGTTAGATCCAACCAGTCCGAGGATAGGTTGTCGGTCTTAACACACATGTGTAAATGTTATGTGTGTTACTAATAAAAACAACACATTTATTGTGTTAGAATCTCTGTTGAATGTTATTAGACGAAAACTGACTTATTATTTTTTTCATTAACCCTTTGACGATCGGATATTTATACACAATTAAAATCAATTGTTATCGAGACAACCCGTTGTCTCTTGGGGCTTGAAGCATTAAGTAACTGTTTTCTTTGTTATTGGTAGACACTTTAACAGTAACAATGATACTTCTTTTGTCAGAGAGACGAAATGTGTATTGACCATGTGATTTTATAAGTTTTTTTATGTAAATTTTTTTTACATTCCAAACATAAATTCATCATCATCATCATCATATCAGCCGAACGACGCCCACTGCTGGGCATAGGCCTCCCCCAAGGATCTCCACAACGATCATCAAATTCATCATATTAAACATATTCTAAAATGTTTTTGAAATCACCACATATTGTTATTGTTTAAATCAGGTGGGGCAACTATAGTAGCCTGTCTTTAGCTTTCAACTGTAACATATATACTGCAATTTTTTATATGTTGTTTATTCATACATTAGACCTTGTTAGTGGCGTAAATTTTCTATTAATATATGTTTTGGGCTAAGACATCTAGAACAGTTTTTCCCAAACATTGTTCTGCGATGACCCGGTAATTTTTTTCACACTGCCCCTTTGTGAGCCACTTAATACTTTTAAAACCAAATTGGTTCTATTAGGTTTAATAATACACATTTATTAATAGTAAAAATGTTTTATTAATTCTATTATTTTAGTCACAAAATTTTAGTGCAAATACTTCACGCACGCTGCCTATGTTTTAATAAAGAATTCAAGTTTTCCGAAAATGAAGAAAGTTTAAGAAGAATATTTACCATGCGTCGATCGATAGTTGGTATTATTTCATAAACAAGGCGGGAATATTGCGACCCGGTATTTTATTTTGATGGCCCGGTACTAGGTCGCGACCCGGTAAATGGGAAACGCTGATTGATAAGCTTTGTTGTAATCTATCTTTTCAACCGACTTCAAAAAAAGAATGAGTTTCTCAATTTAAATGTATATATATTTTTTAAATACAAATTAAAGTTACTCAAAGTGTTACATAATTTGCAGATGATGAGCTTCCAGACTACGTTATGGTCATGGTTGCCAACAAGCGCACCCGGGCTCAAATGGAGGATGACTTGCAGCTATTTCTGGGTGATAACACAGAGCTATTTGTGAACTGGCTTCATCAAGTGCTGAAAAAATTGCAGGAAGTCACTGTAACTGCTCCTTTGTGTAAGTGTTTTAATTTTAAGTAACCTGTTATACCAAATAAGATACAATAAGTTGTAGTTTTTATATATTGTTATTTTTGGGAATTTTTCGGTGTTCTAGCCCAATAAGTAACTACCTAAATTGTTTAATAGAAGCACTAAAGTTGGTTGTTGTTTACCTAATTAAGTTCTGTGTTTTGTTTTTGTATTGTTCTTGGTGTAGTGCACATGGGTTTATAGTAGGGCTGTTATTTCATCATCATCACCAACACCAGTATTTATATCAGTCCTCTGCAAGACACAGGCCTCTCCAAAAGCAGGAGTTTGCGCAAATCGCTGCGCTTGGCAGACAGGTTGGCGATCGCAGTTTGAGCCAGGGTGGAAAGGAGGTGCTGCTGCTTATTTTAATATGCAGGCACACAATATTTTAATAATTTTAACTATTTATTGAATATTATGTAATTTATATTTTATAATAGGTTACTAATTGAATGGTAATTTTACACCATGAGGCCGATAATTCTTACCCTCCCAGTAATTATTAAATTTGTCTCAGAAAACATAAATTTTATGAGATAACAACAAAAGATATGACTTGCAACAACTTTAATTTGGATATGGTGATTTCTTAGCAAATCCAAACTTTACAGCATTCTCATGTTTATTCTAAAAAACAAACTAGGTAGTATCCTTCAATTCTTACTCTTTATTTATTTTTTCAAAAACAGTAGAACAAGAAAAAAGCAAAGAAAGGTCTACATCAAAAGAACGGAAGTCTAAAGACAAGAAAGATAAAGAAAAATCAAAGAAATCTGATTTGAAAAAAGCTAAGAAGAAAGAAAAAGAAAAGTCAAATCGAAAGAAAGAAGAGAAAAAGGAGAAAAAAAGTAAGAAAAAGAGTAAACATCATGATATGATTCGTCCTAATATACCACCATTGCTAATGAATATTGAAAAAGAATCTGAACCGTCTATAACCGATGTGTTTGCTGGTCAAATCCTTAAAAGCCATGGAATCACTGTAGAATCTTTAAAAGAGGAAAACATTTTAAAAGAAGTGCAAGAAAAAATTATTCTAAAGGAACCCAAAAGACCAATATTACCTATTATAGATCCTGCAACTATTTCTTCACAACCAGATCCCGATATTATATCTTTAAATACTGAAGCCACAAGTGATAATCAAGATAAAGTACAAAGTGTGTCCTCACAAGATGCAGCAAAAGAGGATCAAATCAAAGAAATAAATGAGATTGAAGCTAAAATTCAAGGCTTAAAGCAAAAATTGACTGAACAGTTAGACTCAATGTCAGAAGATGAAGATTTTTTAAATATAAGAACAGAGGCTGAAGAATTAATGAATGATTTTGCTGAGGATGTGTTTCAGGTACTATTTCTATTTTTTACTAGCATAGCCGTGGTATTTGATTCTTCACAGAAATTAGTGTTCGAATATTTTAATGCATATATTTCAAATTGTGAAATATATCGTAATATCCCACGTAAACATACACGAAAATTGAAAACATGACGTTCCTGTTTGTGTTTTTAAAATACTCAATGTAAAAGATTTTTTAATTTTATAAATTGCTCATCATCAATAACGAATAAAAAATATAACTTTAAAAATTTACAGGAAATATCACAGCAGGCACCAGTAAACACTCCTCCCATAGAAATAAGGAAATCTCCATCTCCACCTAAAGAAATAGCTCCTAAACCTGCTGAAATTCCAAAACCCGTAGAAACTCTTCCCCATATAGAACTCAATTTACCAAAAAGACCGGTCAGGGAAAGACTTGGTGCTCGAGAAGAACCAAAAAGAGTTCCAGATGTGGTTGAAAGAAGGAGGGAACTTAGTCCTGAAAGGTAAGTTTCAATGTCATCTACTGAATTTAAATAAGATTCTTCCTAATATAAACACCTAGTGATAAAAAATATAAATGCAATAAATATCAGTAACGCCCCATTGGTCAAGTGATTAAAGTACCGGTCCTGGTTGCGGGTTGTGCAACTAGAGTTTCAGATTATAGAACATTGCTCAAGATTGCGATAACCACCCCTCATTTGGCAAGCTTGGTGATTATGCATACCCATCATTGCTGTGCTGCAGTGGGATGATTACTTTGTATTGTTTTGATCTTGATTGATTTTTTAAGACTTCAGTAATTAAACGCAGGTGCAGCAGTGCGGGAGACGACACTCTGTACGCAACATCAGTTTCAAAGCGTTATAAGCGCGTTATGAATTACGTCATGTTAGGCTGACGGTTGGCTGCAATTTATAGAACTAAATAATTTGAGGATAAAATATGCTTATTATTACATTCATTAATAATTACTCTGGATTAACAACTGCGCACCGAACTACTAGCTGTGGGTAGGCCCACTCGGTGGACTGACGAACTAGTGAAGGTCGTGGGAAGCCGCTGGATGTGGGTGGCGCGGAACCGAGTGGTGGTTATTACTCTATTAGGAGAGTCCTATGTTCAGCAGTGGACGTCGTTTGGCTGAGACGATGATGATAATAGATTGATCGATTGTCTTGGGTAGTTTACGAAAGAAATAAATTGTCAGCATAAAGTCTCTTTCCTCGTTTATAGATTCACACCAGAACCGAAACCAGAGTTTATGAACAAAACCAAGTCAGTCAAGAATCGCCTCAGTGAACATCCAGAGAAAAGCATGTGCATCTCCGACGACAGTTCAGAAAAGTCCGAGTCGAGTTTGAAGCGGGTTACTTCAAAGTGAGTTGTGAAAATTTCCTTTAATGAATTTATATTTATTTTGTATTATTTGATACCAGTACTAAAATTACTTCAATAGTCATGGCTCGCAAACTGTATTGTATAAATCCCAAACCATCTCAATTCAATGATTATATTTATTACATGTCACATGGGTGCTAGTTTCCAGTTTAGATCAAAAGTACAGTCAATAACACACATTAAAATAAAATATATACATATTTACAATACATGATGACAAGCAAATTTCACGAATGCAAATGACCCGTTTCATAAACCGGCGATATTAAAGTGCCATAAACCGGCTGAATGATTCAATTCCTTGGCTGTTCGAGACTTCGAGCTACAATGTAAACTCTAATACCGACTTTTAATATGTTCCCAATTAATTCCAGAGTGTCAGTATTAGAGAACCGTTCGCGTACTTGCGCAAGCGTAGTGCGCGTGCGCCCGCGGCCCCGCGTGTCGGCGCCCGCTTCCAGCTTGCTGCTGCGAGCCGTCGCCGACGCCCACAAGAGCTTGCTGAGCGTGAGTAGTATTACTTAGGTTTACAGACTTTTATTCTCATAAAAACATGAAGTTCAATTACAATGAGATAGAATAATCATTTACAATATACTTTTTTTTTAATTTAACCCATGGGGCTGCAATTATTAAAAAAAAAGAACTGACAGACATTATTGGACACTGTCCAATGATAGTTTTTTTTACAATTGCTGCATGCAATCATTGGACAGATTAAAATAACCTTACGACATAACATTTATGAGTTAAAAGTCAATTATTCGTGCTAATTGTATGATATCTTACAGCCTCTCAAACGGCCAAAGCCTTATTACCGTGTATTTTTGAAGACACAATTATCAATCTGTATCATTACTCATAAAGGATACTTTATTCTTCATTTTATACAAAAGAAAAATATAGTATACCTGATGAAGTCTTACAATTTTTTAACAGCGATTTATCACACTACCAAGAATAAGTAAGCTGTTGTAATAGGAATTTCTCATTGTAAGTGCATATTCTGAAACAAACCGACGGGTTTCATTGCTACTTACGTATTTCCAAAAAAGATTAATAAAAAAGGATTTTCTTACAATCCAATAAATAGGCAAGCTTAACGAGCTTCCTACTTTTAATCCATTTCCGAGAAATACAAAGGACACTACAAACATGTCGCATCGCAGGCCTTTATCTTAGCGATATTATTAGTCGTTAGACATAATTATATTACACCTATAAATGTTTTTTTTTTAAATGAGTGTACCATCATTATAATCAGTCTTTTCGTCCCCAAAAGGAAGGTTTTGGCGTAATCACCAGATTATCTGACGGGTTGGCTATCGCAGTTTAAAAATTTAAAACATCACTCTTATAGCATAAACATGACGTGATAATGATGACTTTCTTCAATAAAACACTAATTATTATGACAGCCAAGAATAAATTATCTGTTTAGATAAATAGGTATGCTTCTTTCTTTCTTGTATAGGAATTTCTCATGGTTAGTGCATATTTTGAATCAAACCTACAACGGGTTTTGTTGCTACTAAAAAAAGTTATTTTAGTATCCAATAAATAGGCAAGCTTAACGAGCTTCCACCTTTTAATCAATTTCCTAGAAATCCAATGGACCCCATTACATGACTATAAAATGTCGCATCTTACTGACAAAATTGTTTATAGACATATTAGACCCATTAATGTTTTTAGAAATGAGTTACGATCATTATCATCATCCACCCACTAATAACAGTCCTTTCATCCCCAAAAGAAAGGTTTTGGCGTAATCACCGGATTATCTGACAGGTCGGCTATCGCAGTTTAAAAAATAAACCATCACTCATACATCAAAAGAATAAATAGTGGACATGTGATAATAAAATCTTACTATAATAAAATACCAATTATTATGACTACCAAGAATAAATTTTCTGTATAAAAATTTCTCATTGTAAGTGCATATTTTGAAACAAACCGACAACGGGTTTTATTGTTACTTACGTATTTCCAAAAAGAATTAATAAAAAGAGGATTTTCTCAGTATCCATATAACAATAGTAAACTTGACGAGCTTTCAACGTTTAATCGGTTTCCGAAAAAACCAAAGCACTCGATCACATGACAATAAAGGGTCTACCTTTTATCGCAGAATTTTTAATGTCATAATATTATTATGTATATCAACGGAAGGCATCATCTTCATTACGCAGAAACTCATTTGGCATTCACTCATTAATGAGACACTCACATAATTTTATAACCTAGAATCATCTTTAGGCATACATTTGATATCCACAATAATTAAAAAGCAGAACCATCATATCGCAGAAAGTTCACAGTCAGAATCGACTTTTGGCATAGGTACATTTCATAACTATAGTCATTAAAAGGCAGAATTATTATATCTCAGACAGTTTACATTCAGAAACATCTTTTGGCATACTTTTCATAGTTGATTGTGAACATATTATGGTTTTTATTTATTTTATTTTATTTTATTATATTCGGAACACCAACAGCTACATCAAACAAATAATAGATTACATAAATTATATCTACTTAGCTATTTATAGGTATTCGCATATGAAAATTAAGAAGATAATAGACCACAAATCATAACACCAACCATGGAAATGTACCGACCAATGAAAGTCGATCATACTTTTACACTATCGACCTCCACCTGTCAGTCCCCCAAAAAACTAATAGTAATAGTAAAAGAAAGCAATTAAATATTTGTAGCGCTTTTGGAATGGGAGCCAAAAAACTCAAATGTGAATAATTTGTTAATGCTAGCCGGTTTCGTTCTGAATAATTCCAATTCAATATTATTTTTCGATAGCTCGTTAAAAAGTTTACTCGCTCGGATGAGGAAAGAGTTACGCCGATATTTATTGTGGACTTTGGGTAGTGCTAAAGGTTGAGTACGACGTGTAGGCAGCCTCTGTGGGACCCAAATGTTTACCTGCTCCAACAAAGCAGGACAATCGACGATACCACTGACAATCTTTAGTAGATATGCAATGTCAGATACTTGCCGTCTCTTTTCTAAAGGTAAGAAGTGATATCTCCTACATCTTGTCTCATAACCATGATCCTTCACATCAATTTTATATTGTAAATATCTAAGAAACCTTTTTTGTATGGATTCTATACGGGAAATATAAACATTATACTGGGGACTCCAGACCACCGAGGCATACTCGAGGATACTGCGCACGAAGGCACAGAAAAGCACTTTTATTGGTTGGACTTAAATTTATATGTAGATCTAATAATGAAGCCAAGAGACTTTGACGCTTTTTTGACGACATAATCTATATGTTTATCAAATAGAAGCTTTGAATCCTGAATCATTCCTAAGTCCTTCATAGACGTTACCTTAGTTAGTTGTTTATTATGCAACGTGTATTGATAGTTTATAGGGTTACGTTTGCGAGAAAAAGTCATTGAATAACATTTAGAGACATTTAGATCAAGCTTGTTTCGAGTACAGTATTGCACAAAATTATCGAGGTCACTTTGCAAAAGGTCACAGTCATTACAACTTCTAACAGACGTAAAGATTTTAGTGTCATCTGCATATAGCAAGACCTTTGCGTATTGGAAGCATGAGGTAATATCGTTAATAAAAATTATGAAGAGCAGAGGACCCAATAAAGAGCCCTGTGGTACGCCGGATGGTATTGACATCCAGACCGACGTGAATCCATTAATTGCGACTGCCTGGGACCTATTCATGATGTAAGATGAGAACCATCTGTATAGACTGCCATGAATACCAGCTTTATACAGTTTCTCCAAAAGCAAAAGGTGATCTATGCGATCAAAAGCCTTGCTAAAATCCGTAAATATACAATCCACCTGGAATCCGGAATCCATACATGATGAGGTATAATCGTTGAAAACTAAGAGATTGGATACTGTCGACTTTTGTCTTAAAAATCCATGTTGCTCTGGTGAGAAAGAAGATTTTACTGCGGCATAGACCTGACGATAAATAATTTTTTCAAATATTTTAGCAAAGATACATAATTTAGATATGGGTCTATAATTTTTTATATTAGTTCTCTCGCCGCTTTTATGCACAGGAGTAATGAATGCAGTCTTCCAGGCGAATGGCATTGTTCCTTCACTTATAGATCGTTTAAAAATTAAGTATAAAGGTAGGACTAAGTTATCAACACATTTCCTTATGAAAAAGGGGGTTATGACATCAGGGCCTGCACCTTTATTCAGATTAATGGTTTTCAACAATGTTTCGATTTCTTTCGGATGAATGTTTATATCACTTAATTGGGAAATCTGATTGTTTTGACTTATAAGGTTAGGGGAGCTATTGTTAGAGTTAGGGGCTAAAAACGTAGATTGGAAATATTCTGCGAATAATTTACAAACAGACTCTCCTGTATCTGCGACCTGGCCCTCGTATTCCATTACAGAGGGTAGCGCGTGTGAGGACCTATTTAATGACTTGGAGTAAGACCAGAACATGCGGGGATTATCGACAACAGATTTTTCCACCTTACTGATATATGACTGATAACAATCATTTTCTAACTTTATGGCCCGTTCTCGAAGGAATGCATATGATTGGTAATCAAATCTGTTGCCATATTTTTTGTATTTTTTGAAATATTTGAATTTCTCTTTGAGAACCTTTTTAAGGCTGGAATTATACCAAGCAGGAAATGTGTTACTGGAAACAATTTTATGAGGTATGAATGTATCACGGAGATTAGTCAGAATATTATAAAAATTACTAATACACTCATCAATTGATCCACAATACAAAATATCATGCCAATCCATTTCTGACAGTTTTAAGTTAATTTCATCATAATTTCCCTCTCTGTAGTTAAAAAGAGTTCGCTTGTTTACCGTTAAATAAGTAGGTATATCTAAGGTCAGTTCTATACATATTGATCTATGAAAGGGATCCTCAGGAACGAGGGGACAGTCACTAGGGCACACATTTTCAGAATTATTGCAGAGGACAAGATCCAGTAATCTATCATAGGTATTCAGTACATTATTGTATTGCTCAAGGCTACATTCAACTATCGTATCTAAAAAGTTAATCTGACATTCATTAAATAAGCCTGAAGGCTCCAAAATTCCACTATCTTGTAAAATCCAATTAATGTTTGGCATATTAAAATCACCTACGATTATAAAAAAAAAAAATATTTCCCTGTTTATCCCAAGCAATGATATGTAAGCAAAACTACAACATGCATGCAGCATGCAAGCAATCATGCATGTAGCATGAAAGCATGTATGCAACAAGCAAGCAAGCATGCAGCATGCATGGTTTCTGTCACGGCTCCGGCGCTGCGAAGCTCCGGCGGTCCCACGCGAGCTTATCGTCGCAGATGGCTTTAGCTCACCACCACAGCTTCGGCTTGCAGCTTTAGCCGCGGCGGTAAGCTTTAAATCCACCTGCTCCTCAGCTCGCGGGCCGCCTCGCCCCTCCGCGCCTACGCGGGTTTAAATTACACTCTAGGGGTAGGGCAGACAAGACTGCGTGGAGTCGGTTTTGCAACGATTCGTTTCTGCCACTGACTTTTGTAACATAACATGTTGACTTTTTAATACAATATAGGGTTAAAATACTTTTTTTATAGAAATAGCAATGCTTAATGAAATTATTCCAAATGAAATTCTGCCATATGCATAGTATGCCAAGTAATCGTCGCACTAAATAAACGTTATGCTTAACGAAATTATGCATAATGAAATTTTGCCAAAGGTTATTATGCCTAGTAAAATTCTGCCATCTTAAGAGTATGCCATTGTATATTCGGCCATATAAACATTCTGCCAAGCAATAATTATATTTAGAAAAAAATATGCCTTGTAAATATTCGATGAACAAAACAAGCAACAAGATTCTGCCAAATAAAGGGAACCCGACAGTAAAATGTGGCAGCTCTTTATCTTACCGATAATATTAGTTAGACATAATAGACCCATTGTTTTTTTAGAAATGAGTTACCAAGAATAAATTATCTGTATAGATAAATATGTTTCTTTCTTTCTTGTATAGGAATATCTCATTGTAAGTGCATATTTTGAAACGAACCCACAACGGGTTTTATTGTTACTACGTATTTCCAAAATGAATTGATAAAAAAAGATTTTCTTAGTATCCAATAAAAAGGCAAGCTTAACGAGCTTTCGACTATTAATCAATTTCCGAGAAATCCAAAGGACCCTATTACATGAAAATAAAATGTCGCAGGCCTTTATCTTTTTCTAGAATCATGGTTCATCACAATTTCATTTGGTCGAATGCTTAATATCAACAAACTTACTTCATCGTTACTTCTTTTCATATATTATGTATTTTATCGAAGTAATGTTAGTTTACTATTTTGTTACCCATATTTTTATTTCCACGTAAGTTTCAATATGCAGAATTGTTAAAACATCAAATATGTATTGCCAAACGATTTTTGTTACTAATATTATATTGCATACTTTATTAATAGACAATTTAAAGCATAACTGATATAAATATGTAATAAATATTGATATAATAAATAAATTGCAGTAATCCCGACTCGCCGTGGTCTCCTCGCCGTGGTATTAGTCTGCCCAATACTAGAGTGTAATTCAAAAGCCGGAGGCGCGGAGGGAGAGCAGCCTCCGCCCGCTGTAACAAGGTGCAGGCACCTTGGGTGACTGCGCCTTGTTACGCAAGGGCGACGAGGCTGCTATTCCCGCAGCGCCGGAGACGTTCCTCGTCTCCGGCGCTGCTCCTGCTCCTAATGCATGCTGCTTGTTTGCATGCCTGCTTACTTGCATGCATGCATTAATGCATGCCTGCTTGCTTGCTTGCATGCATTAATGCATGCGCGCATGCCTTCTTACTTGCATGCGTATGCATGCATGTGCTTACTTGCATGCATGCATGCATGTGCTTACTTGCATGCATGAATGCATGCGTACCTGCTGCATGCCTGCTTGCTTGCTTGCATGCATTAATGCATGCATGCCTTATTACTTGCATGCATATGCATGCATGTGCTTATTTGCATGCATGAATGCATGCGTACCTGCTGCATGCCTGCTTGCTTTCATGCATGCATTAATTTTTAACGATTAAAAGTTATTTGAGGAAATAATGCTATGGAAACCGTTACACATTGAAACATGTTTTTATGAATGGCTTTATCGATAACTTAATAATTCTATAAAACATTAGTTTGATATATCGTAATTCTGCTTAACAAAACAATTGCGAAAAATTTTTTTTGTGAAATGTTATTCGATGTTATGAAACGGCGATTATTAACTATTCGATAAATCAAGAAAAAAAGAAATTAACATTCATAGAATAGTTTTCTGTGAAATAAAATTTGGTATCAAAAAAGTATATGTTTTCATAGATACCCCTATTTTAATTATTGTGTTTGTACTGTTTTGTTTGTTGTTATAATATTTTGGTGTTTTTACCTGTGCTTTGTGTTAATTGTGTTTACTGTGGCTAAAATAAACGATTTCTTATCTTATCGATTTCTAATCTTAAACTAGATGGCTCTGTGTGACCCAGTGTGGCATGTCTGAAAATATAATATTATTAGCTGTTAAAAAATAACCAGTAATTAGAAATTGCTTTTACGATAGGTAGATTTCCAAGAATTCCTAAGTTACATAAACCTCAATGTTTTATTATTGCCGTATTAGGTTGAAGACTTTTACTTCTTATTTACTTTTCATTATTTTCATTTGATCAAATACTTATTTACACTAAAACAAATAAAAATCTTATTTGACAAATAGTTGCAATTAATGCGAATTTTTAGACCGTTAGGAGTAACAAGTGAAGGAAATGTGTTTTCGGTGGATGGTGTAAAATAGCATATTATTAATATAGAAAAGTAATAATATGATAATTTCACATATGTACATTCATCTTAAAACTAAGCAGAAGAAAAAATCTATTGCCACTGAGCAATACCAGCCAGTCTGTAATTTGGTGTTTTTATCTTCCAGATACCGCCGAAAATAGATCCAGAGCCCCATAAAGTGAAGCGAGGTATAGTCCTGCCGATGCGACGCGTAGGGGACCCCAACATAGTCATACAAGTGCCGGCGGAACGAACGCAGACCGACAGCCAAGATGACAACATCAGCCTTGAAATGGATAGCGAGGAGGAGAAAAGGTAGGTGTCACTTTTATTTTGCTTTAGTTCAACAGAGTACTTAATGTAAATTGAATTCACAATAAATTGAATTGAATTGAGAAAAGTAGACCAATTTTACTTTTAAACAGCGCCATCTGTTGCAATAGAAACATAAGTTGCTTGCACCAAATAGCTTGTTACCAAATGTAGATGTCGCTAGCTTTTTACCGTGTATAAATACCGTAGTCAAGGATATAAATTTATCTTTCAATCACTGGAGCCATATTCAAAAAACAATTAATGCATTTGGTTTGGTTGTGGTGTGGCGGCGGCTGGTCAAACAGAGATACAATCAATATTTTTGGTTTCATCGATCAGAAATAGCAGATGTTGTCTACATACACTGAATGGCCGCAGTCTGAAGTGTGGCGGTGAACGGCCCCAAATAACACTAACCGCGTTACGTAGACAGTTAGTGCATGGGTAAAAGGTACAGCGAATAAGTAAAAGAGACACCGAATGGTGCATGCCATGTCTTTCCCTCTCTCTCTCGCACATAGAAATAAGATTATTGTTGAATGAGACGTCATCTTTATTTAGCGAAAGGCCGCTGACTGTGCTGTGGCGGCGAACGGTCCTGGGTCACACTAACCACAGTACGTACGTAGTAGCTAGTGCATGGGTAAAAGAGACAGAGAAATGTGAAAGACGGATGTCATATCTCTCTTTCGAACAGTTTGTCATGGGCTTTCATTTAATTGCTACATAACGTCCACTGTTCTGATAAGAACAGCTCATATACAAGATTATTGTAGTTCTCTTCATCGGAAACAATGAATGTTTGTGGTTTTATGGATCAGAAATAGGAGGACGCCATCGTGGTACAACTAGCGGCCAATGACTGGGAAAATGAACGGGATGGAAAAAAGATTATTGTTGACAGCAACGTATACTATCGCAATGAAAGTACATATTTCACTGTTGTTAATAGACTACGGAAGAGTTTAGAAAAAGAACAGGTTAGAAATAAGATGATTGTTGACTCTTCACAACAAACAAATAATGCATTTGGTTTTGTTGACTAGAAATAAGAGACGTCATCTTTATTCAGCGAATGGCCACTGACTGGTGTGGCGGCGAACGGTCCTGAGTAACACTAACAACAGTACGTAGACAGTTAGCGCATGAGTAAGAGACAGCGCAGGGCGCATGACATCTCTCTTTCTCTCGCGTACTGAGCAGTTGATCATGGGCTTTAATTGTGTTGCTACATAACGTCCACTGTTCTGAAAAGTACGGCTCTTATACAAGATTATTTTAGTTCCCTTCATAAGAAACAATAAGTATTTTTGGTTTGCCCAAGCAGTTGATCATGGGCTTTCATTGTGTTGCTACATAAACATAAAGTCAACCGTTCTGATAAGAACATGTTAGAAATATTATTATTGTAGACTCTTCACAACAAACAAATTTTAATAATGCGTTTGGTTTTTTCGATCAAAAATAGGAGAAGTCATCTTTATTCAGCGAATGGCCGCTGAATGTGGCTAAGCGGCGAACGGTCCCGAGTAACAATAACAACAGTACGTAGACAGTTACCGCATGGGTAAGAGAGACAATGAGGGTGCATGACATATCTCTTTCTCTCGCACACTGAACAAATTGATCATGGGCTTTCACTGTGTTGCTAAATAAACATAACGTCCACTGTTCTTAAAAGAACAGGTTAGAAATAGGATGATTGTAGACTCTTCACTACAAACAAATAATGCATTTGGTTTTGTTGATTAGAAATAGGAGACGTCATCTTTATTCAGCGAATGGCCGCTGACTGGTGTGGCGGCGAACGGTCTTGAGTAACACTAACAATAGTACGTAGACAGTTAGCGCATGAGTAAGAGAGACAGCGCAGGGCGCATGACATCTCTCTTTCACTCGCGCACTGAACAGTTAATCATGGGTTTTATTTGTGTTGCTACATAACGTCCACTTTTCTAAAAAGAACGGCTCGAATACAAGATTAGTTTAGTTCCCTTCATAGGAAACAATAAATATTTTTGGTTTTGCCTATCAAAACTAGGAGCCGACATGTTCATACAGCGAATGACCGTTGACTGAGGTGTGGGGGGTGTCGAAAAACACTAACCACGTTACGTAAACAGTTAGTGCATGGGTAAGAGGAACAGCGAATGGTTAAAAAAGACAACGAATGGTGCAAGATAGGTGCTTTCTCACACTTAGAAATAGGATAATCGTTAATTCTTCACAAAATATAGTCATTTTTATTTGATTTGACGATTAAAAACTAGAAGGCCATCTTTGTACAGTGAACGGCCACTGACTGAAGTAAATAAGCGGATGGTCCCGGATAACACTAACCAGATACAAGTCTACCGCATGGGTAAAAGACTCTGCATGACACGCACACTGCACAGGTGCAATTCATTAAATAGTATGACGGTTACTTGCTACGAGACCTCTACTGTGCCAGCAAAGCATACTACCGCAAAGAGAGTGCATATTTCACTGTTGTTGATAGACTACGGAAGAGTTGTGATAGTCACAAAATAACGTCCACCGTTCTTAAAAGAACAGGTTAAAAATAAGATTTACAACACTCTTTACAACAAACAAATAATTACAGAATCATAAGATCGCCGGCGGTCGCGATAAAAATTGATTTTAATTGTGTCTGGAATAACATACAATCGAGGGGTTAATGTATTTGGTTTAGTTGATTAGAAATAGGAGACGTCATCTTCATTCAGTGAGTGACGACTAAGGTGTGAGTGCGAACGGCCCCAAGTGACACTAACCATGTTACGTAGACAGTTAGTGCATAGGTAAGAGAGACAGCGAATGGGTAAAAAAGACAGAAAATAGTGCGTGACATCTCTCTCTCTCTCGCACACATAAATATGATTATTGATGCCTTTTCACAAGGAACCATTTGGTTTTGTCGATCAGTAATTAGAGACATTAGAGACAATGAATATTTTTGCTTTTTTCCGCTTATGGCTGAGATGTGGCGGTTGATGGTCCCAAAAAACACTAACCACGTTACGTAGTCAGTTAATGCATGGGTAAGAGAAACAGCGACCGGTGCATGATATCTCTTTCTCGCGAAAAGAAATAAGATTATTGTTGGCTCTTCTCAAGAAATATATTTTATATTTTTTCGATCATAAATAGGAGACGCCATCTTTATTCATCGAATGGCCGCTGACTGAGGTATGACTGCGCATGACCCCGAATAACACTAAGCACGTCACGTACACAGTTAGCACATGTGTAAGAGGGGGCAGTGAATGGGTAAAAAGGACAGAAAATTGTGCGTGCCACCTCTCATTCTCGCACACAGAAATAAGATTATATTGCTGACTTTTTACAAAGATTGGTTGTATTGGAACAATTTGGTTTTGTCGATTGTCAGTAATAGGCTATTCCTTTTTTGGTGTATGTAATTGATTGCAGTTAGTTTACCGGACTGGGCACTGGTTACCCTATTTGCTGATGATACACAGGTGGGCGTCAAAGATAAGGATAAAGTAAATGTAACTAAAAAAACTGACGAAATATTAGATATCTTAAGAAAATGGTTCAAAACAAATGGAATAATATTGAATGCAGACAAAAGTACCGTACTAAATTATACAAGTCGAAAAACTAAACACGAATTGAATAAGCAGGTTACATTTTTAGGCTGCACTATTGACTCTACTTTAAACTATGAAAGCCATATTGATAAAATTTGTAAAAGGCTAGCTAGCGCTAACTAGGTATATCTTATTTAAACTTAGACCTATTGTTGATAGAAATACCCTAATATCTGTGTACTTTGCATATTGTCACTCAATAATAAGTTATGGGATAACAGTTTGGGGAAATGCTACTCAAATGAGGCGAGTTTTAATATGTCAAAAAAAATCGGTAAGAATTATATATAGATTAGAAAGAATGACATCGGCACGAGCCTACTTTAAAGTGATGACAGTGGTGTCGCTTTTTATATACAGATCACTTTTGGAAGTCCACCAGCTAAAGAGTGAGTTGCCTATGAAAATGCACATACATAACTATAATACGAGAAACAGAGAAAGGTTGTGTGTCCCGAAAACGAGACTTGTTAAAGCGCGCAAACAGGGCATCTCTCTAAAAATTAATATGTATAATAAATTACCAATTAAAATTACAAGGATTCATTTTAACGCATTTCAACGGGTAATTAAGACATTTTAAAAAAATAATGCCTTCTACAGTATAGAAGAATATATGAACTGTTTATTTTCTAATATTCTAACATGATTTGACTCCTGTACTGTTTGTTTGTTTGTCCTGTATTAGTCAATTAAATTATGTATAAGATAAATTAATTGTAAATTTTGACGTACCAATGTTATGAAATGTAACGAAAAGGTGAATAAATAAATTGAATTGAATTGAATAGGAGACAATAAATATTTTTGGTTTTGTCGATTAGAAGGAAATACGGCCGCTGACTGGGGTGTGGCGGTGGATGGTCCCGAAAAACACTAACCACGTTACGTAGCCAGTTAGTGCGCGGGTAACAGGAACAGGCGAACAGCCAATAGTGCATATTAAAATAATATTGTTGCTGACTCTACTCAAGAAACAATTCATAATTTGGTTTTGTCGATCCGAAATAGGGGGACGCCATCTTCTTACTGGAACGGTTTTGACTGATATGTTAAGACGAACGGTCTCAAAAAAAAATAACCATAGTAAGAGGTACAGCAAATGGGTAAAAGAGACAGTGAATGGGACATGACATCTCTTGTCCGCACGCTGAACAGTTGTTCACGGGCTATACGGAAAAGTAGTGATGGTCACTACATAACGTCCACCGTTCTGAAAAGAACAGGTTAGAAATAAGAATATTTTTCGCTCTTCACAAGAACCGATAAATGTTTTTGGTTTGGTCAATCAGAAATAGGAGACGTCAGCTTCATACAGCGAATGGCCGCTGACTGAGGTGTAGCGGCGAACGGCCCCGAATAAGACTAACCACGTTACGTAGACAGTTAGTGCATGGGCGAGAGAGACAGCGAATGGTGCATGACATTTCTTCCTCTCTCCCTCTCTCTCTCGCACATAGAAATAAGATTATTGTTGACTTTGTACAAGAAATAATTAATATTTTGATTTTTTCGATCAGAAATAGAAAACGCCACGTTCGTACAGCGATCGTTCGTTGACTGAGATGAGGAGGTAAACGTCCCGAAAAACACTAACTACGAAGAGTGCCAATGGACAAGCAAATAGGAGAAAATGAATATGTTTGGTTTTGTCTGAGATGTGGCAGTGGATGGTCCCAAAAACTATTAAACACGTTACGTAGCCAATAAGTGTGTGGGTAAGATGAACAGCCAATGGTGCATAAAACCTCTGTCTTGCATATAGAAATAAGATTGTTTTTGACTCTACTCAAGAAATAATAAATAATTTGGTTTTGTCTATCCGAAATAGGAGGATGCCATCTTCTTACTGGAACTGTTGCTGACTGAGATGTGAAGATGTTACAGCTGTGTTTGCCGTCTCAACCGTTATGTTATGCTTTCGAGATGAAATAAAAAACTCTTGGTTAGACAGATGCTTGGGTAAAGGAAAACAGTAATTTCCTGTTAAATTTTCCTGCTGACTGCAAATATATCGATATCACATTATTTGCTTAGTTTATTGTACTGTTTTAGCAGTCTATTTATGGTGGCCTTGTTACCCAGGTTGGTTTTGGACAAACTCTCTGAAAATGGGACATTTCGGCATCGACTAGGCGATTTAAAAGAAACGTTAAACCTTACCGCTTGCAAAATCTCTGGACTATCCACTGTGCCGTTAATGACTTTTACAGGAACATTTGATCCAATAATTGTCTACGTTCTTGCAAGCTATTCAATTTAAAGTAATTCAAACGCTCCCTGTAAGAAGGTAGTGTTTTAGCCTTATTAGCCTGATAGAAAAGATGCCACAAGAATCGTTTTTGAATACGCTCGATCCGTTGTATGTGGATATCGTAATGTGGAGACCAGACCTGGCTACAATGCTCTAGGCCAGAACGGACTAGGGCAGAATATAAGAGTATTTTTGTAGATTTTATTATTAATGCCATACATTTCTATCATTTAAATCATCATTAAAGTGTAAAAATAAAATATTCCGGGTTATACAGAAGAGTTGTGATAGTTTCTAGATAACATCCAACGTTCTGAAAAGAACCGTTTAGAAATAAGAATATTGTTGACTTCACAAGACAACAATGAATAAATTTGGTTTTGTCAATCAGAAATAGGAGACGTCATCTTCATACAGCGAATAACCGCTGACTGAGTTGTGGCGGTGAACGGCCCCGAATAACACTAATGCACGTTACGTAGACATTTAGTGCATGGGTAAGAGAGACAGCAAATAGTGCATGACATCTCTCGCTCGCACACTACCCATTTGAAGTCACAACACAAAGTTACGTGCAAAGAGATGTATACATCGGTGTGCGTTCTCCTTTACCAGTTACGCATAGAAATTGCATACCCAGTATTGTTTTTGAACTATACAGAGGAGTTGTGATAGTCACTAGGTAGTTAAATCAACGAGTCAGCAACAAGGTTAATATTGTAAGTCTCTTAAAAAAAAACTAAGTAGACGCCTACTTTGTACCACAGTACACTGTACGGTTATTATTCACTGTCTCCGTTTGTCTAGAAATAAAGGAAATATACATGACACGTCTTGCTCGCTCACTGAACAGTTGCAATTCCCAAAAAGTTTAATTTGACTTGCCACGAGACGTATAGGTATATCGATGTGCGTTATTCTTTGCCAGCATTGTTAATGGGTTCTATATAACATAATTGAAAATAAAAAATGGGTGCCTACTAGAACATTTAAGTGCTTTTTCAACTTAGAAACATTTAAGGTTGGGTTGGTGAGGTTGAAATTCCATGCAGCCCTTGCATTTTCTTAAATACGATTCGTCGCTGCGCTTGTTGCTGTGATCACTGATGTCTCAGCAATCACATCGATCGCTGTTAGTGCTAGTGTCGATCAGCGTTAAAAAAGAATACTAATCGTGCATTCCTTGCTGTGAGAATCACGCTAAGAGAATCGCACTTCAGGTGTGAACTATGGCATTACTATGTAGTATTTAGTAGTAGGTAGTATTCAATAGCCGTCAAAAATGATCAATGAAAATAACCTAATGTTTTCATATTTTAGTTTACAATATTCCTATTTTATTTCGTCAACTGTTTGTTGCTAAAACGCGTGCAATATATGAAATAATGAAACATTCTCGTTATTTTCGTCTCGCTCTAACTCTTAAGAGTGTGAAAGGGGCGGCAATACTTTTAATACCACGTGCAAACAAAGACAGTATTTTTAGCACTTTGATGACGCTTAAATGACGTCACACTAGACGTGGTAATAAAAGTATTGCTATTTTAGTTATACTTGTAGAATCAAAAATGGATATTAGTACCTTTTTTAAAGTTTATTTTCTTGCATACAATCAGATGCTAAATATATTTAAAAATGGGCTTGAAATAAATTCTATTCACACCAATTTATGTTCTTTATCCATTTTATTCAAAATTGATTATAAAGTCATATTTACGAAGCCACCACAATAAAGTCATTTTATGTTAATTGCACATTTAAAATATAATTCTGAAATCAGAGCCCACTATGAAGATTATAATCACAGCAGCTAAGCATATTTGTCAGTAAATTTTACAATACATGCAAAATTTCGAAAACCAAGAAAAATTATGGAAAAAGGCTATTACTCAGAACTAAAATATTAATTATATTTATACACATAGCTTTCTCTGTTTTATAGTTCATATTAGCCTCTTATTTTAGATTTATTTTTTAATTTTGCACCTATCAATAAATAACCTTTAAAACGGTTTAATTATGTAATTTGCCCCTTAAGGACCATTGTTCTAAAACATTTTTAAATATTATGTTCATTTAATAACAAATTCACATATTATTCAATCAATAAAATTTTGATACATTTAGCAAACACAGTTTTTTTTTTCTAAATAAATGGATGGTATCGCCTATCTCTATCATCTAATTCTTTTCATCATTCGCCATCCCTTTCGCACTCACCCTCTGTCGCCCACGCCGGATTCTTAGACAGTCCTTGATTAGTTGTCGCGGCAATCCGGATTAGTCACTTGTTCATGTACCCAAGTAAGTGTCTAAATGGACTTCTTGGATAGAATCATTTAGTTTACCTTGAAACAGAGTGAACAATACTGATAACCAACATGAAGAGTGTGTGCGTATTTGTTACACATACAATTCCGAAGTTTGCTAAGCATCGTAGCTCCAAAGCGAAACATAGGCGTGTGTCTCGGAAAAAGTACATACTAGTCTTCTTTATTCTCGGTGAAATGCCAAAATTCGTGTTGATTAGTTGTATTGAAGTATAGAAACCTCTCGTAACGTGTTGTCTGCATATTATGTACTTAACTGTATTTTTCGTTTTCAGAGTAATCAGTGAATTGGATCGAGACGAATACGTACCCAAGTCGCTCACGATGCAGATCAAAAACACAGATTATGTCCCATCAAGGCGCAACGAGGGTCGAACCGCTAGCAGACGGGATGAAACTCTCGTCATTGAGACTATGTAACTATTAATTCCCTTTACAATATAAATTGCATGATGTCCCAGCTGTTCTATGTTCAGTTATTCTAAATATACCATAGACATATTTAGTAGAGTCATGTTTAAATTGTATCATAAAGCATCAGTATTAATTGTCAGTGTTCGTTTTCTTAAATCTAATTCATATACATTTGGTTACAGCAATATTCACAACCCCTCAGTAGACAAAGACAAGAATACTCAATTCATCGTGACTATGGATGGTTTCAATCCGAACGCGTTCCTTGCCAAGAAACTGATGACCGAAGGTCTTCTCGATGATGTCCCAGTAAAGTCAAAGGAAACCTGCCATAAAGAAAAAGAGACGCTTAAAGACTCCGTTGCAAGTGTAAAGATTCAAGAAAGTGTAGTCAAGAAATCTGAAGAGATTACAGCGATAAGTAAAGAGTCTAAACCTAAAGAAACAATGACTACAGAGAAGACTGAAGAAAAACATAAAGAATCGCCAATGAAACGACTGAGTAGTGACAGTACTGATAGTAATACTCAAGTTGTTATAAAGCTGGAAGATTCCAAAGACACAAAGGAGAAAAATATCACATCACTGAAGACAGCCGATAAGAGGAAAAGCGATCAGTCTTCTAATGTGGATGAGAAGTCTCCACCGGCTAAGAAGCGGAGGACTCCAATAGTATTCGACGTGGACAAGAAAGAAAAGGAAGTCGTCAAACCGAGGGAGAGGACAGAAAGTGCCAGTAGCGATAACAACGTCATAGTCACCACTGCTACCAACTCCCACAAATACGATGCTCTACCGCCATGTAAGTTTATCCAAGACACGTAACTTTTATATCTTATTTTTCAGCCGAAAAAGCTGGTTCGACTCCTGCAAATAAGAAATTTATATTATTTGTCATCTTATTCCATATAATTACCTGCTGTATTTATGTTCATTTTATATTATTTATTTATTTTCTATAATTCATCCTCTTAGTTATGCGCACTTTGCGCTTTGTCGTCGAAAACAAATTCAAGTGGCAAGCCGATCACTTGAGCGAAACGACGAAGCCGGCTGCGGATACACTGGAGCACTTGCTGTTGCGTGTACGCAACAGAGGCAAGGCACTTCTCCTTCTTAGCATGCACCTTATTTGTATCTATATTTTAGACATTTGAGGTAAAAGGGATCGCAGTGGATATTCTTGTTCAAAATTGTAGAAGTACATGGCACTAGTGATCTATGACGTCACGGATTACAGTACTTCAAAACAATTGAAAATCATTTATGTCTTGTGTAACTTGAAAAGATTAGCTTCGTCGAATTAATTCTGAATGTTGTCCACGATCTAAATTCAAATGTTTGAATAGTATCTGTTTGGCGTGCAGTGTCGCAGAGCGAGCGCAAGCCGGCGTGGTGCCGCGCGTTCCCGCTGTGCCGCTACGGCGCCGCGTGCGCGTTCACGCACCCGCGCTGCAAGTTCGCGGCCGCCTGCACGCGCCGCGGCTGCGCGTACTCGCACGCACTCAACGCGCCCGCCGCCGCCGTGCCCGCGCCCGTTATCTGTAAGTCAACCTTCGTGACAGACAGTTAAAGACTAAATTGAATCGGCACTAAAATGGAATACCATCAATTCACCTCGTCACGTCCCACGGTCGCCGCTTATGACTCCCATAGTCTTTTAAAAGACTGCTAAAATATGGCAAAACCCACTAATGTAGACTGACATTTCCTTACAAAAAAGACACTTCTGGCTGTCTTAAAGCATCAGTATTTAAACTCGAACTCGAAGCCAACCAAAATCTCCTAAAAGCAGATGCCTCCTCGCATACCGGGCGCGATGCTATACCATTAAGCCACCGAGACACTGCGTAACAGTGCGAATTTTTTTTAAGCATTTTCTTATCGCTGCAAGCCAGCGTAGTTACATCAAATGTCAGTAGATGGCACTCTTAACACCCGAAATAAACATCTATACAGATGTTTGACAGTGGGTTACTATAGGACTTATAATTAGGCTAAGAAAACCGTCACAAAATTGAGGGAGATGAAATCACTTAGTAGAGTCTCAACACCCCTATTACTAGTCCTAGACTATATTGCTGACAACACGTATGACCTTTAACTAAATATATTTTTCTCTACAGCGTCCCACGTCGTACCTGCAGCGAACTACAAGTCAATAACCGCTGGGCCTCTCCCCAGCATGTGCAAGTTCTACCCCTCGTGCAGCAACCCCGTGTGTACGTTCTTTCACCCCAAAGCGTGTCGCTACGGCACCGCGTGTCTAAACAAGCTAGAGTGTAACTTCTATCACGCAGAAGCACCCACAAAGTGGCGATATCCCGCGTAGAATATTTATTTGATTTTAGTGTATTATAATGTTAGTTCCTATAAGGATTAGAATATAAACATGAATTTTATGCAGTCGTTTTATTCATTCTTCCTTAACACACATGTTAAGTTAACAAAATATATTGTTAACAATACTAACAGGACATTAGATTAGTTAGCAAAAAAAATGAAATTATCATAATCAAAATACTTTACACACCAAGCTCAGCTTAACAAACATTTTTCTTGACATACTTAACACATAAACCAAAACGGTGGCATCACAACACAAACTCTATAAAATGTGTCATATTAATCTTCGGCACAATTGATAGATAACATCAGAAGCAAAAAAGAAATCTTGAAAATGCAATTCCTTGAATAAAAATTTTCGACTGTCTGGATTTGAGTCCACAACTTTCCGCTTACCGGGCGACTGATATAACCAACTGAACTACTATTATTACTATTGTTCGTGTCGACTAATTTAGTCATGCCTATTTACGCTTTAAACCATGCAGTTTTACCAATATCTTTGGAAATATACCTCCAACAAAATAATTTCTGGTGTAAGGTGCAGACTAGGCCTCAATGGCGCCTCTGTAGTCAGACCCCGGCTTGGGGCCATCGACCTAAGGGTGGAATAGTGAAAAGCGGCCAGGTACATGTCTGTACCTGCTGAAATGTTGCAAGTGTCTTCGCACTTGCCGGCGAGTGCACTGGTTCGACCTAGTGCTTGTCTGGTGTGTTCTGTTTCCTGTGGTAAACTGTTTATTAAATGTTGTAATTTTATCATCAGGATCATCGAGAACGTTTCTTGGCTGGCGAAAATGGACTTCGACATCTTTGCACATCTGGTACGAGTAGGCGGCGGCTTTGTCAATAAGATGTAGTGCTCTGGTGATCTAGCCAGCATGATAACCAGATTGGTAGAGGGATGTAACGTCCGCAAACAGAGCTGGCTCTACTTGTTGTGACCGAGGGATGTCGTTAATGAAGATCGAGAAGAAAAGAAGACATAACACGGAGCCCTGAGGGACACCAGCTCGGTTGAGGCGGGGTGATGAATGAGACACCTCTACGCGGTAACGAAAAATACGATTTGACAAGAGGTCCCGCAGTATGAGTACGAGACTGAAGCACTTCAAGTTCAAGTATAGATAACCATGGGTGTGGGTCGGTTTAAGCCGTCGAGTATGAGCTTCGTTAGGTTAAGCTCTGGTCGCAGCTCTTTCACGTCATCAGGCAAGTTCAATCAATTCCTGGTCATATCTACAACTAGCCTAGACGATTCGCTAACAGCAGTCGTGATGTGATTGATCGCTTGGTTAGTCTCGTGAGGCGATACTAACCGCTCGTGGTTATAGTTCAATTCTGAGGAAGGATGGAGATCGAGATTTTACTCGAGTTTGTCCCTAGCCAGTATTATACGTAATACTTAGTATAATATTTACATGGTCGGGGGGTAATCTGATAGATCAAGTTGTAAGTGTACCGGTCGGTGGTCCGAATCAAGTGCTTAGTGAATTCTATAGCATGGAGTCTACGTTAAAGGGGTAGTGAATCGGGGATAAGGGGGCGATTTGCTGGAGATTACTCGTCGAGGGTTGAGTCGCCTACACCTAAATGACCTTCGGGATGGACCGAGCCACCGAAATGACCCGGGATACGCTCCCTATGGGTTGGAAAATAGGGATGGGTAGGGTGGGTCACGCCCAACAGGTCAAGGACTGGAAGTATCTAGTGTCTCTAGGCGAGGAGTAACGCCTCGCCCTCTCAAACGTGCCTTCCGGGAAGCCTAGACTTACAGCCCGATATACCGGCGGCGGAGGGAAATTTCAGCGCCTTGAAAAAGGCACTGTCTATCGCTCCCTATCAAACAGAACCGCTTTGAAAAAAGCGTTTAACTCAACAAAGGTCAGCCTTTGGGTTAACCTTTGGAGAGCCGCGCGCGAAACCACGTAGTAAAGAAATAGGAATGCTGCAAGCAGCGAGACGAATCGGCAGCGAAAGCGGATCGGAGCGAGAGTGTCCGACCAGTGCGAGCGCTGAGAGCGGAGTGTGTTCTGTTGTGTATCGGTCCGGTGCTGAATTGAAACCCAAGATCGTATCACTTACATTGGTACATAAACTACTGACTAATCCGGATTGCCGCGACAACCAATCAGAGACAGCCTAGAGGTCAGCGTACGCGACAGAGAGTGAGTGTGAAAGGGACGGCGAATGACATAAAATGTTAAAAAGAGATAGGTTATACACCTATCTCTTTTTATGGATTAATTTATTGAGAAAATCTGTTCAATTACTTTAACTAATAGATAAATGCGTAACTGGGTAATTTAATAAAATTTAAATACAACAATATGTTAAAAATGTTGGTCCTTAAGTGGTCTGTTACAAAAATTTTAGGTTTTATTTTTTTGTTGATTGCAAATTTAAAAGAAATTTCGATATCACAGGCCACTATAAACTATCTACTGAGAAGTCTGTTTTTATAAATAAGTAATTATCTATATCCGTTTTGGTAAGTAATATCACAACATACTGATACATGTGTATAGAATTTCGTTTTCAAACATTACAAAATTTTTAACATTCTTTAAGAAGGAGGTGGTTCTGTATTTGATGCATTTATTAAAATCTAATATATTTTTATTACACATCGGTTTTTATGGGCGAATAATGCTATCAAATAAAATACAATCTCGAGAGTCCAAATGTTACTTCATTGTGAAACACGATAAACTTACAAATTTTAATAAGCTATTATTATATTTCTTTAACCCTACGAGTATGACTGGAAAGGCAATACTTTTAATACCACGTGCTGGTATGACGTCATTTGTGTGTCATCATATCATGTACTTTTTAGTAATTTTGTGCATTGTACAAGATTATTTATTTCCAATGGCTCTTTAATTATGGTTGTTTAAGACTTAACTTTATTTATATATATACAGTCAGAAGAAAATGTTAAGACAGTGAAAATAGCATCTACGAGATAAAAAGTAAACTTGCGAACGGTTCTCGAATTTAAATTATTAGGTACTAAAAGACTGTTCTATCCATATATTTAGTATAAACTGATGATAAATTGACAATGCAAAAGAGATGGAATGAAATAATAAAATAAGTATATGAAGAACAAGATAGACATACAAGACCGCTCACGTATCCGTTATCAGTTCGTATCCGCTTACGGCCGGTTCCAATAACCTATCTATCTTCAGTTTTGGCATATTGGAGATAGGAAACAGTTTCTATCTCTGTTTTTGCCGTCCAGAGAAACAAAGACAGAAGTTGTTTTCTATCTCCGATATGCCAAAACTGAAGATAGATAGGTTATTGGAACCGGCCGTTAGTATCTGAGGCCTTACTCCGCAACACAATGTCCGTATATTCGAATCCATCTGTCCCTATCACTCATACCGATATCTTAAAGTATGTGAAAGAGACAGATATTATATCCGTAAATACGAGTTTCGGGTTGCAGAGTAAGGCATCTGTTAGGAACAATACAAGATTTACTTTTTTCCGTTTTGCTAGTTTCAGTCTTATAAGTTGTAATAGTGTTAAGTAGATGAAATTTAATTATAGTAACGCGTGCGGTGCCAGGATGTAACTTTTACTTATATGTATGTATATGAAAGAGAAACATAAAATTATACCTTTTACGTCTAAGTGAAATCGCATCTTATTACAATATAAATTAAATAGAACTTAATAGAAGTTATTATGCACAAATTGATGAAGAATTATATAATATTATGGATCTGAATGCAGAAGAAATACCTATATTTAGGTAATAACATAATATACTTATTATGTATTTTAGTTGGTACGAGTAGGTTGCTAACCTTTCATTTATACTTGTAGAGAGAAGAAACACTATCAGCACTTAGATAATAGGTAAATAGGCTGAAATTGAATTTATAAAATATGTTCAGTGACAGAATAAATAGAAATTCGCTTTGAGACAATGTCTTTTAAAATGAAGAAGTTCTGTAATATGTGCGATTTTTAAAGCTAAAAATGGTTCTTTTACATAATAATATCAGTTTTTGACTATTTTTTTTTAAATTGTTAAAATAAGTTGTGCTTAGAAACGAAATTCTTTTTATATCAGTTTCAATTTTTCTGTCCCTGAATGCTTTGTAATGTATTTGTAAGTCTCATAACTTTATTCATTCAGAATTAATTTTAAAAGAATTGTTAAGACAACATGGAAAGGATTGATGATAAATTCATAATTTATTGCAAAATTTAAATATAAATCGAAAATAAGAGGCCACTATAAAATACAAAATCATGACATCTAAGCATATTCCTTAGTACCATTGTGAAGTAAATTTTAATAAATAAGTCCAGTACAGGATAAATAACTTAATTGCTGAGATCTAAAATAACTCTGTAGTATCTATTGGCCTGTGATATCGAGTTATCCTTAAATTTGATAAAACATTTTTACATTCTAATTTATAAAATCAGACTAGTTAAACTCATTGCTTCATTCAGATTACTATTCTAAATAAATCTTGCGGATCGCCTATCTCTATCACCTATCTCTTTTCAACATTGTATGTCATTCGCCATCCCTTTCACACTCACTCTCTGTCGCGCACGCTGGCCTCTAGACTGTCTTTGATTGGTTGTCGCGGCAATCCAAATTAGTCAATAGTTTGTGTACCCATGTCAGTGCCTAATTGGACTGTCTTGGGTGGAATAATTTAGTTTACCTTGAAACAAAGTGAGCAGAAGTGTTAAAAAACCCAACCAACATGAAGAGCGTGTGCGTGTCTGTTACACAAACTATTCCGAGGATCACCAAGCAGCGTAGCACCAAGGCGAAACATAGGCGGGAGTTGCGGAAGAAGTAAATATCAATGTCTTTTTGTGGGCTTTAGGCCAAAATTCTTGTTAATAATAATGATGATGAAGTGAAGTTAACAAACCTCTCGAACTGGAATATCGTGTATTATAATAACAGTTTTTCACAGTTAATTAATTTATTTTTTTCTTTTCAGAGTAATCAGTGAATTGGAGCGAAATGAATACGTGCCCAAATCGCTCACGATGCAGATCAAGAACACAAACTATGTGAACGAGGGTCGAATCGCTAGCAGACGGGATGAAGCTATGTAAGTTTTTATTCTTTTTGTCCTGTTTATTCATAATTTAAACATAGAGAAAAATTATTGCTGTACCTACGTAGTTCCTAGTCATTAGATATTATGGTTTAGATACAGCAGAAGAAACATTTTGTTTTATTTTACTTCATATAATAATCATTAAATTTATAATTTAAAGTAAACCAATTTTTGAAAACTGAACTTATGAGCTGTATAGGTTTCAATTTGCATAGGTTATCAACATATTGCCAAGTCACATTTGTCAGTTCTTTTTATAAATCTAATTGATTACAGTAATATTGACAACCCAACAATAGATGGTTTCAATCTGAACGCGCTCCTCGCCAAGAAACTAATAAGTGAAGGCCTTTTCGATGATATCCTGGAAAAGTCGAAAGAAACCAGCTATAATGGAAAAGAGACGCCCAAGCACTCCGTAGATGTCAAGCTTCAAGAAGAGAAGACTGAAGAGAAACATAAAGTATCTCCAATAAAACCACTAAGTAGTACACGTGCCAGTACTGAAAGTAGCAAACTGAAAGATGTCAAAGATGCAATGGAGACAATTTGTGTATCAGTAAAGACAGCACAAAAGAGGAAAAACGATCAGTCATCTAATGCAGATGAGAAGTCACCACCGGTTAAAAAGCGGAGGACACCAATAGTATTTGATGTTGATATGAAAGAAGAGAAAGTCGTCGAACCGAGGAAGAGGACGGAGAGCGCCAGCAGTGATAACCACGTTATAGTTACAACTGCCGACTCACTCAAATACGATGCTCTAACGCCATGTGAGTATATTTTTATCCAAAACTTAACTTTTATATCATTTTTTTCAGCCAACTGAGCTGGTTCCAATCTAGCAAATAACAATTAGAGTATTTCATCAATCAATGTCATTTTACTACCTATAGCATATTTTGTGATTAATTATTCTAAGAGTTTACCTAATTTTATTTATTTATTTTTTATTATTTATCTTCTTAGACTATATGCGCACTAAGCGCTCTGTCGTCGGAAACAAGTTCAAGTGGCAAGCCGACCACTATAGAAAATCGACGGAGCCGGCTGCAAGTTCCTCGCAGCAGTCATTGTCATTGCCTGTACGCAACAGAGGCAAGGCACTTATCCTTCTTAGCATGCACCTTATTTTTGTTTAAGTCATCACCATCTTTGTTTTAGACATTTGAGGTAAAAAGTATCGCAGTGGATTTTATTAACGGATACTATATAAGTACATAGCATTAGTGACCTATGACGTCACGAATTACCGTAGGTACTTCAAAGCAATTGAAAATCTTTTATGTCTAATTTGAAAAGATTAGCTTCGTCGAATTAATTCTGAATGTTGTCCACGATCTAAATTCAAATGTTTGAATAGTATCTGTTTTGCGTGCAGTGTCGCAGAGCGAGCGCAAGCCGGCGTGGTGCCGCGCGTTCCCGCTGTGCCGCTACGGCGCCGCGTGCGCGTTCACGCACCCGCGCTGCAAGTTCGCGGCCGCCTGCACGCGCCGCGGCTGCGCATACTCGCACGCGCTCAGCGACTGTAAGTAAACCTTCGTAACAAAAAGTAATAATCTATAAATCTTGTGATGCCGGTACAAATAGAATAGAATCACCTCTCCTTGTCTTATGGGTGCCGAAGGAGGTGATCAGTGACGTTTTTTTTCCACCGCTAGTCAAACTGCGATAACGAATCCTTTTGGAGAGGTAAGTGCTCGCCAGTGGACTTATGTAGGCTTATTATGATAAAAACCTATATGTCTCAAAGTCGAATTAAGAAACGGTCAGAAAGTTTATTAGAGTCCTAACACCTCTTTGTTTACTAGTATACTAGGCACTGTAGGCACTGTTGATATGCCACTGTTCATCTAGGTCATATTGCTAACTAGACTACGTGCCCTTAACTCAGATTCCTAGAACATTGTAATTCTTGTTATTGTTCTCTTTTTAAATGTTCAAATCATTTAAGTTTTATGTAGTGAAAACCAGACTAATATTTTTTTCTTCCACAGTATCCCACGTCTTGCCCGCAGCGAACTACAAGTCAATAACCGCTGGGCCTCTCCCCAGCATGTGCAAGTTTTACCCCTCGTGCAGCAACCCCGTGTGTACGTTCTTCCACCCCAAAGCGTGTCGCTACGGCACCGCGTGTCTAAACAAGTTAGAGTGTCCTTTCTACCACGCAGACAAATCAACGAAGTGGCGGTATCCCGCGTAGACGTTTTTGATTATAGTGTATTATATTATTAGTTCATGTAAGAATCAGAATATACATATGAATTTGATGCAGTCGTTTTATTTATGCCTTGTACTTAATACCAATATTAAAACAACATTGTATTGCTATAGGTATGCATATTTAGTCTAGGTTAATAAATCTTTCCACCAATACTGAGCACTATTATGGACGAAGAGTAGAGACAATTGAAAGATAGTACATACATTTCTATGCATACACTTAACTGTATGAAATTAAAGTCGAACAATCATTCATTTGACTAAAGTTTCTGGCTTGTTCCCAAGGCTGGTAAAGAAGTCTTTGTTGATTCTTAAACACAAACAAACTATCGCCCAATCTCGCTGCTACCTGCTATGGCTTAAGTACAGGAAAAGATTATCAATATCAGACTTATCATTTAATTCAAATCAAACAAATTGTAATCACAAAATCAGTATGATTTTAGGCGGCAGGAAATTAACACTGATGCTATGGATGACCTGGTTTCGCATATAACAAAAAGTCTTGATGGTAGGTTAAAGTGTTCGGATGTTTTCTTGGATTCGGCCAGAGTCTTTGATACCGTATTGATCACTTTGTTAATCGGAAAACTTGTAGAAATTGGTGTCTGTGGCTTTCCAGGTAATCTTTTTAAAGCCTACATTTTAAGCTGTTTACAGACTGTTCTAGAAAGAAAATGAATAAGCTCCAAAGAACTACGGTGTGCCACAGGGCTCTGTTCTTGGCCCAACTCTTTTTATATTATACAGAGTGACTAAAGTTGTGTGTTAAAGCGTGACATTTTTTCGACAAAACCACTGTAATATCTACAGCCTCCTGTTCCAATTGCATGTAGGCGCTCGCTCACTTTGACGATTATTCAAATTTGGTTCGCTAGTTTATAAAGATAATCTTCTTCAATAATAATAAAATATTTACTAATGTCAGTACGTGAAATTTGCAATAGTGAAACATTAAAATGTTATAAAATTGTTATTCTTATCACAAAGTACTTATAATTAGGTTTATAACGATTGCCAAATTAAGAAATATATTTAAATGTGATTTGCGTATTGTGATATTAAACAGAAGAGGAAGAATGTTTACACAAGAGTTAAAATGCGTTAAAGCTGTATAAAAAAATGTTTTTCCAGAAATTCCAAATTACCATTAGTACTGATCAGTGTAAACAATAAATTGTGTGCCTTTTTATCCGATACAAGTACCAAACAGACACTTTATTTATCTTTTACAAATTACGATATATTTTTGGTAAGTAGTTATCTCCGATGAAGATGAGGTTTATCATATTTCCAAACGATACCAAAATTTTTTTTCCAGTAAGGGTCGATTGAAAAATGAATATATTTTAATCAACTATAAAACTGTAACAGTTAAAAATGTTTTTAAAATATTTATTATCGTTGCATTTATTCACCATAAATCAACAGAAGGCAAAAACAGACAAACTGAATTAATCGTTACCTTAGCTACGTTCAATCCAAATCCGTCTGTCGCGAGAAAGCTGAGGACTGAAAGTGTTCTTTATGATTTCCCTAAAAAGCTAAAAGATGCAAGCTGTAATGATATATTATGTAGATATGCCAAATGAATCTTCTACTAAAATGTTGTAGCTATTCGCACAGTAAATAAAACCCAATACACGTTACATACGCCATTTCGAACAGAAACATTTCTTTTATGCACAGAAACAGTGATGGTGGTTCTGAAAAGAGCCGTTTTCTTGTCGTCACAGAAATGGGATATCAGGTCTGAAAAGAGCTGTTTTTTCTTCGTCACTGAAATAGGATGGTAGCTTTGAAAAGAGCTGTTTTATATCGAAAATCGCCGCACGCGAAACACAGCGCGAACCACCAACGCCGCTGATGAAACGACCGAGCCCACTAAGAGAGAGGCCACACGGACGCGCTGCGTTGAACGAGCGTCGTTGGTGCGTTATATTACATACAAATTGAAGATTGTAGGATAACCAAGCCGGCGTGGTGCCGCGCGTTCCCGCTGTGCCGCTACGGCGCGACCGCCCGGAAGAAGAAAGAAGTGGAAGTCTCTAGGGCGAGGAGCTATGCTTAAGAGGAAACACAAGGACCGTTTTTCCATACAAACGTAGTCCCCTGGTTCCTCCCTGGATAATGCCAGTAGAGCAATAATTTTTATTACAAAAATCTATGGCTACTATTGACATGTTTCTATTTTTTTCTTTTTTTCATAAATTAATAAATAAAAAATATATGAGCCTCAAAATATCTAAAAAAATCGCCAGATTTTCCGCTGTGTTCAAATATCCAGAAAACAAATTTGGATAAATTTTAGGGAAAAAGCTAAACATAGGAACACGGCCAAAGCCTTTCCCTAATGTTTAATGAAAAAAGTATTTAAATCGTTCTAGTTTTGGAAAAGGAGTCGGGGGACTACGAAACTTATTATTATTATTATTATTTTTTTTTTGCACACGGACGACCGGTCGTTTCCTATTGAAACGATCGCTCGACCGGCAACCCTCCCACGGGGGAAGGAGGTGGTGAATCCTCATGGATACCTCACAGCCGGCTGTGAGGTTATGTGAGACTCCTACTCACTAAACACCACCTATAATCGCTATCACCAAAGGGTGTTATAGCATATCTGAGCGACCACACCCCCTGGAGGGGGGGTGGTGCAGGGCGTCACTCACCTAGGCGAAGTGCGCACTGAAGAGGGCTGGCATTCTGGAAGAATGCGAGCCTGGAATAATTGAATTTAAGGAGCCATCGTCCAAATGAATGTGGGCCTGAGTAAAATAAGTTATTATCGACTGACTCCCAGAAGGGGTGACAGTCGATTGAGAGGGCTGGGGGGTGACCTGAAGGGTCCTATAGGGTGGGGCTTAGTTAACCTGGGGCTTAAGACTTTTGATGGTTTTTAGACATCTTTCATGATGACTGAGAGTCATAATGATGTCTCGGGTGGAACGGGCATTTCGCAGTTTGTTTGCGATTTCTTTGACTTCATCAATATCGATGTTATCGATAAAATCGGACACCAGTGTGAAATCGTCGTCACTGTCGTGTGAATGCGAGTTTTGCGGTGGTGTTAGGACCCGCTCATGCAGGGTGAAGGGGGGAGGTTTGGGTGGTGAATTGAGGGGTTTCCTCCAGCTCCCTGCCGGCTTAGTGGCCGGAGCTGCCTCCCTGCCGCCCGATTTCGGGAGAGCAGGGAAGTTGGTAATGTTGGTAGGGGGGCCAACCTGCGACCTCATGGGAGGTTGGGGTTTCGGGCGCGGCGCGCGTGCACATCCCCGCCAGTTGGCGGGGTGGCCGATAAGGCCGCAGTTAACACACGCCGGTTCCCCGGGGGTGTCGCGCGTGCGTTCGCACTCCCTGGTGGAGTGGGAGCCAAGGCACTTAACGCACCTTGGTGGGGCTGTACAGTTTGCTGCCGCATGCCCATAGAGCTGGCAACGGTGACACTGGGCTGGGACCCCGCTGCTGCGCGGGGGTTCTACCCTGATGTTGGACAGGCCGCAGACTACAATTTCTTTGTGCCTGAACAAATCACGGGAGCGGGGACAGTTGGTCATGACGACCACACCAACGACGTTTTCCCTGGCCGTACATTGGATGTACAGCTTCAACAGGGAAACCTTGTTTTGTGAGGTCGGCTTTGACCTCATCCGTATGGATCTCAGTTGGGACACCGCGGAGAACCGCGCGTACTTTACGCTCTTCAGGGAGAGCGTAACTGTGGTAGGGAAATTTCCTATGAGCTAGCAGCTCGATGAGGCTACGGAAGTCTGAGATGCTTGGCACCTCTATTTTGATAGCATCACCCGTGTTGGAAGCACGGGTGTATTTTATATTGCCCTCGATGCAAAGCCGGGACACTTCAGTCCACTTCTCTTTGCATCTAAGTAAAACCGGAGGGGGGGCCTTTGGCTTGGCGGGAGTGGGATTAGACCGCAAGTTTGGGCGAGCAGCGGGAGCATGGGGCACTTTTGGTGCAGTCCTTGCTCGATGCAGAGGGATGTTGACAGTGGGGGTGGCCGGGGGGTCCGGGGATGGTACGGGGGAAGGTGACGCGGGGGACTCAAGGACCGGTGAATTCCGATTCTTGGTGCGTTTCCCGCGCTTTTTCTTCCCTGTAACAGGCTGGAAAGCCTCGTCAAGGGGGAGGGAGGAAAAAGAGTTCTGGGACTGAGTCGGAGAAGTGGACCTATCAGACAAGGTCCTCTTCATGGTAGGTGGGGCTGTACAGACGTACTCCATTCCATCTGTGGTCTGGGCGTCCATAGGAGTGGTTTGACCAGTCAAGGTAGAGGGGTGAGTAAAGCCAGTAAATTGGGGAATAAGTTCCCGGACATAATCAATGAAATCTGGGTTTGTGTCCAGAAGTTTTCTGATGGCTTGTTCAGTGCAAAGATCAACCATGGTGGCTGGGACTAGTGGGACTAAAGACTATAAAAGAAACAAGAGACACCCCCCACTAGAGGCAGGGGGGAAAGGGGGCGGCGAGTGAACGGTATCCCTAATGGATAGCCGTTCTTCCCTTCCCCTTGGGACTAGGCCCAAGTGCAATGGGTCCGGGACTGCGGTTTTCCCAGGGCCTGGAGGCCCCGGAGAGCGAACCGGGTGCGCTCAGTTGGCTTCGTTGCCACCGTAAGGTATCAACCAACTCAAACGCGATCGGTTATTTAAAGTATCACTGTTTTGATACAAACAGTGAGTACAGTTAATAACAGATAAATGCACAACGATGCAAAATAATGCGAGTGCGAGCGCTGGTGTATGGCATTCGCCTATCACCGGTAGGAAAGGAAGGGGCGCATGGGCAGACGGACGTCTGCACCGAACGGAGTGGAAATGGAAAGTCACTACGAAACGTTGATTTTGTGTGCTTTTATATTCGGTCTAAGATGCAGTTGTCCCTATCGCGCTTTGCGGGGGAGGCGTTCGGGACTGCGCGACAGCAATAGATTTTACAAATACCTATATTTTTCAATTCTCAAATATTTTTCAATTCTCTCGCCCTTAGTGTTTCCTCTTAAAGGGGCTTTAAAAGGAAACGTCGTCAAACGTGCCTTCTAGGAGGCCTAGACTTCCATCCCGATATTCGGGCGGCGCGCGGCGGAGAAAAATTTTAACGTTTTAAAAAACTTAGTTTCTGTCTAAATCAAACAGAACTGATTTAAAAAAAGCGTTGAATTCAACAAAGGTCGGTTGGCACCGTTAGGTTAACCTTTGAAGAAACATGGCAAACGATATTATCGGATAAATATCTAGGTATTGGTTACGAATCGGGGCAAGCGTCCAACCCGAGCGAGCGCTGAGAGCGGCAGGGATGTCAGCCTATAAACCGCGGTTAAACAGTTTTAGTCCCTTCAATTATACAAAATTTGACTGCATTATACATAACCATCTTAAAAATCGATTTTTATTTAAAATTAATTAAAAGTAACATATTGACCCTTACTTTAATACGGTTTCGTTTTATTCAATACTTTTTTTTACAGTACTGGTCACATTAAAATATTATTGCAATAGTGGTGGCCAATGCAATGGCGAACTCACGTCCCATTTCTCAGGCCTTTCTTAAATTTTGTATCCAATTATACGTAACGATTATGGATACAATGTACCCCCCGATTATACAAAATTTGTATCCAAATATTCGATCTGGCAGCCCTGGAGAGCGGAGTGCTGTTGGTTTTTTGTTTTTTGAAAGGACCTATGCTGTGGCAGAAGGCCGTTACAGCTTCACCGGGCGGGTTTTTTTTTTTGACGACTACCTCCAACATTATCGGAGCCTGTTTTTTCTGTTTAATAATTTATATCTTTTTCTATCTGACTTAAGGTCAAACCTTCTACTATAATCTTCTTAACTTTATTCTATTACATCTTTCAGTTTATATTCTTGGATTTCTTCTACTGTAAGTCTACTCTGTTCTAGTCTATCTATTTCAATTTAGTTTATGTTCTTCTATTTCTTTTTATTTCCATCTCACTACTTCCCTAATCCTTCTACTATAATTTGCTATATTTATAAATCTGCACATGTTTACTATTATAGCAACTAACTTCTTTTCATTTCCGTCGAATCCTATAGGGTGAATGAGCACATACTTTTCTATATTTATCCACCTTATTTTCTCTTTTAAAATTATTTATTATTATTAGCATTTATATATTTTTGTATTTGTGATACCACTATATATTCAATATATATGACACAGTACTTTTTATTGCTTTCATTTATTTTTGTTTTCTCCACCATTAAATTTTTGCAGTGTTTTAAAATTATGCCTTTTACGTTAATCAATTTTATTAAAGCCCTATTTGTCACCCTGTCGTTTCCCTTCCGCATACCTCCTCCGTCTCGCTTCCCACAATGTTCTATCCATTTCTTTGTCATTTCTTTTCCTTGTCCTAATTCATGTTTATCTTCTTTTTCTAGGTGCAGATCCAACGCCATTTGACGTCTGTCTGATGCTGCATTTCTAAACATCCCACTCCTAGTATTAACTCTCTTCTTCATGTCCGCCAAATTCACGGACCACGACGGCATGGCAAGTATTTCTTCTTTCTTTGCATTTCTACTAAATCGTTCATATTTTTCTGTTATTACTTTAATAATTTTCTGTTCTGCTTTTTCTAATTTTGATTTACTATTGATTTTGTATAATTCCTTTATTGTAAATTTTTTGCCAGGCGTGATTTGGGTAAATTTCTCACGAAATCCTTTGAAATCAGCTGTTTTTGTATGAAATGTTCCTGTTGTCCATTTTGTGTTATTTTTTATATCCGCAATTTTGTTTACTTTTAATTTTAGTTTTAGGGTTTTGCCGTTGTGGTCCGACCTCGTGAGGCCCTCTATCTTTTTCTTGTCCTCCACCAGGTTCAGGATGGCTTTGGAGTATGCTGAGACGTCTACAAGGCTACTGTACCTCTTGCCAGCTCGTTTGTTCTCCGGGACGCCTTTAGCAGTACTCCGTTGACGCCCTCGCTATGGCATCCCATTTTCGACGGATGGGGCAGTCGTGGCTAAACGCATTGTGGGAGCTGTTCTCTGCCTTGGCTCGGCCGCAAATTATACATTTCGGCGTCTCCTGTGCGGGCCTTTTATGCGCAAGTTGCCCCTTGCGCACAAATGCAGCCCACCGCAATAGCTGCAGACGTCCTCGGTCTCCTTACAGTATTTGCCGCTGTGGCCGTAGCCCAGGCAGCGCGAGCATTGTACCAAAGGTGACTGGTCCCCTACCACAATCTGTTGGAGGTCTATGTGAATTCTTCCCTGATCGATCGTTCGCTTCCAGATTGTGGGAGACACGGTTAGGATAATGTGAGATGTATGCGGGTTCCTAGTTTTCTTCCTAAATTTAACTTCCACTCCAGACTCCAGCCCTGATGGGGCGGGGGGATGAATAGGACCCCTCTACGCGGTAGCGAAAGGTACGATTTGACAGAAAGTCTCGCAGGATGAGCACGAGACTGTCGGGCACTTTGAGTTTGTACAGCTTGTAGATCAAGCCGTTGTATCAGACTTTGTCAAATGCTTTCGCTACATCGAAGAAGAGTGCACCGGTTACCATCGGTTTGGATCTGTTGAGGCCGTCGAAAATGTGCTCCGTTAGGCGGTGCACCTGTTCGACACAAGAGTGGGAGGCTCTGAAGCCAAACTGTTCGTTGATTAAGAGATTGTTCGAGAAAATGTAATCTCTTAGGCGGGAGACGGGAACACGCTCGTATAATTTGCTCATAGTCTTGAGGAGACTGATGGGCCTGTAATTGGCGGGCTTGGAACGGTCCTTGCCGGGCTTGGGGATACCTATGACGTCTGCTTCTTTCCACGCGGTTAAGATGCAGTTTGCCATGGCACTATTGAAGACAGCAACCAATAGGCAAATCAGTTGGGCAAGGAGGACTCCTAAGACTCTGTTGGAGATCCGGTCCGGACCGGGAGCCTTGTTCAGACGAAAACCTTTGATGATGGTTTGCACCTCGTTAGCGGTAGTGGCTGCAAGGGGGCAGGTTGGAGGGAGGGCCGAGAGACGTTCGACTTCGCTGTCCACCATACTAAGGTGGGCAGCGTCTATGGGAAGCGTGCTAGGAGAGCACTGGGCCTCTAGGCTGTCGGCCAGACATTCGGCTTTCTCTTCGTCGTCGAATACGACGGAGTTGTCGGGTCTAGAGAGGGGAGGCATGGATGTGACTATATCTGACTTGAAGGATCTCGCCAACTTCCAATAGGCTTGGTGAGATGGTGAGATCGTTTCAAGTAGGCTATCCCACTGACTTTCCCGAAGAGCCTTAATACGTTCCTTTACGGATGCCCGTAAGGTGCGTAGAAGGGTTCGGTTATATTCGGTGGGATAGGAGTCATAAGCTCTGGTCGCAGCTCTCATAGCAAAAAGAGCCTCATAGTCGCTCCTTAAGGGAGTCTTGTGGCCAGGTTGGTAAATGGAAGCTATTATGACTGGTTGGTGGCCGGTCATGGCTAGCCGACAGACAGAGGCCTCAACGTTTGTGAGCGGGGGAGGATCGAGGGGAACGCAATGCAAGGAGCGTTTGTAATAAATTAGAGTGCCGCCACCTTTAGTGGGCCTATCGTTGCGAACTACGCTATAGTTAGCAATCATAGCACTACGAGGGAGGATGGAGGGTTTTAATAAGGTTTCTTGTACCAAAAAGATGTCGACTTGGTGCTTCATAAGGAAGAGAGATATCTCTACCTGTTGCTTTTGAAGACCAAAGGCATTAAAAAATGCGATGGTAAGGGACCGGGGTTTCGTTCTAGAGGGTGTATTATTCATGGTGAGGACATGTTTCTAACTTTTTGGAGGAGGTCAGCGTGCTTATCTAAAAGACAAAGCATTTCGCATGGGTCTTTTTGATTCGCACGGATTTGAGCTGCGACATATCTAATTTCAGCCGGGTTGATTTGGCTGAGATTGTATATGAGCATGGCATCCTGCTCGTACGGGACAGTTGGCGAAGCCTTAGGGGCATTAGAACGCGGGTCGCAGAGGGTAACCGGGGCGTTTGTAGCCTGCAGTGCCTGAGGGGCCTTTGGGACTACTGGCGGTGCCTGAGGGGCAGTAGTGGTGGCCTTAGGGGCCATAGTGGGGGCCTTAGGGGCCACAGATTGGGCCGTAGGGGCCATTTTTGGGGCCTTAGGGGCCGTCGGGACTGCTGTAGTTTGGCTTAAGGCCGGGACAGGGGCGTAGGCATTCCTTGCCCAGGATAGTGGTCGAGACCACTGCGAGGTTGGGGCTGGGGCTGGGGCGGAATTGTCGACGTATGCCTTTGTCGATCTAGTGTGACCGTGTGAGACTTTGGCGATTTTCGCCGGGGGTTCGGAACGCGCGGGTTTAAGCGCTCGCTTTCCGTGGTACACTATCGAAGGGCTTTCCTCGTCCTCCATGGGGACGGGTTCTGGGTCTGGGGAGGTGGGCGAGTTTTCGGAGGCTACACGAGCGCGACGAAAGGCATTAAAGCCTTTCAACGCGTCGCTTCCTAACGATCGGAGGTACTCTAAAAAGAGTACCTCCATCGTGGAGGGAGGACCTTTAGGAAGTAATTTTTATTTACCACCGATACGGAACGCGCCTTCACCGAGAAGAATCGGCAAGAAACTCGTTGACGGTGTAGTCGTAATGGGTATCTGTATGGTCCAACCTGCCACAGGAAGGCTGGTTGTGTCAGGTGTGCCTAAATAGGATGTGAGGTCCCTAACAAAAGGTGGTCCCACGACGATGTGATGTCACCGCGGGGTGAGTTGCCAACTCCTAGCAGTCCTTCGGGAGGGACCGAGCCACCGTAATGGCCCAGGATACGCTCCCTAAGGGATGGAAAATAAGGATGGGTAGGGTGGGTCACGCCCGGCAGGGAAAGGATTGCAAGTATCTAGTGTCTCTAGTGCGAGGAGGAATGCCTCACCCTCTCAAACGTGCCTTCCAGGAGGCCTAGACTTACAGCCCGATATACCGGCGGCGGAAGGAAATTTCAGCGCCTTGAAAAAGCCACTGTCTGTCGCTCCCTATCGAACAGAACCGCTTTGAAAAAAGCGTTTAACTCAACAAAGGTCAGTTGACACCGTTAGGTTAATCTTTGGAGAGCCGCGGGCGAAACCACGTAGAAAGAAATAAGATAGAATTGCTGCGAACAGCGAGACGGATCGACAGCGGAGCGAGCGTCCGACCTGTGCGAGCGCTGAGAGCGGACTGTTGTACCTGCTGTTGGTTTATATTGAAGTGTCTATTTTACATATCTGTTTGGGTTACTGAAAAAACTACTATAACGAGTCACCGCGACAGCCAATCAGAGGCCGTAATAAGTGCAGCGACTGCGACAGCGAGTGATTGTTAGACAAGGCGAGCAATAAAACACAAATGCTAGAAAGAGATAGTGAACAGAGATAGAGGATATTATGGGTAAGTAATTTAAAACAACTGTGCATGTTTCGCCCTTTGGTAAAATGTAATATTATTATAATATTTTAAGCAAAGGTTGTGTATGACAAAGTAAGTATTGGATTATTAATACAATAAAGTAACTATATATTTATTGTTAACACAGTTGCAGTAAATAGTTGTATTTTTAACTTCTACCAGTATGCATTTAAATAAGGCACTTTTATAGCAGATTGCTTTAGACTAAAAAGGTTTTGATGCTGTCTATGCTATCTTTATTTGCTAAATTTGTAGTCCAACGAATAAATAAATATGAGTTACGATAAATTTTATAAAAATGACATGACTTCAACTAATACAATAGCAACTACCGTATCTTTGCTTTTAATTTTAACCTAAATCGCTGCGACAAGTGCGTCCTAGTAATTGTCTAAGCTAAGACTAATCTGGTGCTGACTACTAATAACACTAACTAATACAATTTTACGACTACCTTGTCAGCTCATACTAGAAATTTGTATTTTCGTTAAAAAACATCCAAATCTCTTTCCTTTACATGACATGGTGCTTGGGAAGAGTATTAACAGAAACCCTAATAAATTGCATATACCACATCAAAAACTGAAAATATCAACCAATAATGTATAGGTACTGTTAATGCAATTAGTATTTATAATAAATTTCCTGGTAAAACTAAAGCATTATAATACTCGTAACTTGGCTTCTACAGGAGTGCTTTTACTCCATCAAAGAATTCATGGACGGGGAATTGAAAGACTACTATGTTTGACTAGGCAAACATAGTAGTCTAAGTAATTATTTATCATTAACTTAAATACATAATTACATGTGCAGCGAATCACAGCTATGCCTTACAACACAACTGCAATATACCTACATCCGTCTATGGTATATTAAGTAGAAATTACACTGCTTTTATCCGCCAATGCCTATGAATGCCTGTGAGTTTGTTTGTCCAGATAATTTTCCTAATAGAATAAAATAAATAACACAATACGTTTATTTTTACTACTTAAAGTCATGTCAATTCAATGAAAGATATCATATTATCTCAAATTTAATAATTTTACAATCTAATCACTTGATCACCGTTCCTAAAATCACTTAACAGGAATAACGAGGAACTATCTTATTTAACCTTTCAATGTGATTTGAATGCACACTGTTTTAAACTGAAAAAGTTGTGTGATAAAAATAATATTACTACCTACTTACTTACTACATTTATATCATTTTTTTATTACACGAAAAAATTATATTAGAATAAGGATTATTACATTTTACCAAAGGGCATATCTTTAACTTATCTTCCCAAAATATCTTCTACCTCTTTCTAGTATGTCTTTTGTTGCTAGCCTTTTCCAACAGACATTCGCTGTCGCAGACGCTGCGTTCAATACGGCCTCTGATTGGCTGTCGCGGCGACTCGCATTAGTAGATGTTTCAGTGTCCCAAACAGGTATTTATATAGGCAGTTTTATTGTTACCATTCAGTTCACTTAGTCTCGACATTTCAAACTCTTAATTGTCAGAAAGTACCATCATGCCTCCATCTTTAAGACCTGAGGTGAATAGTGTCTGTGTCTCTGTTACACATTCGACTCCGAAGATAGCTGAGGATCGTTGCCTCAAGACAAATTTGAGGTAATTCAAAGAGCATGTATACACTTTTTTTTTGTTTCTAACCGTTAATTTAACATTTACTAGTTAAATTTATGTTGGATGGAAATTTAAGTTTTTTATTTGCTGTACCTACATAAGTAACTCCTTTTTAAATTTACCTATACATAACATATTAAATATGAAAAATAATATATGATTTAAAATCATTACTTAATGTCTATTTTCTCACTCTTACAACTTCTTAATTCACATACTATTCATTTGTTTACAGCGAAATCTTCAACTCGACAGTTGACCAAGCCAAAGCAAGAAATAAAGAATCAAGAACTGAAGAAAATGGAAGTAAACATAAAAATACCCAGAGAGTTGGAGAAACGCCGAAGGCAAGGCGTCGTAGCGAGAGTTTTGATAGTAACATTGAAGTTATTATTAACCTTGGCAATGCCAAATGTTTCAAAGAAGCCCATAAATCTACAAAATCTGCCGGAAAGAGAAAAGCCGACCAGTCTACAATTAACGTAGAAGAGAATTCGCCTCCTCATAAAAAGCGGAGAATACCAATAGTATTTGATTTGGATAAGAAGGATAAAGAAGTTACTACACAATGTAACACTGAGGGTATACGTAGTGACAACCAAGTGCCTACCACCAACAAGACCAAATATGATGCTCTGCCAGCTTTGCAATCATGTAAATAGTAGTTCCATAATATATTTAAATACCAATTTATCAGCCATTAGTAGATGCAAGCTATAGTTTTGCGTTTTTTTTTTTTTAATTCTAACCTTGTTTTTTTTCTGTCCTAGATTTTCCTCACGTAGCTACCAAATTCCGCTCACCATACAAGTGGCAAGCGGCCGGTTTTAGAAAATTTCCAAAGTGCAAGCCGGCGTGGTGCCGCGCGTTCCCGTTGTGCCGCTACGGCGCCGCGTGCGCGTTCACGCACCCGCGCTGCAAGTTTGCGGCCGCATGCGCACGCCGTGGATGCGCATACTCACATACAGAAGACTCGCCCGCCTCGATCGCTAGTATCGCTACACGCGCGCCTACTATCTGTATGTACTCTATTATGTTACTCATACATTTTCTTTCCGAATGTTTCTTTTTATAAACAAGAACGTATTACCAATTCTCAATACCATACAAATTGTATAACTTTCTCTTTTACAGCGTCATACGTCGTGCAAGCAGCGAATTACAAGCCCATAAAAGCCTCAGCTATCCCCAGTGTCTGCAAGTACTACCCTTCGTGCAGCAACCCCGTGTGTTCCTTCTTGCACCCCAAAGCGTGTCGCTACGGCGTCGCGTGTCTCATGAAGCGGCAGTGCAAATTCTACCACCGAGAAGAACCCTCCAAGGGCCGATACCCCGTGTAGACTTACTTATTGTAATATAATAGCTAATAAGTTATAAGGATTTAAATAAACAATATTTATTTAATGCAATTGTTTCATTATTTTAACTTAAGGAAAACTGAGACCCCTCAATCTATATTAAAATTAACAAATTCGTTTGCAATATTCTCTTTTATGAGTTTCCGAGAAACTCTACATAAACTAGGTCAGATGATAGTGACCATGAAAGTTGAAATCAGTTTACCTACTTATTTAAAAATATTTATCTGCGTAAATGTCACAGATACGCCTGAAAGATGCGAAATCACCTTACTTGGCTTATTTAATCCAGATACAACCTATACACGCAACGCATTTTAAAAAGTTAGACCTCTACAGTAAATATATCTCATTCAATGTTCATTGTCATAGGTACTGTAAAAGAACCTGCAATTTTCGACATGGTTCATAAGACGCATATAAGCTGTGCCACAGATAATATAATACAAGCCTGTGCACTAAACTTGCTCAACATCCTAACGATTCTCGCACCAATGTCAAGCCACATTCTTTGTCTATTATTGCCAAGCCCAAAGTTTCTTCAATTAAAGAAAAATTTAAAGCAACTATTCCAAGAAATAAAGAATCAAAACCTGAACATAACTAAACATAGGTAGTTGAAGAAACACCAAGGAAACGGCGTTGTAACTAAAGTATTAAAATTTTAAGAAACATTATAATGTATCGACCAAATGCGTGGAAAATAGGAAAAGCAGTCACACATTTAATGTAGAAAAGAGCACACCTTCTCATTAAGAACGAAAATACCAATACTATTTGATTTGGACGAGAAGGAGAAAGAAGTAATAAAAGAAAGGAAATATAAGAGCACAAACAGTGACTACTATTATCTCCATCAACTCGAACAAATATATTCTGCCGTCATAAAGGTAGATATATCTACCCATATGATGGCATGGGCATCCTTTTTATAAGAGATAGATTCTACAGGCGAAGGCTATTTCGAAATAGTATTCTAAGCTTCAGAAGATGCGGGTTAGTATTTCTCAAGTTTTTTTCTACAACCTTATTCTTGTTAACTATATTTTTAGATTTTTTTCTCGTGTCGCGCAATCCTGCTCTACCGCAGCGCGTTCCAACGCTACAAGTCCTCGGATACTCGTATTCGCTATCCTGGACTGCTACACCCACGTCCTCTGTAAGTGTTAGGCGAGTAACACACGGTATCGCACACCGCTGCGTCGGGCGGAGGCGGTAAAGCGGATTTCGTAGCGGTGCTCCGCGCGGTAAGACGGTTTACGCGCCTGTCCGCGCGGATGGATTTAACGTGGTTTTGATCAGTTTGATACTTTGATCACAGATACTGGCAAGCATGGACGCTGAAGTGGTGCCAGCAATCTGCTTTTATTATGGCGTAGAAAGAAAAAAATCATAAGAAGATATAAGACATTCATCTTATTCTATAAAAGTTTGAGAAAATACGAAGATAATTTTTTTAACTATACGCGAATGTCCACTACTTCATTTGATTGTTTGTTAGAATAAATTTCTGGAGTAAATACGAACATGCGTCCTTGTATTTCACCGGAAGAAAAGCTTCTTGTGACCTTGAGGTACCTGCACCCACGATGATCCGCACGGTTATGCGGCGCTTCGTGTGTGGTGGCGGCGAGAGCACCGCTCGACCGCGCGGTCGGGCGGTGTACATGTGTTTGGTATCAACGCATTCAATAGAAGCCAATGCAACCTGAGATCCGCTTCTACGCGGTACTGTTAATCGCCTAAGATACTCTATTATTTTTTAGTTACGTTACTGGCTTTTACTTTTTGATTTATCAGTTCTACATAGTTAATCAGCGCATGCCCAAACTTGCCCTTTCGCCTAATATAAGGCAAACCATAATTAAATTTATCTAAACACACCGATCACCTGAAATATTTACAAACGTAGAAACTTTCCATTGTTGACGTGAATTAAAAAAAAGATATAAATATTTAAAGAATTAGAGGCATCCTTAATGTTAAGTCTTTTGTTATTAAATGGTATTTAATAATGACATCTTTCTAAAATAATATTGACCTTATCTTCAGGTAGCAGCAGGTCTCGGTTCCGAGAAATTGCTAATGACTTTTTATAGAACTGATGCTAATCTACTATTGTTAATAGCCTTTCTATTATGAATAAGTTGTTTTTATTATTACCACATCCTATAGGCGAAAAGAAATTAACGTTAGCTAATCTTTAATAACAAAAGAACTATTGAGCTTAATGGGTCACTAAAAAGGTATTTGTTATTTTTAACAAACTACAGCTCCTTATCTATACTAATATTATAAACTTATAGAGTTTGTCTGTTTTTTGTTTGAACGCGCTAATCTCTGGAACTACTGGTTCTATTGCAAATTCTTTTTGTGTTGGATAGTCCATTTATCGGAGAAGGTTTAACGCTATCTATATTCTTTTAATTACTTCTTAATCACGATCATTATAACAGAAATTGACGCGGACGAAGTCGCGGGCAACAGCTAGTTACAAATATTTCGAAAGTGATGTTTTTAAAAATGCTTTTTTTTGCTTGTTAGAATAGTTTTTGCAAAAATGAGTGATTCGGAGCTACAGTTTAAACCAAGTTGTAACTTGCGTAAACCGTACCTTTTAATTGTATGATCATAATCATATAGAAGCTCTACAAATCCAAATACTGTACTGACTGATAAATATTTAACAGTCGAATAAGTGGATCTGAAAATCCTTGGGTAAAATTTCATAATAAATTGTAATTTCAAGTAACTCTCACAAAGGAATAATATCCGCTAGGCATTCGTAAAGTCCATTATCAATTGACCGCGTCGCAGGTCATCTTTAAAATGCTACCGTGATGTTATTTAGGAGTGTGGACTGCAATGGTACAGTACCTTTGCAATCCACTGTGTCCAAACTTTTATTAGGAGAAAATCTCTGCCCAAATCACCGCCTTCATAACAATTGTGACAATTGGGCTGGCCTTGTTGCTGATTTAGCCTCTTGTATTCCCACCTATCGCGCACAAACATTCAAACGATCAGACCATGATCGTGGCATCTTATATTTTGGATTTGATTGTCATAACGCTGACAAATTTTAATTACCTAGGCTTTAAGTTAAAACTCAGCGCTGTTGCGCACTATTTGCTTTGTGTTATTTTTATTATTTCATCATGAGCAGTCTTTTGCCGTCTACTGCTTAATGTAGGCGGCCCCCTTTGCCTCTACTCCACTCGATCACTCGACCTCCTTATCTTGCCACTACCGGCAGCCCTCACTAGGCTGTCTATCCAGTGGGCATAATACACGGCAAGTGTAGTGACACTTGCCGATATTTGGTCTCTACTCCAGGACTTTTCTGCTTTATCATCATCATCATCTTTGCTCCTACGGCAGACATGTCCAGCCTATTGCCACTTCAGGACACAAGCTTGCAGATTTTATTCTGATTTCATCCCTTAGAGAAATACTGATAAGCCTTGAAGATAAGTCGCTGCTAGAACAGTGACAAGGAGACGTTGGATTAGCCTTTTTTGTTCTACGTTTTGGCTCCATAAGTCACCACAAGTAGGATGCACCAGATGAAAATCTTGGTCTACACTGCGGTTTAGGTACTGACTGAAAACTGACGAAGTTATTCGTTTAGATCTTTGTTGTTCTGTAACTGTTTAAGGTGAGTCAAATAAAACTAAAGTAATTATGATGTGTTTTTCATCATCTCTCTCAAAATCTGCATCTATGGAGTTTCAAAGTTTTAGTTAACACACATTCACAGTTCACACATTTCAATATAGAGCGATTACATTCTGCAATTTTCGTAGGCAAATAATCTGCGACACCCTACGGAAGTAACGCAACAATAATAGCTACCACAACACAGTTTGATTAGAATGATCCACTCCACGCATCCTGCTCTCCCGTCGTATCCGTTGGCACCCTGAGAGTACGACACCTACTACCAATTACCGTTTAGTCACTCACACGACACGACAGGGTCCTACAGGACTCTTTAGTAATTTAACGAAGAAGCCGGTAGTGACCAACACTTTTTGTCCCTATCTTAACAATATTCCAGGGCAAATTGCGTTCTAAGATCCCGATTTAAAAAAAATTGTCTCAACTCCGTACAGTCAAGACTTACTCCATCGTAACTTTTAGTAGTGCTACGTAGTGCAGTAATTGTTCTTGCGTTCCTAAACATTTTGACTAAGTATTATAATCTACCGTCAAAGTGCGAGTGTTAAGTTGAAAGCGCCGTGGTGCGAACCTGACGTGTCATTGGATTAGGTGGGTAAATTTAGATTAATTTACTATTGTATTGTAGGGGTTTCTACTCTGAAAAATAAATAGTACTTAGACGACCTGCTTGTTGTAGTGGCGACTACGCGTCTAATGTACGCGCCACTCCACCTTTTAAAAGTAGATATCACCAGCTCCGCGGTCTAGGTGTGCTGTTGTTTCTGATTAGTACCACAATAGCTTAGTCTGGGATCAGTGTAATGAATGTAATGTGGTAACCAGCTGTAACACATTTATTTTATTGATAATAAGTACGTATTTATCTAAAAACTTATTAGTAATACCTATATTGATTAGGTACGCCTATTTAGGTCTGCAGAATTATTTTTATTTTAGTTCAGCTTCATGTTGTAGCAATAGATTTTGACAAATACAGTTCAGTAGTTTAGTGTGAATAATAAAATATGAATAGAGTTGTCAATTTTTTCTGCCCGACAGCGCTACGCCTATCAGTCTGTGTATGCATGTTTGTTCTTATATGACTTTCCAGAGACCAAATAGATTTGGCATAATCTTGCGGATGTCGCTACAGTAATCAAAATTCACTACAGCGTCACTTACAATACAATCTGTAACCAGTTATCAAGAACTTAAGGAGCTATAGTTATGCTTTTTGTTTTTTACTAAACCAATCACACATTTTAGAGCTCGTAAAAACCGGCCAAGTGCGATTCGAGCCACGCGCAACCGTTCCGTTACCGTAGTTACACGTCGATAATGTCGAATTATTTGATTTCGTAATTCACATGGTTCGTAAACTTATATTTACCAAATTACCACCTGTTTTATGTAACTAACAACATTATCTAAAACATGTCATTGAAATTAGTAAAAACATTTACCTTACACTACTGAAACTACTTCACAGATACGCATTTACCACTTTGTCTTCATGATAAATCACTACAAAAACAGCTGATAGGTAATTCTATTAGATTAACCGCTGACGGACGCAGACAGATGGGCATGGTGAAACGAAAGGTTTCCTTCTTCGGAGGAAGGACTTCGGAACCCTAAAAAAGTTGTATCTTTCGAATAACTAAAATTCAAGGATTGAGCTGGTGTTGACTGTGATACTGACTCACGGTTTGGAACAATAAATGTGCTCTGAATGTGCGTTATTATTACAAATTAACCAATTTAATACATGACAACAGATCGATCTAACAAAAATTTAAAAAAATCTTAATCGAAACTGATGCCATGCAATAAGGTTGTGTTTTTAGTTGAAATTCGAATAGAGATTGTCATTATCGGCAGACGATGTAGTTGCCACTGTATTTACGAGCCTTCTTGGTGATTTTCCATCGTTTCCAGCACCAGTCAGCAATTCGAGTGCGTCATATCAATTGGTAAAGCATTCCAACCGCAGATGAGCGGTTCCAGGCAGACATTGTTAGGCTGGTCGAGAAAACTCTGTTATTGTAGTTGTTTTTTATAGTTATTTGGTTCGGTATCGTAACAAAACACTCATCTCTTTGAGTCGGGGGTTAACAAAATAAAAATTTACCGACAAAAAAAGAAGAGGTTCTTAATTAAACGTTTCTTTTCGCATAACTTTTGTTTTACTTACTAACTTTTGTTTTATGTTATCCGACACGGTCTAAAATAGAATAATGTATTAAATGAATACCAGCAGGGTCTTCTCTATACACTTGCTAATCCGCCTGCTAAACTTGGTATGATGGCAATATCCTTCTTCATTGGCCTGTATCTACTAGTAGACTGTTGTACGCGGATGCCGATGAAAGAATAGCTCAAAATTGTTCTTACTTAAATTTAAAGAAAAATCCTCTCCAAAGATCAGAAAAATAGGGTTACCAAAAAAAAATACTTACTTTTAAGAAAATACCTATACAAATTTTGAAAACCAACTTAAGAGATGTGATTACCGACTATCATCAACACTGACTCCTGGTTGTTTCTTTTTCGGTGCAGGTTATTTCGTGAAAAAAATTTTTTCATATAAATTTACAGCGACACATGAACTAACAGATTATGTACCCTTATATATAATTAAAATAATAAATATTCATTTATTCAATGAATATTGTTTCTTACATTAAAAAAGTCTATGTAGGATGATCACTTCCGTGAACATGGCGCTTGCAGTTCTGAAATATGGGAAACTATAAAATAATAAGGTAACAATAATACCTACCTACATGGTAGGTAATAATCTCGAAAAAGCTAACTTACATATTCTTCTTTTTTATAGATGTAACTGTCACAAGTTGATGTCTCATGTCACTAATAGGTACTTACTTACCAGATGAAATTTACGTAAGTTACCCTGTAGACTCGGGAAAATTTAGAAGAAAATTCCTGGAATCTAACCTTGATCTTTCTGGTTTTGGCGAATAACAGCAGCAATACGCGTTTTACAAAATATCTGATCTACGTCTGGATAATAAAATAAAACCGTGATTCCCGGTAAGAGATTTGAACTTGAAGTTCAACTTGTAGAGTTTCTCCTCGTTATTATTATGGTAAGCAGAAAACGTAAATTCAATAATTACCGAATGACAGCTACATGTATGTGTTAAGGACGGGTAAGGACGTCATAATGTAATCCTTAGCATTTAGCTAGTCGCTAGACTCGACCAAAACATGTCAAAGTTATTTGAACTTAATACGCCGTTTTAATTATAGGTAATGTACGCTTAGTCGGCTGTCTATAGTAGTTTTTTTAGGTATAACAACATGTCAATTTTACTAATAAATTTAAAGGTTTTAGCACTGTCTTAAACATACCGATTAATTTATTATCTCTAGTATTCTATCTATTAACACAGAGGCTAGTTAGACTAGTCTAGATACCAAGATCAAACCAAGTGACTCAACACGCATGTCTGGTTGTCCTAACTACATAAAGTGATTTTTGGAAATAATTAAAAAAATTAAATCTGTTTAGTAGTTTTTTTCTGTGGAACGGTACTTAACTATCATTGTGTCCTTCTTAAGGGTTTAAACCTATTAACACTGGAGGCTAGTTCAGCTAGTCTTATATACCAATATTATACTAAGTAACCTAAGACAGTTGTCTACTTCTCCAAACTGGTTAAACAAGAGTGTTAAAGGATTTTTAACTTTCTTGTTGCATTTTTACACTTAAAACTTTACGGGGCTTAATATCTTACATAGAGTGATTCTAGTAAAAATTCTCCTTTTCACCCGTTTAAGAGATCATTCTTGGAACAATAAATAGTTATATTCTTAGAAAGAATAGCACTATATTCTTTCCAGGCTTTGAGACTATTTCCATACAAAAAATCATTAGGTAAACACTGGTAGGATGAAAACGTTACAGGCAGACAGACAAAATTACTTTTGCGTTGATAATTTTAGCAACCCGGCTTTGCAAGATTCGTACGATACCTACGAACGATTTTGTAAGATAATTCTTTTAAGATGATTTTTTTATGAGGATGCGCTATTCATATAGTAGATTTGCAAAAATCACCTTTTCAAGTGAAAATATTTATACAGAGTCTCTAATTATATCACAACAAGGACTATATCATTATTTAAAAAAAAATTACTGGGTTTCATTTAATTTTTTTCTAAAAAAGGAAATAATTATTATAAAGAGCATGCTGTCTACTCTCAATGATCTCTACGTCATCGCCTCCCTCCGTCTCAATCACTCATCGGCCGCGGCACGTGTATCGGACAAGGACAAGGTCAAGCGCACAGGTAATTACAAACGGGATGTTTTATTTTTATTATACTCCTTAATTTAAATATTTTATGTGATTTTTTCATTAACAAAAAAATTTTTAGTACGCTGAACAAGAACTTAAAATTTTTCATTGAAACGACTTACAGACGGTGGCTCTAAGACTAAACTCAACAATTTGATATATCGCCCACAATATACAGTGGTAAGTACTTATATAAGTATGTATGTCAAAAACAATATCATTTATAAATACTAGTTTGCGAACTCATCATTATCATTATTTCAGTTAAACGATGCCCAATGCTGGGCACAGTCCTTCTCAAAAGATCTCTACGGGTGGTCAGTCACGCGTCAAACATATTTTGCAAATTAGAGATGCCCAGCAGTTGAAATTTCTGAAACTATTTTCACCAGTGTAATGAAAACCCCTCTCCATTTATTAAAATGAACATAAATATTTATGTTATATTATATTGTTGAAAATAGGAATTCCTTTCCAACATATGAAGAAATGTGTAGTTTTCGAAAAAGAATAGGAACTTAAAGTTGATTATAAATTTGGAAAGAGGTCCTTTCTTCTGATATACCTACAGGATGAAATTATAACCACGTTTCAAATTTTATTATAGCAATCTACGAGACAAAAAACTAATGACGTATTTTTTCTTTTGGTATAGCCCAGTACAAAAATGTCAAGATAAAGGACTTTTAAAATGTCCGCCATAAATCTAAAAACTTTGATACGGTCTCCTAGCAACACTTTTTTACGTGATGCGCATCTCATTCATGCATTACGATACTATTCATAAGTTTTTGATTTTCCCTTCATACCTTAACAGGCTTAGGACCGTAAAAATTAAAAACTATGTTGCGAAAAATATTTTCGGTGATAACTTGATTCACATTTTTTCTTCATAAATGGGCTCTAAATACGATACTGAACGCCTATAAAATTTTTGGAAAGTGGTTTAAATTTCATCCTGTTTAATATCTTCAACTCAATGATCAATTACTAATGCGAGCAAAAATTAGCGGTAATATAATATTTATATTTCTGTGATTATGTAAGTACACTTAATGATGTGAATTGATGTCTACAAGTATCAGTAAGCACCACTATTGAGTTGACAGATTTTGAAAGGCGATGTAAATCCGACCGAAATGTCAAGACCAAATCGTAGTAAATACCTTTTTATAACAGCTGTAGGTAGTTTTATTTTTATACTAGCCAGATAATTTAAAATATCTACTAAGCCTAATGTTTTACATCTCTAAATTTACCGCTTTATCATCATCATCATCAGTCTTTTAAACTTTGATTTTGTATAAGTCCGTAAATGTTGGTCGTGTAATAAATCGGATTATTGCTTTCGTTTTGTTTATTATGAGCATAATTGCCATTAGGATCGCGATTTAACTTGACGATTTTATGAAGTTGCGTGCGCATACAATTTCCTATCTTATATGCGTAAAATATCCAAACAGAACAGTACCCTTTTGTCATGATAAAAAGTACCTTATATGCCATTTATTACAGCCACCCAACTCCTTGCTAAATTTCAATCTAATCCCTTAAGTAGTTTAGGCGTGAAGTGATTTAGTAATTAAATTAGTAATAAGTATAATTTCGCATTTGTTACCTATATCAGTATGATAAGATATAAATAGGCTATACGGGTGGTTTTAGTAGAGAACAATGGTTCTTTATAGAACAAAGATAAATTGCAACGCTTTTTTTATTAAAAAAGTCTGCCTAATAGCCGCTCCATTCGTTCGTGCTGTTTCAAGTCATAAATAAAATGTTTTTAATTTAAATGCAGACTGAAGCTTTACAATCTGGATATTACAAACACTTAGCGGCGTTGTAAACATTAAAACTTGTATCGATTTATTGATAAGGTTGTTTGTTTTACAATACTATACTCTTAGTAGCACTAACTTCAAAATTATTAGCCTACGGTCAGTCTCTTAAATTGTATCAACATAAATTACTTTTATGCCCTGTTTCGTACACGTGATACCTACTTATTCCGTTATATCGCACTTCCTGTATATCGCGTTCGCGATAATGTAGTTCTCCTTAAAGCTCAATTTCTTTGTCTAGTCGCTATATAAATTTATACCAATTTATAAGGGCACCCCTTTCAACCCTTTTAGAGGACGATTTCTAGGAAAAAATCTATCTTCATAGGTACATACCAAATCGCATTAAATCGGTTCGTAAATTATAAGTACACAATAAAAATCAAGACATGAGGTACAAACCATTCTGTCCTGTCCCTGGTGTCAAACAATTTTTGTACCAAATTCAATTTCAAATCTTAATTGTTTTGCCGGGACGATATAACAGACGGACTGACAATGGATAGACAGACTGACAATGGACAGACAGACAGACAGACCTTGAGTAAATTCATCGACTCACCAAATGTCTGGGTCGTAGGTCAATGGTTAAAGCAGTTATGGGTTCGAGTCCCATCTCAGGCAGTCGAAAAAATATCAATCAAGGAATGGTATTTTTTACTTTATTCATCGTGCTATATAGGATTTCATTTTTCTTTAACCCCAACAACATGCAGGAAATCCTTCTATGATATGTCGATGCAATGATGTATAAATCAAAAGCTTTGTTCCGCATAATTCATAACTAAATAAATACATAGATAAAACCAGTAGCACTTGTTAATCAGACTACCTATGATTTAGTAGAGCAAAGAAATCAAGTCTTAAAAACTAAATTATCAATTATAATTGTAAAGTTTTCATGGTTAACAAATCTATATTTAGCAGCCTTATAAAAAAATACCTAATGCAGCATCTATTTTTAAATATAATAAAAATATATATATATCTACAATTAGCGGCCGAAAACGACCAAACCAAATAAATGTCAACTAGAACATTTGAGAGCTTTTTCAAATTAGTAGCATAAATAAATAAAAAATACATTGGTGAGAACTGCGTTTGAACTGGATGAGATTGTTTTTGAGTGTAGATGATAATTGCTGGTCCATAACTATAGTTGTTAGTCCGAAATTGCTCTTCCTACCGATTTTTAATGCGAATGATCACTCTTTCTAAAAATTTTCTTCCCTAAATTTACATTCTACAATTTGTAGTAACCTACCTACTACAGACGAAGTACATAACACTCATGTTTACGAAAATTGTAGTTCTATCACTAATGTAAATAAATTGAAACACCTTCTGTTGTTTTTCCTATCGCTTTTATTCCTAAACTTAATTTATTAAATACTAACGGACCCCGCGAATTTCGTATCGCCTCTGGTATTTGATTTTGACGTCTTAAATGTCATTGTTATCATATATGGCATGGTTAGAAATACCTAACTAAATTTTTTTAACGATAACTTTTAACGTTTTTAATGCTCATAATGCTATTCATAAGGAAGACAAATCCACAAACACCAAAATCAATAAAATCGGTCCAGCCGTATCGTACTTTCTTTTATATTATAATATAGATTTTTACTTATGTAAGAAAGAAAATAATCATTAACTCAGTGTCATAAAAATTGTATGTGACGGGGTAGAATTTGTAACGGCTACGGCTTTATAGGAGGTCCCCCCAGATGCCAACTGGTTGCCGACTCAAATAGTTTTAGAGAAAAATTCAAATGATATTTTAAGGTTAGGTTGAGCAAAAAATTTCAGTATTCAGAAGGAGGAAGGGGATCTGACACTGCTACCGCAGCGTCCGCAACCCGGTTGCTACGCTCGCTCGCCTTCGCGCGTGTAGGGTCACTGTTTTAACCTAACCTAACCTATACTTATTCTAACCTACTGGACTTTGTAAAACTTAGTTTGAAAGACGAATAAGGTACATACTATTTAGCCACAAAATTTTAGAAATCTAGAGCATCTGAACAGTCTGTCTATCATACTTTATCCAAAGATATGACAGTGCTTTTTTTCAGCACCTCTGAATGTAATTCTTATAGCTATGGAGGGGATTGTTAAATATATCAATGTCATAATACCTATCATTGTAATCTCTGCAAAAGCGATTATTGAAAATGACCATAGGTATGTGTATGGTAGAATAGATATAATAAGAACTAGATACACAGTCCGATACAAAAATGACTACTAAAACTGTCCTCGATTCAATGATTGACGTTGATTTTATGTCGGTGTCTACTTCATAACCCGGCGGAATATTGTCGCCGAGCAATAGTATACAGGTGACTTCATCATCACCTTCAAAAATTGTTATATGCGTTCTTAATCGTATTTAGAGAGCCCATTCTGTAATAGTAATGTCACAGTCTGTCTATGAATCCATACAGTCGTCCGACGAAGACGTCTAGACAGGGCAATGGGGACTACCGTTTCTTTGCTCACCAGTTGGCGCCACTGTAGACTGAGGTCCGGAGGTATAGCTGTCAAAGGCGATCGGCGCCGAAACAAAGTATTATATCTTAAATCTAATTAAGGTTTATTATTTATAAATAACTATCTTGATATTAACAAACTAACTTCTGAAATAATAGTTGCTCTTGAGGCCGCCTATTTTTGCACTTTTTCTTAATTCTGCTTTTAAAGCGTTCACATTAATCGCCAAATTATCCATATTTGCGATATTTTATGAAGGAGATCACTTTCCAGCAGGTAAATTAAAGAAATTATGATTTATGCAACAAAGCCCGCTAAAACCAGTGAAAAGTGAATGATAATGGACCTCACGCGACACAAGCGCCTCTAGTGGCAAATTCCGTAGCGATAACCCCCATTGTGCGTGGTGTGAGGGGCGAGACGTGGGAAGGCCGAGCCCGAACTGCGAACAAAACGATGTTAGCAGTTCGGGACACAGCATTTAGGGCTAACAAATGTTTGTGTTTTAAATTATTTTATATTTGTTTGTTGGAATTTATTGGAATGGTGATAATGAAAATAATATCTTCATAATAATTAATTTAAGATGGCGGACTTTTTATTATTTACTAAGGGTGAATTTCGAGATGGTGAACATATATATTTTTTAATAAGATAATTAATAGTTGTAAATTTCGAGGTTAATTGGGCTGCTGATTACGAAAATGCTATCCTTTTTTAAATTCAAGATGGCGGACGTATTTTTTTTGATTTGATATGACTTTCAATTTTGAGGTTCAGTGGGGTGCTTATGGGATGTAGAGGGGCGAACCACCATCTTCCGCCCCAAGCCAACCTCACCTGCACGCGGTGCATCCTGCTGGACGACGAACGAGGCTCTGGCGATTGACCGACCGATGGTGGTATAACCATCCAACGGAAGGCGTAGTTAAGTGTACCGGGCCGGTGACGGGCAGCAACGTCATAGGTGCAAGAAGCTACGCCCTGCGATCGCCAACCCGTCTGCCCAGCGTGGCGATTATGGGCATAACCTCCTATGCAGACGCACAAAAAGCCACGGCCCCCAGTTCCCGGCGGTCCCGCTATTCCTGGTCATAGTGGCGACCACGGTTACGGCGGGACGGGGGGTGCGAAGAATCTCCGGGTTACGGGAGGCCACCAAAAACAACTGACCCTGGCGACGTACAACGGACGCACGCTACGGCTAGACTCGCATCTGGCTCAACTTGAGGTGGAACTTGGGAAGATTAGGTGGCATATCCTAGGGCATGTGAAGTCCGAAGAGAGGGGGAGGACACCATAACCCTCGAGTCGGGCCACCTAATGTACTATCGTGAGGGTGACCAACAATCCCAAGGTGGCGTTGGGTTTCTGGTAAATAAGTCCCTTTCTAACAACGTTGTGGAAGTGTCCAGTGTTACGAACAGGGTAGCGTACCTTATTGTTAAGCTCACTGAGAGGTATAGCCTCAAGGTGGTTCAAGCGTACTGTTATAACGGGATTTCGAGTTGGCTTTTTAAAAAAACAGTTTTAAATCAAACACTCTTTTATTTTCACTGAGTAAATTAAATTTAGGAACCCGTGGGCAGTCACGTCTTTATGGACCGGGAGCTATAGTCGAACTGACTGTTGGAGTTGAGCTCTGAGGCTCCTAAGGGTGTGGGGATGCTGACGCGGCGCGACAGCGGGCGTGTCAGCCTTTATATTAACAGTTGCTAGGTATAACAACCCCCGCCGAAGATAAAACTTCGGGGAAGAAGACCGAAGTTTGTAATAATTTAGACAATTTCTCTAAGTCTGGGACCAGAGGAGTTTTCCCGTTTTGAGGGAGAAATATCTTCTTTAATAGATTTATTTAAACTTTTCAAAGAAATATTATCAATATTACTGTTAATAATTTCAACTTGGTTAGGTTTAATTTTCTTACAATTATTCAATAAACTGCTGCTGGGTTTTACATAGATTACTATTTTATAGATTACAAAACATATAACTAAAATAAACAAAACTAAAGTAAGTATCGAATAATGTGCACCGTATTTTGTAAAATGAGGCTGAGTAATGATTTTCTCTGTTTCCTTAGTTATTAATTTTGTCATTTGTTTAAAAGATTCTAAGTTATCTAAATTTAAGTTTTCTAAATTAATGCTATTATTTTGCGATGTAGCTGTACTGGCTAATTTTATGTGACAACACGCGTCAGTGGCGATATTAAAGTTAGATTTCTCAATTTGCAGTGTTATATTTATTATGTTTAATTTAGGGATGAGCTTCGTATTTTTACAATATGCGGTGCAGTTGCTTGGTATATTCAGTATACCTGTACCTAAAATATTTACAATAATTAATTCCGAATTAACACAGTCTATAAATAATTTAGATGGGTTTGACTGAATATAAATCCAGCGGTTATTCAAGAGAGGTTTCCAAATGTCCATGTTTCCATAAAACACTTTTGTTTCACACTGTGAGGGGAGTTCTGTTAGCACTTTTGTAATTATTTCACTTTCACATGTAACGTGGGCACTGGGGGTGTATGTATTAGTCACATCGCATATGTATGTTTGCGGGCTTATTATTGAGCACGGGGATAGACTATTCAGGGTACAGTATCGTGTTTTGTCTTTGGTCATTGCTATATATTTACTACTGGGTATAACAGTAGCGAATGAATCTGTCTTATTTACATTATGTGGTGTAGGCAATGGAATATTATTATACAAAGAATAAGTTTCTGTGGTTACAAGGGGTACATGGAGAATAAACATTATTTTATTTCTAAAGTAATAACATGATAACTTAGCTGTATGGATAATAACATGTATTAAATCTATATCTAAATTTACAGGTAATTTTAAATTGTTTGGAAAATGTCTATAGCTCTTGGCAAGCTCTTGATATAATCTTGATGGTGTTATCACCGCGGGGTGTAAGACGTTTTTATAACAGAATAAAATTGAATTAGTGATATCCTCAAGGCGAAAAGATATTGTCAATATTGCTGAATCTAATATATTAAATGCTGTATTTAAGTTTGATGTAATTACTACTTCCTGAGAAGCGATGGTTAAATTATTTAAGTTTTCTGAGAGCTTGTCAATAGCTGTTTTGAGATTGGCTTCATTGAGTCTGATTTTTCCAAAAGTTTTATTTTGAGCCAGTAAAGTAGAAGTGGTTACCAAAATATTTTGTTTAATCAAAGAGGCCAAACTCTTTTCATTTTCCTGTACAGTAGTTAAGGCATTATCATATCTTATGGCGTCATCTTCGGTCAATGTTCCGAACAGTTGCTTTAAGGCGGATCCTATGCCACCAAACCAAGCGGATCTCTTATTTCTATGGGTAAGTAAATGTGACAAAGAGTCGTATTCTTCAATGATGTCTTGATACCTTATATAAACGGGTTCTAAAATATTGTTACATTCTAAATCACTATGTATCTTACTTAATTTACAAAAAGAATTCACCTTATCCAACATTGATTTCAAGTTTAGAATGTGTGGACCGATGTATGAGACGTCAATTGGCGCCAGGATGTTTAACTGTCCACCGTTTATTTTTAATTCGCCAATATAATCGAAATAAATTCCCGGACTTGCGTTGATTGGTTCAATAAAATCTGCTTGTGCTCGCATGATTAAACTGAAAAATGAGATTTTACCTAATTATCTGTTTAAAAGTAAACTTAAATTCAAACGTTAATTTTACTACATATTCATATTCTAAAGATAGATTACAGTCTTATTTCTATGTACTGATTTGCTTGGTCCGGCTTATCGTATCGGGACAAGACAATGTGTCGACGCGCAGCGTGGCGTTAACAACTCGCATGGATGGTTTCATGCAACAAGCTGTAATTTTTATATGAGCATATTTAATCAATTAATAGTAACTTGTATTATAAGTAATTTATGAACTGGTTGAATCAGTGACGGGCGTGACGTTGGCGGGTTTGAATTGGTCAAAGTGATGTGTCACATGACGACGGTTGATTAAAAGTGTGGCCGTATGATTATTATAAACTCGGATGATTTTATAAGGACCTTTCCAGATAGGTGACAAGGCCTTCCTTAACCTTAAGTGGTTTTTAAGATACACGAAGTCACCTGGTTTATAACGTGGAGGAGATCTAGAATGAGAGTCATAATAAGATTTGGAAATTTCTTTGGATCTGAGTATATTCTCTAAGGCTTTTTCGTGGGTGTATTTAAATTTATGTTGTAGCATTTTAACATATTCGGGGTAGGTCGCGCTTGTACCGGATTCATAAACTGAATTTGGAATAAGAGGCTTATGTCCGAAGACTAGCTCATAGGGAGTGAATTTTGTGGTTGTATGTACAGTGGTATTATATGTAAGCATGGCGGTATATACATAGGTGGGCCAATTATCTTGGTTTTCGTTAACAAACGATTTGAGATATTCTTTTAAAGTAGAATGGCTACGTTCTAATGCACCTTGTGTTTGAGGATGATAGGGAGTGGACCAAAGTTGTTTAATTTTGAGGAATTGGCATGTAGTTTTAAAAAGGTCGGAAGTGAAATTCGTACCTTGGTCCGTGAGAATTGATTTGGGTATTCCAAAGAGAGAAATAAAGTGGATGAGACAATCACTGGTCTCCTCGGCAGTCGTACTGCGCAAAGGGTACGCCGTAGAGTATTTCGTTAAATCGTCCTGAAGTGTAAGTATGTACTTAAGCTTGGCTGGCCCAGACTCAGGTAGGGGACCTACAATATCGAGTGAAACGCGTTGAAAAGGAGCGGTTGCAGTGGTGGTTATCTCCATAGGCGCTCTATTTATTTGCCTTAAGGCTTTATTCTCTTGACATGCTTTGCATTTCTTAACATAGTTCTCTATGTCACTTCTCATTCCCTTCCAATAGAATTGTTCTTGAATTCTGTTGTACATACGGGCTGAGCCAAGATGTCCGGCTATAGGAATATTATGGTTTTCACGGAGGATTTGAGATCTCTCACTAAGGGTTGGATAAATTATTTTATTGCGGTAAATGTGGATTGAGATGTTGGTATCGTGGAAAATGTAGGCGAGGATATTGTATATTTTAGTATAGGAATGTTTATCAAATGGGCTTTTAAAATCGGATATAGCAACGTCGGATATATTTGTATTTTGTATGATTTTATCCCTTGTTTGTTTTAGAGTATTATATATATCGGGATAAGAGGATTCGTCGAAATAATGAACTTTAATAAAAATTAAATACATGTTTTTGTTTCCTTTTTCGACTTCTAGGAAAGAGTAAAGTTCCTTCTCTGAATTTAGGATTTCATTGCTATTTTCAGATTCGGAAAGGATTTCTTCGATATATGGATTAGATTCATCTAAATCCATAGATGTAGGAATTATTATTATTTTGTGCTGGGTTTTCAGAAGGTTTTCATTATGTTCAAATATATTTGTGTTTGGAGTGAATTCTTTATTAGAGATTGATTTTAGGAATTTGGAATAATCATTTGATGTAGGGTTGTCAGATCTAGGAGATTCATTAGGCAGTGAAGTTTCCTCATTCAGTGGATTATCGGGATTTAGTAGAATATCGGGACTCGGCTGATTCGGTGGAGTATCGGAATTAGGATTTTCTAAGTTAATTGGATGTTCAGTGTTCAGTGGAGTATCAGGATTTAGTAGATCTTCGAGATTCAGTGCATTTTCAAAACTCAGTGGGTTTTCAGGATTTATTTGATTTTCACAATCTAGTGGAGATGGGGTCGGTATGTTATCAAAGTCAAGGTTTAAATCTTCGCTGTGAGGGCTGTAATCAATGGGACCAAGATCAAGTAGATTGTGGTCAGGACTTGGAAGGAATTCGTTTGGATCTAAAGTGTCGAGGTTCGAGTTTGGTGTGACAGGATTTGGATTTTCTAGAGGAGCAGGAAAATGGTCAGTTTCTTCTGGGATAATGGGTAAGTATTGGGATTCAGTGTTGTTAGGATTTGGAATTTGTGTATGAGGTTGTACAGGGTTGACAGGATACCTAGAGAGTGCGTCTGCTGCTGAGTTTAGTTTTCCTTTTCGATATATGATTTCGTATTCGTATTCTTCCAATTGGAGACGCCACCGCTGTAGTTTGCTGCTTGGGTCTGTGTGATTGAATAACCATTTCAACGGACGATGGTCAGTTACGATGTAAAACTTATGTCCGAACAAATATGGTCTGAATGTTTTGCAACCGAATACGATGGCTAAGAGCTCTTTTTCGGTCGTACTATAATTTATTTCGTTTTTATTCAGGGTCCTGGATGCATAGGCTATAGGTTGGTCCTTTCCTATGGGACCTTGTGACAAAATGGCAGAAATAGCATAATTTGATGCGTCACACGTAAGGTTGAAGGGTTTCGTAAAATCAGGGTAGATAAGGATAGGGGCAGATATTAGTTTGTGTTTTAGACTTTCGAATGCTAGTTGTTGTTCATTGGACCAAAGGAAAGGAACATCCTTTTTTAATAAGGATGTTAGAGGTTTGGATAGTTTTGAAAATTCAGGTATGAAACGCCTGTAGTAGGATATGAGACCTAAAAAGGATTTTATATCTTTGGGAGATTTAGGAACAGGGAACTCTTTTACGGACTTGGTTTTACTAGGATCAGGTTTTACTCCATTTTCGGTGATGACATGGCCTAGATAACCGACTTCTTTTCTCAAAAATTCGCATTTATCGGGTTGTAGCTTGAGGTTGAAAGAACGAAGTTTCTGGAAGACTGCTGTGAGATTCTGGATGTGCGAAGACAGGTCATGGGAGTAAATGACTACGTCATCGAGGTACACAAAACACCTTTCTCCTTGAAGCCCAGTAAGGACATTGTTCATAAGTCGTTGAAAAGTTGATGGGGCATTCTTAAGGCCAAACGGCATCCTTGTGAACTCAAAATGGCCTTGGGGAACGCTAAAAGCTGTTTTGCATGAATCTTGAGGGGCCATTTTGATTTGGTGGAATCCAGAGGCGAGATCAAGTGTGGAAAAATACTTAGAATTTCCTAACTGGTCGAGGATTTCGGTGATATTAGGAATCGGATAGGTTTCGCCGATTGTTATGTCATTTAACCGTCTGTAATCAATGACTATCCGCCATTTCTTTTGACCAGATGCGTCGATTTTCTTCGGTACAATCCATATTGGAGAAGACCAAGGAGACAGTGAGGGCTGGATAATATTTTGATCTTGCATTTTTTTAATTTGGCATTGGACTTCTTGTTTGTGGATTTCGGGGAATCGGTAAGATTTTACATTAATGGGTTGGCTAGAAGTTGTTCGAATCTTATGTTGAATGGCATCAGTTGAAGATAATTTATCTTGGGACAGGTGAAATATATCCGAATAGTGGGAACATACATCGAGTAATGCTGTAGCTTCCTCATGATTGAGGTGGTCGATTCTGAGTAAGTTCAGCACTTGGGTGGTTCGTGATAAAGTGTCGTTACGGAGGTGGTTGATTGGGATGTTAGCAGAGTCAGGAATGGGTTTGAGTTTCAATTTCAAATCAGAATTTAGAGTTACGGGTGTTTCTGATATATTGACAACGGATATGTTTATCCTATTGTTGGATTTAACTTTTACAACGCAATTTGCAATTAATAATGAGTCGGAGATATGTTGGTCAAGGATTAGTCCTTCTTCAAGATTTGTTTTCGAAACGGTGCATTCGATAATGGTTTCAGTACGAGGTGGAATTACATAGGTAGGTTCAGAGAATTTGAGTTTTAGTAAAAAGGATTGTATTTTCAAAGTATTTTGGTTATAATTGATATTACATTCAAGGCTATTTAGGAGATCGTTACCTATGATGCCATCATAAGGCAAATTGATTTTATCAACGACATGGAATTGGTATGAAATGTTTTTGTTTGAATTTGGAAATAAATTAAGATTGAAGTGGCCCAATGTAGGCGTTGCGTCTTCGGAATTGTCGATGCCTTTGAGATTTATTGTTTCAGGATTTAGTAAGGGTAGATTTTGTATTGAACGTCTTTTTATGAGGCTTACAGCTGAACCGGTGTCAACGAGAAATGTGAGAGGTTTATCGGTTAATGTAGTTTTGAGAACTACATGGGGTAAGTATCTTTTGTTTGAATTATTATTGATTTTATAGACTTTAATGTTATTATTTTCCGATTTCAGGGTTGGTGGAGATTTAGAATTAGCAACTACGGATGCATATGATACAGAGGGTTCTACATATTTTGATGCATTGAGTCCATTAACTAGGGACACAGTGGGAGTAGTGGACGTCTTTCTTGCGACTGATTCGGTGGGTACAGCGGATACCTTTTTTGAGGTGGATACGGAGGAAGCTCCTTTTAAGGCAGATACAGTGGATGCGGCGGATGCCTTTTTTGAGGCAGATACAGTGGATACAGTGGATGCTTTTTTTGAGGCAGATACAGTGGATACAGTGGATGACCTTTTTGAAGCGGATACAGTGGATACAGTGGATGCCTTTTTTGAGGCGGATACAGTGGATACAGTGGGTGTCTTTGTTTTTAATATTTGTATAGAATGAGGATTTGGACTCACGGGACACCACCGGGAGCCCATTTTTAGTTTAAATTATCGATCTCGTCTACGCCTTCGTTATTCTGATAATCGTCAGCTTGAGTTGGATCAACAGTGAATACTCTTCGTGAGATATTAGGGCCATGAGTTGGCTGTGAGTTGATGGTTGGGTTGGCATTATTGTTAGACCAGGACTGGGATCTGCTGTTATTGTATTGCCTCTTACGGCAATTTTCTATGGAATGACCAATATTCTTGCAATATCGGCAGGTTATAATATCACTTTGATTCCGGGGTTGCTCAGAACGGTAACCCTGTTGTGGATTATTTGGGCGCATATCGCGACGCGGTTGACGTTTTTCGGGATAAGTGGATATTTGAGGTTGCGCTTTCTTACTAAAGCTTGATAGCATTTTCTCTTCAGCTACGGCAAAGTTGATTGCGGAATTGAGGGACGGTGGACTACGGCATCGTACTATCTGAGACAAGCGGGGTTGTAGTCCCGTTGTGAATGAGTGTAATGCTAGGTCTTCCATGGCGGCTACACGACCTGCTAGTTCGGTTTTCCTTTTTGTAGGGATGGAGATGTTAATTTCAGTTAATAATTTGGCGAGGCAAGTTTCAATTCTGAGTGCAAATTGGTTAACAGGTTCGTTAAAACCCTGTTTTGAGTCTTGAAGTTCGGATAGTAAGTGCGCATAGTGTTTTCGTTCGCCGAATTGCTGTTTCAGGAATTCTTCAAATTGACTGAACGTGTCAAAGTCTTTTATACTGCATATACTTTCGGCTCTCCCTTCTAGTTGGCTTAGTATGAATTTGAAGATAATGGGTTTTTGTGAGTCTGAAGCTAAACCTAGAGCATTTTGGCAGTTAAGGATAAACGGGTTTAGTTTTTCGCGGTTTCCGTCAAATGGTTTAATAAATTTGAGAAGCACGCTAAGCTCAATATTTTCTTCAGATTTAGCAATACTTGCGGTCTTGCTACGTGTGACTGGTTTTGATGCGCAAGGGGCATTGGGATCAGTGATTGGTTCGGTGTCCACGTATTCTTCGGTTGAAGTCATTTTGGATAAGACGAGTTATTATTATCAGTGTTATTTGAATACACCAATTGATATCGTAATTAAATAAATTCGATTGTTAACACAAACACGTTAATTAAAATTGAGAATTGATCTAAAAGAATTAATTGTTGGTTCCTTATTGTATAGAGATTAGGCAATGACCAAAGACTTACCACACACAGAGAGCTAGGGACATGCGTGGGCGCATCGGTCTTGATTTCTCGGGATACAGAGCGGGATGATGCAATCGCGCACAAGATTGCGCAATAACGGCGACACGGTGTTGACCAACCTGGACTCGGGGAGTTCGACGACGATGACAATGAGGGTTTCCTTTTCCCTCGGATGCAGGGGAAACGATGATGGTATTTTTGAGTTCGGCTCCGGTTTCTGGTTTTGCTTTTCCAACAGGTTCCTGATTTAGGATGCGTGACACAGTGGAACAACAGCAAGATGCAGTGGGGACAAGGTAGACATGTGAAGCACGACGGGACACAGTGGGACACGGCGGGACACAGAGAGTCAGTAGAGATTGTCGCAGAGTTTTAGTCACTTTCACTTGTTCACTCACTGATTTTCACCACAATTGAGTCTCGGATGCGTTACCGGGGATTTTAAAATCCTTAGCGCTGCCACCAATGTTATAACGGGATTTCGAGTTGGCTTTTTAAAAAAACAGTTTTAAATCAAACACTCTTTTATTTTCACTGAGTAAATTAAATTTAGGAACCCGTGGGCAGTCACGTCTTTATGGACCGGGAGCTATAGTCGAACTGACTGTTGGAGTTGAGCTCTGAGGCTCCTAAGGGTGTGGGGATGCTGACGCGGCGCGACAGCGGGCGTGTCAGCCTTTATATTAACAGTTGCTAGGTATAACAGTACGCACCGACCTCGAAACACTCGGACGAAGAGGTGGAGGATATGTTTGATGACATATCAAAGGCCCTCCACTTCACCACTAAGACTCACTACAGCGTTGTTATGGGGGACTTCAACGCTAAAGTGGGAGTACAGAATTGCAACGAATCGGTAGTAGGATCCCATGGATTTGGATGCAGAAACCATAGAGGGCAAATGCTTGTCAACTTCCTCGAACGGGAGGGGCTCTTCTTGATGAACTCCTTCTTCAAGAAACAGCCCCAAAGGAAGTGGACGTGGCAAAGCCCCGACACTATGACGAAAAATGAGATTGACTTCATCATGACCAACAAGAAGCATATATTCAGAGACGTCTCCGTGATTAACAGGTTTAATACCGGAAGCGATCACCGATTCGTTCGAGGCTCTCTGAATATCGATTTTAAGGCTGAATGTGTCCGTCTGATGAAGTCAAGGCTCCGACCTACTTTGCTCCAAACCATAATAGGATCTGAAACGTTCCAGTCAAACCTGGAAAACCAACTCGCTGCCGTGGAAACCACAACAGACGTAAACCAGAACCTCGAAAATGTGAGTATATAAACTTGAAAAATTTTGTCTCAGGCGGGACTCGAACCCGCATCTCCTCGCATGCCGGGCTCGAAAATGTGGTTCGGATCCTCAGGAAAGAAGGTACGAGATTTTGTGAAATGCAGCGTAAGGGCAGGAAGTCAAAGCTTTCGGAAAGAACTTTAGGGCTGATTAAGGAACGACGTGAAAACCCACCCGTCACTTCGTCAGGAAAGCGCGCTCTAAACCGAGAGATCAGTAAGCTCGTACGACACGACCTCCGTTGCTCCAATACTCTTGCGATTGAAAGAGGAAAATCGGGGGTCGAAAGTGTTCGTACAATCTCTTGGAAGAAGCCACCTGACGAAACTGACCACAGCAAGTGGAGAAGTCGTTTCTTCGTAGCCAGTAGTTCTTTCCGAAGTAGAACGCTTCTATGGCCGGTTATACGTTTCGCATGCATCTCGACCTGATCCCGAAAATGAGGACCCTAGAGCCGCGTTAACACGCCACTACACTCAAGACCTGCCAGAAGTCAGCATTGACGAAATCAGGATGGCTCTTAAACAGCTGAAAAATGGAAAAGCCCCTGGAGAAGATGGCGTTACAACAGAGTTGCTAAAGGCTGGAGGTAAACCCGTACTGAGGGAGCATCAAAAGCTTTTTAACGCTGTCCTGTTTGAAGGGAGAACTCCAGAGGCGTGGAGTAGGAGTGTTGTCGTCCTGTTCTTCAAAAAAGGAGATAAGACCCTGCTGAAGAACTATCGACCCATTTCCCTTCTTAGCCACGTCTATAAGCTGTTTTCAAGAGTCGTCATGAACCGCCTTGCGCGAAGACTTGACGAATTCCAACCACCGGAACAGGCTGGATTTCGGAGCGGATACGGCACCATAGACCACATCCACACAGTGCGGCAGAATATACAGAAGACCGAAGAGTACAATCAGCCCTTGTGTCTAGCATTCGTGGACTATGAGAAAGCCTTCGACTCGATAGAGATCTGGTCCGTTCTGGAGTCCCTGCAGCGTTGCCAAGTAGATTGGCGGTACGTGCAAGTGATGAGATGTCTCTACGAAGCCACCACCATGTCGGTCCAAGTACAGAATCAGCAAACAAAACCTATACCGTTGCATCGAGGAGTGAGACAAGGGGACGTCATTTCCCCGAAATTGTTCACAAATGCAATGGAGGATATGTTCAAGACGCTGCACCGGAAAGGACGAGGCATCAACATCAATGGCGAATACATCTCCCACTTGCGATTTGCAGACGACATCGTCATTATGGCAGAAACGCTGCAGGACCTACAACAGATGCTGAATGACCTGGCTGACTCTTCTGTGCGCATCGGCTTGCGGATGAACCTGGATAAAACCAAGGTTATGTTCAATGAACATGTACTACCGCAACCGATTGCGATGCACGGCGCCGTCCTCGAAGTTTTTCAGAAATACGTATACCTTGGGCAGACGTTGCAGTTAGGTAGAAACAACTTTAAGGATGAGGTGAACAGAAGAATTCAGTTGGGTTGGACAGCATTTGGGAAACTACGTCGAGTCTTCTCATCGTCGATCCCACAATGCCTCAAGACGAAAGTCTTCAATCAGTGCGTCCTACCCGTCATGACATACGGAGCCGAAACGTGGACACTGACGGTACGGCTAGTCCACAAGTTCAAAGTCGCTCAGTGGGCTATGGAAAGAGCTATGCTCGGAGTTTCTCTTAGGGATAAAATCAGAAATGAGGTGATCCGGCAGAGAACTAAAGTTACCGACATAGCCCACCGGATTAGCAAGCTGAAGTGGCAGTGGGCTGGCCATATTAGCCGCAGAACCGACAACCGCTGGGGTAAACGAGTTCTTGAGTGGAGACCGCGTCTCGGCAAACGTAATGTAGGACGCCCTCAGGCTAGATGGAGTGATGATTTGCGCAAGGTGGCTGGCAGGAGCTGGATGCGAGAAGCCGAGGATCGACCTAAGTGGCGTGCAATTGGAGAGGCCTATGTCCAGCAGTGGACTGTGATAGGCTGATGATGATGATGATGATGGGGTGCTTATTACGGATATGCCATCCTTTTTAAAATCCAAGATGACAGACGTATTTTTTTATAATTTGATATGAGTGTCAATTTTTAGGTTCATTGGGGTGCCGATCACGAATATGCCATCCTATTTTAAATCCAAGATGGCGGTCGTAATTTTATATTATTTGACATGGGTGTCAATTTTGAGGTTCATTGGGGTGCCGATTACCAAAATGCCATCGTTTTTAAAATCCAAGATGGCGGACGTATTTTTTGACGTGACAACGTCTTAAATTAGGTTGCGGCTGGGAGTCACTTATGAAAAAGTGTAACGCTCGGTAACGTTACGATGAGTCACCGAACGAGAGAGAGGCCCGCCGAATGCCTTGCGTCTCTCTCCCACTCAACTATGATCGGTCTGCCGCGCGCGCAGCACTAGAGAATTAGGCGCATTGAATCGGCGCATGCTTGTGTCTCTGTTTTTGTCTTTCTCGAACGTTCTTGGCGTTGGAAAAACAAGAAAGCGTCATAATACAAGTTCACACGTGTGGTTAAAGTATCGTCAGCTGTGTCTGTAGTGAAAAGACGTTGTCACGTAAAATCTTCGCCCGTAAAACCGACTTTGCAGGCAACCATTTTTTTATTATTTGACATGGGTGTCAATTTTGAGGTTCATTGGGGTGCCGATCACGAAAATGCCATCCTATTTTAAATCCAAGATGGCGGACGTAATTTTATATTATTTGGCATGGGTGTCAATTTGAGGTTCATTGGGGTGCCGATTACCAAAATGCCATAATTTTTAAAATCCAAGATGGCGGACGTATTGTTTTATAATTTGATACGTGTGTCACTTTTGAGGTTCATTGGGGTGCTGATTACGAGTGTTTATCTGCAATAAATAGATATTTTTACATATTGTTTACTTTTGACAACCCTGGCCGTCACGATACTGTCTAGACGTTGTCGGCATTTTCCATCAGATCAAAGGCGTCGAACGACTGTATGGTTTTATAGACTGTGGTGATGTTTTAGTTTGTGAAAACAGGTTTTAACCTATAAACATAGATTATTTTAAAATTAGATTGTATAACATGCGTAATTTCCTCCACAATCATTTCTTCAGAAAATAAAACCCTTATAGATTCAAACTAAATTAAAAACAACAAAGAACTGTGTGAACAATTTTCTTTGTCTTCGAGTTCTTGACCGATATAACGAATCATTTAACTTGAGTCCTCACATGTAACATCTGATATACATACGAAGGTCCAAATTATCAGTTAATTAATTGAGATTGATTCATTAGCACACGCACAGTTGGAACAATTGATCAATGGTAGATTACTCAAGTGTTAATTATAGATATAGAATCGGCATTAACCTTAAAACAAAAATAGTTAACATATATTTGATTCGCTAAAAAAATTGCAATGTACTTAATACTTAGTACATTTATTCTACATATTTAGACACTATTCTACATATTTAGACTTTTGCCCGTGACTTCGTAGGTTTTGGATTAGGTTTCAAAAAGAAATAAATGATGTGTGATTCATAAAATAAAAATGTCAACCAACCGCCAGCACCATATATTTTATTATGCAATTGTGGGGTAAAGACGCTGATGCTCATCTTCTTCAGGTGATACCTACTGCTATAATTGTCTCTCTCCCAAAGCAAAGAAAACGGGCCGTAATATTTTTTATAGCTGTTGCCCGCGACTTTATTCGCGTTAATTTCTGTTATTATGATCGCGATTATTTTTGCAACATTTTTCACTGATGCTTCGCTCCTATTGGTCGCAGCGTGATGTTATAAAGCCTAAAGCCTTTCTCAATAAATGGACTATTCAACACAAAAATAATTTTTCAATTCTAACCAGTATTTCCTGAGATAAGCGCGTTTAAACAAACAAACAAACAAATTCTTTAGCTTTATAATATTAGTATATTTTAGTAGATTTATGCCTGCAATTTGCTGCAATACACTACAAACCCCTGGTACAAATCGAATCAAAAGTATTCAACTGTGAGTTTGCCAAGAACATTTAGTCGCCATTTTTAGTTTAGATTGAAAGTAGGTACAACACTATTGCAGATCTGTATCACAAGTAGGTATATCATTGTAATTTGTAGTTTCCCGATAGCAACTTAGTTTCCGTATGATGATGACAATAGGTCACTTCCTAAGAAAGTCTAGCTTGCGTCTTGACGGCTCAATGTCTTGGTGGACACGACTGTCGTAAAGTAGTCCAGTCGCCCTCAAACTTTTATGCGACGCGACATCGCGACAGCGAGATGATAGTATTTGAGAATTTGATAAATATTTGATCGAAAGCGTATTTAATTGTTACACACAGACTGTGTAACAATCAAATAAGCTTCTTTAAAATAAAACAATAGTTAAATAGCACCCAAATATCGATCTTTTTTGTTTTGGCAACCTTTTTCAAATGATTTTAAACTGTTTTGTCTCAATCCTTAGTTTCTCGGCTATGTCGTTAGCTACTAATATCTTAGGGTAGACCGGGTACAAAAGTACCACGGGGCAATAGTACCATTGCCAATATTTCCAAGCACAAACAACGTTAGAATGTGTTTGTAGCGTCAGTTCAAGCGCTCGATTCGTCCCCTCCCGCTCACCAGTCGACGGCGCGCCAGTGCTGAGGCGGACGCGTACACGGGGGATTTTTTGTTTTCGATCAGTCATAGTAAGTATTCTCGTAAAAAGTTTTAGTCTGTAATTCCAATTAAACTCGCTATCTTATCAAATCATTGCTTTCATTAGTTTACTAACACTTCAATCTTTATAAAAGTGATGAATTATAGATATATTAATTGATAAAATGCCGTGATTTGTTGGTTAATATTTAAACTGTCCATTTGGAACAATTGTACCACTGACGGTGGGGACAATTGTAGCGGTACAATTAACCCCATGGTAAAATTAACCCCGATATTATATTAGTTATGAATTATTCTTAATTAAAATGAGTTAAAGTTAATTAGGGTGAATGATTTTGTTCTTCAGAGGCACATACTTATTTGGACTTTTTGTTTAAGATGCCACGGCGAAGAGCGAAGTTAACTGATAGAGGCTCCAAAAAAGAATATTATACAAAAGGAAGCGGAAGAAGCTGATAAAAAGAAGAAAGCCAAGCAGGTTAAAATGAATCTACTGCAAGTTTGTAAAAAGGGCAAAGATAAAGGAAAAAAAAGTAAACCAAAAACTACAGAAAAAAATAGAACACCAAAAGATTATGCTAGGCCCAGTACCTCTAAAGAAACGGAATAATGGTATTGCATATTGTGTATGGAACCTTATAGTGCCAGCCGTTTGGGTTCAGTGCATAATTTGCGGAATGTGGGCACACGAAGAATGTACGGCACAAGAAGCCAATTATGTTTGCCATAACTGCGACTCTAATTAATAATTAAAATATAAATATCATAATATTAAGTACTGCCTGTCAAGGTTAATTGTACCGGGGGTCAATTGTACCCTCAAACAAATTGATAGTTTTTGATTTTTGTGATTTGAGAGATTGTTAGTAAGATAATTACGTAATGTTTGAGTCAAAAGAATAGTATATTATGCAAGAGTTGACAATTTTTTGTTATTGGAGTAGAATAGTTGTTTTTATTTAAGTTTATGACGTGTTGTCTTTTTCGACTGATTACTATTAAGTATTTTGATTCCTAAGAGTAAAGACTGTTACTGTAGCTTTATTACAACGTAAAATTACCAACCATTAATAAAGACATTATTATTAACACATATAATAGAGTTTTATTACCAAGTTTACTTTTGGTACAATTAACCCAAAGTAGGAGTCAATTGTAACACACGACACCATTCTGTTCAGGTGTGGTTTTCATTGACTTTTCGGTACCGTAGGTTTTATTTAAATACATACATTTGCAGCTTAAGAGTGTAGGTAGTGAAATTAAAATGCAGAATAAAATATATTTCAGTAGATTTGTCGCTATCAACCAATGTTTAAAAAATGGTACCATTGTCCCCGGTCTACCCTACTCTACTTTTTTACCAGAACAAGCTGAATCATTGACAAACAACTTTTGAGAATTTAGAAAGACTAAAAACGCATGTATTGACTTTGTAGTATTCTTACTGAGCATGTATCACGATCAAAATCGTTACAATTTTTGCGACTGAATTGCAATTTTCCCTTTTTTCTCAGAAAACTTCAAAATCCATATACGAGTATATTAAAAATGTTATGTTGGTTTGTGTACGCTTCAAAAACTCAAAAAGTTCTGCACCGATCGAGCTGAAATTTTAGCAAGATATATAATCCGCATCAAGGATTGTTTTTATGTATGTATCCGCGACCGCGAAAAAAAAACCATATAAAACAAAAACCATTCAATCACAATGTGCCACAGCGAAGCGTGGCAGGGAAACAGCTAGTGTATTAATTCTACCTAATGTAATAATTGTTCGTTAAATTCCCTCATAACAACGGACAGAAAAACAATTGAAAAATAGCGGAAAAGTGCTCGACTTTTTTTTTGTGTTCTGTTCTCTTCTGTTATTGATATTAAAATCAGTCAGTCAGAAAACAGTTAGGTACCACCACCTTAAGTACCACATAAGGGTTTATTTTATTATTTTTATACATGACAAATACGAAAATACTTTTTCCTCGGCCTATTACGAGTAAGTAAGTAAGTATGACAATATTTATAGTTATTGGCAAAATTTTAGAACCTCTGTTGATCTAGATAAGGTCAACTAAGCAAAGAGTCAGTGACACCACTTTTGGTCACCGCAAGCAAGGATACTTTCACTATGGATTTGAAGGTAAATAGGTCCGAAAATATAATAATTAATTAAAATATATATTTGTAGGGAGACAACTATCTTTTTATTACACAAATAAAACTACTATAACTAAGTTAGTACTTCCAAGAAAAAACATAAATTGTTTTAGACATAATATTAAACTAGACTTTGTAAATAAATAACAGCTCATCATAAATTTTTACCAAAAAAATTTTGTTGGCAGTAAAATTCTTCAGAAAGGGCTAAGTTTCCTATTTAAAGTTGCTTATTTTTTCTCCGCGCCAATGAGATAAGAGGCAAACAATCAATTAAAAGTGACAAATATTAATTAATTTTAACCTTGTAGGTACAACACGTTTACATTATTGACAAAGAGAAATGAAGATGACGCGTAATTGTTTTCATTCATAGTCTTTGTTTTGCTATGGCGTGAATTTGCACAATTACTCAATGACCATAATAAACGATCTTAAGCAAACACCGATAAATGTTGGTTTTTTATTTAAATGCACAGCGCAACGACTATTAAACCAGCCAGTCCATTTAATATTTTTTTGTAGGATAACCAGGAAAACTTATATAGCACCTACATGATAAAATATTATAACAGTTAATAAAATTGAAATATCCTTTTTAGTTTCAATTGATGTTCAAATTATATCATATACCTACTAGAACTCCATATATTTTTTGTAACAGAAAATAAACTACTTGCTTAGCAACGCCCGATATGATAAACGCGATGACAACAAGGCTTATTAAAATAAATAACATTAATCCCTCGATCGTGAGTTATTCCAGACACAATTGAAATCAATTGTTATCGCGACAACCGGTTGTCTCATGGGGGTTGAGGGATTAAGAGACCGACTCTTCCGATTATTGTTATAAAATGTATGTGTTTCAGTAATAAAACTACTCCTAAAGTATGTCAAATGTTTACGAACTCAGTGGTTACGACTTACCAATGTTGTCTCAGGAAATAAACCAATTTAGAGGAAGACTGTTTTCATTAAGCTGCGCGAACTGCGTGTCTGCGTGTGGTTGCTACTAAGTACTACTATTATAAATAAGTGAGGTTATTAGCACAAATACCGTCTCGATATTTGATAAGTCGAGTGACTCATTATTTGGTACTAACTATAAGCGTTTTATAAAGGATAATTAGTTATTGAAGGATGCCTATTACGATTTTTAGGCTACATACAGGCATACAGGTTGGGACACATTTTACTTCAACATAATTGTGATGATCAATGCTGACAGTTTTGACTTTCTTATGAAATTGTATTTATATTATACATTTTTAAGACACCGTATTTAAGACAATTCATTCAAAAGCTAAGAAGCTATATGTAGGTTCGTTCGCTATAGAGATAAGATTAAACAAATCAGCCAAGTTCGTGTCGATCCAGGCGCGAGTTGGCTTAATATGTCGGGCAATGACATTTAAATGTCGGGCGATTTCCTTAAAGTTAAAATATTTTTAAAGATTTTATTTTACCATTTTGTTGGTTAGATTAATATACTCGTACATGCATGACAAACGACCCCGTTGGTCTAGTGGTTTAAATGCTTTGCCAAGATCTCGGGGTCCCGGGTTCGATCAAAAAGTTTCGTATTTTCGAACATTGCTCGGGTTTGTGATCATCAACCCGCATTTGGCAAGCGTGGTAATTATGCCTGTTCCCATCATTGCTATGGTGACTTGAATTCAATGATTCTTGAATGATGCGGCCTTGCAGTAGGATGATAATACCGTCTTCACCATAAGGGCACATATTCTCAGGTGGCCCCGAAGGACCGATAATTTCTGTTACACATTTATTCGCAAAACATTTTTGTCGGGCACATTACACTTTTTTCACAAATCAGTCATCAAATATAATAAATGGTCATAATTAGTTAAAAAAAGTTATTATAATTCGCTTTTTTACTTTTCAAAAGAGCCCCAAATTATTGTATGCCTAAGGGGGGCCTAGTTTAAGACGGCCCTGTTAAAGGCCGTTTCTTTACTTTACTTTCCATGTCAAATTACAGTTTTCTAGCAATTACGAGATATCTTAGATAAAATCAGTAAAATCAGTTTTATTTCTGCAAATAGGACCCTGGAGGCGCTTTTACACGTCCCAATATTTAAACCTACCACTGCTTCGGGACAAATGTGGGCTAGTGCCGAGAAGAAGCAGCGCAAGAAACTCGGTCGCTATTGTCAGCCTCTTTTTAAATAAATATGTTTACATAAGATATATGCCAGTATTGCCAGTGCGAGCTGGGGCAATTTAAAGCCACACGTTCCTATCATTTATATAATCATTAATAGTATAATAGCCCTTTTTCATTATAATTACTTTGATTATGATTTGAGTTTATGTACTGGGAGTTCAGCAATTGACAGTGGTAATTTATTGAAAATACGAATACAATTTCCCATGAACGAATTACCCACTTTTCGCAGTCTGAATCCTGGAACGGCAAGTTTATCTTTATTTCGGGTATTGAAATTGTGTACGTCACTATTTTTGACAAATAACTCTAGGTTCTTACGGACGTACATAATGTTTTCGAAAATGTATTGAGATGCAACTGTAAGTATGTCGATCTCATTGAATAGCTCTCTTAGAGAGTCACGGGGTCGAAGGCCATAAAAAGCCCGCACAGCACGTTTTAGCAGTATAAAAATAGACTCAATATCTGCCGCTGAGCCTCATAACAGAATTCCGTATGACATTATACTGTGAAAGTAGCTAAAATATACTAATCTTGCCGTTCCAACATCAGTCAATTGTCTTATCTTTCGCACAGCATAAGTAGCAAAACTAAGTCTTCCAGACAGACACCTAATATGAGCACCCCATTGCAGTCGAGAGTCTACAGTTATACCTAAAAAGGTAGAGGAGTCTACTGTGTCTAATGGCTCATCTTTTACAATAACATTTGTGTCGGAAAACTTTACATTAGGCAAAGTAAATTTAACACATTTTGTTTTTTTTGCATTGAGCAAAAGATTATTTGTAGCAAACCAATGCAATAATTTAGAGAGGGTATTTTTAACATCGTCAAATGAAGATTTGCCCCTCTTGCAGATTTGCTCCTCTAAATGCAGACAGGCTGATTAACTGTAATAATGTGTCTCCTTTGATCAGAGCTGGACAGGTGGAGATGAGTGGATTGTGAATTGACATATTACAGAGCTTTTGACCTGTAGAGATTTTGAGCCCTGTGTTTGGTCAAATCGCTGTCCTTTTATCTCTACTTAGCCCAACTCCGCATCAGTGGAAATGCAACCTTAGGGTTGCTTGTTGGCTACGGACCCTTAACGACCATCATTAAATAATGTTTGAGTATAATTTGAGACAAGCACAATAACCACTCACAAAGAAGTTTTTTAACAGAGTATTGGAAGGAGCATCGATGTTCGCTAGCGAAGAGAAGGTTGATCGCTATCATTTATATGTTATTTCAAAACATAAAACGACCTGTTTAATCTAACCCATAAAATCTGTTTTGTATTCAGATAATTTTTCATCGATAATGTAAAACTGTCATGTCATGATTGCTTACACTTTAACAAAAAAACTTTTTTTTAAGCTATTGCATAGCTTCTATATACAATGGGCTTGCTCTTGACTACGTACTTTTACTCTACGGTTAACAAGAAACCTAAGGTGGAGAGGCACTGATTCTCCCTCACACCAGCGAAACATAGAAAAACTGTTTGGCGCTGGACTTCGGCAGGAGGGTGGTAGCATCCAGCCAGGTAGCCTCTTACGAAACCTACAACCGCAGAAGGATCTGTTAGCCGTCATCATTGGTTAGAAAACCAAAGATGCCGTTGTCTAGGGTGGACCACTAGGAGGTAGATCCCACCACCCCAAAATATATTACTTATTGACAAAATAAAAAAATTACGACTTAATCTAAAAACATCGTAGGTGTCGTCTAACAATGTTTTTGTCATTAAATGTAGGTAAATTTTCTCACAGGTCTTACAAGCATTGTATTGTATTGCACTTAACTCTATACTTAATCTCTTTGTTACTTTCACAACGACTTAAAATTTTTTGCTAAATTGATTCAAATTGAACACCGTAAAAAACGAAGTCATTTCTTTTGTTTAATGTTGAGGAGTCATCGTTTCCGCAAGTGAAAACGGTGACAGCTGAAGCCTTAACAACTCAATATCATTTACTGTAATTTATTTTAAATAGATACTGTATAATTGTAAAAGAGTCATGAATGTTGTTTTATGTTTGAGCAACGTTTAAAAAGTAAATTTATATCTAAATTTTAAAGAGAAAATAATTACGATAATGACTTACTCATCTATCAGAGAAATGCTCACAACTAGAGGTTTAAAAGTTTTGTACCGTCTAAAGCATGTTAAAAATGGAAGTAAAAATATGTGAGAAATATTCAGGTTGTCAACCCTATTTTCCTACTCTTCTAGGATTTTTTTTTCAAATTTTATATTATGACAATCGATCACGGACAGTACTGTTATTCGACTTGCGAGTTGGCTTATCTGCAATAACGAATAAAAAGGCAAGAATTTTAAAAATAAATTTTATTTTGCCTAGAGCAGGATGAATGTTCTTTTGTATTCGTTGCATAAATAAACGTTATTGTTCAGGTATGGAGTTTATACTCGTATTAATAATAGCAATAAAAGTGAAGTTATTTTCATAAATGTTAAGAGTTAACTACTGACACAGCATAACATAACTGGTTGTAAAGATACTTTGATAGGCATTTAATTTCGAACAATTTGCATGATTGGTTTAATAACCTCTTATTTCCTTGTTGCATTTGAATGTGTTCGTACAAATGCAATTATGTAATAAAATATAAATTTATTTTTATGCAAAAAATTTCTGTAACAGCCTGTGATAACGAACTGATGTTAACATCAACATCGAGTTGTATTTAAACACGTGTTTAAAACAGTTTTAAATAAAACCATGTTTTTTTAAGTGTTTCAAAACACAGTTTCAAACCAGTTCATGTTTAAAACATGAAGAAAAAAACAGGGTTTAAAAATACCTTTAATTAAAAATGAGTGGAAATAAATCCAAACGCATAAATATCATCAACATCATCATTATCAGCCTGCATCACAGTCCACTGCTGGACATAGGCCTCTCCAAATGCACGCCACTTAGGTCGATCCTCGGCTTCTCGCATCCAGCTCCTGCCAGCCACCTTGCGCAAATCATCACTCCACCTGGCCTGAGGGCGTCCTACATTACGTTTGCCGAGACGCGGTCTCCACTCAAGAACTCGTTTACCCCATCGGTTGTCGGTTCTGCGGCTAATATGGCCAGCCCACTGCCACTTCAGCTTGCTTATCCGGTGGGCTATGTCGGTAACTTTAGTTCTCTGCCGGATCACCTCATTTCTGATTTTGTCCCTAAGAGAAACTCCGAGCATAGCTCTTGCCATAGCCCGCTGAGCAATTTTGAACTTGTGGACTAGCCGTACCATCAGTGTCCACGTTTCGGCTTCGTATGTCATGACGGGTAGGACGCACTGATTGAAGACTTTCGTCTTGAGGCATTGTGGGATCGACGATGAGAAGACTCGACGTAGTTTCCCAAATGCTGTCCAACCCAACTGAATTCTTCTGTTCACCTCATCCTCAAAGTTGTTTTTACCTAACTGCAGTATCTGCCCGAGGTACACATATTTCTGAACAACTTCGAGGACGGCACCGTGGATCGCAATCGGTTGCGGTAGTACGTGTTCATTGAACATAACCTTGGTTTTATCCAGGTTCATCCGCAAGCCGATGCATACAGAAGAGTCAGCCAGGTCATTCAGCATCTGTTGTAGGTCCTGCAGCGTTTCTGCCATAATGACGATGTTATCTGCAAATCGCAAGTGAGAGATGTATTCGCCATTGATGTTGATGCCTCGTCTTTTCCAGTGCAGCGTCTTGAACATATCCATTGCATTTGTGACCAATTTCGGGGAAATGACGTCCCCTTGTCTCACTCCTCAATGCAACGGTATAGGTTTTGTTTGCTGATTCTGAGCTTGGACGAACATAGTGGCGGCTTCGTAGAAACATCTCATCACTTGGACGTACCGCCAATCTATGTGGCAACGCTGCAGGGACTCCAAAACGGACCAGATCTCGATCGAGTCGAAGGCTTTCTCATAGTCCACAAATGCTAGACACAGGGGCTGATTATACTCTTCGGTCTTCTGTATAATCTGCCGCACTGTGTGGATGTGGTCTATGGTGCCGTATCCGCTCCGAAATCCAGCCTGTTCCGGTAGTCGGAATTCGTCAAGTCTTCGCGCAAGGCGGTTCGTGATGACTCTTGAAAACAGCTTATAGACGTGGCTTAGAAGGAAAATGGGTCGATAGTTCTTCAGCAGGGTCTTATCTCCTTTTTTGAAGAACAGGACGATAACACTCCTACTCCACGCCTCCAGAGTTCTCCCTTCAAACAGGACAGCGTTAAAAAGCTTTTGAAGCTCCCTCAGTACGGGTTTACCTCCAGCCTTTAGCAACTCTGTTGTAACGCCATCCTCTCCAGGGGCTTTTCCATTTTTCAGCTGTTTAAGAGCCATCTAAATTTCGTCAATGCTGACTTCTGGCAGGTCTTGAGTGTAGTGGCGTGTTAACGCGGCTCTAGGGTCCTCATTTTCGGGATCAGGTCGAGATGCATGCGAAACGTATAACCGGCCATAGAAGCGTTCTTCTTCGGAAAGAACTACTGGCTACGAAGAAACGACTTCTCCACTTGCTGTGGTCAGTTTCGTCAGGTGGCTTCTTCCAAGAGATTGTACGAACACTTTCGACGCCCGATTTTGCTCGATCGCTCTTTCAATCGCAAGAGTATTGGAGCAACGGAGGTCGTGTCGTACGAGCTTTCTGATCTCTTGGTTTAGAGCCCGCTTTCCCGACAAAGTGACGGGTTTTCACGTCGTTCCTTCATTAGCCCTAAAGTCCCTTCCGAAAGCTTTAACTTCCTGCCCTTACGCTGCATTTCACAAAATCTTGTACCTTCTTCCCTGAGGATCCGAACCACATTTTCGAGGTTCTGGTTTACGTCTGTTGTAGTTTCCACGGCAGCGAGTCGGTTTTCCGGGTTTGACTGGAACGTTTCAGATCCTATCATTTGGAGCAAGGTAGGTCGGAGCCTTGACTTCATCAGACGGACACGTTCAGCCTTAAAATCGATATTCAGAGAGCCTCGAACGAGTCGGTGATCGCTTCCGGTATTAAACCTGTTGATCACGGAGACGTCTCTGAATATATGCATTTTGTTGGTCATGATGAAGTCAATCTCATTTTTCGTCATAGTGTCGGGGCTCTGCCACGTCCACTTCCTTTGGGGCTGTTTTTTGAAGAAGGAGTTCATCAAGAAGAGCCCCTTCCGTTCGAGGAAGTTGACAAGCATTTTCCCCCTATGGTTTCTGCATCCAAATTCATGGGATCCTACTACCGATTCGTTGCAATTCTGTACTCCCACTTTAGCGTTGAAGTCCCCCATAACAACGCTGTAATGAGTCTTAGTGGTGAAGTGGAGGGCCTTTGATATGTCATCAAACATATCCTCCACCTCTTCGTCCGAGTGTTTCGAGGTCGGCGCGTACGTTTACGCCACCTTGAGGCTATACCTCTCGGTGAGCTTAATAATAAGGTACGCTACCTTGTTCGACACACTGGACACTTCCACAACGTTGTCAGAAAGGGACTTATTTACCAGAAATCCAACGCCACCTTGGGATTGTTGGTCTCCCTCACGGAAGTACATTAGGTGACCCGATTCGAGGGTTATGGTGTCCTCCCTCTCTCTTCGGACTTCACATCGCCCTAGGATATGCCACCTAATCTTCCCAAGTTCCACCTCAAGTTGGGCCAGATGCGAGTCTAGCCGTAACGTGCGTCCGTTGTACATCACCAGGGTCAATGGTTTTTGGTGGCCTCCCGTAACCCGCAGATTCTTCGCACCCCCCCGTCCCGCCGTGACCGTGGTCGCCACCATGACCAGGAATAGCGGGACCGCCGGGAACTGGGGGCCGTGGCTTATTTTGCGTCTGCATTTGAGGTATTGCCCATAATCGCCACGCTGGGCAGACGGGTTGGCGATCGCAGGGCGTAGCTTCTCGCACCGGTGACGCTGCTGCCCGTCACCGGCCTGCTATATTTAAGTACGCCTTGAATTTGGATGGCTATACCGCCATCGGTCGGTCGATTGCCAGAGCCTCGTTTGTCGTCCAGCAGGATGCACCGCGTGCAGGTGAGGTTGGCTTGGGGTGAAAGATTGTGGTTCGCCCCTCTACATCCTATAAATATGTAGGACTCTAAAGAGCTTAAAATAAATTTAGAAGTTGAGGCTTTGTTGTATTTTTATTTAAATTATTAATTATAAGATAAGGAAAACTTTATTTGGAATAGAAATTAAAACTTCTCCTTTTGAAGTAATTTATTTAATCAAAAACAAACAGTGAAAATTTTAATAATGAATTAATAACTAAGTAAGGAACATACATAGTCAGGTCATAAGTTCTGTCACACAATAAAACTTTTGAATTTAGAATGCTGGCCACAAAAAAGTTTATTGAATTCGAATTTCGAATTTTTCATGAAAATAAAAATGTGTACATTTTAGAATTTTCCCCATTTTTTAAATATGGAGTGGACACTTAAAGAAGACCGTGTCGCGGTTATTGCGTTGCATCGTTGCGGTTACGCGCCAATTCAGATTTTCGACTTACTGAAAAATTTTAATATAACCAAACGATTCGTTTATCGTACCATAAAACGATACAATGAAGACTCTAGTGTAGATGACAGGTCAAGAAATGGTTGCCCTCGCTCTGTTAGGACTCCAGCAGTGATAAAAGCTGCATGTGAAGGCGCGAATTCGAAGAAATTCCATACGTAAGCAGAAACTGTTTGCCCTTCAGATGGGGTTAAGCAGGACCACGGTGAAAAGGGTGTTAAATGAAGACTTAGGGCTTAGGGCATATCGAAGAAAAACAGGACATCGTTTGGACGCTCGTTTAATGGACCTGAGACTGAAGAGATGCCGCGCTTTGTTGAAGCGGTACGCGGAAAAAAGGCATCGGGAAATTCTTTTGACGGATGAAAAAAATTTCACCGTGGAATAGAGCTACAACAAAAAATAAGGTGCACGCACACAGCAGTGAAGAAGCGAGCAACCGTATTCCGCGTGTCCAACGAGGTCACTTTATCCTCGCTCATGGTTTGGTTGGGAGTCTCTTATTAGGGTTCAACTGAGGTACATTTTTGTGAGAAAGGCGTAAAAACGAATGCAGTTGTGTATCAAAATACAGTCCTCAAGAACCTTGTGGAACTGTTTCTCATACTATGTTTAATAACAGGCACTGGGTATTCCAACAAGATTCTGCGCCAGCTCATAGAGCGAAAAGCACACAAGACTGGCTGGCGGCGCGTGAAATCGACTTCATCCGGCACGAAGACTGGCCCTCCTCCAGTCCAGATTTGAGTCCGTTAGATTACAAGATATGGCAACACTTGGAGGAAAAGGCCTGCTCAAAGCCTCATCATGATTTGGAGTCACTCAAGGCATCCTTGATTAAGGCAGCCGCCTATATTGACATGGACCTCGTTCATGCTGCGATAGACGACTGGCCGCGCAGATTGAAGGCCTGTATTTAAAATCGCGGGGGTCATTTTGAATTAACTTTATTACCATATGAATCTATGTTTTATTAAGTTCATTTTGCTATATGAATGGTTACATAAATAATAAACATATCTAAATTATTTCATATTACACATGTGACAGAACTTATGACCTGACTAGGTACATATTATACCTTTATAAAGGTATGAAAAGTTTTTGTATTGATTAATAATAATAATAATTTTTAATAATTAGATCAGACTATCAGAGATATCTGATACGCATCAAAAAGTAATTATACTATTTATCGTTTTGTTAATAAATTTTTACTAATGTGAATTAGGAAAAAGTTTAGAAATGGATTATTATTCGCTATAATTGATTTGAAATGAATACCTAAATAACTCCCCGTTGGTCTAGTGGTATAAATACCGGGCCAAGATCTCGGGGTCCCGGGTTCGATCCCTGGGTCGGGCAACAAATAGTTTCGAATTTTCGAACGTTGCTCGGGTTTGTGATCACCAACCCGCATTTAGCAAGCGTGGTGATTATGCCAGTTCCCATCACTGCAGTGGTAACTTGAATTCAACGATGGAGGCCTTTTCCCTGCAGTGGGATGATTATAGGCTCTTACTAATACCTAAATAAAGGTAAAAAAAACACAAGTTTTAAATATTTTGAATTGTTTGTTTTATAAAATACTAGCTGTTGCCCGCGACTTCGTCCGCGTCAATTTCTGTTCTTATGATCGCGACTATTTTTGTAACATTTTTCACTCATGCTTTGCTCCTATTGGTCGCAGCGTGATGTTATATTATAGTCTAAAGCCTTCCTCGATAAATGGACTATCCAACACAAAAATATTTTACAATTTGAACCAGTACTTCCTGAGATTAGCGCGTTCAAACAAACAAACATACAAACAAACAAACAAACTCTTCAGCTTTATAATATTGGTATAGATAAAAAAACTGGTTTTTTTTTCAACCCTGTCTGTCAGTCAGATGAGAATGACGTCATGATCATTTAGACTAACTGACGACTCGGACACTTTATATTCGGACACTGTGTCTGTGTAAAAATAATATAAATTAAAAAATGACAATTCGGGACATTTTTTAATTTATATAATTTTTTCACTAACAATTCTCGCACCAATAAAAATAGCTGCTTTGTACGGTCAGATAAAAAAGGTGATTATGGTGTTATGATTTCTTTTACATTATTTTAAATTCAAAATTGTTGATTTTATATGTTTTTAAGAATGATATGCCTGAGTCTGAGAAAAATACTGTGAATATTGTGGGTTATTTTATTTTGTTCAAGATTTTAATGTTTTTTTCCGTAACACTTGCAATTTTATATTAGTTACGCAGTTAGTATATATTATTATAGTCTACGATTGAACTGATTATTATCTGTGATTTTTATGGTACAGTCTAATAATGACTTATACTTAAATAATAAGTAAAGTCAGTAAATTTGACTATTGTCGAGATGTTTTTACGTGATTATATTGTATATTAATATTTTAAACAAATATTTATAGGATGTTGATATTTATACTAAATACATGTTTTGAATTATTATTGGTTTTTTTAACAACAACATGTATGAAAACATATATCATGTAAGCTACAGTAATACGAATTCAGAAACGTCTCAAATATTTTGGTAATTTTCTTTCTACATATTATATTTAAGTAAAAGCTTTTTTATTTGACTGTATTAAACAGTTCCAATATTTTGGTTGTGTCCTAATCGTCAGTGAAAAAAATAATAAAAATTAAAATTGTCAATGTCAAATGTCCGAATATAAAGTGTCCGAGTCGTCAGTTAGTCATCATTTAACCGTTATGTTAGCCCATTTGTATGATTCCCGCATCAGCCGGTCGATGCTAAAGTCACAAATACCTAAGACCGGATGGATGGGCGACTGCTCCACAATGTGCAGTTTATTCACGATTCTGCCATCAGTCAAAATGGCTCGGATTGATGATTATAAAGATATTTGATAATTAATCAATGATATTACAATGTACTTAATACTTTCGCGTTGTATTATGACTGTTAATTATAACGGGAGAATATTGCGTAAATCGAGGGGCACGGCAGTGCCCCCGCCAAGTCGAGCGTGAAGCAAACACTGCCGTACCATCCTTTACTGGAACCATTATGCCGCATTTTTAGGCCCCTATTTGAGAACCTCTGGATAAGACCAGAACGTAGAAATTTTACACATACTTTAAATCCAAAATTTCAAGTCTGTAGGTCATTTAGTTCAGAAGTTAAGCGAAAGCAAAGTTGCGCATTTATGACACTCACTCACCCATGATCATCAAAATAGAACTAGTACTTCCCATAAACTTAGAGAGCTGAAATTTGGTACCAGAGTTAGGGTTTAATGGCCACATAAAGGGAAAACTATAAAAACTAGGATAATCGAAAATCTGGAGTACCTGGTGATCCTAATTAGAAAACACAAGAGCCCAACCAAACTATTAGAGATCGACATACCGCCTTTACAAAAAATATTCAACTTAGTGGGCCGCTTCATTTGATGTCAAAAATTGAAGGTCTGAAGTATCTGATGAAGAACCCTTAGCTGGTCTCAGCTATATTAGAGATATGGTAATGCCCCCTTCTACTATTGGTACATAAAAAATCGACTGTTATTGCAAAAATCCAGCGTAGTGGGACACATCTTTTAATTTAATCTATTCTATAGCGTCCCACTGCTAGGCGAATGCTTCTCTTTCTGCTTTTAATACGCATATAAATAAAATTGAAGGAAAACTCTGGATAAGACTAGGCTGGCTTTTATACTTATACTTACAAGTTTACAAGAAGAAATAGTCGAATGATTAACTTTATTCTACTCGAACATTACACAAATTAAATAAACAAATTACACTAAAATATTAATTAATTGCGCTCATAATTTGGTCAAAATATAATGCGTTGGACTGGCGGTGATACCCGCACACGTCGTTGGATGGCGCTGACTGTATTTTAAAATATTTGTAATAATAAAAAAACTACTCCTAAAAAGAAAAAAACGTGTCAAATAAGAAAATGTAATAAAATAAATCAATATGCCCACGTTTCTACAAAAAGAAGTGAAATCCCACCAAAAACATTCTGTAAAAAACTAGCCAAGTCTCGATCGAGCTGCTTGTTTATCTCTTAAAAGTAATGAAATCTAGACAAAGTCGTGCCAAGTCTAAGGTTCCTTACTGCGATTTCTTTATTATTATAGTAAATGTTGTGTGACTTGGCCGTTGAACATTCTTTTTACGTTCGTGGGTACAAGTCCATTTAGTTTGCGACAGATTGGTGCAAAGGTGTCATGGAGCACCTGGTTTTGTACCCTTGTGTACCCTTCAACGGCCAAGTCACACAACATTAACTATAATAATAAAGAAATCGCAGTAAGGAACCTTAGACTTGGCACGACTTTGTCTAGATTTCATTACTTTTAAGAGATAAACAAGCAGCTCGATGGAGACTTGGCTAGTTTTTTACAGAATGTTTTTGGTGGGATTATAGTTACAACCAAAATGTTCGGTATTGACAATACTATGCCGAAACATCAATACCTAAAGTGAATTGTAGTAGTACCAGTTACGCAATGTATATCATGTGCAGTCCTAAATCATATTAGTAACCTACTACTCATAATGTGTCCATTGCTTGATAGCTGTTTCTTCATAGAATGCCATACGTCCAACAGCTTCTCGCAATATTCGTTTTCGTTCTAATGATTCAAAGGATTCCTTTTCCCTTCATCCATCGACCTATAGTACCTAACATAACAATCAGATGCTCGTGCCGAATGTAACTGCAAATTCACATGTTTGTAAATAAATATTTAATATTATAGTAGAAATGTTTCCCACAGGTGATTATAAATTTCTACAACAAACCTGGCCTGCTCCATGTCAATGGGTAAATTTAAGTCACTGAAAAGTAAAAATTAATTACAAAAGATGCATTCGCACTTTAAAAGCCTTAACATTTTGGAGAGTAATTAGATAATAGTTTATTATTCTACAAATTGACGACTAAACGAATAGGTATGGCATAACTTCACTGTTCTAAAAATTTGATAAGTTCTAGCACATTTGCACATACTTCAAATACGAAGAACCTTTAAGTTCGACCTTTTACTTTCGAATTTGTCAAATCACTTTTTCAATCTGTTATCTGCTCTTTATTTAATACTAGCTGTTCCCCGCGACTTCGTACGCGTCAATTTTTGTTTTTATGATCGCGATTATTTTTGTAACATTTTTCACTGATGCTTCGCTCCTATTGGTCGCAGCGTGATGTTATATAGCCTAAAGCCTTCCTTGATACATGGACTATTCAACACAAAAATATTTTTTCAAATCGAACCAGTACTTCCAGCGCGTTCAAACAAACAAACAAACAAACTCTTCAGCTTTATAATATTAGTATAGATATTGCGACATTTAAACGATACGCTAAGTGTTTTAAACATATATTTAATCAGCAGGAAGTTATTATTTATTACTTGGTTATCCTTAGAATAAGCTGGAAGTTGATCATGTCACACACGTGTAGAACATAACTAACTTCAATGTGATTAATTAGGTAGATAGTAAGGACCTCTGAAATGTTTATAATTTGTGGACTTAATTTCTTATTTATTCATTTGTCACGTTATGTCAATTCTTTGGCTACGTTGAAATTAAAAATAATTAAGCCTTTTTAGAAGTAACGTTATAGTTAGATACTTGTGTATAAACTATAGCTTTTTAAAAATTCTAAAAAATATGTTTACAAATTAAAGATTCTACATTTTATTTTGATCAATCCCGATGTTTTGAACACTTCACAGAATTATTCGTGGCCGTAAAATCCTGATAGGTATATCAGAGTCAAATCCGTATACAAAACTTCATTGCAATTTATAATACCTTCGCCTTAATTAAAGGAATCATGCCTCATCCATGAATGTTACTACAAGGCCGCAATAAGTAGTTTTTTTCCGTGTATTTTCTATAAAAGAGATACTAGATAAAATCTTTGGCAATGTGGTACCAGTTTAAATAGAATAGCACTCTTCTCGTCCTATGGTTGTGATCACAGCGCGCCACAGAGATTATGAGCAAATGCTCATATTTCTGCCCAAACATGAATGAAAGTGAGCGCTGTGATTGGTTTCTTTCGACGTCGCGCAACATTGGCGCGCAATGGGGGCTATCGCTAGTGAATTTGCCACTAGAGGCGCTAGTGTCGCGTGAGGTCCAATATCATTCACTTTGTACTGGTTTTAGCGGAATTTGTTGCATAAATTATAATTTCTTTAATTTACCTGCTGGAAAGTGATCTCCTTCGTAAAATATCGCAAATATGGATTATTTGGCGATTAATGTGAACGCTTTAAAAACGGAATTAAGAAAAAGCGCAAAAATAGGCGGCCTCAAGAGCAACTATTTCAGAAGTTAGTTTGTTGATATCAAGATAGTTATTTATAAACAATATAACCTTAATTAGATTCAAGATATAACACTTTGTTTCGGCGCCAATCGCCTTTGACAGCTATATCTCCGGACCTCAGTCTACAGTGGCGCCAACTGGTGAGCAAAGAAACGGTAGTCCCCATTGGTCGCGCGACGTCAAAAGAATTCGCTTGATTGGCTTTTTTTGAGCTTGTTTATGTGTGCGAAAGCGTGTTTATTGTGTGCACAAGTAGTAGTGTGGCACAAGCGGCGACATCGGTTCTCATACGAATTGCGCAAGACAGCCTTTCTAACCTCTTTCCATGTTCTGTGGTTGTGTGGAATCGCCTATCCTCCTGCAAAGTGTCGCGATTATGGTTAAAAACTCCGCTTCGCGAGGCCTTTGGTTGAGGCCAGTAGTTAAGAGGAAACACTACGGGCGAGAGAATTGAAAAATAGGTATTTGTAAAATCTATTGCTGTCGCGCAGTGCCTAAGGCCTTCGCCGCAGAGTGTGATAAAGGCAACTGCTTCTTGGACCGAAAATACCTTCTAAAAGCACACCAAATCAACGTTTCGTAGTCCCCCGATTACTTTTCCAAAACTAGACTGATTTAAATACTTTTTTCATTAAAAATTAAAGAAAGGCTTTGGCCGTGTTCGTATGATTTCCTTTTTTTCTAAAATTTAGCCAAATTTGTTTTCTGGATGTTTGAACACAGCTTAGAGTTTTGAGGGTTCATATCTTTTTTATTAATTAATTTATGAAAAATCAGAAAACATAGAAACATGCTAATAGTGGCTATAGATTTTTGTAATAAAAATTATTGCTCTACTGGCTTTATCCAGGAAGGAAACACGGGACTACGTTTGTATGGAAAAACGGCCCTTGTGTTTCCTCTTAACTGCAGCCTTTTTATTAAAAACATTTTTTTTAAACGATTTATGTAGCAATAAATACTCGGTTTTTTCTTACCACTTCATCGAGTGTTCACGATTGTGTCAATTATGCGCCCACGCACATCACTAAGCCATATACGGTAATTAAATAAGACATTTAACAACCACAAAGCCGATTACAAACCAGTAGCTATAGGCTAGAATTTTGAAACTGGTTGAAATTCGGAAACGATATAAATGGCTATTAAAATGACAAGGTAAGGACGTGCGTGAAATAAGTCTTTTGCAAATGCCAACTAAAATATTCGATGTAACTATTTTACACCGATGAATGTATTATTCACTATAAAACACCATCAAAAACGGATTATAATAATTTTACGATGTACAAATATAAAATTGCCATTGTATTCATCAGATATCATTTGTTACACCACTTATAATTCGAGAATGACTGGGTCGATTATTATACATTTTGTGTTTTTGGATTTGTATACATCCGGAATAGGAAAATAAATGTGACATTCAGCAATATAAAAAACACACTTTTACACCAACCCCTCATAATTATAAGTATTAGGGACAAAACAACGTTTGCCGGGTACCTAAGCTATTTTTTTTTAAACTTTATCTTTTTTAATTGCCAAAATTAATATTTGCGTTAAGTGCCTACAATATAATATATATGCCTATAAAAAACAATATTCTCCTAGAAAATGAATAATTAACTAAAATAAAATGTAACGATAATCAGTGCATTTCTAACAACATTTGCAATATTGTATGATTTGAAGGTATAAGGTCACCTCGTGTCAAGTGAAAATATTCAGAGTCTCTTATTACTCGTATATCAGACAAATAGGACCTGGAAAAAAAAACTGCCAGGCTTTAAAGAAATAATTATTTTAAAGAGCTTCCTGTCTACTCTCAATGATCCCTAATCGCCACCGTCTCACTCACTCATCGGCCGCAGCACGTGTATCGGACAAGGACAAGGTCAAGCATCTCATATAGTAACGAACGAGTTGTTTTATTTATTTACTCCTTAATTTAAATATGATATTGATACCTATAAATATAAATAATATTTTGTCGAAAAAATTGGAGTAAAGTATAAAAATTTTGTTTTTTATTTACAAAAAATGGTCTGATCCTGATTGATTTGGAACTAACAAGAATATGCAACAAGTTTAGTTTCATTGGAATCGGCATAGAAAATCATTTAGGTACCTAGTTGTTTATAAAGTCAAATTTGTCGCTTAGGTACACCAAAAGCGGCCGCTTTTAGCAAAAATGTAGGTAGTACCTACATTTTACCTACTAGGTAGGTGCAATACGAAAGAATGCCAGAATGAAAAGCAGTTAACAGTGATTCAATAAATAACCTGTAGTATTTATTGCTAAAATTATACTGTTCAAATTTTTGAGAATTTTTAATCAATTAGAGGCAGCACTAGCCCTAGTAGCTCTCAGGAATAATGGGTACAGGCGTAATCGTGCCTGTAGGTACCTATCATTGGTAAGGTAACTTGAATGCAATGATGGAGGCCTTTTCCTGCAGAGGGATTACTTTACTTTTTACTTTAAGTGTAAGTGTAAGATACGAACTGAAACGTGGTCAGGTCTCCTTTGAAGTCCTCATGGTCGCATAACGGGCAGTAGACGAAATTATCCCTTGCTATTTCTATGGTAATTCTATCAATGCGCGATAGAATCAGTAATGACGAAATTATGTTTCTAATTATGTTAAAACTAGGATATGGAGGGACACATAACAAGAAGAACCGATGGGCGCAATAGGTTCTGAAATGGAAACCACGCACCCGATGGAATATCTGGTTGAGATAATGTTTCGCCTGCCCCTAGGTAATGGCTGACCTATACAGAGGGTCCACCATAGAGTTGGTAATCCCTCAGACTTTAATGACTATGGACGTGCACTAAAGGTACCTACGTTTTAAAAGTAACCTGCATTCAAAAAGTGCTCCCTCAAATGGTTTGCAAACAGCGGCGTGTTTTTATTACTCGCAGAGCACTCGGGGAGACGGAGATGAAAATGAAGCCAACATAGATCTACAAATGTTACGAGTACTCAGACAATTTTTTTTATCAATTTATACATTACACACCTTGAACTATTCTCCTTTTGTTTTCAGCTGGTCAGTTTACAAGTAACCAGAATGCAGGTTATTGAGTTTTCTCCCTATTTCTTCAGACTTCAGATAACCCAATAATATAGGAATGATACTTTCTTCTAACATTAGTGCTATTCTATTTTGGGCAGGTACCATTCAGCAAATGCATCAAAATAATAAATGTATATATATAATAACTTTGCATCGCCAGTTATAGTCGAAGCTAGCTTTGAAAAATTACCTATATTGAAAGACTTCACTTAGGTCGACTTCAACATTTTTATAACATACAAGCTATCAAGCTGTTGGGTAATATTTCTTTTTGGATACCAGACAGAACTTATTCACGTTTTATACTTCAATATTAATAATAGCTTAAGATTCGATTAGTAGAAAGGCTATATTTTCACGGGTCTAGTGTATTTTGTATCTTCGTTGTTTCTGTTTTCATCAAAAACAAGAAATAGGACCTACTTCTGGATAAGAACAATGCATGTAATAATGTGATGTTATCCATAGTAAAAATAATCATGATTTTATGTATAGCAATTAAAATGAGTTTCTGTTATCTATTTTATGTCGTACCTATTGAAGTTTCGTAGCTCCATCCCACGGGTCCAGATGAAAATGGAAGGGGTTGCATGCTGCAGCGACCACGCTGAAAGCGCTCGAAATAGAGCAACACGAGGCTCAGCCTACCATCAAGTGAGATTCGTTAGGGCTGACCAGATTGATGTTAAAAAATATTGTTTTTACGTACCTTTATGTTTTTTAATAGTTAAAAAAAAAAGTAAAGTAACAGCCTATAATCATCCCACTGCAGGGAAAAGGCCTCCATCATTGAATTCAAGTTACCACTGCAATGATGGGAACTGGCATAATCACCACGCTTGCCAAATGCGGGTTGGTGATCACAAACCCGAGCAACGTTCGAAAATTCGAAACTTTTTGTTGCCCGACCCGGGGATCGAACCTGGGACCCCGAAATCTTGGCCCGGTATTTAAACCACTAGACCAACGGGGCGTTCAGACCAACGTTGTTTTTTAGGGTTCCGTACCCAAAGGGTAAAAACGGGACCCTATTACTAAGACTTCGCTGTCTGTCCGCCTGTCCGTCTGTCCGTCTGTCCGTCTGTCCATCGCTCTGTCACCAGGCTGTATCTCAAGAGCCGCGATAGCTAGACAGTTGAAATTTTCAAAATTATGTATTTCTGTTGCCGCAATAATAACAAATACTAAAAACAATATAAAATAAATATTTAAGGGGGGCTCCCATACAACAAACCAGATTTTTTGACCTTTTTGGTACGGAACCCTTCGTGCGCGAGTCCGACTCGCACTTGGCCGGTTATTTAAGTAGATTTAAAATGCAAATCCTAACCTGAATGCAAAATTTAATCCGAAAAGTTGGAGCCATTTGCGAGATACACAATAAACATTGACAAAAATTGCTCTAACACGTTTATTTATGTAGGTATACCTATGTTGTTTCAAAAAATGGATCAATGTTTTAAATATTCCAATCAGTTTATTTTGTCCTAATCCTAAAAAAAATATTTATAGTTAACTTTAAGATAAAGGCTTTGCATCAAAAAATATTAAAGTAATGTCTACTCAGGAACAACTGGAATTGCTGGATATTTGTATCATATAATATCTTTAATAACCCGTACTACATATTTTTTTTAATAAAAAGCAGTTACTACTAATTTGTGAAATGAATATAAATGTTTTACAATATTTTGTATGTTGACAACCCTACACACTTATATTTATTAACTGTGTAGCGTAGATACGCTTGCAGAGAAGAGTTTCAGTTACCTAGTTGAATTTATAATTTTTGTACTGCTATTAGTATTTTTCTAAATACGAATAAGGTCATACATGTTTTGAACCGGTGGCATCGTACTTTGATACAACAGGAACGTTAGTTAATTTTATTATGAGAAATAAGAATAATATTTAGTTCTCACCGATTTGCATTCTTATCTATGGTTTTTTAACTTGCACTTCCATATCAATACGATTCGGCATAGAGTAATTTATTTTTAACAAATAAAAACAGAAGAGGATTTCAAATTTTCGACCATTTTTTATAATAAATGCCTAGCTTTTGAAGCTAAATCAGTTATAATCAGCAGTTAAAAAATCAAAATCGGTTAAAATCAGTTTTATTTCTGCACATAGGCCCCAAGAAGCGCTTTTACACGTCCCAATTTAAACCTACCACTGCTTCGGGACAAGTCTGGGCTAGTGCCGAGAAGAAGCAGCGCAAGAAACTCGGTCACTATTGTCAGCCTCTTTTTAAATAAATTTTTACAAGGTAAGGTAATTTTTACAAGGTTTAAGCAAGTACGAGCTGGGACAATTTAATGACATATATTTCTATTATTGAAATAATCATTGACAGTGTAATAGCCCTTTTTCATTAAAATTACTTTGACATACTATGTAAGTTTATGTACAGGGAGTTCAGCAATACCCTGTGGTAATTTGTTGAAAATACGAATACAATTTCCCATAAACGATTTTCCTACTTTTCGCAGTCTGAAGCCTGGAACGGCAAGTTTATCTTTATTTCTGGTTGAAATTGTGTACGTCACTTTTCTTAAGAAATAAATGTATGTTCTTACGAACGTAAACAATATTCTCGAGAATGTATTGAGAAGACACAGTAAGTATATTAATCTCTTTGAAGAGCTCTTTCAACGAGTCACGGGGTCTAAGGCCGTAAATAGCCCGTACAGCACGTTTTTGTAATATAAAAATTGACTCAATATCTGCCGCAAGCAGATAGATAACTGTGTAAAATGTGTACTTATACCGATTTATGCTTATCCACTTTTAGAAATAGATCATTATAAACTTTTCTTTGTTATGGGGACGGACGTAGTGGCGGTTTTCAAGGTGTCGCCTGATCCGAGACCCCAGGTTCGATTACCGGGTCAATGTCGAAAAAAATGTTTTTCTACATTTTCTCGTGTCTGTGTGTTTGTAGTACCTTGATTGATTTTGATTTCCACTAAACGAGTGCTTTAAATAGTTTTATATACAGTTATACTTAAGGATCAAAACAATGTACCTATGTGACGTTGTCCACATTTAATTATGTATTAATTAAAAAAATATATAACCTTAGAAACAAGTGCAATCCGTTAACTTATCTTTCATTTCAAGGTCTTGTGTTCGCTTAAATTCAAATATGAACTTTTACCCCAAAACTTTAGCTATAATATGTATTTTATTTCGGATTGCAGCAATGGGAGATTATAATTACAACATTAACATATCGGCAGGTTACTACGAATGAAATATTCCATTACGTAAACAAAATTATAAGGGAATATTTACTGATTGTACAAAACTCGTTAAAAAAACCCAGCAAGTCGTGGTTAAGAATCTTGTTAAACTCTAATTGTCATTTATGATTAAGAAATAAATTACGCACAAATGAATGGAATCATTTTAACGTTTCCTATTATAGTAGAAAAGAAGATTAGTAAATAATTAATTACGATATGATGAATTGTTCTGTATTACGTATAAGTAAACATGAACGAACAACACGAGAAATTCTATAGTTAAATTATTACTTACATATTATTGACATACTTAAATCCTTTTTGTACAAGATTCCATTCATACTTTAACTGTCATCCATCCCTAATCGACGAATAGAACTATCTTTATCAACGGATGAAAAAAAAAAGTTCTTACGCACGCCCGCATAACTCTTTGCGTGTTTGTTTGATAGGGTAATTAGACCGAGGGTGTACCGATTTAGGTTTTGAAAAACAGATTCCACCTCAAATGGTTAAATTATAGTAAGACCATTCTTTCGACACTGAGAGACGAGAAGAGATTGTGCCTTTTTTTAGCCGTCACCACACGTCTCTCTTACGTACTCATAGAACAAGAATAAGTGTTTTAGGCCATTAACATACAGCTCTATAAGTAACACCAGTACTCATATTGTGAGACGAGGTGTGCAATGCCAAGTACATTCATCACCATACGTCATTCCTACGTCATCCTTAGGAGGAGAAAAAGTGGTATGTTTATTCTAAGCTATCTCCACAGACACGGTCTTACGACACCTGTAACACGAGACGAAATGATGCTATTCTAACCTAGGCCGTTACACACCACTATCACGACCCCCAAGGAGTGAGACGAGGTGGTACAATCCCAAATTATGCCTATGACATTTTTAATTAATCTTCATCATTATCAAAGAACGCCCGAGCCATCCTCATCCAATGGTTTCCTGCAAACTTCGCCAGATCGTCGTACCACGTGGTGGGATCCTAACCACAGACCGTCGTCTAGTGAGTGCGCGGTCACCATTACAGAACCTTTCCACCCCAACGGCCATCGGTTCTTCTTACTAAGTGCCCCGCCCACTGTCACTTCAGCTCCGCAATTCTTTGAGCGACGTCGGTCATCTTAGTTCTCCTACGGATTTTCTCAGTTTTGGATTTATTACGTAGAAGGCATCGCAGAGAAATACAAGGCATTGCTCTCTCTCCATTGCCTGCTGTGCGACCTTGAGCCTTCTTATGAGACCCATAAGTATTAAGCGACCACGTTTCAGTTACATAAGTCATCATTTAATGAATGAACAGTCACAATATTTCTCATCTTTTGTGTATTATTCTTGCCTGGTAAAATTAATCAGCCCTATTTTTTACATGTGACTGGCAAATCAAAATGAGAAAATTTGATATTGAATTTAAAAATGTAATATGGATATGTTGCCGCGCTAGACTATAATTGTTGCAGAAAGGCTTCTTATGGACGTTACATACGAGTATTAGTGACGTTTGAGAAAATAAATTTACAAACAAATGACACCAGTAATTATTAGGATTTAAAATGACTGAAAGACACAAGTATTCTGTAAAATACCCACTAGAATAATGTAACTTTTTGCTGAAACTGAAATTTGCATAGGTACATCTCTTGTCAATCATTATGAGTTAGTTCCATTACTTCCATTGTCTTTAAAAATAGTTAATTAGTACCACACAATAGTCAGCAATCAAATGGTACTTAAATAAGTAGTTCTAATCCTAAAGAATAAAGACAGCGAGAAAAACCGATCAATCTATCTTATGTTTACGACCTCACCACGTATTTAAACCATTTGACAGTTTACGATTGCTTAGCTTATACTCGTTGTTCAATAATCTAACATGAAAAATGACAACATTTATTAGACTACAGGTTGAAAATTTGTTGATGAAATGTTATTACTTTCTTCTAATTATTACCACACAGGAGTTTTTTATATTACACAGGAGTGTATTATTATGGTTACAGAGGCCACAAATTAAGAACAGAGTGAAATCGAACTCGACTAATCCCATGGGTAGGTTAATCAATAAGATACACCTACATTGAAAATATAAATCGTGAGAGTCTACAAATTTTGGTATTTGATTTGTTTCCTTTAATCGAATCGATCGATAAGCATCAGCTGTGTAAATTTTCAGATCTATTCAATATAAAAAAAAATTATGGATACTAGGTACTTGGAACTAAAAGGTTCAATTCAATGACTACTACCTCAAGTATAGTTTTTTATGTGCAGTTATCTCTAAATAACCCTAAAAATATTATATTTTACACAATAAGATGAAATCTTGGATTTCAGCAAAATGTTTGTAAATAAAATTTAATTCGAAATAAGTGCATAAACATACCATGGATTTATTTTTGGAGATAATAAAGTCCAGTTACCAGCATACATTACGCATTGCGCATTGCGCATTGGTACCAAACACTTTTCAATTGATGCTAATACTCACTATAATCCCTCAACCCCCAGGAGGCACTCGGGTGCCACGATAACAATTGATTTCAATTGTGTCTGGAATAACTCACGATCGAGGGATTAAAATCATAAATAGGTGTTTCAGATACTTGCGCATCCGCGCCATATTCTTTTTATGGGAACACAACTGTTTAATACACTGACACTCATTACATTTAAATTGATGACGACAATGCAGAGCATAATAATTATGACGTTGTTCACAATTAATAGTATGCTTATGCCGACATTCAAATGCGCACTCGCAAATAAAAAATTAGTCATAGGCAATAGTCTTAATTACACAAGAGGTTGTATGGTGCATCACTGCAAAACTAAATCTAATGAAAGGAAAGGACGTTTGCTCTCATAACTACCGAAAGAAAATCGGTCACACATGTACGTTTGAATTTATGCTTTAATGAAAATTGTGTTTTGTTTTTCATTAAAAATCGTTATCTTTTGGGGTGTACAATCCTGTTCTGTATTAAAAATATTCCTAATTACTTATTCTTGCCACCGAGGTTAGTGATGCACCATTCACCCTGTATAAATGAAAAAAATGTAATAAAACGACTGAAAATTTAAATTTTATAGATTACGGTTTAGGGACTTTTTATTTTACGTAGTCTATCTTTATGGCAGTAATTTTCTTTCCAATTAAATCGAAATCAAGTATGGAATCAATCCGGTCAGCTCCGCCAAAAGTTATCGATTATTAATCTTCTTTTGTCGTTTACTATCAATAAATTTAGTAAATAGCATACGCTTTCACCGTGTGCGTAATCTTTAATAGTTATAGTTTTTCATTAAAATAACTTTGAGTTAATAATACAGGTAGCTCAGCAGCATACTATGGTAAATTGTGGAAAAAGCGAATGCTATTTCCTATAAACGACTTTTCTACTTTACGCAGAGTGAAACCTGGAAGGGCAAAGTTATCTATGTCTGGTACTTAAATTGTGTAATGTGTGAACAATATTTAAGTAGATGTATTTAATCTTGTCCCCCGAATCGATTATAAATCTGCTACCATGAAAACTAAGCATGATTACTCATAAGTAGCAATTGTTGACAATTAACTATTGCAACCAGTAATAGCCCGTGTCTTCTGACACTGTATAGCAAAAACTGTTTACATTGAATAGCAGCACGATCTAGTCCAGATTAGATCTTAGAATACTGTCAAGAACAAGAATGTGCCTGTCACTTAAAGCGGATCAAGCAAATGGTGAACACACTAAATTGATTTCATTAATACAAATATTTTGTAAATAGCTGCGTTAACAATCGCGAATTTTCCGCCATAGTAATTTTCTTGACTTTTTATCGTGGTTTTACTGATTCATACATAGATGCATAGATAGTCCATTGAAATAAAAAACCCTTCATACTATTTACGTTTGAATACAAGCAGCTAATGGCATGTTATTAATGAAATGCTTAAGTCATTATGAAAGCAAATTTCTTAAGATATTCTATTGACTTTTCTTTAACAGTCAAAATAAAGATAATATTTAATTGGTAAATACTTTTACAAAACTACATGAGGCATACGAAAAATACGATTTACTTTATCATAAAATCATAAAAATCAATTATACCGAAATGCCCTGTTGGTCTAATGGTTTAGGTCTCAGGGTTTGATCCCCGAAACGAGCAACAAGAGTTTCGAACTTTCGAACACTGCTCGGTTTTATGATCACCAACCCGCATTTGACGAGCGTGGTAACTATGCCTGTATCACTTGCTGTGGTAATTTGAATTCAATAATGGAGTCCTTTGCCTGTAGTAGTGGGATGATTAAATTATAGGCCGCTACATAAATACCGAAACGTAGGTAAGCGTTTCATCAGAATGGCTGCAACGATATGGATAATTGACGACCATTTGGATCAGCGGTAGTAAACACTGCTTCTGAGCCATGGGTCGCGGGTTCGATCCCCGCACAGTACAAATATTTGTGTGCATGAACATATTGTCTGTTTGTACTGGTCTGGGTGTTTTCTATGTATTATAAGTATTTATTTACAAAAAAAAAAGTATATAAGTAAGTTTATCGGTTGTCTAGAACCCCATACGACAGGGTACTTAATAGTAGCTTAATTTGGGACTAGATGGCTCTGTGTGGCCCAGTGTGGCATGTCTGAAATATTTATTATTTATTATTAATTATTTTATTTATTATATTCGTAATGGTCAGGAGAAGATTTGAATGGCAGAAAATATTTGATATTTGTATTTGGAAAAAAAACTTAAGAAAAGAAACATGGGTTTAAACAGACTAGGTATTTGTTGCATTATCTTAGCCCTAGGCAGCTAGTGAATTAATAATTCAGCATTTGTATTATGTTTTGACGGCATATAATAAGGTACCGAGTCTATCTCTTAACCAAGGACACATCCGGTGGGACACTGCGACTTCGGGTTTGTATCCGCCACTACAAGTAAGATTGACACTATGACAGCGTCCGGCTGGACCAAGTCCATAGTTGACTCATAGTTTTACATTACATGTCTTGTAGAAATTTACTATTAAATTATGGTATTAAGATTGAGAAAAACATATTTTTTTATAATTCATAATCATTTCTAACATCCTTTTGATATTTGAACTTATGTAGGATACTTTCCATTTATGTCATAGATTTTTTTTCATCACATTTCTTTTTGACTCGTATTAAAAATTACAAGATTATTATGCTACCCGTACCTATGTAAAATGAAAGGGAAGTAGCAAGGGGGCGCGTTTCTATCTAGTCAATGTATCTACGACTTTATATAAAACGAAAACGCGCGCTATTTCGCAACCATTCAAACTCGGAATCTCGACGCGGTCCCACCGAGGTACGCGGGAGAGCCGGTTTCTGAACGCACCCGTTTTTCGCGCGAAAAGTGACATATCTCATTGTTTTTCTTTTTCAAAATGGCTGTCACTAGTGCCAGGAATATTGTTAACCTGAAGGAGAGTCACTTCGGCCATGAAAATGCAAGGATTGATAAGTATACGGTAGGTAACCTATATTTTTTTTCTTTGATCTTTGTCATTCTAAAAGACAGACACTAATTCTTTCACATTTTACTATAAAATACTATACAAAAATATTACATTATGATAGGCTCTAATTACGAAATGGAGTTCCAGATAGGTCACTTGGTTATTTCATAAACAAGTTATAAAATAGACAAGAAGAAAATTATCATAAGGTTAGAAAAACAATAACTACATACATACTATACAATTAATACTATGTAACAGTTACAATGTTGTTAAGAAGCTATTATAACACAAAAGGAAATTATAACAAATAAAGAAGGTTTCTCCAGTTTAGAAAGAAATGAAAACGTGTCATTACGTTATTCTGAACTGACTGTTATAGTAAATAAATGATATTTAAATTACTTTTCTAATATCATTGTAGTAAATACTAAACTAAACTTAATGAAGTAACTTAATAATAAAAATAAACATAAATATCTTATATGAGATTTAATCAATTTAATTGCAATTACAATGGTATTTATAGTTTGATATGCACCTATTTTGAACCTAATTCATTTAAAACTCTAACTTGATATTTTTTACAAATATTTCATTGACATTCATATTTTAGTCTTGTTAAAATTGACCTAATAATATGACTTATGCCCTCTTAAATACCATATAATATATCACTAATATATCACATCTAAATAACAAGTGTTCAAATAAATGCTAACCTGACGCTTTCTTTAAAAATTTCTTAAGCTTTCTTCAATCGCTACGTTCTTAATTTGAAATAAATAATAAAGTTATAAAATTACTTAATAGGCTTCACCACACAACGTCACTATAAACCCATTCCTATTAGAAACAATTAACAATTACGTAGGTACGTACCTGAGTCTACTACCTCAATGGTATACAGTAATGCAGAATGTTATCATGATTTACAAAGCACTTTGAATTTATACGAAAGGTTATTCATTTTTTTTTATTACTTCACGAAATATTTGATCTTGAACAACTTTCTCGTAAGAAATTATTCTGCTGCCATTAAGGTTCGCAAAGCTTTTCCTATGAGATAAATATGGAAATATCAGTATATAAACTTGAAAACTTATGACTCGAACCCGCATCTCCTCGCATGCCGGGCGGGCGCTATACCATTGAGCCATCGAGACATTGCGACTCAGCGCGAATTTTTCAAGCATATTCTTAACGCTGTAAGCCAGCGTTGCTTCATCAAATGTGCCTGCCTGAGACATAAATAAATAATAAATAAATATTTAAGACATGCCTCACTGGGCCACACAGAGCCATCTAGTCCCAATAATCATAATTTAGACATAATTTTTCAAGTTTATATACTGATATTATAATTGGAATTTAATTGTTAAAATATCAAATAAAGTAAATATGGAAATATTAAAAAAAACTTATGAACCCGTAAGAGATGGAAATGCAATTATTTGACTTTGCCTTTTTTCGCTAATTAATGAGAAATAAGTTTATATTAAAAAAAAAATTTCAGCCCTTTGTTTTTTGCAATTTCAAATCTCATTTTTATAATGTTGGATATAACTTGAAATGAGACGGCCTCTCTCATATACAGTGACATTAAACAGTCAACATACGTCCGAATGTATCTACTTACACTGTTTAAATCATCATCATCATCATCTCGACCAAGGAAAGCCCAACAGCTGCATCGGTAGGCCTTTTCTGAGGATCTTTACGATACCCACGCAGCCCACATTCAGCTTCTAAAAACATTGCTTTACTCAGTATAATACTTTTTAAATAATTTCGAAGTCCCAATTAAATATTGTTGGCATTTAACACTAAAATAAGTCGTGTACTACCATAAGAACAACTTTAGCAATATTTACACACCACTCACATAAATTGAACTTCAAACTAAGGTCGCAAGTAATTAGTTCTACTTATGAAATAGACGCATTAGGTATTCGATGCTTGACCCGCTCACAGTATTCCCAAAATCTTACTAACGACAGAAGCACATTGTCTGAATGTAATGAACTAGGATATAGTTCTGATCATCTAGACGTTAACCCAGACCTAAATGCATACGTTCTGCAAGGTTAGACCGTAATTGGATAGTAGTTACACTTTAGAGATTTTTTCTTTTATAAAAATTAAAAAAAAAGCAAAACTACTCATTGAAATACTTACGAAACCCATCAGTACACACGAAAAGAACACAAATTTATTTTATATCCCAACATTTTCATAAAAGTATGAAACAGCATAGAGCATTAGTACAAGATTTCAGATTCCATCGTGTATCGTTTATTATTTGAATGCCATTAAGGCATCATCAATTAGTTACTTGAAAAAATAGTGACAATAATCAATTGAGATCAGCGGAATATCATTGAGTGTCTATTTAGTTTCCGTCATTTGCCAAAACATATCGTTCGCACTTTAGAGTCCAAAATAGGTACCACAATTCTATACCATTCATCACCCATTAACTTGTTTTATTATAATTTAACGATATGCCTTCTATTCAAAGATAGGTTTTGTTAATCGTAGCCATAGCAATATTTAAACTTGAATGTTATAACGAAAAAAATCAAGTATGTGCACTTTAAGGGATAAATTGACCATAGAAATCACTACAACGCATTTCGTACAAAGACTAATTATTTCTTCGAGAAAACAATTACAATTAAATTCACGTTATAAGTAGACTAAGTAAATGTAAAAGTTAACTACTAACCCAGCAAGCTTTTGTGCTGTGACTCACTAATAAGTTTGGGTTACAAAATCGTTATGCAACTGATTGTTGATAGTGTTACTTCCTAAAATATCATTTACGCCACTCATTGTTAACATAACAACAACGATTCATTAATAAAAACATTAAAGAAGCAAACTACATTACAAAGAAACTAAGCAATTTATATTAAATTTGTTTGTTTATAATGCGCGTTCAATCTTTACCAATATATTTATTAATCTTGTTTTTTTTGCATAAGTAATTTACAGCAAAATGTTCATTTTGTTTTTTTTTTCTAATATTATGGTTTTGTAATCTGTGAATTCCGATGAATTTTGCAATAGTAAGTAAGTAATGTTAGTGATAAATGAGAAAAGTTTTGAATGGACGATTATTACTCATAAACACCAAAACGGCTAAAGAGATCTGAATATATAGATTCTGAAAAAAAAAGTCTTAGTTTATGTGCTATTGCGCACATAAACTAAGACTTTTTATTTCAGAAACAAAAGCCTGGTACCGCAGGATAGCTACAAGTTACCGCAGGATAGCTGCACATTCAAAATTTCACGCCTACGGAATTGCGTCCGCCAGTTTATTTTACAAATGTGAACGTTTGTCTGTTGCGTTTTCAATACTTACTCGTGCAACTTTCGCAGTTAAGCATCTATAATATTGTAATACATTATCTTAACAAGATAAGCAGTGTGATTAGTAACATTTATATTTATGCAATTAATTAATTCTAAGACGACACAAGAAGATACACGAGAACATTTTCAAATACATATTATTAACAATTATTACAATGACCCAAATAATTCTTGTTACCAAGAATTAGCTTATCAAGATCTCTGTTTATTAATCGCGAGCAATCTATTTAGATACTAGCTGTTGCCCGCGACTTCGTCTGCGTCAATTTCTGATATTATGATCGCGATTAATATGAATATTTTTTTCCCATTTTTGCAACATTTTTCACTGATGCTTCGCTCCTATTGGTCGCAGCGTAATGTTATATAGCCTAAAGCCGTCCTCGTTAAATGGGCTATCCAACACAAAAATATTTTTTCAATTTGAACCAGTACTTCCGGAGATTAGCACGTTCAAACAAACAAACAAACTCTTCAGCTTTTTAATATTATTGAATAAAAAAATAAAAAAAATGTTTATTGTTCAGATTACAAAAGATCCATAAACGTTAGTAATAGCAAGCTTATCTACTATGTTAGTATTAAAAAGTGACCTAGTTATTTCACTTAGGTGCTCGACCTGTGTCTACCCCTACTGTCGGCTATGACCTGTAGGACACTGTTGCGACTATTTTCCAAAAATACGATTTCATAACTTTTGAAAAAAAAAACAAATCTGTATTTTAGTTTGTATGTAAATAAAACATAAAAAAATTATAATATAAAAATGATATCATTATATGTACTCGTAGTTACTATTTCTATGCATATTATGTTAACATACGCTAGTTTCTGCTTGAATATACCATTTACTTAACACCCTGTATAACTATACGAAATTTAACATTCATTTACAAAGTTCAATCCTCTTAGGTGATCAGGTCAATGACACTTTGTAGGAATTATAGGACAGCTGGGTGTTTAGTAAGAGTTACTTATTTCAGATTCAGATTAAAATTCAGAATTTCTTCTTAACCCTGAGATTGATAGGAGATGATATAATTATATCTAAATTTACAAAACTTTCTTTTTTGCGAGGACTGACGATTTGCGAACGGTTGCAGACAATGCCACAAGCTGATGGGGTGAACATGTGGACTGTTGCAAGCCAAAAATGTTAATGATTTTATACTTACATAACTATATTTTATTCCATCATCACTTCCCTTCAGTTCCCATCGAGTAATATTCTTTCTTTCCTAAGACCTGCAAACCTGAAACACTTATTTTGTTTATCAATTGGGTTTTCTTGGACAAGTCAATTATTTCAATTATTTAGCTTACGGAAGCCTTTGTTGTAAATTACTTTTTTTTTCCCTCAACTGTTTTAAATTCAATCCAATTTGCAATACGGCCTTTGTCTATCTCAACATTCCAGCAACTCATGTCCAATCTTTTCAAAGTTATTACACTCTTTTGTCACGTCTTTCGGTATAGAAGAATGCAGCTAAACATCCTTAACGGTGTAATACAATATGTTCAGTATTAATTTCCTTTATAACTTATCTTATCCATAGTAATATTGTACATGCAAAAGTCTGTATATATGTTTGTTACCTGTTCCCACTTAAAACGCTGCACTGAACCCATTTTAATGAAAATTGGTGTGGCAATGGTTTGAGACCTATGAAAAGAGAAGTAGATTTTATCAAGGAAGTGAAAATTTTGATGGGATGAGAATCATTTCTATAACCGATTCAGATAATATTTGGAATGAAGATAGTTATGGGCTCGGAAAAGCCTAAGTACAATTTTGTTTTGCAAATGAATAATAAGTAGGTACCATGAATATGACTTAACGGTACTGCGCTTACTACGAGTACATATCACATTGTGGCGCTATGACGTTGATGTCGCAAAAAATCCGGATCTCATTTTGCGATACGCAATTTTTTTCCCTTGCTGATTATGTTTACTGAAGTAGAAGTCTATATAGGTACAAACTTCCTTCCTAACTTCCCCATTGTTCATATCTCACGACACGTCATAGAGAAATATTTTTAGATTGTCAAGTGTTTCCTGGACTAGGTGACCTCGCTCCACCTTAGATCTCAGCGTGGACTCGTGATACGCGGATCCGCAATCGATATGATTACGCGGCTACCGGTTGCTTCTGAGAATGTCAGGTTTACTTCAAGGATCAAGACATTACACATTTTTAAAATACACACCTACTTTGGAATAGACATTACTACGGAGTACTCATTCTCACATCACACTCGTCCGCATAAAGTTATGTTACGCATAAAGCTAGAGTTAAAATGATATTTAAAAGCAGATGTTTGATACTATAATCGTTAATGGAGACAAAAAATAGTTTGAGATATTGATTCGTACTTACTATACTATACTATATTTAATTCTTATATAATATCATAGAGATTTTGCAAATTAAGTGAAATATTAAGAGTCATTTTGTCTTCATCAAACTCTAATGACTGAGATGTTGATCGATATTAAGAATAAATCGTATATCAAAAGATGCGCAATTAGAACTTTTTAGGGTTTCATAGTTACCAAGGAACCCTTATTGTTTTGCCATGTCCGTCTCCATCCGTCTACGGTTAATCTCGGCGACTCTAAGACCCGAGTTCACCAATTCTTAAACAGCCGGTAAACATAGATTGACGATTAATTTGACATAATTCCCATACAAAATATGTCAAATAATATTTTAAACGCTGTTTAAAACTTAAACGTCTGTTGGTGAAGTCTACCCTTAAGGTACTACGCAAAACGCATATTAATTTATGATATACAAACTAATATAGTTCGGACATAATTCATTAGAAGGATCATTTGAATTCTGTACGATATCAAACAGCGTTTAAAATATTATTTGACATATTTTGTATGGGAATTGTGTCAAATTAATCGTCAATCTATGTTTACCGGCTGTTTAAGTATTGGTGAACTCGGGTCTATGTAATAAAATATGACATTTCGCGGGGTAAAATAAAATTGAAATCATGTTAAGTTTTTCAAAAAACCATTTAGGTACTGTCCGTTTACACATTTAGCCAGTTATTAATTTATATATTAACCAATTAAACTTTTTTGTCTTATCAATGAATAACGCTGTAAATATATAAATTAGATGCAGAAGAAATAAATTCGAATGCATCAAAAAACATCCCGGCTCTCCCAAGTTTCCCAAACATTGAAGGCGGCACCCAGACAGGCGCCATAATAATATAACCGTCCAACGCTCACATCTTCTGGAATATTTTTTCTGGCATTAACCTATTTTTTGGTAATAAAGTTATCCAATGTGTACAAGGAGCACAGACAACACAGCTAAATAAAATTTTTAACGTGATTTTCGCCTCTAAGTACTTCTTTAATTTTATCAAGAGCCGGTTTTTCAAGGGTGTAATAAAATCAATAACCAGTTTTTATTTTGCCAGTGACAGATCTTATGTAGGTAGTTTAAGATCAATACATACACACTCTGACTCCTGTACCCCACACAACTCCGGTAATTCGTGGGCATTCTGTGACTCCTGTGAAAGGGATTACTTTATTATCCTAATGTAAAGGGACAGACAACCCAGAATCAGTGCTACAATTTTGATTTGAAAAACCTTGGACAAGCATGCTGAGACCATAGACCATAGATTAAAAAAAAGAACTATTATACACAATTACATACAAAAATGACGCTTCGAAATGTCCGCGTTCAAATCTACGTAAATAATAGGGGTTAAAGTATGAAATTGCCGATTTGTACTGAAATATTACAAAATTGTTTATTTTTTAATTTTTAACAAATTTATTTAATCAAAATAGTTACCATTATTATCTATACATTGCTGCCATCTAATAGGAAGGTCATTTATGCCTTTGTGATAGAACTCTGAGGATCTAGACTGCACAAACTGTGTGAAAGCATTTTGTACTGCCTCCTGGGAAGAAAACTTCTTGTCACGTAGATAATTGTCCAAATCACGAAAAAAATGGTAGTCCGTTGGAGCAAGGTCTGGCGAATACGGAGGATGTCGAAAGGTTTCTAATTGCAGTTCCTGAAGGGTCAAAACGGTTTCTCGTGCTGTATGAGGTCTCGCGTTGTCATGGAGCAATAATGGTGAAGATCGATTCATGAGTCGGGGCTGTTTTACTGCTAGTTTTGCCAACATTGTTCGGAGTTCGGCACAAAAGACATCTGCTGTTATTGATTGACTAGATCGGAGAAACCTATAGTGAATAACACCATGCTGAGACCACCAAACAGTTACCATTACCTTTTTATTGGTAAGTTTTGCTTTAGGACACTGTTGTGGCGTTTGACCTGGGGTCAGCCATTGCATTTTTCTTTTACGGTTATCATAAAGAATCCACTTTTCATCACATGTCACAATTCGATTTAATATTCCTTCATTTCTGCACCGATTCAACAAGGCAACACAAGTTTCAACACGCGTTTCTTTCTGTACATCAGTCAAATCATGAGGCACCCATTTTTCGTATTTTTTTATTTTATTGATTTGACGCAAATGAGTCAATATTGTGGGTAAGGTTACGTTAAACCATGCCGCTAATTCCTAGGTAGTTTGACTAGGATCGGCTTCCACCATCTCTCTTAATTCATCGTTAATCACCTGTGTGGGCGGTCTTCCTCGTGGCTCGTTCTTCAAGTCGAAGTTTCCATCACGACAGCGTTTAAACCAAAATCGCACGGTGCGTTCATTAACGTCTCTCCAAACGCAACATTCATATTGCGGGCTGTTTCTGCCGCGTTACTTCCGCGTCGGAACTCGTATTCAAAAATCACTCGAATTTTCGCAGTATCCATCTTTCTTGTCTAAGTTAAATAACAAAAACAATTGAAAGTCGATATTCAAATGTTTCACATTTTTTAAAAGAAGAACATCATAGAAACCATGTGAAAAAAGTTTCATTCGAAAACCTCAAACCATGAAGATTCTATGTCAATTCAAAGAACCTATTACAATAAAAGGGCAATTTCATATTTTAACCCCTAATACGTCTAAGGCTACGTCCTGACCCCTAATTCGCGTGACCAAATCGTATCACAATCGTAATTGAATAGCAGGTTTTTGACAGTTCTAGTATGGGCTAAATATCAAAAGCGTCCAATTTAATCACGATCGAACTGCGATTAAAATAGCTGAATAAGGCCCCTGAACTATATCTGCCTTAATGGAAATTACCCCTTGGATACATACACCACATAAAGTTGAATGCTACTAACATGACAGACCACCTAAAATGTACTAGTGGGTGCTTATTTGATGAGGTTTTTTTTTTATTGTAGATATAGGTATCTAGTTTTTTATGTTATGTCTTTCCCAAGACTTACAGACATATCCAGTGATGTCCAAAAGAAACACTATAAATATACAAAGCTGCCCCTTTGCTTTAAACACGTGTCTGCTACAACTTAACTGTTTATTGTCTACTTCCTAATAGCTCCGTATTTAATTAACTTAATTACTTACATGATTACTAATAGTACCTGAGCAAAAACGCATATTAATTTATGATATACAAACTAATATAGTTCGGACATAATTCATTAGAAGGATCATTTGAATTCTGTACGATATCAAGTTTTTTCTTTCATTTTAAAAAAAGAGGTGTTTCGCAATTTAACAAAGGAATACGCATAACTTTTGGGTTTGTGTTGGTCAACCTGGTGAAAAAATATAATCGTAAAATTTTTAAAGCAAGAGTGAATAGGCTGCTTCTAGGTAAGCTCGCTCCATCTTTAGGCCTCTTCCTAACCGTAGAGTTAAGTATGTAATCAAGAACAAACCCATTGATTATAAAAAAAAGTTCGATGTTGAAGATTATTTTTAGGTTTGATTGAAATTGTAGTTTACTTAATACGTCGTCAGTTATTTTTTTTATTTAAAATAGTTTGATATATTTTTTACATAAACAAATAAAGCAAAATTGCTCTCATTTTAAACCAGAAACAATGTTTATTATATCGCTCTTGAATATGTATTAGCACGTTCATATAGCTGGTTCATTTGACCATGGCCGTGCTCGCTAAGCAATCAAAGGTCACAAGCAATGCAATAAGTGAAGAATTACTGCAACAACAATAACACTGTTAATTACTATATAATAGGTCTAGTTGTCATATTTTTCAAGTATACATAACACATATAGAATCTATATTCAACTAAAGAAGTATAAGGAACAATAAGGAAGGACTCAACATGTATTGTTTTTTTTTCTTCATTCAAAAAAGTTTAAATTAAAGTCCAAGTTTTTTTTTCATTTTTTAATCCCCTAAAACGGTGTCCGGTTTGTTATCGATACTATAACACAAAGGTGATGCAGACCGTATTAGTACTTCCCAAAAAGTTAGTCCTAAGATGAACATGGAGAAGTCTGGAGAAATTCATGTAGAATGCCACGTTGTACTCGCTCCAGTTTATATTGGAAATTGAACGTGTTTCTAGTGGTGACTTATGGTATTGAAACGTGGACACTTAATATGGGTCTCATTATAAGGCTTAAGGTCGTACACCATTGAAGAGAGCGTGATACTTAGTATTTTCCTATGCAATATAAGAAATGAGGAAATTCCGTAGGAAAACTAAGATAATCGACATCGCTCGAACAATTAGGTACTTAGTTGACGTAGCGACGCGATGGGCGGGACACATAGTATAAGAAGAATCAATGGGCCTTGAGGTGTAAAGGTTCTAAACAGGCATCCGCGTAACTGAAGACAATGAGTGGGAGCCCACTTGGTGGGCCAACTATTTGGAGAAGGTCGTGGGAAGCTGCAGGAAGAGTGTGGAGTGGGACCGATCTTCGTGGGGATCCTTAGAGTAGGCTTTTCTCCAGCGGTGGACATTATAGTTGGCGATAATAATGACTTGATAAAAAACGGACGGATAATTATTTACCCTAAAGCCGTACCAAATGCGCACTAATTTGGAGAAATTTGTGCACTAAAACCCATCTTATTGATACGGCAATATAACATTGTTAATGCTATACTTTTAATATGTACTTTTTGTATCGTTAAAATTATTTAACTACTGGCTTGCCAGTGTACCTTTTCTATCTTCAACGTGAAATTTTCATTTTTAACTTTAAAATTGAAGCATCATATAAACATCAAGAATGCCACTGATCTTGTTTTTGTTGCAAGTATCTTTAAAACAAACAAATTTACATATTTGACAGCTAGATTGGCATATTATTCTTACAAAAGTAGGTTTTAAACGATCTTTTAAGTCTGAATAAGAATGACATTAATTTACTGAAAAAAAAGGAATTGTCTGTAACCTACCACATAATCAACCATTAAGAAATTATCCATTATTTCATATAAAACTTTTTGAATAAAAATAAAACATTTGTCTATAGGTATGTCTCGGTATTTGTGGCATTGGGGTACCTACTTTTAATATTTCTGATTAGCACAAAACAAGTTCTTTAAAAAAATACTTACTTTGGAATCAGATCCATACATTTATCTATTATATTTATATATTATATTAATTCGATGTACCAAATAAGAAGCTACAGACCGTTCATGCGTCATAATAAAATTTAAAAATCTTGATGGCTCATTTATCAAATAAGTCGAATGGTAAGCGAAAGGTTGTGCGTTGGTGTCTCACTTAAGGCAGTTAAAAAAATATTAAAGAAATAGGATTTTTAGAGTGTTTATTGACCTATTCTTGATCATTTTGTTGACATAATCTGATCTTTTTCGACCTTCAAATCTACAATCACGATTAAACCTATATTTTGAAACAGACCTTCATCTCTTGATATGATCTTGTTAGTATGCCAATTTTTAATTTTAATGACTTCGCTAATTTTGATTAGTATTTCATTATGACGTTACACTCTTTTGGAAAGTTATTTATTTTAAAGTTTTACTTTTTCTTACTTAATATTATAAATGCGAAAGTAACTCTATGTGTTAAGCTTTCATGTTGATGATATTTGAAATAAAGATAGATTAGATTTTGAGAAAGGTGTAAAAAATATTTTGTATCCCTCTGCTGGGCATAAATTTTCGCCCGCGCTATACTTGAGTATAACGTGTCGTTCACGCGGGCAGATCTGTGATTAAAAAAGATATAAGTCAAACCACTTCCGCTTTTCGATCGTTTAAAATTTAAATTACAGCGCTAGCAAATCTGCAGAAAGTTAATTCGAATATTTAAAAGTAGGTAGGGAGGAATTTGGAAAAAAAAACTATTCAATCCTTAATAATTCATCTATTTATACTTTTAATTCTATTAATTTATCGTATGATCAGCCCACGTTAGTCCACCGCTGGATATCGGTCTCAATATAGGTAAGGAGACTTTTGCCAAAATCGTCACGCTTGGCAGATTGACGATCGCAGTTTGGCCAATGGTGGTAAGAGTGGGTTTAGGAATGAACCCGCATCTAAACTTAAATCGCATGCTTTATTTGATATTTTTGCAACTTAATTGCACTTATAATATCAGTATATAAACTTGAAAAATTTTTGTCTCAGGCGGAGTTTTTTATATACTGATATTAAATCGCATGTATAATTATTTAAAAATGACTGTCGCCTGCGACTTCAAACGCGTGGAATATTGAATTTAAAACTATGTATGAAAAATATCCCAAGGGAACCGTAGCTTAGCCCGGTATAAAAAGTAACCTATATGTTATTCCAGCCAATAAACTGACTCCGTGCAAATTTTGTTTAGATCTGTAGAGTCGTTATGTCGAAAAGAGTAATTCCCATGTAGACCCGCCGTGCCCAAACGAGGACACTTTTCAAAGTACCTTAATTTTTTGACATTTAGGTTTCTACTTGTTTTTATTGTAAGCATTTAATAAACAATAGTGTATTTTTGTATTTGTAGATGATACTAACCGTAAAAATATATTAGATAATGTATTATAGTGCTTCTGAACCTGTTTTGAACATCAGAGATAACGCAAAGTAGGTATTTTTTATTTCACAAATTTTCCTCCAAATATTTCTTTTTTTTTACTTGAAATGGCTAAATATACTATAACCTATAAAATAAAATAATATTGCTGTCGAAAACTGGTGTACTCGTATTGATATAATAAGGAGTAGTAGTTTTATACCAGTGTCCTCGAATGGGGCCAGTGGGCACATAAGACGGACATTATTTGTTTTTTTGTCCACATATTAATTTCGTATTAAATAATGAGGAGAAGAGTATTCAATAGCCTTAATGATTACTATGAGCTTCAGGAAGCTCTCGAGGCTATGATGAATAAAGATGATGGGTGCAGTGATAGATTTAGTCACAATTCCTCCGGAACCGAATACTTACCGATGAAGAAGAAGGTGATGAAGATAATATACAAAGCGATATTGTGCCGCGAGACATATTACCAGGGAGAACTAAAGTATTTACGAATGCAGATGAAGGGGATTGGGACAGTAGCGATGACATTCATTAGCTGTTACCAAGAAACAAAGAACTAGTTTTGAGGAGACGCGTTGAAGTAAATCTGAATTTACTTATAACCTTTTATCTTCTAGATCATGTGGTATATTTTTATAATTTCTTTACTAGTTTCGCATTGCTTCGAGATTTCCAGGAAGCTGGCTATCATGTAACTGGCACTGCTCACAAAAACAGGGCAAAGAAGTGATTATACGAGTAAGTATCGTAAAGGATATGAAGAAGAAAAACCGCGCCGAGTTAGACTACCGTTTCGATCAAGTCAATTAGATTTCGTTCGTACGTTTGGTTGGACAACAGTGTCTGTACGATGGGGTCAAACGTCATCGTTTTTCCTCTGGGAAAAGTAAAGGGATGGAGTACCGAAGAAAAGAAAAAGACGGACGTTGGCATCCAACATATTTATCAAAATTATAATAGGGGATTGAGAGGGGTCGATCAAGCTTATCAGTTGATTTCCCTGTATCGTACTGATATACGTAACAAAAAATGGCCAGTTTCTGTACATGCTGGATCTCTGTGGCAAATGCATGGTGGCTGAACCTTCTAACTAATGATAGCAAGATGAATCAGCTCCAACAGCGTGAATAGTTGAGACAAGCGTTGTGACTTTGCGTTCAGCAGCATCTGTAATGCCAATCTTACAGCATGATGGGTTGGGTCACTACCCCGCCAAACTTTTCCAACAATTTATATGGGCTGTATGTCCTTAAACAGCCCGTTGGCAATGTAAAAAATGTATGAAAACACTGTGCATCAAAAAATAGTATTTCGAAAATTTCACCCCACTTAAGCCCAGTGGCCCCATTGAGGACGGCATTTTTTTTAGTATAAATAATAAAAAAAAAATTTTTGCGTGTTTTTCTAATAATTGTATTAGTTTCTAATAATTAAAAAAGAAATTTCACGTTTTTCACGGCTGAGTTTTATTTGGGTCCAAATGGGTTAAACATCCATACATTCATACGTCCTCACAAACTTTCGCGTTTATAATATTTGGTAGGATTTTTCATTTTAATGAAATAGGGATACAATTAAAATGTACAGAATCAAAATGTCCTAGCTCGCATTAATATACTTTCCTGTAACTTAAATATTTAAAAACTGCCTGACAATAGTTAGTAAATCTTGCGTTGCTAGTTCCCGGCACTAGCTCACACTTGTTCTGAAATGGGACATGTAAAATGCCACATGGGACATGTAAAAGTGCCTCCTGGGTCCTATTTGCACTGATTTATTACTGTATTTTGTGCTTCTGGCAGTCCGTACTCCTTAAGTACCTTTTCAGTCACGAAACCTACAGGACGAAAAGAAGTGTTAGTGTATATAAATAAAAATAATATACTCAGGCGTTACTTTGCGCAAATCCTTAAATAGTATTTATTGAATACAAGAATTTTGAAAATTATTTTGCTATTGATTTCTGCATGTTAACACCAGCCTAGGTACCTACACCACCCTACCCGCACAGACATAGCGTGAGCAAGCACTAGTTCTTGCATAAGCAAAATAATTTTCAGAATTTAGATATTGTATTTCTGCCCGGCACCACATGGCATAGCATTACTGAGTTTCAATTAATTTAATGTCAGTATACAAATTAATAAACAAGTATGTAACCTTCAAATATGTATTCACACGATAAGACGCGCCTACCCGGTGAGAGGACCTCGCTCACGTTCAATACCAAGGTCCCGGGTTCAACGATCGCCTTTCGCTCGAGTTACCGGCTGATAGTTATTTACGTTTTTTTTATTTATTAATGACCGCCGAGTTCTAGTGACATACATCTCGTATACGCGAATGTATTTTTGTACGAGATTTTTATTTGTTTTAATCAAAATGTGAGCGTATTGAAATAAAACTGGTAGCGAAATCGCTCGCTATACTTGTTTTGTTTGTTTTTTTTTTGATGTTTATTTGAAAACGACTTTAAACACCGTACATCTTGGGCCACTTGACAAACGATGCCCACGTTATTTTAGCTGTGTAAAGTTTATTCATCCAGGACATGGCTGCAGCGAAATAGTACTTCTGTTCTTGTTACAGCGTGTCAAATATGAATAGTCTGAATCAAATTTTATATTTTTCTGAAAAAAATCTTTTTCGTTCATAACATTGCCAAGATGTTGCACATGATGGATAGGTGACGTGGGCTTCGTTTGTCATTTTTATCCACCTGTAAAACGAAGCCCACGCTACGTAACCATTATGTATTACATCTTAGCAGTGATATTTAAAAAAAAAATTTAAAAAATCTAAAAATATTAAATATTGGTTTAACTATTTATTAGGTGTTAAAGTATGAAATTGCCGTTTTGTATGGACGAAATCAAGAAAAGTCATTTTTCCATACTAACATTTTTTTAGTTTTTTTAAAAACGCCTGAACCGTTTTCGATGCAATTAAAGGTGAAAGTTAGATGGTTATAAAGCTACGCATTATAGTATTTAAATTTCTGAAAATCAAAGTATATAATACAAATATACTTAATTGAAGCAAGAAGGTCAGCTGACACATTATAAGGGGTCTTTTCAACGACTGCCTTTGAAGTAATAGGCACTAGTATTGCATTTTTTTTTTAGTCAAACGTTACTTTATTTTGTTTTTATTACAATACAAAAAGAATTACGCGATAATACGACTATACTTAAGAGCTATAATAAAAATAAAAAGTGGGAAAATAATCGGCAATTTCATACTTTAACCCCTATTATTTAAAAACACGCTGTGACGCGCACAGATGTAGCTGTGTAAGCTCCATTTAACAGAGACCCCGCCGCAGCAAAATAATTCGTCTGCGCACGTCATAGCGTGTTACAAAATTAAAAGTCTGAGTCAAAATTTAATATTATTCAAAAATAATTTTTAATTCAAAAAGAAATAACACTGCCATAATGTTGGTCCAATAACGTGAGCTTCGTTTACCAGGTGGTTCAAAAAGCACGGTGTATTTGTATAGCTTTAATGTCGACAATCAGTCAATGTGTCAATTTAATGGTGATGATTAATTAATGATGATTTTTAGATGTTTAAAAAGAAATCTTGTTTGTTTGATTTCTGTATGTCGTAGTAAGATAGACAGAGCCGTGAAAAGGTTATTTTCCTAGAGATAATTTATACAGTAACATTGATACGACGGTTCCTTTGATAATTATTTAAATAAAAAAATTAATCTGAACTAATGTTGTTCGTAAATTTAATAGTAGTCTGGAAGAGCTCGCTTTTAGTGATAAGGCGCCTTGTTATAGGTACTGATTTTCTGTTTTTTTTTAATTTATTTAAGCACCTTTGTTTTGTTCAAAAAAAGTGTATTCAATTTATGTCTAACTGCACTAATTTTCATAAAAAGGTATCAGGTCCGCCTTTTATTCAAGTAGCGGTAGTGCATGTTGAGATCGATAAATTAGTTTTTCTTTAAATTTGTCAGTGGGGATTTGTGAGTTTTTCTTTTCAACAATATTTTCCCGATCGCTTTACAATTATTAGTCGCGGAAAATGATCTAGACTTAATCGTTGTCGTTCGTCGCAGTTACGCATTCCTACGTTTAGCTACATGCTACGAATTCTTAACATGCATTTTTTTATTTTACAAGATGTCTGCCTCATATCAAAAATAATTATATTTTAGCAGAAGAATCAGCACTTAAAAGGCAATTGTTTTGGTACCATTTAGGTACCATCACACAAAACTTTACCTTTGTAGGATTCGAACCGACGACCGCCTTTACCATGCGACAGTTCCGTCGGCGCCAACCACTAGCGGGTTCTTCATTTGGTCGATATATGCTATGACTTATAATCTTTTTAAACCGTACCTTAAGCTTAAAATTGTTCCACCAAATATAACCCGTGGGTTGAAATAGGGCGATTGCTGGCTTGTCATTACGAGAGTGTCATTTTTGTTTTGATTGCTGTTAGTTTAAGAGCGGAAGTAGAACCAAAATCGACTGTAATTATTAGAATGTTAATTTTCTGGAATAATTATTATTATTTGTTGGTTGGTATCAAATTGCATTTTATGCACAAGATCGCGAACTGATAGACTCGCTAAAGCAAGGCGGTCATCAATCAATCAACTATCGAACAAGGCTAAGTCTGTTAACTTCATCTATATATTACTATAAATGTATAGCACTGCAGCTTCGTTTTGCAAATGTCTACGAAATAGTTGTCACTGAATGCCTGTTTCCGCTTAGAGTCTAAAAATCTACTTGAATCAGTCTTTACAGTTACTAAATACAGGCCCCCAATTCCGCTAATTTACAAATGGCTCAATAGAATCGCAATTGCATCGCAATTGTATATTTTGACACATTTATTATGTTAAAAAGTAAAAAAATATATACGATTGCGATGCCATTGCGATTCTATTGAGCCATTTGTAAATTAGCAGAATTAGGGCCCAGGTCACAGCTGCACTAACACATTACACTACTACATCTGCAAAAAAAACATGCAATAAATGAATGAATACCTATTTATGAATGTCACTAATGCATTTTATCAAACATTTAACATTTGTAAAACAACAGAGTTGTAACATTTGAAACTTTTTAGTTTAAAATGTTATTATGATTATGTTTTTCAAGAAGCTTCTTGTATAACTGCAACATTTTTAACTACACAATGTTCAATAAAACAGCACTAAGAATGCCTATTAAAAAAAAGTGTTAAACAAATCGTACTTGACCGATTTTCGCCAAATAACACAATAATTAAAACCGATACTGATTAACGACTGCTAATTGAACCTGTGTTTACCTACTAGACCAGAAGACGTTTAATTAAACGACTCTAAGCACAACAAAGACAGAAAGCACAAAAGAATTACACAGCAATGATTTTTTTCTTCAGTAATACACATCGAAACACAAACACGCATCGAAAATTTCATACCCTAAATATCCTACTACAGTAATACAATCACACAAACATTTGCTTCTTGCGGAAATAAAACAACTTTTTGATATAGGATACATGTCGCAGGGAAATGAGAATATCAGGGATTTCATGAAATCCCTAGGGATTTGACGAAATCCCGGAAGATGTCGAATATTCTTGTTTATTACGTCTTCTTACTAAAGGTATCTAGTGATATGACAAAATACCAAATAATCGTCACTAATATGTCGTTCCACTAAACTAAATCTAGTAAAATGTCAGAAAGGCTGCCGATTAAAAATCGAGCCATGCATTTCTCTCGCTCGCTCTAGTACCCACACGGGCACTAGTGGGAGCGAAACAAATGCGTCGCTCGAACTGGGCGCGGCTCGTGTACAGTGTTGCCAACTTAGTGGATATTTTACTAAAACTGGTGGGTTTTAACACCCCATTTAGTGGTGAAATATTGCTTTTAGTGGCTAGTGGATTTTTCGAGTGGTTTAGTAAAATTCAATTTAAACTAAAAATACCATCGCTCAGTCACAAATCTCTTGTACATTTTAATGTTGTAGAAAAATTAATATGCCAGGTGGTAACCATTCCAGGTATGTAACAATGAATCCAATGGCGACCATTCATGTCAAAATTGTAATCAGCCTGTGTCTACAACAGTATTCTTTATTTCACTACATTTAGTTTAGTGAAACGACATATCCCTGACTTTATATTAGTATTTTGTCATATCACTAGATAATTTTAGTAAAAAGACGTAACAAACAAGAATATTCGACATTTACCGGGATATACTGATTTAAACTTTCATGGTCACTATCAAAGTAAACTATAAAGTTATTTAATTCGGGATTAATACCATGAATTTACCGGGATTTCGTCATATCCCTAGGGATTTCATGAAATCCCTGATATCCTCATTTCCCTGCGACATATATAAAGTTTTGATTAAGTAGGTTACTTTTCGTCTGAACTTTAATGTCTTGGGTTTTTTAAGATAATTTAGGTAGGTACATTATAATGATAAAGTTGTATTTAAATAAAACGAACCTTCGTATGAGTTGTGAGCATAGGTGACTCAATCCAATTAGTCATTCCTCAGCATCTGACTGCTGTATTAAACCTTCTGCGTGCACCTGTATTACATTTGAATTATTACAAAATGTCTAAGCATGCTTCTCCATTGAGCTGTCACCTGTATAATTAAGTTTGTTGATTCATTTATAGCATAATTGTGAATAACAATGAGATAATTGTTTTTTGAAGAGAAAATTGCTCACTAATCGTTTAGGAACGTGCCGGCGATTAATATAGCGCCTTTGTTAGCACGTCAAATGTTATTTGAGGATTATTGAGTCGAAGGATTTTATGCAATTAATCATAATCATATATAATAAGACACTATTTTAACTTTTATCATGTAATTTAAAACAGATGCCGAGACATAATTGAATAACCAATTTTAATTTTGATTCGAGAATGTTCGACCCTTTTGGTAAATAAAATATTCTTAAAATCAGTTAAATCAATTTCTTCTTCACTTTTATTAAATGCGCTTTATACTAAAAGGCTCATGAAGCAGGATCATAATTGTATTTAATACTAAATTCTAAATTTATTAAAAAAATGTGATAGTTAATTTAAAAAGCTTTAAGAGGTCTGTTCTCAAACCTGTAAGCAATTATATGTTTTAATGTTTGTATTTTAACTAATATATTATGTAATATAGATACTTTGAAATTGTATATTATCTAATAATAAATAAATAAATAAAAATCTTTTTCAATAGGCCCCTGGAGGCGCTTTTGCACGCCCGTAAATTGTAACCTACCACTATTTATATATTTTGAAGGTTGCTATAGTTCCGCAATACTACGGATGAACCTACATTTGTTTTTGATAAGAAGCTGCAGGAAAACTTTATCGCGCGATCATGTCATTAATTTAGTTCCACATTCATGTCAAGATCGGCGAAGATATTCCATCATGAAGTCTATTTACACTAGGTCACGGCGACTTAACTATTTATTGTGTATTAACAAGTTCTTTATTAAATAAAGCGACAACTGGACACCAGTCGTGACTGTAAATGGCGTCTGATCCAATCGCAACAATACTTACTTAGTAATACCTACCTTAGGCGACATTTAAATGGATTTATATCTATGATGTGTTTATGTAAAGAAAATTTGTTCATTAAAAACTGCAAGTAACAGAATCTTATAGTAATATAAAAGAGGTTTATGTAAGTACTTCTTCTAATGCGAATTCTAAAATAGATAATCAGCCATTCCTCTTCGTGCTATAAAAGTCGTAATATGAAACGCATAGAGTAGAATCACCAGTGAAAGACAAGCAACAGCCTCTTTTTTCACACCATCATCGGAAAAATTGCGTTCAACAACCTACCAAGACTATGTCTAAATCCTGCCTTTGGAGAGAGATCCAATAACAATCTAATGTTTCTATTATGTTTTTGGTAAGTTTTTTAAAACTCTTGGAAGGTGAAGTAAACGCCTTACCATTGTAATGTATGATGCAGTGCAGATATTACATTTGGTGTAAATATCTCGAGACGTCATGGGAAAACCATTATACCCTTAAATGATATGGAAAATTCAGTCAAGCGATAAATTTCTACGAAATTAATTGGGTATTTAGACGCAGATTCCGAGTATTTGATCTCAACCAATCACATTAAATCAAATAAACTTCATTGATCTGTGAAATTTTTCATGATTGCCTATAAAATCGAATCACGTGGAATTCCAACCATTCTACGAATTTCTTAATAAAAGCTTCGCAATTTAGAATATAACTTACACTAAATTTTCTTATTACTTTGAGACCGAATAACTTTTTTAAACATACGAGTCAAATAACTAATTTAAAATAAGATACGTGTGTTTACGAATTAGAATCTAAGCTTTTCAAATATGGCTTTGAATGAATGTTCTTTTATTTATCAAAGGACCATTTAATAGTCCTTGATGCACTACTTAAATAATCAAATTAAAACACTAGGTTCCTTTTTAACGGCAGGTAATGTCAGGATAAGAGATTCTGTTATTGGATTCACAGGGAATGCAAAAGTGCTTGATTATTTAAAAACGGTAGGTCCTGTTATGATGTTTATGCTAAAGTAACCTTTGAAATAAGAATTCTAAAGCCTATATTACCGGTTTAAAATAAGATTTTCCCTTAGAACTACTATTAATATTAGTAAGTAGTTGTTCTGAGGGCAAACCAGATTTTGTATACAATTTCACTTAGATAACACATTTCGTTTTAAGACTTCCGTATACAGTTGTGAGATTTCTTTGAATTAGTTGCATTTTTATCGCAAAATTAAAATTAAAATCTCTAAATTATCGTCAGCAATATAGAATCATTATTTCAAAAAGGCCTCGCTTTGAAACTTGAAACTCTTAAGATTTGGTCGCAAAAATTGTTTATGTTTCTAACAAATTTCATTTTCTTCCATATATTAATTATGTAGATTGATAATAGTTTAATCACTGTGCCCAAGCCCTACGCACAAACGGACAATGATAACATTTACATTGTGTTCAAGGTAAACGAACCGGATATGCATGAGCGACGGTGGAGGCTCGGCGTCCTAGGTTTAAGTCCAACCTAGATAGGAAAGGGAGCGGGAAGCAGGCAACATTAACGCAAGTCTGTTAATGCCTTTGCTATAGTTCAATCGATTGGCGTGTATAATTATAACTAATTACTGGATATTTTTCTTGCAAGACTATCGCTTGTGGTACTAGCTAAGAGGAAAAAATTATGTTTCTAACTTATGTAGACATTAGGCTCTCGGACTAGTAAAGCAAAAAACGAAAGCAGCTTCGATTTATTAGAACCAGTACCTATATTCCTGCAAGTAAACTTTTAACAACGACAGGCTTTACGTCTTACGGTGAATAAAGAGAGAGAAGATATAATATAATGAGACATCATTCTAATAGTAGGTATGGTTCAAAGCTTATGCTTATCTTTGATCGCAACCCTGTCTTTTTCTATCATTTCTTGCCAGCGGTGCTCCTATTTTGAATGATGAATGCGAACAAAACATGCACGGCTTTGATCAACCTTCAGCACCATGTGCTCTCATAAAACATAATATTGTTGGAACCATGTTTTGTTTACTACATAAAATTAGACCTAAAAAATCCATCACTTAGCCACATATTGCTAGCGTTGGTTTGCCCATTCAGAGTAATTGACTAATAAATACGTTACCATAGTCAAAAATATAAACAAGTCCAGGAATGCCGCCATCCAGACTAATTAAATACCGTAATTTACCGTAGATTAAAAAATATGTTTGGTCGATTATCTTAGGAGTGCTTTTGTTCTAAAATATTTAACTATAAGACTAATCGTGAATATAACAAATGTGAAGTGTTTCTAAATGTAGAAATAACCCAAAGATATGATGTATACTCGTAGAACCCTAATAAACGTGAGTTCAATCCGTAAATGTATCTTTCATTTAGTGTTCGCGTAAATTCAAGTGAAACCAACATTCTAATATATTATTTTAAGCCTTCAACGAGGCAATGTGCTCAGACCAATATAATTAGTTTTAACCGTCTGAAACAGCTTACCGCGGTTGAATAAGATTAGGAAAACTTTATTTAGGTCATAAAGATGTTATACATAGAAGGAGCTAGGATCTTAACACCAGGACCTTTACAAAATGTAATTAATCATATCTTTGAATCATACAAACCTCGTATGCACATCATAGATAGATCATGATTTATTTCATTCATGACGTCAATTATTGTTTAAGGTTGTCTTCCAATGAGATAAACATGTTTGCATCAATACAGTATTCTAGTAAACAACAGTAATATCATATACATAATATAATGTTATCTATCGCAAATAAAAAGATGACATGCAAATCATATTGAATAACGAGCAATTTGATGTCGTAGTTGAAGTACTTTGCCCATCACTGGTGTCACATTACCATGATGCAGCTGTCTGGAATGAAACAAATGAAGACATCATGACATCAGACTGTGGGAACCTTGCAGAGTGTGACCTAGTGTGTTCTAAGGGCAAGATAGTGTTAATTTGCTTCAATCTCATTGTAAGTAAACTGTGTTCTTTTTGAGTCAGTAAAATTCTCTAAACCGAACCTTAACATCTAGTCTCTAGTGCAGTTTTTCTCGTACATTGTCCAAACGTAGGTAATTTTTTGCTATTTTACTTTAATTAAATGTAATAAAATTGACTGTCCTGTCAAGTAAGTTGCGGGACTACGTAGTTTTTTTAGATCTCCACCAGGAGATATTGTATTGTGATTTTAGAAGTAAAGAAATAGTTTGCTTGCGGAAAAACCATGTACGGTGAAAAAACTTATCTACCACCTAACGTCAATTCACCTCAACCTTCATGTTGCTGCCCGTTTAAGTCACTTCGTACGACACACATAGGAAGAGAAGGCGTGGTGCTGTTTATAACTGTTCTATGGTATATTAACAAACAGATGTCTGATTTTTTTAGTAGAAAGTTGCTGTATATGTAATGAAAGTAAGTTTTAAGAAATATCGATAAATGTTTACTTACACTAGATTTTTCATGAGAAAAAAATACAGTGAAAAAGACATCAACGAGTTCTACAATTCGGCGATATTTTTGTATGTGTTCATAGCATCTCATCTGTTAAAGTGATTTTTAGTTTTTGTATAGATGACTAAACTAGCTGTTTCCCCGACTTCGAACACGCGGTATTTTGAAGCTAAAACTTCCAAAACATCCATCTAAACTTCCGCATGTGTAATGTTATTAAGATAGTAAGATAACTTTAAAACTTACAAAATATAGCTCTTATTATGCTAATCACATGTTACATGTATCAAGTGGGCTATGTTCTGATAACACGGTGCCTATGGCTACTTATTGATGAGTACTTACAAGTATTTAAACTTGAAAAATTATGTCTCAGGCAGAACTCGAACCCACATCTCCTCGCATGCCGGACGCGGCGCTTTACTAATTTAGCCATCGAGACACTAAGTCACAGGAGTCAATTTTTAAAGCATATTCTAATCACCGTAAACCAGCGTTGTTTCATCAAAATATTAGGAGTTTGCACCCTTAAAATCCGAAATAAACATCTTTGCAGATGTTTGACAGTCAGTTAAGATGAAGCGAGCGACTTATATTATAATTGCAAATAAATTGCTTAAATATCATATAAAGTACTTACAATTAATGAGGACAACATCACATATGCTCTGATTCCAAATAAGGTAACACTTTAAAAATAACGAAAGTACTAAGAAAACGGATTCTCATTACGGGATTTTTTATGTAAAGTAAAAATGTATTGGGGACCTGAAAAGTACCATTGTTTGGGACAGTTTTTCTAGATTGTGTAACACAACATTGGGGTCTGTAAACGTTGCTCGGACTAATCTAACATCATAGATACATGATTATCTTTTTTAATTTATTCAAAGAGACTTATGAAAGATAAAACTTTCAGTTGGCGGACGAGCTGCCCGCCCAGCTCTCCGAGCTGGGACTGCGCCCCCGAGCGATGTCCAAGCCTTCCTTCACAATCCGCATTCTTACTAAAGATGATGAGGAAAAGGCACTCAAATTCCTCAGAAGGTACGTATTAGGATAAACCGTTTGAACAGAACTGGCAATAATTCATTGCTAGACACAGCCACTCTTAAAGTGGATGAAGACATTACAGCCTCTGTTGGTGGAGAGAAGAAGCTGGGCGAACCATCTTTTTCTGGTACTCAATTATATTAAAGTACAGATATGTTACGTTCATAGCAATTTGCGTATTAAATCTGTTCCGAGCCATCCAAAACAGCACACATTGACAAGTTTCAGTGTTAAGTAAAACAAATTAACAAAAATAGCACGCAAATGAAAGAGATAGTATGCTTGATTGCATGCCAAAAAAAAATTATATAGCTAGCTAAAGACGTATATTCGTACAACATTTACAACATCTTATGTAAGATTTGGTCGGAAAAGATTTTTTATATTGTCATCAAGAAAATTTAAAAAGAATACTAAAGTATTGCAATCATATACATATATAAAAAATGTTACATCTGGTCAGTAACTTAATACAAGGCAAACATACAAATCATCAGCCCTGACAAATTTCTTCGTGTTTACTGACTACAATCAATTCTTGTGGTAATCAATGTTTTAGCGAATAACCCTTTATTATAGCTGCATGAACGCAGTATATGAATTGTGATCACATAGTCCTCAACTGGGCACAGGCTTCTCCTAAATTGTTACGCTTTGCAGGTGGCTTATCAACCGCAGTAGCTATGGATAGAAAAAGATGCTGCCATGTTCTTATAGCGGTCCTTTAGTCGCATCTAACGATACCGGACATAGAAAGAAAAGGGATGGTGCTATCCTATTTTAGTGCCAAAAGTGCCGGAACCACGCGACATTAAAAATACCATTAATAAAAGCAAATAGTATTAACTCAATCATTAAAAAATTTAACCTTATGCTATCGATTGTACGAGTACCTACATAGATTAATCAACTCCTCATGATAACATTGAATCACCCTTACATTGTATGCATAGTTAAATGATCTAGTATAATAACTCAGGCCTTCTATAGAAACTAGTAGAAACCAGAAGTTAACTTATCTGTATAGGAAGCAAGTTATTTTCTTGGGTCTTGATATAAACATGATATTATTATATAAATATAGGTATATTAATACAAAAAGAATAATCAAACTACTTCTCTTTAAAAGAACTACAAAATTTGTTTTTAAAGTAAATACTGATAATATCATAATATTGATAAACATTTCAAAAGCCGGCAAAAATTTACATGTCAATAAATTATACAATACTAGATGTTGCTGAATCTGATAAGTACCTAATATCGTATGTGAACTGTACTTTTTTTTTCGGGATGAAAAATATGTAGGTACTTAGTTTACGACCTATTCTCGGACTTACTGGATATACACAAAAAATAATAAAAATCGGTCGAACCGAATATTTTATATAAAATTTGAGAATGTTAGTCCGTGAGGCAAGTAGTGCAGACCAAAAATATAATAAAACCACCGATTCTCGTTTGTTGGGTATCGTCAATGTGACTAAGGGAAAAAACAGGCAGTAGCGTCATATCTCTACCATTGGCCAAACACTTACCCGCCTTTGTCAACGTTATGGTCATTCGCAGCCAACACGAAAATTTAAAAGTGAAAGTTGGAGTAAGAACTCTTTCTTGATTGGTATAGTGCATTCCTACACAGGTGATGCTTACCAAATATATGATACCCTTTTTCCCCACAAAAGTATTCATGTGCCAAAAACAAACACAAGATTTACTTAATTTTTAAATATCATTAAGGTATTAGGATATAATATCATCAGCCTATCGATCTAAATTAAAAGTAAAAGTGTGACGTCAAAAGTCTATTGCAAATATAACGTTGTGGGCATGCCCATCATGCCCATAACGTCTAGTTGTAGGCTGATGATGATGAAGATCTTCCATTCTCCAAGTCCAAACAATTTATAGGCGCTTGCTTACTACCTGCCAGTAAACTGACCTGTATTAGACAGGCATTTGCCTAAATCCAAGTGATGTTTGTACCAGGTTCTTCTTCCGAGACGAGCCCATGAATCAAGCAGTGAACCTTCTAGAAACCCCCGACTCGCGGTGTGCAGAGCTTGAGGAGTACTCCGCCAGTTCCATCGGCCAGGGTCACTCTGTGGTAGCTGTCGACGACAACGGAGAGTTCGTGGGGCTTATCATCAATGGATTAGTTGATAGAGAGGTATGAGAATCCTTCAAGTATAATCTGGCAACAGCACTGGGTTGTGAAGTGATTACTAATTGAGTTGCTTGAAATATCCTTTTAGAGTTAACTTTGAAAAAACGTAAGTGTTATCGTAAAAATAAAATAACGTTACGTTCTTAAATTTTACTGGTATGTAACCATAGATTTATCATCTATATTAAATCTATGTATGTAACACATATTTACGTCACCGATACGTTATAATAACCATATTAAAATATTAAGTAACGCAATAAGGGGACTACCTACTAGAGCTAAGTGCTGCCCTCGATTGATTTAAAAAAGTAAAGTAAAGTAAAGTAACAGCCTATAATCATCCCACTGCAGGAGGCCTCCATCATTGAATTCAAGTTACCACTGCAATGATGGGAACTGGCATAATCACCACGCTTGCCAAATGCGGGTTGGTGATCACAAACCCGAGCAACGTTCGAAAATACGAAACTTTTTGTTGCCCGACCCGGGGATCGAACCTGGGACCCCGAGATCTTGGCCCGGTATTTAAACCACTAGACCAACGGGGCGTTACAAGACCAACTGGGCGTTTCTCGATTGATTAATTTTATTAATTCTAAACAAAATCAAATCTCAAAAAACTAGAACAGTATCATTTTTAATTACCTCTAGTATTTATTGAGTTACTGTTAATCGCTTTTAATTTGCTTAAATTATACTGTTCTAGTTTTTTGAGAATTGATTTTGTTTAGAAGTAATAAAATTAAATCAATTGGGGGCAGATAGGTACTCTTACACGAACTAGTATTACAGCTACCGGGTTAACAGATGAGGTTTTGATTTCAGTATTTATTGTCGATTAGTATTAGTCTGAGATCCCACCATACAACGACCTTCACCGAGCTGTTTATTGGATGAAAAGTTTTTTATATACAACTAGCTGACCCGGCAAACGTTGTTTTGCCATAAAAATGATTAAATTACTAAAATGGCTAACAAAAAATAGGGGTTGGTGGTAAAAGGGTAAAAATTTAGGTTTGTATATATTTTATAAAATTTTAATATTTTACTACCCTACCCTACCCCTACCCTACCCCTACCCTACCCTACCCCTACCCTACCCTACCCTACCCCTACCCTACCCCTACCCAAAACTCGAGTTTTAGCGAGACTAACGAACAGCAATTGATTTTTATATATATATAAGAATAAGATAAGATATATAGATATAGATTAAATATGGCAAAAAATATATTGCAAATGGGTTGACTAAAAAAATTCAGTCCAGAGTATGATTAATTAACATTTTTTTTTTATATTTTAATTTAATTTTTTTTTCTGGTTTGGTTAATAGACAAATTTCATACCAATCGAAAATATGAAGCCCAAAGAATATGCGAACGTTAGGTTGACTATTTTTTTCCCGACACAACTCTTGAGTAGGCATAAACAGGTAAATCGAACTAGTAACTTGCACCGGTCTGGTTAACTAAATAAAGTTAAATACAAATAAATATTATTCATTTATGAACACGGTGGTATACGGTTGAATGCAAAAAAAAAGTCATGAAATTCGGTTGTCAAATAAAAATTCTACTCTGGACTGAATTTTTTTAGGCAACCCATTTGCAATATATTTTTTGGCATATTTGTATTGTATTGTATGGTGGGATCTTAGACTATATATTAGACGTTTAAAACCAGAAAATGTTGTTAAATGTAGGTACACCAATACAAACCTGCAATAGTGTAATATAGAGCTCTACGGTTGACTGGCTGCTAAAAAAATTATAATAATTTATCAAATTATGTCGCTCTCGAAAAAAATGTGTATTCAATATGTCATCAAATTGATTACTTGAATTGAGAGAGGCGGTAGTTTAAGTCATTTATCAAATTACCTTCTGCGGGACAATATCATTTTTGAGGGGCCTTCTGCGATTAGTTTTAATTCAATAATCAGTGTACATTCAAAAGTTAAACCAAAAGTCATAGGCTAGCTGCCTATGCATTAATGGATTGATGCCGGACCCATTGCGCTGCCGAAAAACTAACTCGAGACAGTGCCAAGGACTAGCGATCTAGGTGTAGGTTTAAGGGGCCTCCTTTAAAATAAATATAACTAATGTATAAATAATCATCATCAACTCTTCTTATCAAACATATTTTCCCATATCTCAATTGATTATTGTGTAATTTAGAACCAACTAAAAACTCATGGCCTAGTTTAGTATTTGTCTTGGTTAAAATGGTGTACCTACACATTTTTAAAATTGTCTCAGCCCATCTACGTTGTTTCTCTCCTACCCGTAACTTTGGAGTTTACCACGTAAAAAGTTATTTAAGTTGAATTTGGACCTTGTCGTTTTTTTTTTGTTACACATTTACTATACCCCTAGATCTGAATACAAGGGTTCGAAACGTCGGAACAAATAAAAGGTAAACATCCTCATAAAGGGGGTCGAAACAAATCTCATCTAATCTTACGTTGGAGAGAGGGGGGGTCTCGGCAAATATCACGCAATTTTTTTTCTGGTTGAAACAAAAAAAAAATACTATTATGGTCCATTTAATCCAGATTGTACATATACATGCTTAAGATTTAATCTTAAGCGTAATCGTAATACGATTAAGATTCACTAATTCGTTCGAAAGAAAATAATTTCATTCAAGTTTACGTAAGAAACCCACATTTTGAAAAATCTCACGTGAGATTGGGGGATGGGGGAGGGGGTTGAATAAAATCTCACGATATCTCACCAGGGGGGAGAGAGGGACAGAAAATTAAAAAAAACACCTCACGTAATTTATGGACGCCCCCTAATGGATACAGGCATAATCACCATGCTCTCCAAAAGCGTTGATGATCAATGATCATAAACCCGGGCAATGTCGAAATTAAATAAACTAGTGGTCCGACCCGGGAATCGAACCCGGGATCCCGAGATCTTGGTCCAGTACTTAAGCTACTAGACCAACGACGTCAGACATACTTCATTATTTCTATTTTCATGCTAATCTTGTACCTACTCACTTAGTTGTTTTTTATTAAATCGTGTTAAAGGTGCCTTAGTGTTATGTGAGTCGAGCCTAATTGATAAAACGTAATTGAAAATCGAAGCCGTCAAAAATAACTTGGGCACACCTGCGCGGAAGTCTGCACAAAGAACAATTATATCGCAATTCATAGTGTGCTCCGATATGGTGAGGGAATCAAAAATGTGTCACGTCTAGTTTCATTTTAACGGAACGGTACGATATGAACAAAGAATATTGAAGAATTAATGATTAACAAAGTTTCAGTATTAAGGCCCCTGTATGTCGGCATTTATGGATCGAGCGCGACAGTACGGGTATATTTAATATTAGTATATTTAAACATAGTTAAGTATATAATTTAATGAAATCAAACTCCGCAAATTTGTCTTTAAACAAGAATAAAAATTTTATTTAAAATGTCCGTAGTTTAGTCGTCATATTAAAAAACAGAAAAAACATTACAAAAATATGTTTTTGATTTATTTTCAAGTTTATTATCTTGTAACCGATAACGAATGCGACTAGGCTAGATTCTTAAATATTACATTTTTTCGGACTTTAAAATGCTGTTTTCTAGTTCTCAGATGGGTTTTAAAAACTCAAAAACGCTGCCTCTTAGAACTATGTCGCCTTATAGTGCTGTAATAGCGCCGTGAGGTGTTGGTTTCAATAGAATAACACTACGGGTGACGGAAGAGGTGTCTAAAGTAGTACTGCAAGTAGTAGACGGCAGCATCTCGTCGTTTCTCCGCTATTGACAAAACTACGACCACCAATTCGCTTTCCACTCGTAGCGATTATGCGCCAATCCTCTTTAAGTAGGGGTCAATTTCAACTGTCTAGCAATAGTAAGGTCTGATGATGATGATGATGATGATGATGATGATGATGATGATTGTGGTTGCTTGTTCAGCACTGTGGTAATTCTATTTTCTACCATTAAGTATAAAATTTTCTTTACATAGATATTTAAATTAATTCAACTTTGATTAAATATCATCAAGTTCAGTCAACCATATTATAATAAGAAAATACTTAGTACTTAAAACACATCTAATTCAGAAACATCTCATTTTCAATCAGAAAATAAAAGTGTATTTTTATCAATTTTAGTACATATTTATTACATATCAAATTTTGTTAATTATCAATAAGTGAACAAACGTGACTATTTGAAAGGAGTAAAAACTGTGTCATGTTTTATAATTGCTCCACTCTGAGACATGGCGTCAATAATAATCTCTATTGTTATATTAGTTGTAACGGCAGAAAACCAATAATTAGTCGTGGAACAAAGTTTATTATTGCTTCACGAACAAAAGATGATCTACATGCAATTTCTGAACGCACGTGGCAATGTAAGTAGTAAGATGATCTACACAATCGAGATGGATACAGTTAGACCCATTCCACTGACCAAAAAATAGATAGCCCATCTCAGTCCACTGCTGGACACAGGCCTCCTTATGTGGAGGACTTTGGCATAACTGCTCGCCCTGCTTGGCGGGGTGGCGATCGCAGTGTGGCCAATGCCATAAGGCAGACACTGCTGCCTGTTTTCTTCTGGTAACTTAGTATTCCTTTAGTCCCCTCTTACGACAACCTCAGAATAAAAAGGGATGGTGCTATTCTTTAACGTACCGACATCACACGACACTCCGCAACACAATGTCCGTATATTCGACTACATCTGTCTCTCTTACTCATGCCAACTTCATAAAGTATGTGACAGAGACAAATGGATTGCGTTGTAAGTGCTTAGGCTAGCAAGCTGTCCTATGTTTTCCCTTATGCTGTTTTTAAACCTACGAGGAGCTGGTCGGAGTTAAAAGGGAAAACCATAAATAGACCAATTACAGTGCTGAAAATCTGTCATCTGTAGAGATTTCGTGCACTGTAATTGGTCAATTGACGGTCGCCTAGCTTAGCGTCAGTGGAAACGAACGTTAGAAAGTTTTATAAATTTGTATTTAGATTATAACCAACATCTAAGTCTGTGCTTTTTTTAGGACAAACGAGCTTGTACAGAGGTCACTGATAATACTCGTATTGTAATCGATGCATAAGAAATAGATAGAGCAATCGATAATAAGTATCTGCCGTCACGGGTATTTCATAGACCAAAACGATTATCCGAGAAGAAAATTGATGATCTATACATTACAAATACCGTTACTTATTAATCATTATTAATATGTGTGTTAATTACTAATCCGGGATCCTATATTCAATGAACCGGTAACGTACAGACGAAAGCACATCAATCTAAACACTGGTGCATCTTCGAGTCCCCCTTCAGGCAGTCTAAAAAAATCTTATTTTGGTTAATTTTCAATTAATACTAATTAAAAAACCATCTTATGGTTTTGAAATAGGTGCATTTTGCAACAAAAATGTATTGTCTGATATACAGGCCACATAATAATCAAGTAAAAAGATCAAAGATCAGTAAAAACTGTGATAACCGGGATTTGGGAGCGAAATTAGAACACAGACGTTAACTGTAGCACGATTTATTCTCGACTGGTTGTCCTACCCCGAAGTCTACCCTCTTTGACAAACATAATAAATAATTCACTAGTACCTACATTACACTCTTCCCCACTTAGATTACAACATAATATAGTACAAAATTACATCTAAAATATTATAATGTATGTAAAAAAAATAATAATAAAATAAATCTTTATTTCCTCTCTCACACAGAAAATGATAGTGACAACAGATATTCATATTATCTAGGTAACAGTTTAGTAAATAAAAATCTAGTCTATGTGAGAGACTGGTCTCTGTACTAAGATACCTGTATGACAGACTACCAGTCTCTCCACATCCGAACCAAAAGGTGCGATAGCTTTTTGAGGAATTGTTAGCACAGTGAGCATTAAACAGATTGTTTCATACAATAAGAAGCAGCACAATATTATTAGAGAAAACTACATTGTATTACGATGATGAGGAGTGAGAGTGAATGTGTATTTGTGTATGTGTGTGTGTGTGTGTGTGTGTGTGTGTGTGTGTGTTTGTGTGTTGTGTGTGTGTGTGTGTGTGTGTGTGTGTGTGTGTGTGTGTGTGTGTGTGTGTGTGTGTGTGTGTGTGTGTGTGTGTAAGAGTGTGTGTGTCTGGGCGTGTGTAATTTGGGGTTATAGGTACTTCGAGAAAAAAAAAAAAAAACTCATGAAGGTATGGCTAGTAATTTTTCCGTTGATTCATAGTCGAGAGAATTAAGCCAAGTAACTAATGTTTTCTTGCATTGGTATTTAGTGAGTGGATAAATATTCAAATACTTATTTATTTTGTTGTATAAATAGGGACCTAAAAACCCAGAAAATCTTTTTGAAAAGGTAGAGGACCACCGAGTTTTTGACACGCAGACGTTGTATTTCAATCTTTTATTCGCAAATAATGTGGGGGCGTAGATGGTAACCGAATGCTGTTTTAGAACAGTGTTTAAAATAAATAACTGGCGAACAGTAAGGACCTCGGTTATGGAATAAAGGTCCTTTGTGGGAAAGAGAAATGGCAAAGAGTAGCCGACCTTCAGCACCGCTCTTTGTGCCCTCTCAACATTCAGCAGACTTGTCTTATAAGTACCACCCCAAACAGTAACACAATAATTTAGAATAGACTGACATAGGGCCTGATACACCATTTTTATAATAGACTTGTCAGCTATATGTCGAAGATTTTTAAAAATATACATTAGCTTACGGGTTCTAGAAGAAAGAAGGTCCACGGCGCCTGGGGCCAGGGCCAGGGCTGCGGGGCGGCGCGCGGCGGCGCGTCGGCGTGCACCGCGCAGGCCTCGCAGGCGCGACACTCGCGCTCCACCGCCTCGTCGAGGCCGGCCCACCACACGTAGCTTCGAGCTATAGCTTTAGATTTTACGATCCCCATGTGTGGTTCGTGTATCAACTTTAAAACTTTAGCACGCAACTCTTCCGGTACGACTACCCGATGGCCCCACATTACGCAACCTAACTCTTCGTATAATTCGGACTTCCTATTAAAGTAAGGTTTTATACTGGCAATATCGCACGATTCCGGCCAACCGTCCCTAATATAACGTATTACTTTGCTTAAAATTGGATCTCTTACCGTTTGCCTTTTTATTGCAGTGCAATCTAACAACAATGCGTCGTGCACAAAATGTAAATATGTCTGTTCCGGAATGGCATCCGTGGCGTTTAGTGGTGCATTAGTGTCTTTCGATAGCCTAGATAGCCCATCGGCACAATTATCTGTAGTCCTAATATATTCTATTTCGTAATCATATGCAGAAAGTATTACCGCCCAGCGTTGCATGCGACTCGCCGTCATAGTCGGTATACCGGTGTTATGGCCCAAAATTGATACTAAAGGTTTATGATCTGTGCGTAAAATGAATTTACGTCCGTATAGGTATTGATGAAACCTTTTAACAGTAAATATGATAGCTAGTGCTTCGCGGTGTATCTGAGAATAGTTTCTCTCGGCGGCGGTGAGCGAGCGCGACGCATACGCCACCGGGCGCTCGCCGCGCGCGGCCGGCTGCGCCAGCACGCCGCCCACGCCGCGCGGGCTCGCATCGCACGTGACGATCACTGGCGCCTCCGGATCGTAGTGTGCTAATACCTCGGTTCCAGTCAACCTACGTTTTACTTCGGAAAAGGCCTGCTTACACTGACTGTCCCAGTTCCAAATAACACCCTTCCTCAGTAATAAATGTAACGGAGATAACAAAGTACTCAGATTCTTAATGAATTTCGCATAAAAATTAACCATCCCCAAAAACGACCGTAATTCAGTAACGTTCTGTGGCGTTTTTAAATTAGCAATAGCATCAATTTTGGTCCTATCTGCTTTAATACCTTCCCTAGACAACACATACCCTAAATAAGTGACTTCATCTACTAAGAAGACACACTTACTTTTTTTAACTTTTAAGCCGTATTCGGCTAATCGCTTGAAAACTGCATCCAGTGCTTCTAAGTGCAAGTTCCTAGTTTTCCCCCCTATAATGACGTCATCTAAAAACACTTGTACATTTGGAATGCCCTGTACTAAATTCGTCATTATCCGTTGAAAAATCCCAACACTAGATGCTAAACCATAAACTAGCCTTTTATAACGAAATAACCCTCTATGGGTATTAATTACAGTGTATTTGCTGGAGTCGTCTAACTCCACTTGGTTATAGGCTTGCGATAAATCAATTTTACTATAAAATAAAGAACCGTTTAAACCTACTAAAATATCCTCAATTTTCGGCAAGGGGTAACGATCGATCAGCAAAGCGGGATTCAGAGTAGCCTTGTAATCCGCACATATTCTAAGCGTACCGTCTGCCTTGTAAACGGGCACCAGCGGCGAGGCCCAGTCGGAGCAGTCGACGGGCTCGATGACGCCGTCGCGCAGCATGGCGTCGAGCTCGGCGTCGACGCGCTCGCGCAGCGCGTACGGCAGCGGCCGCGCGCGGTGGAACACGGGCGCCGCGCCCTCGCGCACGCGTAACGACGCCCGCCCGCCTGTGTACCGACCCAGTCCGCCGCTAAACACCTCCTTATATCTGTCGAGAATAATGCTTATTTCTTTATCCATTACCTCACTAGAACCTTTAATATAGTTACAATTGAATTTAGGTATCTCTATTTGTAGTTCGGCTAACCACTGCCTACCTAACAAAGAAGTTGTACCTCGATCGATTATAAATAACTCGAGTTGTTTCGATATATTTTTGTAACTAACTATTGGTTTAATAATGCCCAGTGGCTTAATTTTTGAACCATCATAAAATTTTAGTACTGAGTCATCCTTTTCTATCTGTAGATGTCTGAAACATGACTCGTATGTTATTTTATTAATACATGATATTGCTGTACCTGTATCTATTTCCATATTAACAACAATATTATCAATGCATATTGGTAAACTTACAGCTTTATAAGCACTCAACGTCAGCAGGTTTAAATCCTCCTCGATGTCGACCTCCTCCACTTCTCGCGTCCTTGAACCAGTGTTGCCCCTGACTCCAATCGGTTGCATTGTGTCTGGCTCCGCTCCGCAGTAGTTCACCCGTGGTGTGCGATTGTTCCTCTCGGGACATATTCGCCGTAGATGTCCGACTCGGTGGCACAAGCTGCATACAAAGTTTTGGTAACGACAATTCTCATAGCAATGATTGTTAGCTCCGCACACAGTGCAATCGTTACGCCTTTGCGCCCTTGTCCCCATGCCAGCTCCTCCGCCAGCCTGTCGCGTTTCTACATTAGCACTTCTAGTAAACGGCTTCGCTCCATCGCCTCCGCCTCCGCGTCCGCGCGGCCACCTGCCGTGTTTTTTATTGCTGCTCCGCTCCACCGTGTGTATTGCTTCTGGTCCATATCCTTCTACTATCGCTGCATCCCTCTCAGCTGATTGCAAGGACTGAGCCAATCTCACCGCTTCCGTGAATGATACTGTGTCATTCTCCGCAAATAATCGTTGACGGATGACGTCACTTCTGAGACCGCATATGAACTGGTCCCGTAAATTTTCGTTTAAATTGGCTCCAAACTTGCAATCACGCGATAACTTCTTTAATTCCGCGACGAACATGGCGATATCCTCTCCAGCTCCCTGCCGTTTTTGGCGGAACCGATACCTTTCCGCAAGAGAAGACGGTGTTGGCTGTAGGTGCTGACGCATTAATTCACACACTTGAACGTAATCCATATCCGACGGCTTCGTTGGACTCGCAAGATTGACGAGCAGCTCATATGCTTCATCCCCTATAGTCGCTATCAATGTAGGTAACTTCAAATCATCTGTGACCTTATTCACCTTGAAGTACATATTCAGCCTATCGATGTACGAACCCCACACACCCGACTTTACGTCGAACTCACACACTCTGCCGATCGACATAGTCTTATAAATAATTGTATTGCACGCATTATAATGTTATAGTTCTTTTCCTCGTCGTCACTGTGATAACCGGGATTTGGGAGCGAAATTAGAACACAGACGTTAACTGTAGCACGATTTATTCTCGACTGGTTGTCCTACCCCGAAGTCTACCCTCTTTGACAAACATAATAAATAATTCACTAGTACCTACATTACAAAAACCATTAACGACAACAATAATTAGGTATTAAAATGAAAGAGCGTAGCAGCAGCCCGTGTCGACCAAAATTGACTCAAAAAAAATTTACACTTTTAAACTTAAACGTAGACGGACAGACAGACAAGGAAAACATATAAGGGTTACTTGTTGACTAAGACTATCAAAAAAGGATGTTTTGTAGTTCATTGTCAAGTTTCTGATAGTTGCACGGCAGTCGAGCAAAAAAAAAACCGACACGGGCTGTACCATCCTTTTTCTCAAAGTTACATTTTCACGTAGGTAAGTATACCATATTTCGCCATATTGCGAAATATTTTTGAAAAATTTAAGTTGTCAACAATTCTCTATAGTGTCAGTGCAACGATAAAAATATCTTACAAAAGAGATTTTTCCAACCCTGTAGCTGGCGGGATATCAATACCTAACAAAAAAGTCGCTTTTATAGAAATCCGACCCCGACAGACAGGCCGCTCCAATTTCGAGAAAAATGTGTCTATTTTTCTCTGAATAGAAGCTTGTATATCCAATTTATAGGTAGTTTATAATTGCGTTGGATAGATGCCTTCTATAAATGTTTATATTGGGAGTTAATAAATACCATTTATCAAAGATCCATTTGTGACGAGTAATTTTTGTTAGTGTTTCACGTACTGATTAATGTATTTGGAGTAGAAATACATTGTGCAATTGCCAATTTCTCTTGAAAATAAGATAATACTTATTAGTTACCTACGTGAAACAAAATAGGTACTACCTAAATACATATAGGTAAGTACCTATACGAACCATATTAAGATATGGAACAACAAAATCAAGTACATCGGCATTTGCGACGTGCTACTACGGAACCTTACACCGATTGTGGTCCTACACGTACTTGACCGGTTATTTTTATTCGTAGCATAAAATAAGTTGTATATTATAAGTTATATTCAATTTCACAGCGAAAAACATCTGTGTAGTCTAATAAATAGTTAGCCGGCAGAAAACTCACAACAAAAGTCAATTAACTATAGGTAGGTACAACTGACGAAATTCGATGGTGACTAGCTCAAATGTACAAGCTAACAGAACTAATAAAAAACTTGATCATTATGTACTTAAGAGGCATTTTAATTATGCGATATTTCCACGAGTATCTAATTAGGAAAATAACTCAAGGACCAAAAGGAAAGGGTCACACTTCGTTGGATGACATGCTTCAATGCTCAGCTCAAATAGGGATAATCCATTGGAGTTACTTAGCATTAATTAGACATAATGTAAAAAAGATTCAAAACAAGTAGACAACAAACATCCAACAATAGCTATACTAAGAATAAAATTAATCAAGAGCATGAAGTGCTACATACTTTGGGATTAAACTAATGTGTGTAAGATTGTTCACAATAATTTTAAAAATAAACTACAATGACAATTAGATGAACTAGTTTGAAAGGTTTCTATAAAAATAAAAATAAAAACAGGTGAAAGTGATATTTTTTCATAATTTTTTAAGACATTTATTGTTAGTCTCTTGAATTGGACTACCACAAGACAATAAACCCGGTAGTCGTTCAAATAACGAGTATTTTAATAAACTAGTTAATGATATGCAAAAACTTACTCTTGAGTAGGTACGTGCTTTTAAAATTATTTAAGCTTCATGGTCCTAATTATTTATAGCTAAAAGCGAAGCAAAAAAGGAAAAGGAACTGCAAAAAACCTATTGATTGTTTCATTAGGCGGGAACAAAAATATCTGCAATTATGTACAGTATAGTTAGCAGAATATTGAACGTTTTCGTTTTGGGCTTATTTTAAATTAACGAGATGATGCAGCCACATAATGAAATCAGAGATGAATAACGACGAGTTTACAGGGTTCTTGTAACGGTATTACATGCCACAAGCTGCCTATTAACATACGCATAATAATTTAGGTACTATAGCGGTGTCAATTCAATATAATTATCTTGATAATAGATACTAAAATCATAAATAATGGTGCTTTAGCAATTAAATTGAGTTTGGTATGGAAATAAAATTATCAAAAAGTTGAAGTGTAATCATATTTTGTACTACTCGTATATTGTTTGAAATGCTCCTCTACTACTCTTTACCCAATTAAGTATAAATTAAAAATATCATCTGACTGTATATAATAAAACTTGATTATTTAATAATATTTTTCTGTTGTTTAGGACGTAGACTATTCAGATAAATCGGAGGAATGTCCGAACCCGAAGTTCAGGCGGATCCTGAAGGTGCTGGAGCACCTGAACAGGGAAGCGAAGATCTGGGAGAAGCTGCCAGACACCTGTCAGAAGGTTATGGAAGTAAGGATTGCGTCTACGGACTCATCGTGGAGAGGGAGAGGACTGATGAGGGTGCTTTGCGAGGAGTCTGAGTAAGTAATGCTTTATTATCTTTATTGCAGGGCAGTACTTTACATTGCATCGTTACGTAGGTACATACGTTCAGTTTTCAGTACAGGTAATTTGCTGAAATGATACTGTTCTAGTTTTATCAGAATTAATTGCGTTGAGAAGTAATAAAATCCCCTTAAAGTAAAAGTTTTTAAAACCTGAAACCTATTTTCAGGGGTTCCGGGTTTAATTCTCCGTAATTGTCGTAAAAAAATGTTTTCTTGTTTTTCTCGGACCTATTGTATATTGTACATTCCTTACATTTATTTATTTTGTACATTATAATTATTACGAGTATTATGCCGTGGGATACCTGCAAAATAGAGTACCACCTCCTCTCACCATATGGGTGCGGTAAACGAAACGAACGAAAGAAAACGGGCAGCAGCGCCTTCCCCAGCGTTGGACAATTACCCGTCGCGATTATGACAAAATCTGACTGATAGCAGCTGATCAGATAAAAAAAAAGTGCTACATACATAAATACTACTAAAGAACATATCATAACATTCACGATTTAGTACCTAGTTAAAAAAGGAACACCCAAACTGTATCTTAAATTACGACGTGATAATCGCCACTACACCAACAAGAAAATTAAATTACATTTAATTGCAATGTTTTATGTATCGTTAGTAATACTATAATTATAATTATATTTAGTAACAGGTAGTAATAAAATATCTGTCTTATACATATTACATAAAATTTATTACGCATACATAAAATTCAGAAAGGAAGTGAATGAATACATGCTAACTGAGACAGGCATAAATCATTGCAAATAATACAAATTAATTTTATGCTCAAAACATGCACAATTACGATGTACAAAGAACCACTAATATTATCTAATACAAGTATAAGTCTTGTTTATAATATTATCTAATACAAGTATACCTAAGTCTTGTTCTAATTATGTTACAAGATACGATTAGTAGGCATAAGATCTATAATTTCAATTCCTACACACATATTAATGTTGAAGTCAATAAAAACTTTGATTGACTCGGCCCGGAAATATCAGTGCATTTACAAAAAATGGTGCCGTATGATGCCAACCTGAAATAGTATACTTAGCTCGACTCCTTCTCATCCTATGAATCTCGTAAAGAGTGTCGACAGCTTATGTGGTTTAAGGTGAGGCGGTCCTGGGTCGGAACCCTGGGCAGATCAATGTAGAGAAAAGGTATTTTCTATATTTTCTGGGGTCTGGGTGTTTAGGGGTGCCTTCGTTGTTTCTGATTTCCATAAAACAAGTGCTTCAAATAGTTACTTACTTTGGGGTCAAAACAATGTAAGTGATTTCGTTCACATTTATTATTTATTTATCTGATGATTAGCTATTACTTTCCTTTAAACTGCATTGTTGACAACGTAACAAAATTCTCCTGTTGGAGTGGCATCGGACTAATGTGGGCTGATGATGGTAAAAAAATAAAACTTACCAAAAATCACTTTCTTATTTTTAGTCGATTTACGACACTTATTATTAAAGTGTTTTGGGTTTTTTTTAATCTTTTTAACCCTCTCTTAGCAACTTTTATAAATAAAGGACCACCACCATTCAGCAACAAGCCCGTAAAAAGTCACATGTACCTACGTAGATTCTTAAGTTTTTATAGCAGCAATCACAATAAGTCATAAAATTCATCATTCTTTTCAATAAGCAACGCTCGTAGTAAACCCAATAAATTTTTTTGGAACACCTGTAATATATATTTTTTTGTTTCTACCCGCACCTCTGCAGATCCCGAGCTTAACTTACCTAGGTAATCATCATCAACCTTAATCAGTCCACAGCCGGACCCCGGAGACCCAAAAAGAGTTTTCTTTTTTTTTTCATAGGCCTAAAGGAAAGGGTATAGATAGACGTAGATCTAGCAATCACCGACAATCATCATGCACTGACTCAGAATAAAGTTTTTGTGAAAAAACTAATTCCTGAAGATAAAAAAAACTCTACTAATTAATTTGAACATGGCTTGTGCCTACTCAAATATAGGCGATAAAATCAAATTTGCATTTATGTGTGATTGCAAAAACAATTACCTACTTCTTTGTTTTCAGTAAACTGCGCCTATAAATTATGAATGTAATTCCATTTCCGACATATTTTATCTAATTGAACGTTTGGCACATTTGGTTACTACTATAAAAATTTATGAAATAAAAATCAATTGCCGCAAAATAGTACTTTTACTAGCATTCGGTAAATATAATTTATGAAATCATACAAGAAAAGCTAAAAATTCAGTGATACATACATGTCCGTAGGTTGTTTTCAATATAAAGGAAACTTAACTTTAACATCTGTCCTTTATGTCACTAATTATCACAAAGATAGTTCAGCGCTTAACAAAAAAATTAACCGTCAAAAGCTTAGAATATACTTGTAATCAAGAAATTTTGACTCGTTTATTTACTTCATACATAGGTCAGTTAAATATTTGTATTGTAAACTTTTCATACTCTTTCCAGTCTTCGAGTACTTAGAGAAGTGAAAAGAGTAAACATTTCGATACATTATGTGTAATTAATTACGCACGTTAGTTAGTCGTAGCTCTATACCTATCTTACGATTTATTTCAACTTATTCGCCGGTTTTAATCTCAGTTCGTATAAGTTTCTTGAAAATTCGGATCATCCTGGATGTGCGCGTACGCGTTTTTGAAATTAATTTCTTCATAAACAAGATGAGAATGGATTCCTTACTTTCAGACCACGATGTTGTATGGCGTATGTTTATATGTATTCAAACGTTCATTAAAAGATCTAAATGGCTTTATTACACATATTCAAACGGGCTAGCATCTAGTCACAACACATCTAGACTGAGCATTGTTATATGACAGCAAAATGATTTAATGGAGAGGCGTATTATGCAACTATTGCATCCGTTGTTACGACTTCCTGCGCAATACATTGAAGGTCTTTGATCAACATACGTATTACTCCGAGAACTATATATATGCGCTAAATGTTATCATTTAATAGTTTATCTCAATCACTACTAATATAATAAAATAAATAAATAAATCATATAAAACATTTCTATTTAGGTTATAAGAATTGAGATCAGAAGATAACAATTAGGGTTAATAAATAAATAAATCTGCAATAACTTAGCTTTAGTTTAAATATATGTAAAATGTTTCTGTGAGGTGTTGAAGGTACGCAAAAATATTACTGAAGCAACACAAACCAATGAACGCACTATGCAATAGGTATCTACTGTAACCCGTTGATCATAGTAATCTCCCGGATAGTAAAATGTCTAAGATAGATAGGTACTAGCTAACACAGAATTTTACTTTTCTAAAAACAGTTAAATCTTGAAATTTTTGTACCTAAAGTGCAAAAAATAAGGGCGTTTTCTAAACGTTTTTTTTTCTGCTGCATGGTAGAGTGGTTGCATGGTTTGCATTGGATAGTTTAATTTTAAATATAATACTCTGCTGGTCGTTTTCTTATGGCAGTCAATCAACTCCTAACGACACCCATAGAACGACTACGAGTAAGTAGTGCAATTCTATTTAAAGCCGGAATCACACGGCAAATTAAGTTACAATAAGTCCATTCCATGTTTATTCTGTGTAAAAAATGTCGTACGGAGTATTTTTGAGCGATGGCTCTATCAGACAGTAGGTTAGGTTAATTAGATGAAAATTATTATTTCCATTGTACTACCTACTCAAAATAATGGTCTAATAAAACATTGCAGTCTTCCGCATTTGACGACAATTTGTGTCTAAACCGAATGTAATCACTAGGAAACAATTATGCTCATAAAATAATCATAGCTGCTTATTACACATGGGTTTCAAACTAATAAAAGAATGTAGCCCATTAAAAGTTGTGATGACGTTACAAAATATTTTCAACTTCCTTGAGAGAATTTTTAAGAGAGCAGTCCTTACTCGAACAATAAATAAACCGGCCAAGTGCGAGTCGGACTCGCGCACGAAGGGTTCCGTACCAAAAAGGTAAAAAAACGGGTTTGTTGTATGGGAGCCCTTAAATATTTATATTATTTTGTTTTTAGTATTTGTTGTTATTGCGGTAACAGAAATACATAATGTGTGAAAATTTCAACTGTCTAGCTATAGCGGTTCTTGAGATAGGTACAGCCTGGTGACAGAGCGACGGACAGACGGACAGACAGCGAAGTCTTAGTAATAGGGTCCCGTTTTTACCCTTTTGGTACGGAACCCTAAAAACTGTAGACCTATATGTACAGAAACATATACCAGAAGATAATTATGACTTACTTACATGGCTACAACAAAGATCCTTTAACCATAGATTTGAAGAACTAATATTAAAAAAGGAGAACTTAGAAAATATTGATTAAAGTTTTTATAGTTTATTATAAGTTTTTTGATATTTTGGCCACGCTGGAAGTGTAAGAACAGTTCTTTCGTGATCGGATGAACTACAACGTGATGTAACGGCCCGTTTATTCATCCCACTGCAGGGCATCGTCGAATCATTGAATTCAAGTTGCTACAGCAATAACGGGTACAGGCATAATCACCACGCTTGCCAAGGTTGGGTTAGTGATCACAAACGAGAGCTACGTTCCGATGCGTTATCGTAAATCGTTTCCTGATCACACCACCACCCCAACCGGGCCATTGGCGCGCGCTACTGTACTGCGGTAAAATCGACTTTTTGCCGTTAAAAAAATGGCCGTCCTATTTATTCGTCTGCTGTACTGTCAACATCCTTTTTAATTACAGGCGAATAGCAAGAGCAGAGGGTGCACGTGCTATGCGGATGGACACAACTTCTGCCTACTCCGCCGCGGCCGCCCAGAGGCTCGGCTACAAGCCCGTATACGAGGTGGCATACGCGGACTTGTCGTACGCTCCGCAGCCGCCTGCGCCGCATTTGGTAGCCAAAGTCTACATCAAAGAGTTGTAAAGTAAGTTTACCTTAATAATCCCATATTTTATTATTAAAATTTGGTTTTTTCATGACCACCAGTCATCCTCAACCACAGATAATATCCTCAGCTAAGTTGCTGAATATGTTGGTCAGTCCTTTAATAGGTCGAAAAATAATTATTACGTATAGGTACCTACATCTAGCTGTACTGATTGTATCAGGCTGGTTTTAATTTATGATAATAATAATTTTAAAGAAAATAGTGTATGATACACTTTGACACGTTGTCGACGATTTGCGAAGCAGTCGGGTAAAGGAGCGGCGAGAAAGGCCCTATTGGCCTATTTTTCGTGGTTACACTGCGATAACAGCGGTAAAGATTGTTGATGATGACACTGGAACTGTCGCTATAGCCAATATACTTTACTTTTAAACCGATCAGTTTACCACACCGAAAAGTAGTTCCTAAAATAGAACCAATAAATGGCGTGAAAAACGTTTTACTCGCAATTCGGTGTAACCACGAGGAACGAGTGCGAACACACTCAATCATGACATATTTATATTGTAATTGATCAAATAAAATTAAACTTTGAAAGTATTTCAGATAGCCAGTAGATAGACAGAGCAGGCCACTGCTGGACAGATCAATCCAAAAGAAGGAATTTGATATAACCGCTTCGCTTGGCAGGCGGGTTGACAATCGCAGTCTGATCAGATATTTAATCTTTCTTTAGAGAGTTTCTATGTCCAGTAGTGGACATCTTGGCCAATGATGATAATGACTTAAACAATAGAATTACCTTAGTAGAAAATAGTTATTGAATGAATCATTTAAAATGATAGATGATGGAATATCTAATTTCAAGTCTTATCTTTGTTCCAGGAATCAGAAGACCAGCGTTAACATACCTAATCATAATATTAATGATGTAATATTATAGAATAGTAGGATGCACATTACATAGAGTAGAAAGATGCAAGTAATTTCGATGTACAAAAACTTTGATGAGTGTTTTTTATGCGAAACCAAATTAATGTGGTGATATTTATAGTTTACAAATTAGAAATAGGTAACACGTAATTTACAAACATTAGGTTTGTTAACCTTGTGATAAGCTAGGAAAGCAAATATTTAATCACCTAAGAAAATTAAAACGAAATTGTTACTTTGTGATTGTCTTGAAACATTAGATGCTATTTATTTTTATTTTTGTGATATCTTTAGCCGAAATTAAGTTGATTGAACACATTTAAAATGTGCTTATTTAAGTGGCAGTCCTACATAGTACATCCAGTGATAATACTATCAACATCCAGTCACTGTTTAAGCTCGTAAAACACTTACTTAAAAATGTAGTGCTTTGTTGAAAATAATTACATTTGCCAATAAGAAACTGTAAGGCATTCAATTGGTTAAACCACTAAGTAGTAATTAACTTTTTTAAGTAGTAATGAACCTATTAAATATAATGATACTACGTAGTTCCTTATTATTAAGTATTATATAGTTGTGATAATAGACATAGTAAGTTGACTCTCCTGAAAGATTGTTTTCAATGAATTTACGGATTGTACCTGTATTGTATGTATTTTGTACATAAATATGATTTACTTAGCGATGTAGACCTATGTCAATTGTGGAGTCAATGTAATTTGATTATAAAGATTAAATTATGTGTAATATATTGCGTTTTTCATTTTAAAGCTTAGAGCATTGAACCAATAGAGTTTGGAGTGCCACAGGGAAGTATTCTTGGCCCAATGCTCTTTCTCGTCTACATATCTGACCTGTCAAACCTTACTGTAGAAGACGCTAGTTTTGTAAGCTACGCAGACGACACTGTCATACTATTCCAAGGTCCAACATGGAAGAGTACTTATGAAGCAGCGGAGAAGGGAAGCGAAGCTCAAATCGTGAATTGGTTAAAGAATAACTTACTCACTCTAAATTTAGACAAAACGAAGTATATTGCGTTCCATAAAACTCGAGCCTCCCGACCCCCGCCAGCAATGGTTCTTAGGATACATAATTGCAACCGCCAAGCTCAGAACCAGATTTCGTGTTGTTGCTCACAAGTAAGTCGTACATGTCAAATTAAATACCTCGGCGTGGTAGTAGACGAAAACATGTCTTATCGACAACATGTGACGGAATTATCGGTCCGTGTCCGAAGAACTGCTTTTGTGATGAGGTCCTTGAGGGAGTCGGCATCGAAGGACACGTTAATTTTAGTCTACAAGGCTATTTGCGAGTCACTTCTAATATACTGTAACAAGGCTTGGGGTGGAATGGAAAAATCTTTTTTAATTGAACTGGAAAAAGCCCAACGCTTAGTATTAAAAGTAATATTTCGTATACTGACCTCCTTTATAAAGAATGCGGTGTTCTCAGAGTTCGCCAACTTTTCATACTTCAAGCCGTTCAGGCTGCACACAAAATTGCACTTGCATCCCCTGACTACGATCAACGTATCAGGAAACGTTTATACAAAGTGCAAGTCCAAGCATCCCACACTACTTTCGCAAGACATCATCCACTCTTCCTCTTGCCGCAACTATACAACTGCGTTTGCCGTAAAATTGAAATTAAAAGAGCCACCATGTACAAAGCTAAGCAGATTATCAAATCCTGGCTTGCAGAGCTAAACTACCAGCAAACAGAAGACCTTAATTATTTCTTATCTGACTACTGAGATTCAGGCAATGGGGACTACCGTTTCTTTGCTCACCAGTTGGCGCCACTGTAGACTGAGGTCCGGAGGTATAGCTGTCAAAGGCGATTGGCGCCGAAACAAAGTGTTATATCTTGAATCTAATTAAGGTTATATTGTTTATAAATAACTATCTTGATATCAACAAACTAACTTCTGAAATAGTTGCTCTTGAGGCCGCCTATTTTTGCGCTTTTTCTTAATTCCGCTTTTAAAGCGTTCACATTAATAGCCTAATAATCCATATTTGCGATAGTTTACGAAGGAGATCACTTTCCAGCAGGTAAATTAAAGAAATTATAATTTATGCAACAAATTCCGCTAAAACCAGTACAAAGTGAATGATATTGGACCTCACGCGACACTAGCGCCTCTAGTGGCAAATTCACTAGCGATAGCCCCCATTCGCTTAGTTCAGCAGTCACCGTAAATTTTCGAGACCATTGTAAATATTTATTATGTAATAAACATTATTCTTATTCTTATTCTTAATATGCTCTAAGTTTTAAAGTTACAGTTTACTCTTCATAAGTTCATGCGTGATCATTCAAGCAGCGACGAATAAGTGTAGGTATATACTGCAACATCTTCCTGGAATGCAAATGATGCTGATATTTAAGTTGGTTGAATTCACGTTCATATAAATTACTGTTAAAATAAAACAGACGACATACTGTTAAAAGAAAATCCAACATCACCATAGGAGGTGCCAATATTTTTTACGACTATTACAATCATAGCTGTCTAGTTAGGTATGACCTGTCTCTGAGTTTCCCCGTTGACGTACAAATAGACCGACGGACATGGCGAAACAATAAAAGTTCCTTGTCCTGACTACGAAACCCCGAAATCGAACCCGTCTCAAAATAGGCACATCCGAATTTCTTTTATTAAAATTCAGGTAATGATTATTTTTAGTCTTTATATCAAACGTGTTTTTTATACCCTCTGTTTGATAATTAGACACCTGACCATATTATAATGCTATAGTTATACTTGTCTAACAAATACCTACGCAGAATTCTAGCTAAAGCAGAATTCAGTTTACTGGCACGATTATGACCATTATCTACTTATAACTGCTCGAATGCTGACAGTTTAAAATTAGCATAATTATACTACTTCACTTTATCGCTAAGCCTGTAAATAGATGTTATTTACTAAATGGTATTTATGCAATTAATAATATAATCATGTGGCACTAATAATAAGATCTTTTAGCACTTTTATGATTGAATATTGAATGTATAGCGATATATGAGTTGTATAATTGATTATTATAAAACTTACTTACTTGTAGGTACGAGTATATCCCTGTGGTATGAATACGGTAAATTATATTAGACCAGAAAAAAAAATCGTTAGTGATAGACACCACCAACTGGAGTTTAAAGTTCATCAAATATTGTGTCTGTGAAAACATACCTACCTACCTACCTTCAACATCCAAAAGATATATTATTATAAAAATTTTTCAAACACCTTTTCTTTATGGTTTTGTTTCTAACGCAATTTTTTAATGAAGATATTAGTAAGAATAATATTAAGTAGGTACAGTCGCTAGTCAGCTGGCTAGTCTTACTGGCTAGCGCAACCCCAGCCTATTAGTTATTCCCTTGGACGAATTGTTATACCGTGCCCCAGCAAGTACATTTTCCCAATCGTCACCTCTCGTACCAGAGTCACCAGACGTACGTAGTCTACACCTTTTAAGTTATTGATTCCTTATACAAACTTCGCGCCTATTACCCATTGACGAACTATTTTTATGAAAATGTCGTTCGATTCCCAGTAAATCAATTTAGTAAAAGATCTTTTCTAAATTGGCTTGGGTCAGGAAAGGATGGGGACTATAGTTGTGCTTTGGAAAGCATGTTATTGGTACCAGCTTCTAACGCAAAACTCTGAGACCAGGCTATCCTTGAAGGGTAGTGAAGAAGCTCAAGGAATCTTTGTCGATACATCGGTAAAGAAAGTATACTGCACCAAAATTGAATATAATATTTACTCGTGAACTGAACAATCTAATAAACACAAAAATAATAATAATAATCTATATATATAAAAATGAATCCATATTTCCCTTGGTCATCGCATCACGCGTAAACGACTGGACCGATTTTGCTAATTCTCTTGAAATGATGTCATCAAATCAGGAGAAAGTTATTTAAAAGAAAAAATTAAGAAAATTGCGCGGAAAATCAGAAAATTTTATAAAACTTAATCACCATACTAAATTATTTTTAATGTAAGCTTATCTGTTTTTGACAAACTAAACTTTTTAATGTTTGGCGTTTGACATAACATTGACAGAATGCGTGCTGCAAATATCGTCAAATAGGGGGTAAAAAATTTAATTTTGCATATGGCCAGTAATATGTCGCCTGTTACCGTGACGGAATATCAACAAAACTATTTATATATTGCCAAAAAAGAACTAAGTATAAACAGTTGGCAACTTTTTTTACCAAACCATTTCGTAATCAATATGACAGGACAACGTCTGTCGGGTCCAGTAGTATGTATATAAAAACGTACGTGTCTTCTGTTGCAGTTAAAGCCAGTCTTCTCTTTCTCTAGTCATTTTATTCAGATTGATCTCTTTACCAATTAAACTTTTTTGTCTTATCAATGAATAACGCTGTAAATATATTAATTACATGCAGAAGAAATAAATTCGGATGCATCAAAAAACATCCCGGCTCTCCCAAGTTTCCCGAACATTGTAGGCGGCACTAGGGTTACCAGATAGTCGGGAATTGGCGGGATTCTCCCGAATTTCTGTATGTGCCCCGACTCCCGACAAAGTAAAAAATCTCCCGAAAAACAACTTCGATAATTTTAATTTTACATTTTCGTCAAGCAAAACGAACAAACCGCTCGGACGATCAGTGCAAAAAAAATTATGCTCATTTCCTTTTTTTTTGTGTTACAGAAAAATACTAAATAATTAAATTTCTATGGGCAGTGCACGATACAGAAATAATGCTGCTATTAATACCTATCTGTAGGTATATAATATTATTTACTTCTTTTTATATTTCCCCCGACCAAAACTCTAAAATCCCGAAAAATTTGTGATTTATCCCGACAGTAGGAAGATTCGATCTGGCATCCCTAGGTGGCACCTAGACAGGCGCTATAATAATATTACCCCTAGCCGTCCAAGGCTCACATCTTCTGGAATAAATTTTCTGGCATTGACCTATTTTTTGGTAATAAAGTGATCCAATGTGTACAAGGACCAAAGATAACACAGCTAAATAAAAATTTTTACGTGATTTTCGCCTCTAAGTACTTCTTTAATTTAATCAAGAGCCGGTTTTTCACGGGTTTAATATACAGGGTGAAATTTTAACCCCTTTCCAAATTTGAATAAAGCAATCTACGAGGCAAAAAACAAATGACGTATTTTTTCTTTTGATATAGCCCAGTAAAAAAATGTGAAGATAAAGAACATTGAAAATGTCCGCCAAAAATCAAAAAAATTGGATACTTAATGTATCCTAGTAGCACTTTTTTTACGCGATGTGCATCTCATTTATTCATTACAATACTTCATAAGGTTTTGTGTTTCCCTTTATACCTTAACAGGTCTGGGAGCGTAAAAATTGAAAACTATATCGCGAAAAATATTTTCGGGTGACAACTTAATTTACATTTTTTACTTCATAAATGGGCTCTAAATACGATACTGAACGCATATAAAAATTTTGGAAAGTGGTTAAAATTTCATCCTGTATTAATCATCATCTAAATTTTAATACAACAATCTACACGTATTTTTTTCATTATGGTATAGCCCAGTGCAAAAATGACAAAAAATGTACGCCCAAAATCTAAAATTTTGGATACGGCCTCCTCGCGACACACTTTTTACATGAGTGAATATTCATTCATTACGATACTATTTCTAAGTTGTTAATTTTCCCTTCATACCTTCACGGGCTTAGGACCGTAAAAATTTAAAACTATGTCGCGAAAAATATTATCGAGTGAAAACTTGATTCACATATTTTTATACTTAATAAATGGGCTCTTGAACGCGTATAAAAAAATTTAACGGTGATGAAAAAGTCTGTATATTTTAAAAGTGTTATAGCCAGTCTGTCAACAAATACTTACTTAAGTTCAATTCTTTTGGCAACTCTAGGTCAGGAACACACAGTTCTAGCAATTTGAATACGTATGTATCTTTCTAATATGTTACTTGAGAGATATTTTTCGGTTGCCTCTATTTAAGCATTTTAAAATACTTTAGTGTCTATTTGTCTTCGCTTCCCATTGTCTTCTGCGAGGTTAAGCCACAATGCTGTTGTCATGGTCTTCACTAAACATACAGTTAATTGCTGGACATAATTTAGCGATGTTATTCTTAAATGTGTTTAGTACCTAGCTCTAAACGCCGAGTCTGTATTAAAAACTTTATTTTAATAAAAACCATAAAACTAATGTATAAAAGGTATCTAAGGTTATTGCTAGACTCATAGATAAATTATCCCTAACAATATATTGGGGCCAATCTACCCTGGACGACGATCTACGAGCAGACGATACAGTGGTAAACCGACCATTGTGGAAATCCTTTGGGGAAGCCTAAATCCAGCAGTGGGCGATCAATTGGATAAGATGAACCCTGCACCTGAAGATGAAGGAGGCATCTGCACCATGTTCAACATGATGATGGGAACCTGTACCATGACCTTCCTTGCCCATATTACTAGTACCACAGATAATATAATCTAGTACCTACTTATAATCTTACTTAATTTTATAAATGCGAAGATTTGAATTAATGTTCAATCACGCCAAAACGTCATCAACGTCATCAACACGTATTCAGATTATTTACTGGAAAAGTTACTATGGGATAGTCCCAAATTTACGCGTATGAAGTCACGGACATAGAAATAGCTAGTATGTCTAAGTATATATAGATTTTAATCTTAAGGTCCCTGATCATCAGTTTAAAATCAGTTTTATTTCTGCAAATAAGCCCCAGGAGGCGCTTTTACACGTCCCAATATTTAAACCTACCACTGCTTCGGGACAAGTCTGGGCTAGTGCCGAGAAGAAGCAGCGCAAGAAACTCGGTCAGTATTGTCCTTTCTTTTTAAATATTTTTTTACAAGGTAAGGTAATTTTTACAAAGTTTAAGCAAGTACGAGCTGGAAAAATTTAATGCCATACATTTCTATCATTTAAATAATCATTAACAGTGTAATAGCCCTTTTTCATTTTGACATACGATTAAAGTTTATGTACTGTGGTAATTAGTTGAAAATATGAATACAATTTCCCATGAACGATTTTCCTACTTTTCGCAGTCTGAAGCCTGGAACGGCGAGTTTATCTTTATTTCTCGTATTAAAATTGTGTACGTTACTTTTCTTAAGAATTAAATGTATGTTCTTACGAACGTAAATAATATTCTCGAGAATGTATTGAGAAGACACTGTAAGTATATTAATCTCTTTGAAGAGCTCTTTCAGCGAGTCACGGGGTCGAAGGCCGTAAATAGCCCGTACAGCAAGTTTTTGTAATATAAAAATTGACTCAATATCTGCCGCTGAGTCCCACAACAGAATTCCGTATTATATTATGCTATGAAAGTAGCTAAAATATAATAATCTTGCCGTTCCAACATCAGTCAATTGTCATATCTTTCTCACAGCATAAGCAGCAGAACGAAGTCTTCCAGATAGCCCCCTAATATGAGCACCCCATTGCAAATGAGAGTCTACAGTTATACCTAAAAAGGTAGTAGAATCTACAGAGTTTAGTAGTTCCTCTTTAACAATTATATGAGTGGCAGCAAACCCTACGTTGGGCATCGTAAATTTAACACATTTTGTTTTATTTGCATTTAGTAAAAGATTATTTGTTGTAAACCAATGCAATAATTTAGAGAGGGTATTGTTAACATCGTCAAATGAAGATTTGCCCCTCTTAGTTTATAAAAATTTATTAGATCCAAGGAATCATTCGATGCACCATCAATCGCTTTGCTATCGCTAGATATTAGTCGTTTTGGGTTTATTCTCATTATTTAAAACATCCTTACCTTTTTCGAATAGGAAATGTTAGATATAATAAGTGTCTATCCCAAGTCATCAATCTCTCCCGCATTCACAATTGTCTATAATTACGTCTTAAGTATACTGCACTCATACCCACAGAGATAAACATACGAGTACATTTAAATGTTGACAAATTAGCAGTCATTCCCCTTTAATAAATATAGTATAGTATTTTTATCTTTCACCGTTATTGCGTATGTAAATGCGCAAGCGACGCGCGCTCGTTCAAACATTAGTTGCCCCTGCGCATGTCCAACGTAAAAACGTACTATCGATTTTTATCAATCGAATTGTAAAATTAAAATTCAAGTTTTAAGAAGACATCAAATGTAAGCTCAGGTATGTTAATAAAATCTATATTTATGACCGTCAATGATATAATTATGGTTATCAAATGCATAACGTAAACTATTTTTAGTAATAAGTACCTATTTATGCTGTATTTTTTATCGACAAAACCTGTTATGGTTTACGGTAGCATCATTTGTGTTGCTTACTTATTCTAAGTTCCTATTAGGCATTAATTTATGTATGTACGAGAATCATTAGTGTATTTCGTTAATTAATAAGTATTAATCTGAACTAATATAATACCAAAATTCAAAACTTTAATAAGATACTAAATATTTAAATTTAATATTTATGATAAACATGTTGAGAGGGACGAATGCTCTACTTGTGACAGGTATCTATATGTACCAACATATAAATAAATTACAAATAAAACACCATATTAGCCTATAGGTAGGTACCTTAATATTATGGCTTTTTTAAGGTGTTCGGTGCGATAAAAAAGCAAAGGCTCTATGTTGCTAAAATCAATATTTCCCACTGATTTTAGCGACATAGAGCCTTTGCCAACGGCAGAGGAGGCCCTTAACTGCTTTTCATTCTGGTATTCTTTCGTATTGTAGGTACCTACATTATTGCTTGAAGCGGCCTTTTGGCGTTAGAGACAAATTCAACTTTATAAACAACTCAATGAAAAGTTTACTGTGATTCAATAAATACTAGGGGTAATTTGCTAAGTTGTGTTCTAGTTTTTTGAGAATTCGTTTTGTTTAGAAGTAATAAAATTAAATCAATTGGGGGCAGCACATAGTTCTAGTAGTCCCCTTATTATGGAATAAGCTACAAACATAATTAGTCTCTGTTGTTTACGGAATAAGTCAACATTTGATCTATGCATCTCCAAATTTTGATAGGTCTTCTTCTAAAACTTAACATTACCTATTTTTAATCAATGTAATCACTGTTATCTGAAGTGATGATTATGATACGATATATATTTAAACCGATATCAATATTATTATATATCTTTAAAGACTAATTACGAAAGCCACAGCCGGAGGTTGCAAAGAATACAAAAATTTAATTAAACTAATTTATTTTAAATAAAAAATTACAATACTAACTACTAGCTAGGGGGTGACGATTGATCGAAGAATGATCATAAAGTGAGGACATTTGGGATGGCATCGATCTCATTAGAATATGCTGCGTGGGCGCTTCGTGCTTAGCCGTTTCCGTGCGGAGGTAACCGGGTCACGATTGCGTCAATGCTGATTGTCAGTATCCATGGTCTACCAATATGTAACACCTCCATCCGCAGTTCAGCAACTATTTGAAAACTCTGTTTGAGATAGTTGCTGAGATGTTTCTATGATCTACTCTTATCTCATCAGGATTGGTAGATTTTGTATCTGGAATTGCATAGGTGCCGTTAGCAACATCCGTGCTACTTTCAATGACGTCGGTCTTCTTTCAAAGACCACTCTTTCGTAGTCGTCGGCTTGCTACGACGATGATGAAGGCTATAGCGCTAAGTAGTAATACTACGTATAGGGGGATCGTAGTATGGTACAGCGACTGTTCAGCGGCATCTCTCAGTTTCACTGACGACTGTAGAGATACTTTGGTACTAACTGTATGAAGGTTTTCTAATTTCATAGTGTCCAAGGTAAATGATGGATGATCCAGGTGCCTCGACTCATCATACTGAGGCATTTCCATTATCTTCATGGCGTGTCCCCTGATGTGCTCGTTCAGGTTGGCTATGGTGAACTCCGCTATCTTGAGGAAGCAGTTGATCGGGATGCTGGATAAATTTAGGCTCATCTCGGTTGCTGTAGTTTGATGAAGCTTGGCAGAAAAATTATTAGTTGATCTTCGGACATTCTGTCTCTATATACCTATAATCTTTGCTAGAAATTGCTACATAAGGTGAGGTAGGACTATAAGGATATTATGATTTTTGTTCGGGATGATTGATAATCTATATCGGATATAAGGTAAAGGATAGACAATCGGCACCTTCATTGTGATTCTATTGCCTATATATAAATATCCTAGCTTAATTTCGTCATAAAAGTCCCTATAATTTATGTCAAGAATTTCATGATTAGAATATAAAATCCTTATTTTAATAATCATACATATCCTTAAAATTATTTAAGCCTATAATAGATAAGGGGTGCTCGATGCACGTATAAAGGCTAAAGTATTTTCTAGCTTTGATAACTCACGAGATAAATCTTCGATGTTATCCTGCGCCGTAAGAAGTTTTAGGTACCTACATTAAATGAAGGTGAGGACTGAAATTTTCTATCAGAAGTATGTTCATTACGTTGCTGTAAATACAGTGTATTAATTTCATCATGCACAAATTCTAAAGCCTGTTCAATACTATCGGGTCGCATGCACCAAATACGAGTGCCTAGTGGGTCGCGCAGACCGCGTAGATATAATTGAAGTGTTAACTTTTTATAGAGCGCGCGTTTCGCTTCGATTGTACTCGGTATATTTTCATGCAGACTAATGTATGTCATTAACGTACTAAACAGATTTTGACACTGCTCATAAAACTCTTGAGGGGTTCCCGTACCTTGTGAAAGTAAAGACAAATCGTGATAGAGTGAAGTCTCATCGCGGTGGTCGGCAAATATATTAATTAATATCCTACGAATCTCATTCCAGTTCTCCGGGATACCGTTAGAATTTATTATAGAGGATGCGGGGCCGGTTATCTTGTTTAAGATACCATTTATTAAAGAAAGATTGCTTAACCTATATTCATCACCTTCTCTAACAAATTGAATGACTAATTGATCACACAAATTTACAAACCGCGTTAAAATATTTGAGTGGCCGTCGAACTCGGGAACGAGCTGGAGGGCTTTATAGACTTGGTCTACAGGTGAATCAGCCATACTGCTAGATTTTAAAATATTCTCCTCGTCTATAGTTCCTAAATCCCTATTAGAATCTAACACTAATAATCTATTAACGCTAACTAACCTACGGGACCGCGATTGCCTTGGATGGAAAATCTTGGTGAATTATAGGAAACACAGTAAGGAAAGCAACTCTAGTAGATCTAGGTACTCACATACGCATTTTTGATTTCTCTGCCGTATCTATGTCTGGATACTCCTCTGGACTGCAGCTCTTGTAGGTTCTGGATAGCCGCTCGCCGTGATCGATTCACTGACTCTAATTTACGACTATCCTACCGACTGCGCCAATTACGAAAGCCACAGCCGGAGGTTGCAAAGAATACAAAAATTTAATTAAACTAATTTATTTTAAATAAAAAATTACAATACTAACTACTAGCTAGGGGGTGACGATTGATCGAAGAATGATCATAAAGTGAGGACATTTGGGATGGCATCGATCTCATTAGAATATGCTGCGTGGGCGCTTCGTGCTTAGCCGTTTCCGTGCGGAGGTAACCGGGTCACGATTGCGTCAATGCTGATTGTCAGTATCCATGGTCTACCAATATGTAACAGACTACTTAAACACAATATACTTATTGTATACCAACAACAACAAATCGGTACTAATATTATAAAAGCGACAGATACCCCTGTCTGTTTGTTAGGTTCTCAGGCATAAACCGTATTGTCTTCTTGCATTTAAGTACAGGGTGTTAGGTAATAGTATAATAAGCCGAAACCAGCTTATGTTAACATAGGCATAAAAATTAATGGTGAAGGTAGAAATTTGTTTTATTCATTTTAATAAAAAAAAATTGTAAAAATCACAATCAAAAAATTTTATGTGTACGAAAATTAAAAAAATATATTATATCAAATTTCTGACTTCGACAAAGTATTATGCATTATATTAACATTGGCTGGTTTTGGCTTGATATACCATTTAAGTAACACCCTGTATAAAATCAGTATACGGGACTCGAACCCGCATCTCCTCGTTCGAGTCCCGCCTGAGACAAAATTTTTCAAGTTTATATACTGATATTATAAGTGCAATTAAGTTGCTTAAATATCATACAAAGTACCCTGTATAAAGATCTTTATTTATTATACTCGTGCTAACTCAGTGTTTCAATATAACAACAGTAGCAATTTGATTGAGAAACCGTATTTGATTACTTACAGGTTTCCTCGTGACAAACTAATTATGTTCTGTTATTAAATCTATAGAGAATTATAGTCGGATAAAAGCAAAATGCCGCAAAACGCGAATGGCACGACATACACGATTCATCCAGTCGACAAAGGAGATGCTGACAGTGTCATGGATTTCCTAAAAAGGTAAGAACATGTCTTATTCATTTGGTATTCTTTTATTATGAACTTTTGTCTAAATGTTTCAACGACAGATACAATAACAACATAGTTTACTAACCACACATTACAATAATATCTTTGGATATTTATGTAAAATAAACAAAAAATAGCAAAAAAGACACGTTTGTTCCCCCACTATTTTTAGTAAGTATTTGTTTTTATAGTAACTTTCAACTGTCTATACACGAGTATGAGATACACCCTGGCGACAGACAGACGATGAACGGTGGAGTCTCTTGAGAGTTTCTGTTACCTACATTCTCCACATTGAATTGGGATTTGAGCAGTTAAGAATTAATTAAATAATCGCGATCCTTAACCAAAGTTCTTAGTCAATTCAAAGCACAAAAAACTTACAGTTTAATTAAAACGTACTTCTTTAAAAGTCGATCTCCAAAGATAAAACAAAAGCCATCAGAAAATATAATTAAGATACACAAATGAAAAGAATCAATACGGCTTTAAACATTGTTGCTAAAGCAATTGCATTGAAACAATCACTTGACGTCAATATATATTATTAGAACACTAGATAGGTACGAGTATACTATAAGTAGGTACCACGCTTTTCAATTATCGGTTCTCTCCTAAGCATCCAATTTTGTGAGTGTTTTTAAGGTTTACTACATCTACATTAAAGCGTAAAATTTTCTCCTCAAATTAAAATAAGACACGTAAACCAAAAGCTATAAGAAAAAACATAACAATCACATCATCACATTTTTAAAAAGTAATACTCTTTAAATATCATTGATTACGCCATAAAAAAAATCGAAATCAATCGACCTCGGAAACTAATTAGTAATCTGTGGTTGTGCGTATCACAATAAGTAGGTACCTAAATATAATAGTGCTGAGTTAAAAGAGCCGATAGTACTAGTAGATACTGTTACAATATTTTAAGTGCTAGGCCAACTTTTATACTTAGTAATAGAAACCACAAAAACAATTTTGCGGCTAGCCACTAAATTGCGTATGTTAAATTGATAATAACATTTCCGCATTTTTTTTTTTTTTTATTTTTTTTTTATTTGTTTAATTGCAAACTTTACAGCTTCTATTATTTTACATAAAATACTAAAAATAAAATTCTTAAATAGCCAATTAAAAAGTTTGTCACATTAAAATTTATATAAAGGACGATCTAACAGTTTACTCATGTGCTAACAGTGCAGGCTACACGAAGAAAATATCTACTACTTAGTAACAAAAAGAATGAAATGCGCGAGAAATATGACCGGTAAGTGTGAGTGATGTGTGTGAGTGAATGTAAGTGTGAATGTGAGTTGAGTGTGGGATGCTCCGTTTACTGGGGTGGCTCACGAATCTGAGGTAGCTTTTCCAGTACATATGAGATGAAATGGGTTCGTTTCAAAAAGAAAATATCAATATCACTAAAAGCCTTTTCAAAAGTGTTCACGATTCTGTGTATGACGGAGTGAGCAGCATAGTTTGACCTAACCGCTCCAGTGTGGAAACAACGCGTATGCCTGCGCCTGGAGCGCATTGCAAAGGCGCACAGTCCGATGCGTTCAGTCAGCTCCGGGCTGTCCAGCGCTGCGCCCACAACATCATACAAAAATTTCATGTCTGCTACCAAACGCCGTTCCTCTAGTGAGTGAAGACACAGGGTTTTAAGTCTCTCTTCGTAACACTCTCGTTTTTTGAGACGAAACATTAAACGGCGACTAAAACAGCGCTGAACGCGCTCCAACTGAGCTATGTGCGTTACATAAGATGGTGACCATATTACTGAGGCATATTCCATAATGCTTCTAACGTAGGCGAAATAAAGAATTCTTAAAGACTGAATTTCAATAAAAGGTTTTGTCGATCTATGAAGAAATCCAAGCATCTTATGGGCCCTCTGAGTAATATAGTCAAAGTGTGTGGTATATAAAAGTTTACGGTCCAACATGACTCCGAGATCACGGATAATTTCCACCCTGGCAATTGATATGCCATTAAGTTTATAATCGTACAAAATGTAATTATGTTTCCTAGTGAACGTGATGGCCTGGCACTTTTTGACATTCAGTTCAAGATGGTTATGAACAGTGTACTCGAAAAGTCTGTCAAGGTCAGACTGAAGCCTTTCGCAGTCTGATACTGAACGAATAGGCATATATATTTTAGTATCATCTGCGTACATCAAAACATTAGAGTACTTGAAGCAAGATGCGATGTCATGTAAATAGAGATTGAAAAGCAAAGGTCCCAAATGCGATCCTTGTGGGACACCAGATGGAACCGTTTTAAAATTTGATTTAAAAACACCGATTCGCACTGCCTGTAGTCTATTTCTAATATAGGAGTTCAACCATCTCAAAAGGTCGCCGTGTACGCCGACATTAGGTAATTTAGCTATAAGAATATCGTGATCTAGGCGATCGAAGCATTTTGAGTAGTCGGTGTACACGACTTCAGTTTGGGCGCCTTCGTCCATATGCCTCGCAACTGAATCGGTAAAAATAGCAAGATTGGTAAGTGTCGATCTTCTACGCATGAAACCGTGCTGAAAACTAGGAATATAGTTAGCAACAACTGGATATAACTGGTCGTGGACGATGGATTCAAAAAGTTTTCCAAACACAGATAATATTGAAACTGGTCTATAATTTTCTACCCTCTGTTTTGGACCACTCTTGTGGATAGGAGTGATATATGCTTCTTTCCATTTGTCAGGAAAAACTCCGTCTTTAATTGAACGTTGGAAAATTATAGAAAGAGGGTGTGCTAGCTCTTCCGCGCAAAGGTTAGCGAAGATCGGAGGGATCCCATCGCTTCCCGGACCCTTAGTGTGACTAAGATTTTTTAAATAATTCTGCACTAACTGTTGACTGATATAGACCGAACTAATTGTATCAATTAAATTTGAATTTTCCCTGTCACAGTTTAACTGACAAGAGTGCTGAGGAGTATTATATATTGAAAAGAAATAATCCGAAAAAGCATTGCAAATTTCTCGACCACCGCGCACTATACCATCACCGGAAGATACTTGGACAGGCACTCCTCGATCCTTACGCAGTGAACTTGTATAAGACCAAAAATGCTTAGGATTGGATGAAATTGCGTTTTCACAACTTTGTATGTAACGTTTCCAGCATTCAATCTGAATCTGCTTTTGACGTTTTCTTAGCAAGCAGAAAACATCATAATCCAGACGGTTACCAAAACGTTTCCATAGTCTATGGTATTTTGATTTTTCTTTTATAATATTAATTAGTGGTTTGGAGAACCATATTGGATAGTCGCTTCCGTTACTTAAATAAGTAGGTACTAACTCGTCTATTATACTTTGCAATTCATTTAAAAAGCATTTAACCATATCATTGACAGTGCCATCCTTAAGTATAGTGGACCAGTCAATGGCTGACAACCGTGACCTTATAGTGTTATAGTCAGCTTTTTTAAAATTATAAAATTTATTTTTTGGCTGTTTTAGTACATTGAGCGAAGAAAGATTTGGTATTTCTATCTCAATCGCTGGGTGATGAGGCATATCCTCGCGAGTGATAGGTAGGTTACACCTGGTCGAGGTGACCTCTAATGAGGAAAATATAAGGTCAAGGAATCTATTATTGCCATTAATCACTGTGTTATACTGTTCCAAACCGAAACTGGAGAGAACTTGTAAAATAATGTTTTGGTAACCATTACTGACATTATATGGCAACAGAGATAAGGGAGCATCAGGGTTTGGTTTCCATTCAATGCTTGGAAAATTAAAATCACCTAGCAGAAGGTAATCAGCTGTCGAATTCCTAACCATAAAGTCGCGTAAGTAAGATGTTAAACAGTGGACGGCAGAGTCATGCGAGGCGCCGTTACCAGGCAAATATACACAGATAACATGCAAGTCGCGCGTCGCGCGTAATGAGTGGGCCCCTATCACGACATGAACCAGATCGAAGGGCATCCCGGCGGGCGCAGCGAGCGCGCGCGCGCCCAGCTGCCGGCGCGTCAGCAGCAGCACGCCGCCGCCGCGCCGCGCGACCCCGTCCGTCACCAGCCTGTCGCACCTGTGCACGTCGTAGCGGCCATCACCCACCTCCGAATCCCCGATGCAATCCAACAACCAAGTCTCACATATTGCCACTATATCAAAATCATGAACAAGTAAGCCCTGTTTAAAATCAATCAGCCTTCCGCGGATACTACGGGAATTCTGAAGATATACCCTGAAAGTCAACTTATGTCAGGTGGGTAAATATACCACTTTTGATTCTTGAAAAAAATCCAGCAGGATCCGCGACAAACGACTAGATGATTGACCCCAACAGAGAACAATGTGTGTGAAAAATGTGTTAGTTTTGAGGAGTGTGTGTATGTAAAGTGTGTACCGGAGATATTAGAATAAAGAATTATACAAAACAAACAAATATATAAAATACAATTTAACCCAAAACATGAACACTCGAGCAAAAGTGAAGACAGATTAAAGTTTATTTTTTTAGGTTTTCCAGTTGTATACAGTTGAGGACGCGAATGGCTGGCGCTTTGTTGTGCTGCCGTGCATAGATTTTTGCGTTCCTTGTCCAGACATTTTGAAACCCCAGCTCACGGCATTTCATTCTAGTAGCCTTTAATAGGGATTTGTTCTTGGATGTAAGGTGCTCATTAATATATATGGGCTTACTATCGCCAGGAATATCAATCTCAGTCGACGTCAAGCCACGCTTCCTACGCGCTGCGCTTAGAAAACTATCTCTTAGCTGTATTGACTTAAATCTTATGATAACAGTTCTCGGAAGTCCGTTGTTCCTGATTCGAGATGGTAGCCTGGTGGTATAATCAATATCTTCTTTAGTCAGCGGCACACCGAGCCTGGTAGCAATATTACAAGTTATAGATACAAGGTTTTCAGTACTCTGCTCGGGTAATCCAAAAACTTCGAGATTATTTAACCGTGCCCGTTGCTCAACGTCATTCACATTTTGATCCAAAAGTTCCAAATCTGCTACTTTCAATTTAAGTGAAACGTTATCATTTTCTATAGCGGTTAGTGCCGCTTGGAGGTCTAAAAGTTTTCCTTCGAAACTGTTGACTGACTGATGGTATGTATCCTGCATCTTTCTATAGTCGTCAAGCGAGGTCTCGAAAGCATTTAATCTATCACTAAACACCTCATGCTGTCGCTGAATCCGCTGCACCGATTCCTCAAAAGTGTGTACTTTGTAGGCCAAATCCTCCAATATTTCTCTTTTGATGGATTCTAGTTTAGTATCAAAATGGTTTCTCAAGTCCTGTAACTGACTGGAAATGTCTAATTGGATGACTGACGGAGATGATGGAGTGGATATACTTGCCGGTCTATTTGCGTGCGATCTATCGCCGCGCAACATGTTGACGTTGGTGTCCTCCGCCTTAGTGTAGGTATTGTTAAGCGCGCCAAGCGAGCGCGCAGGCGTCGAGCTATTATCGCACTTAGGAAGTAAACTTGTACATGTTGGGCACAACCATGCTATCTTATTGCTCATAGTCAAGTTGTCGAAGACTTCTTTAGTCATGTTGATACAGATCAAATCGTACAGATCCTGGCATTTCATACACTCCATATAGTACAGATCCTTGATTTTGTCATTACAGCCGGCACAATTCGTAGCCATGTTTAGTTAACGTAAAAATTAAATCACGCAAACTCAAATCAAGACTGCTGATAGTAATACCAAACCGGTTGGCGAGCGACACTCGACGACAGCGAGCGAACACAGAGCAACACGGATCCCAATGCTTTCCAACTATAATCACTGCGCCTTCTATTTGTATGAGTGTAGGGAACACTGTGTCACCGCGGTGCACTGCCAACAAACGAACCACACACCTTAATATTATTTGCTTAATTGTCAGTATTTGGATTTAAGAATCACTTTTCAGTTTATACAGTGAAGACTTGTGAGAGTTTTTCTTGAGAAATATACACGACACTATCAAAAAAACGAATTTTAAACGGGACAAACGAATTAATTTCACTTCGAGCGGCCAATAACAATCCGATGTCAACAACGTCCGGGCGATTTTCAGGACGTTTTACACAGATGAACCATTGAACGAAGCCGTAGAGCTGTGGAGTGAAGACAAACCCTGTCCTGAACTGGATGAATATTGTTCTCACTCCCTACTCGAGGGTCTGTCCTTCAAAGCGGTGGACCCGGAAGGTAATATAGTTGGCGTCAGCATCAGCGGAGTCTGCCCTCTCAAAGAGGTACACTCTGAATTATTTTCATTACTACAACTGTATAATGTCATAAGTAGGGTTAAAAAATACGTTTTTTTATTCTTTGATGCAGTGGCCGTGAACTGCTTATAACATTTTTTTTTACGGTAACCTTAATTTAAATTCAAAATTAATGCAAACATTGGCGTTTCTCTCTCTAACACGAATTCTTACTTCCTTATGAAAGTAACCTGTTACCCTTTCACGTACTATCCATTTTGATGAAATTTGGTACAAACATAGATTAGAGACCCCCACACTAGCGTCTTTCAGGCAGCAACCAATCTGTGTTGACGCAACGCAAGCGCAGCGACATTTTAACGCTGATTGGACAATGCCGCGACGTCGACGCTCGGGAGACGCTAGTGTGGGGAGGCCTTTAGACCTTGAGAAAGGACATAGGTTATTTTGTATCCCACAGCTGGGCAAAGGTTTATTCTGCTGGTTTAGGTTTAGCTGGCAAAAAGCTAGCGTGTATGTGAACATAATTATACATAATTCTACGCCGTGTTAAATCTTGTAGCACGATCTCACGAAACCCTTCAGAGTGACAGTCACGTATTTTTGATTTTCTATAGTAAAGCCAGAAGGAGACGGGCAGCAGCGTCTTTTTCAACCATCGGCCATAATACGATTGCCAGCCCCCTGGGCTGCTAATATGGCATAATCCTCCTTTTTGAGAGGCCTATGTCCACCAGTGGACTGATGTGGGCTGGTGATGTTGAATAAACAAGTCCATCAAGTACCTGTTCTTAGATACGTATAACAACTTTGTCTGTACATAGTTGCTTACATACATATTACATATTGCAGGAAGAGGGTAATGACCTCGTAACGCAAGCCCGGAATTGTAAGAACCCTAAATTCCAAAAGATACTGTACATTCTGGCGGCGCGGGAGGAGGGTACGAAGCTTTGGGAGAGATTCCCTGAAGAACAGAAGCTGGTGGAAATGAAGGTGGCAGCCACTGATCCCAGGTGGACAAGACGAGGGATCATGAACAAATTAGTGCACGAAACAGAGTAAGTTGAGAGTTCTTTTTTTGAAAAATTATATAACTTGGGAAGGTGGAGCTCACGCTGGCGCTCACGCTCACCGTTATTAAATGTTTGCTTATAAGAAGTACCCGAAGTACACTTTAGTAAGTAATACACACTAATGAAGGGCCACTTGGGCTCATATTCCTAATCTACTCTATCGTGTGCTAAAATACATATGTATCTTAAACATTCAGTACCTAATAGGAAATTAAGGTTTGTCAAGCATGGCAATTGTGTCAACATTTTCCGTTTGAAGAAGTCTAGGTCCCGCAGCGCACAGATTTAGCGCTAGTGAAGTCACATTGGTTATTAGTTGTCGATGACAGCGACATTTATTTTAATTGAAGCACAAACTCGGGAAAACACGAGATCAATCAAACATTAAGCTAAACCAATCGTCTACTACAATTTCAGAAATGCCATAAAGCAACACGGCATCCGCATATTCCGCCTAGATACATCTAGTTCCTACTCTGCCAAGTCCGCCGAGAGACAGGGCTTCACCTGCATCTATAAAGTACCCTACACGGATATCAAGAAAGACGGAAAACCATTAATTGTGCCGAAACTACCGCATGTTGACGACAGAGTATATATAAAGTTGTTATCAAATTAATATGTTGTATTATTTCGAGCCCTGTATGTAGACAGTCCAGGAATACAATGTTTATAACAGTATACAGTAAGTTTAAGCATAGGAAAACTTTCCCTATGGTTAAAGCCACTTTTAATTTGCCGGGTTATGGAACAGATGAGTCGTCACGTCATTCATTTTCTCATCGTTAGCATAAGATATTAAAATATGACATTGTTTTCTCAAAATTTTATGGTTTTATAATAAGTACCTATTACGTTTTTTTTAAGACTGACAACAGTATTTTACAAATACAAAGGTACAATGTTTGAAACTTAAAATGAATAAATGTACCATATAAAAATATGCTACAAAATCAAGATAAAACATACCGACGCATGATAAATTGAGAAAGTAGTTTGAATTCCTTCTTATACACTTTACTCAGAAATGAATGTTTTATATTAGAAAAAAATAAGTGACTGTTAAGACAATTTTATTGAACCTCAATGCAATATCGTTCAAACACGACGTCATACCGAGTTACTTTTTACAAAAACTCACAATTTATTTCAGGTCAGAAGTCTATGAGTATCTTTGAAATTATTGGGGAATCAAAAAAATTTGTTCATTAACTTTTCTGTCTTATTATTTATACCATACCTAAATGGGTACTTTATTTTTGTCTATAAACCTGAAACAACTTCAGAGCTTCTTAGGGCTCTTTTATTGTCACGCGGGTCCGCATTGCGGGTGGCACGCATTTCACCTACATTGCAGGCTATATTTGAAAGATGATCTATCAAATAAAGCTAGCAATGTACTCGAAATGCGCGCCACCCGCATGCGTACCCGCGTAACAATAAAAGAGCCATTAATTTGCGACCGATGATCTTACTTTGACGCAACAGAAAGGAAAGTTCTATTTGTTTGTTTGCATTGAAACAAAAAATTCAAAAATGAATTTATTGTTACGTTAGGTAGGTACAGAAAAAATACAAAATATATACAACATAATGGTCAATATCACGTTTATCAATTTAAATACCATCTTTGAAATGAGTACGCTCCTCGGTTGTCCTGTAAAGCAAGTACAGCTCATAAATGAATCTTCCTATTAATATTATAACTTAAACTAAACTGCTATTTCCGGTTTTGAGTGATGAAAGAGTCTCAGTCCTTGAGGTAGCTTAAAATAAGACTAGCTTCCTTTTACACGACTTTGGTAGGTAAAACAAGACTTTAGCTGTCAGTCTTAAATAATAAGAATCAGTCAGTTAGGCGTTTAAGTCGCTTTAGACTACTAAACTTAAACGACTTAAAAGCCTTAAACGGCTTAAAGGACTTAAACGACTCTAGTCTTATACAAGAGCTGAGGATCGTGTAATGGAGTGAAACTACTCGTATACCTGTATAAATGTATCTTATTTAAATGTTGTGCTCTAGAAACAACAATTAAAAAAAACACTATAGCTACAGAAAAGTCATCTAAGACGATAGATAGATAATCTGCAACTTTTTTTCGAGATTAGGTGACCAGATTTAGGAAAGGCTTAATAACCGACCAAATTATGCTGGCAATTGTAGCAATAAAGTTGTACCTATTACACGTACTATGCAACAGATTTATTTAATTAACGGGCTTATATCGGGACGAACTCTGTGGTCGAGTGGCTTGCATACCTGTTTTTATGGTATCGCCACCCTAGTTCGAACCCCGGTCGGGTAAATCAAGTAGAAAATGCACTTTTCTATATTGTTTCGGGTCTGGATGTTGTGGTATCGTCGCTGTTCCTGATTACCTTTTTTTTTAAGGCGTTAGGATGTTTATACGCATACTCTGCCATGACGGGGTCCACCGCAGCGTTATATGGGACTCAGAAGGACGGGACAGATAGAGGTTATTCAGAAAATTAGAATCAGGCTTTATAATCACATAACAAAGGCAATTGTGATACAAAAAGGTACCTGCATAAAAGTTCTGTGCGTGTTACACGATACATCATCCGCAGCCATCTCCGTTATCCCCAACTCACTAAGCAGAGTTTCAGCTGCATCTCTGTAAATATTAATTGTAAATATTATTCAGCACTGTCGCAAGCGCCATGACTCCGGAAGAACAGTGCTTGCAAGTGCCGAAATATCGGAAACTCATAAAAACCAAGGTAGATCGTATAAACCCCGAATCAATTATAATAACTCGAGTGATACGACCGTGGGAGTTGAAGGCGACTACTAGACCTAAGTGCTGCCTTCAATTGATTTAGTTTGGTTACTTCTAAACAAAATAATTTTCTCAAAAAACTACGGTATCATTTTAGAAAATTACCTCTAGTATTTATTGAATCACAGTAAACTTCTCATTTAGTTGTTAATAAAGTCGAATTTGTCGCTAACGCCAAAAGCGGCCGCTATTAGCAAAAATGTACAATACCAAATAATGCCAGAATGAAAAGCAGTTAACAGTGATAAATATTATAGTCCTTAAAATATAGCTTGATTAGAATGACAGTTCTCACTGAAAGAGACGACGTAACTTTGTACCAGCGTCACACAAGTGAAACACATTTGCACACGAAAAATTATTGGTAACTGGCATGTTAAGAAATTTTTTGTTTTTCTGTATATACAGGTGAAATTTTAACCACTTTCCAAAATTTTTATAGGCGTTCAGTATCGTATTTAGAGCCCATTAATTAAGTAAAAAACGTAAATCAAGCTTTCACCCGAAAATATTTTTCGCAATACAGTTTTAAATTTTTACTGTCCTAGGCCTGATAAGATATAAAGGGAAAATTAAAACTTATGAATAGTATCGTAATAAATGAATAAGATGCGAATCGCGTAAAAAAAGTGTTGCTAGGCAGCCATATCAAAAATTTTAGATTTTTTGCGGACATTTTCTAAGTGATTTATCATGACATTTTTGTACTGGGCTATACCAAAAGAAAAAATACGTCATTTGTTTTTTTGTCTCGTCGATTGATATATTAAAATTTGAAAAGTGGTTAAAATTTCAACCTGTATTAATCAATTTAATTATATAAAATAGATATTTAAAGTTAAAATCATTATAATAGCCAGTCACAAAAATTACACCTAACTTGAAAAGACGTCTTTACAAGGTTACGTAATTTTTCATAATCGCTAGTGGTGAGGTAAAATCGACAAATCGAAATCGACAGACTAACAGTATTTCAAAATCGAAGTAATGAAACATTAATGTTACAAATTATTTAATGAGCATTGGTTCAATTATTAATAGATCACGAAAAACTTTCAAATTTATTAGATTCTATATGCGTTGAAAACATTCTAATTGATTTTTATGATTGTTACAATTATTCTCATAATGATCACGACACTAACTTACTGTTAAATCTTAATATAACTGATTTTCATTTTATTTTATATGCCATATCTTTATCTTTTTTCTATAGATTTTGTTTAGAAATAATAAAATTAAATCAATTAGAGGCAGCACTTAGCTCTAGTAGTCCCCTTAAATTAGTATATTAATACTTTTTACTCTACCACTACGCAAGAAGTATTTTTATTTGTGCTACAATAATAGAAAATATGTTTGTGGATCAATGCTCATAGGAACTTAAAAACATTACTATAAAAATTGTAATAACATTATCATTTTAGGTATTCGTGTAAAAATGAATATAATCAATGTTTATTTGTATAAGTACATAAAATTTTAATAAAATTTCATTAGTCAACATACAAAAATCGATGTTTATTTACAACAATCTCTGAGGTAGCTAAAATAATTAGTATTTTTTACTCTACGTAAATAAATATTAAGTTAAAGAATCAAAATAAATAAATACTAAGAAATAATAATTGTTACTCTATATTTACAAAATATCACTTTAGGTATGCCATCACAATTCACTATAATAGTATACTGAAACAATACAGAACATTAAAAGATAGTGTATTTGACTCAACAGACTATTTAGTGATTTTAACGTAACATTCGACATGTATAAATAATCCTGTTTATATTAGTAATGTGTCATCCAATATCTATATCTTCTCATCACCAGACATATTTTAATAGCCTTGTTTTTGGCAGTCTTGATTAATTTTAAATTCATTTGATGCTTTCCATATACCTCAATGCCTGTTTATGGCAAAGTACAATAGTTCAAATTTGTTTTGATAGAAATCTAAGTATCTTTGAAATACATTACAAAAATTTACGTAATTATGAAAAGTGAAAGACAGCCCAACAAAAACAATGGTAAAAACAACTACTATTTACATTTTATAGTCTACCTACAAACTAAACAACGAACTACAAATTCAAAACAAATAATAAAATCTGCTATTACATTGGAAATCTATTTACAAATATATAATATTGTACTCTGAAACGCCTAACTGCCATAGATATCAAATAAAAAACTCGATACACGATCAGCGACTGATAAACATCATCAAAAAATTTGGGTGCTCGTACATCTTAGTTAACGACTCCAAGGCATATGTTATACGTAAGACATACAGGTGTAACAAAAACAAACGCCGATCCGAAAGCCACGTATTTTCCCTATTACTAGGATAATTATTTTTTTCAGGACCATACCTGGTAAACAGGTGGTTTCGAAGATATTAAGCGTCAAAGTCACAATTTTGTTTTTAAATTTATTACACAACCTGTTTTAAAAGGCTAATTAAAAACTTTTCTTCATACAAACATAATAAACGGTTTCATTATTTCCATTATAAGGCTTTTCAAATTTTTAGTTTTTCATTTATAATAATGCTTTTTTGGATTACAATACGCAATGTACGGCATAGCGCGGCAGTATTTGAACGTAGCAGCCATAACGTTCTACCGGCCCCGGCTTCTATACATTGCATGCTATGAATTATATTTTTTTCTTAAAAATAAAATAATCATTTCACTTCCATATTATTTTGTACTATGACTTAGTTTGATGTTTTGATTGCGTAGCTTTAGATGAGTGATAAAAATGAGTGCCAAAATGTTTCAAAAACCGGTTTAGATTTCTTCAGACAACTTTATTAAAAAAAGGAAAGAAATTATCTTCATCCCGTGGATGTTGGCATTAATTATATGTATATGTCATGAACGCGACAGGGAAAATTTAGAGATGGCAGCCACAAATTTTAATGTACCCAAATTCTGTCCCTTTCGGTGACACGCACGCTAGCACTCTATTGTGTATTGTATGACTTTGCACGAAACAGAAAAGACTGTGTGTGTCTAGTTATTAATTTTTATCTATGCTATTTATAAATTTAGTTTTAGCACCAAAATATTAATATTACAAACAAATTTACGCTCGTCACAGCTCAAGTAAAATGATCAAATCATAATGTTAGGATAGTGTGCATATAGAGCGAGCTGCAGTAACGTATGCATAAATATTGTTTGTTTGCTCTGTGGTTTTTGTACTGCAGAGCATTTCAGATAACAATACAATTATTTATTCCAAAAAGATCACTTTTTCTCGCTAGCCAACGCCTGGCCAAGCGACGCAGTGGCGACTGTGGGGTTGGCGGCCGTCACTATCTTTTCTAGCAATAGGCGAGTCTGTACCTGTATGAGAAAATATTATGGTTTATGGTATTTGACACATAGGGTCGCCAACCTTTTTCGAATTTGAGAAAGGCAGTACATGTTTTCATGTTAAGTAGAAGTACGGAACGTGTCAATTTTATAAACTTACGTCATTCCCGTTGCCACGTGCCGCACCGCGCACCCTTTCCAGTTCTTCAGCAATAAACATGGACTTCTCTTGAGCTTGACGACGTTGCGCTACGTACAATTCCCTGAAAAGATAGATTTTTACATGGTTATCTTCAGTATATTGGTAACTTCTTTATAGATGTTGGTTTAGATCAAAATCGATTGGCTGATAATAGTGTCCGAAATCCTTGAAATTATTCTTCTCGGCACAAACCTACTCGTCCCGAAGCAGTGGAAAAATAAACATCAGGACGTGTAAAGGCGCCTCCTGGGGCTTATTAGCAGAAATAAAACTGATTTGACTTAGCATATATTCACCGTGAGCATGCCGCGGTCTATCACGTTGCCGATGAAGGCACTCGAGGCAGTGCCTTGCGACTTAGGAGTTATGAAGTACGTTAGCATTCATTTTCACTGACAAAGTAACCTGTCCAGTCTATCTAAATTTGGCACAATCTTACAGCTTTCGACATTTGTTTTAGAAAACATTAATAATTGCAGTTCTTGGTGGACCAAAGGTTAAATAGTGATTTTGGTGGTATGCTTTGCTTAGTTTGTTTGTTAGATTCTTAAGAAATACACAGTTATACTTTATTTGTTATTTTAGAAATTAAATTGCAATTATAATATCAGTATATAAACTTGAAAAATTATTGCGAGGAGTTGCGGGTTCGAGTCCCGCCTGAGACATTATTTTGTCAAGTTTATATACTGATAATACACAGTTAGCTCTGAAACTCGAATATTAAAGTTCATTTATTATGCATTATACCTAACACAATATCATGCCTAAAATGCATGGTCATGGTAATAACAGATAAGATTTAGGTCTGTGATCACATAATGTATAACAAGGTGGAGAAGCAAAGGCTGCCAAACAATTGATTTGTTTAATTGCTCTTTATTTCTTTCTGTTTCTTTCTCTACAACCTGGGGACTAAATTAAGTCATAGTGATTTATCTATTCTAATATTATAAAGCTAAAAAGTTTGTTTGTTTGAACGCGCTAATCTCAGGAAGTTCTGGTTTGAATTGAAAAAAATATTTTTGTGTTGGATAGTCCATTTATCGAGTAAGGCTTTAGGCTATATAACATCATGCTGCAAACAATAGGAGCGAAGCATCAGTGAAAAATGTTGCAAAAATAATCGCGATAATAATAACAGAAATTGACGCGGACGAAGTCGCGGGAAACAGCTAGTTGTACAATAATACCAAATTTAGTTTGTAAGGTCAAGAGGGCACTTGACGGTACTTACTTAATAAGATAAAATTATTACTAAGGTAATGCTTACCGTATGACAAACATTTGCAAGAAACACCCAACCACAGCCAGTCCACAGCAGATCATAATAATTACATAGTTTGGTACTTTCTTCACCCCGTTCATGCTATAGTATGATTTATTCTCTGCGGTACTTTGCGACTTAGGAGGAGCATGTTCATAGTAATAGCTATATTGATTTCTTCTGATACTGGAAAAACATATGATAATAATAATAATATTTGAAGCATGCCACAATGGGCTACAAAGAGTCATCTAGTACTACTAAGCTTATACTTGGGTACCAGACAACCGATAAACTTATAATAATCTTATTCTTTGGTTAAATATTTCTTATAAACATAAATAACACCATGAGCAATACAATCAGATATATTCATGCATGCAGATATATTTGTAGGTAATGTGCGGGGATTGAACATGCGATCTGTGGCTCAAGCAGCATTTCCTACCACTGAAGTTTTCTAAACTGGTTGTGAATTATCAATTAAGGATACTACACACAATGCCCGGCGGGCCATGCCGCCGGTTCGTAAGGCAACATGCCGCGTAACCCAGCGGCTGTCTATCCCAGGGTATTTTGCCGCATAAACGGAAAGTTCGCATTTAGCGCCGGCATTGTGTGTAGCAACCTTTATAATTACTTATCTATTACTATAATTTTATACAAGAGAGGGAAACTGATGCGACAAAACATATTATTATGTCATCAAAGAAGAAGGCCAAAAGGAAATCTGTAAAGCATTTTAATGAAAAATTAAAGGTGCTGGCAGAGCCCAGAGATCAAAAAGAGCACCAAAAAGAGTGTCCTGCAGTTTCAATTTTATTTAGTAAGATGAAAAAAATAGAAAATTTAAATGACTAAGCAATAAACAAATAATTTCTTACTTATATGGAACATGTGTTTTATAGACATAAGTGGATCCAGAGGTTTCGTTCATACTGTCGTATTTAGCACGGTTCGCAGGTTTACTGAGCACATTGTATGCCTCAACAATTTTCACAAACTTTTCTTGAGCTGCCGAATCTTTATTCTTGTCAGGATGATACTGTAATGTAGGACGGTTAAAATCAAATTTAAAACGGTTTTCACATTTCACAGTGAAAATAATTCCGGCCAAGTGCGAGTCAGACTCGCGCTCGAAGGTTCCGTCCCAAAAAAGGTCAAAGAAACGGTTTTGTTGCATGGGAGCCCCCCTTAAATATTTATTTTATTTTGTTTTTAGTATTTGTTGTTATTGCGGCAACAGAAATACATAATTTCTATAAATTTCAACAGTCTAGCTATCACTGCTCTTGAGATTCAGCCTGGTGACAGAGCGATGGACAGACGGACATACTGACATACTGACAGACGGACAGACAGCAAAGTCTTAGTAATAGGGTCCCGTTTTTACCGTTTGGGTACAGAACCCTAAAAAATAGTATCTATTTTAGTTACTGACTAATTTCGAATGAGCAAACTTTAACAAAACAACACTGGATTGTTTTTATTTTATTTTACATTTATAAAATCACCAACTTAAATAGTCAGCCTATTTTGTGCTCTCTATAATAATACGGTAAACTTACTAAGTTTTACTTTTCCCAATATATCTGCTCTACTTTTTTCGTTTTTATGATGAGGAAACACAAGGGCCGTTTTTCCATACAAAAGTAGTCCCCTGTTTCCTCCCTGGATAATGCCAGTAGAGCAATATTTTTTATTACAAAAATGTATGGCCACTATTGGCATGTTTCTATGTTTTCCTTTTTTTCATAAATCAATTAATAAAAGCAATATGAGCCTTCAAAAATCTAAATAATTCACCAGATTTTCCGCTGTGTTTAAACGTCCAGAAAATAAATTTGGCTAAATTTTAGAAAAAAACAAAACATACGAACACGGCCAAAGCCCTTCTCTAATTTTTATTTAAAAAAGGAATTTAAATCGGTCTTGTTTTGGAAAAGGAATTGGGGGACTACGAAACGTTGATTTTGTGTGCTTTTAGTAGGTATGTTCAGTCCAAGATGCAGTTGGCTCTATTGCGCTCTGCGGGGGAGGCGTTCGGGACTGCGTGACAGCAATAGATTTTACAAATACCTATTTTTCAATTCTCTCGCCCTTAGTGTTTCCTCTTAATGTGATGTGACTAACTTTAAGCCCCATAATGAACATAAAAAAACGTCAAATAGGTGGTGCACCTATTTTGACGTGGTGCATGCAAACAAAATGAACAATGGACACACATAAAACAAGACAACTTTTATTGGGAATATCTTCTTTTTTTTATTGGTTAAAGCACGAAAACAAAATTTACCTCTTTGCTCATTTGAATAAAAGCTTCTTTAATTTCTTTATCAGTACAGTTCTTACGCAACTTGAGGACATCATAGTGAGTTTTTCTAGCCAAACTGTAATCATAATGCAGAACACTCAACATTATAAAAAATCCAAATAAATAAAAAATCAAACGCAGTTCCACACATACCTGTAAAATCGTATAATGGTGTTTATTGATTTAAAATCAAGCTTGCGTTTTAAAAAATACATGTCTAATTTGACTAAATAACTAATCTAAAAGTGTATGTATTGAAAGTTGTTCATCATGCTAATATTTGGCAATTTACATTTTTGCAGCGAGTTACCAAAATAAATACACACCTACATGTCAGTCAATTGTCAATTTTTGACAACACACGGTATCACTAGTGATGGGACTCGTTCGAATTATGGCGTTCCGGACTTGATTCCAGCTAGATTTCATGTTGATTCGAACAACCCCTTATTCGAATCATCCTTTTGATTCGAATCAATTTCCTTGATTCGAAATGTTTATTGAATGGGAAGCTTACATAAGCGCGTAGAGCACGTAACATTCATTACGTTTTTATTTGCTTGTCTCGATATTTTAATTCAAATTGTCCTTGAATATCTTTTTACCCCGACCCCCCCCCCCCCCCCCCCGAAAACAATCGACAAACTTTAAGGGTAGGTTGTATTACGGATATATATGCATTCTGTGAAATCAAATGAAAAATCGTAAGTGTTGAACTGTCATCGTGTTTTCGCACTAGGCCAGACTTAAAGTCCATAAATAAGCATAATACAAATTAAAAACAACCAAATTCAAGCTTACAAAGTAACACTCATAAAATATTACATTAAACGTGCTAAGCACTTTTGTTCACAAGAGTCGCATTGCAATAAATGGCATGTTTATAATAACAATATCTCTATGAAGCGCGTTGCCAAACGTGTAGGTACGGATAGTGCTAAGAAAATATAATCTTTATCTCAATCGCATAAAGCGTACGATGCGCAAGATTCGCCCCACCCACACGCTAGCTATTTGATTGAACCCGCCGCGCCGCCGCGCGCCCCGGGCGTGCCCGGTAAACAGAAAAAATCCGTTCAGTTACCGCGCGACCGTGACCTAATTAGGCGAATTTGCGATAAGTTTGTTAAGATCGCAGTGACATTCGTTGGATTGCAGTAAAGTGACAGTGCATGGTTCGTGATTATGTCGTACTCTAACCGCGAGCTTTTTTTTATGGTTAGTGTGTACTCGCAGACAAATAACCTCCGAGAAACGCAGAGAAGTTTTCGTCAGATGTATCCAGCCACTCAACTCCCATCCCTGGAACGAATATTAAGTGCTACGCAGAACTTACTGGATTTTGGCCAATTTAACGTACCTGCGCATGCACAGGCTAGGGGTAGAGGGCCAGTTTACCCACAGCACCTTTATCGACAGATACGGCTTTTTTTTCGTACGAATCCACAAGCCAGCACAAGGCAAGCTGCCCGGCGATTCCGTGTTAGCCAGCACTATGTCTGGAAATTACTGAATGCATCTGGCCAGTACCCGTACCATTTCCAGCCCGTGCAGGAGCTGGTTCTCGCTGACTATCGGCCAAGGCGCCAATTTGCCGAATGGCTACTGCAAAATTTGAATTTAAATATTCTGTGGACTGACGAAGCAAGTTTTACGCGAATAGGACTGTTTAACGTGCATAACGAACATTGGTGGTGTCGTCGGGGTCAGTGTAAATGTTTGGGCGGGGATAATTAATGACTGTGTTGTAGGACCTTATTTCATCGAAGAAAGATTAACGGGACAACATTATCTCCGCCTGATCAGTGAGTTCTTGCCACAAATGCTGGAAGACGTGCCCTTGGCGTATTTGCAAAATCTGCATTACCAACACGATGGGGCTCCGGCACACTTCCAACGAGATGTTCGCGCGTATTTGGACCGGGAGTTCAGTGGCAGGTGGATTGGTCGCAGTGGCCCAATCAGCTGGCTAGCGCGATCCCCTGATCTCACGCCTTTGGATTTTTATTTGTGGGGTGAAATTAAAACCATGGTGTACGCAAGTGAATGTGCAACAGTGGTTCAGCTCAGGGAAAGGATTGTTAGTGCATTTGACGTTGTAAAATCTCGAAGGGAAGTTTTACAATCCTTAAAAGACAACCATCGGCGTCGTGCTCGGTTGTGCATTCAAAGGGAAGGTGGTCACTTTGAACAATTATTAAAATACACGTAGCTCTGGTAAGTTAATTTTGATAGATGTTTTTGTTTTTCTTTTCATAATACACGTTGTAAAAAAGCCCGCGTAGGTAATAAGAATACCTAAGGGGCGTAATGCTGTAGGTACGCATCGTCTCTGGGCCGCAACTCGCGGCTTTCCGTCTGTACAGTTGCGTACAAAACGTGTTGGCCAAAATGTATAATAGCATATTTTTTTTGTTTTAATGTACTGCTCCGTTCACACAAATATTTTTATTTCTTTATCAGTACTATTGATGAAACATCCTCTTAAGTTTTGTCGACTGATTTCAAATTCACCCTGTAGTATTTTTAATTCTAAATAGAAATTGAAAGTGAGGTTGCAAGTGTTTTTCATAATGATGTTTTGTTCTTTTTTTATCTCCATATTTTCAACTAGCTGTTGCCCGCGACTCCGTCCGCGTCAATTTCTGTTATTATGATCGCGATTATTATTGCAACATTTTTCACTGCTGCTTAGCCTATGGTTATATCCTGCCTATTAGTTGCAGCGTGATGTTATATAGCCTAAAGCCTTCCTCGATAAATGGACTATCTCACACGAAAAGAATTATTCAATTCGAACTAGATTAGCGCATTCAAACAAACAAACAAACTCTTCAGCTTTATAATATTAGTATAAATATAAGATTTGATAAGAAAGAGCGCTTGTTTATTAAGATATTGGATTTTTAGTGTTTATTATATGGTTTTCTTTATTACATTAGATTTTCAATTTTGTAAAAATTACTATGTACAGTTAACCCCACATCGAATGTGATGTCAGATGTGTCTTAATCATTTTATCTCCACTAAAAAGTAAAACAATTCATAATAATTAATGGCTCACTTTTATTTTTCTTACTTATTTCATAATTTATTTTGATTTTGATGATTTAACGCCCCTTGGTCTAGTGGTTTAAATACCGGGCCAAGATCTCGGGGTCCCAGGTTCGATCCCCGGGTCGGGCAACAAAAAGTTTCGAATTTTCGAACGTTGCTCGGGTTTGTGATCACCAACCCGCATTTGGCAAGCGTGGTGATTATGCCAGTTCCCATCATTGTAGTGGTAACTTGTATTCAATGATGGAGGCCTTTTCCCTGCAGTGGGATGATTATAGGCTGTTACTTTTTTTTTTTTTTTACTTTTTTATTTTGATTTGAGTTGATCCGAATCAAAATTTTTATTCGATTCAGATTATTTGATTTGAACTGTCACTGTTCGATTGGCGATTCGAGTTACCTTATGGATGATTCAAATCGATCCGAGTATTTTTTTTCGATTCGAGTCTCATCACTAGGTGTCACTGCAGCTGGCTGTCATACTCATAAAACAAGCATTAAATTGTCCGGAGTTTTTGGCGGGAGTTCGTGAGATACGTTTGGAGTCCGTTTATTTTAACGAATTTTTATTGTTTATAGTGATTTTTGGGTCGTAAAAGTGGTGTTATTTTGCGAAACAAAGTGTTGTGCGAGTGAAAAATATACAGTTCGGTGAAATAACATGGTGTATGGGTCGTAAAACTCGTAACCAAGAAAAGTGGACCGTGAATTTTGCGCGGGAACGTGAACAGGTTCACCTCTTTCTTGGGGACTTCTCTACATTCCTTCAATCTTTCGACTGTCTCCAAAAACTCCATCGAATCATTAAAACGTCTAACATCAACGTTTTAATGCAAAAATAAAGACAATATTACTAAAGAATTGGCTGTATGGACAAGTATCCGAGGCCGTTAAACTTACTAAAGAAAAAAAGAATAAAATAGCAAAAATAATTGCAATATTTTTATGTAATAGAAATTATGCCATCAAAACCTAATGAATTAGACAAAAGTTTACGCGAAACAATTCACGCGATTAAATGCATAATCAAGGTAATACGACGTTACGCTTACAAAAATCTATTTTTCAGACTTCTAACTAATATCAGTATTTAAACTTAAAAATTATGTCTCAGGCGGGACTCGAACCCGCATCTCCTCGCATGCCGGGAGCGCGGCCAAAGTATTTAAATAGCTGTTTCATCTTAACTGACTGTCAAACATCTGTAAATATGTTTCTTTCGGGTGTTAAGGGTGCAAACTCCTAACATTTGATGTAGCAACGCTGGCTTACAGCAATAAGAATATGCTTGAAAATTTGACGACTATAACGTAGTGTCTCGGTGGCTGAATGGTTAAAGCGCCGCGCCCGGCATGCGAAGAGATGCGGGTTCGAGTCCCGCCTGAGACATAATTTTTCAAGTTAAAATACTGATATTAAAATTGCAATTTAATTGCTTAAAATATCATATAAAGTATTATTCTAACTAATATTTATGTCCAAAAAGACTATTGTGCTAAGTACTACAGCATACTCAAAGTGTTGCTTTATGGTATGGCCTTTTAAAATCTATTTTTTAAATATTACTTGCTTTAAATCACTATTAACAAGTTATTTTCTAGCTCCTAAACTTTTTACGCTGGTCATAAATCGTATCCCTGAATCCTCTTCGGAAACGTAACGCAATCGGTTCGGTAGAACGGGCAGCAGGCGGGAAGGCGGACTTGTCCGACTTACCGACGCGACGGGCGCGAGCCGTGCGTGCGAACAGTCAGCTCGGCAGTGTTCGCGCGGGACGTAGCGCCAGCGGACGCACGGTCATGCGAGAAGCAGCTGGCAGGATGGCCGAACTCGAGTTCGAAGCACCGCTCGCGCAAATCGAAGATGCTGACGACTGCCTCACGACGGCGGACTACCCGCAAAAAACCATTAACGGCAATGACATACGCCTTAACAACATAAACAATCTCAAAAGTGAAATGGTCAAAATGAAAACTGACTCCAACAAAATAAACGATAACGACGAACCAAAACCGGTGAAGTGCAAACAGGATAATATGCAAAATGGCGAAGGAGACAATTTCACGGAAACTTTCTCCGGGTCGCTGGAGGACTTGGTGAACACGTTCGATGAGAAGATCACCAAGTGTTTCGGGAACTACGAGGAGAGTGTGGAGAAACTAGCACCGGTGCAAGTTCGCTCGCAGGAAGAGATAATGAACGAATGCCAGTGAGTATCAATTAGCTCTAAATAAGCACCTAATTAATGTGTGTAAATTATGATATCATCAGGCACTCATCGCAATGTTTATTAGTACTAGCATACATATATATTTTTTGTAATTGTAATGTTTTTAGAGTATTTTTACAATATGTTATTTGCTTTAGTACTTAGTTAAGTATTTGAAAGAAAAAATTACATATTACAAATATAAACAAAAAGGGCGGGCTTTGCGCATGGCGTTTACGGTCGCAGAATCGATCGATAGCTCGGCCGAGGGGGTGCGTGTAAGGGTGGCCTCGATGACGCATCCACCCGCGCCCCTTCACGGAGTTCCACGTCCCCTTTTTGTTTCCAACCCAAAGAGAAGGGCATTGACAAAATGTGGCATAACACTGTGTTTATTTTTCTATAAACATTCTACAAAGGACCCACAATTCTCGTCCTTGGCTGCATGATTATGTTTCTTAACCATAATTTTGAACCTACTAGACACAAATTGAAATTATGTATCTGAGTTCTTAGTTACCTACTTATAATTATGCTGTACAGTTTCTTATTTACGGTTTATACATAATAACTGTGTAGATAGAAAACCTTATTATTTCTTCTGGTGAGATCCCGTTTGCTACGACCATTTTAAACGCTACCAGTAAGAGGTAGAAAGTTTGAAATTGTCATTAAAATTATCTATAACATTACATCACCAAAGTACCTTATTAGGTCCTACATAATAAGTTACTTTGTTTACACGCACATATTAAACATGTAAAAACTACGTAAGACGAAACAAAACCCTGTGTTTTCCCAAAGTCCAAACGTCATTTGGATTCTTACACGCTTTTTAATTAAAATCAGTTGATGTATTGTTAGGTCTCGAACACCTAAATTTTTTGAACTCAAATGCGCTTAAGTCCCAAAAAACAACACAGCATATTATTATTATAAAACAGGTAAACAAAATTCAGTTCCAAAATTTATGTATGGCTCTATCTGTTCGAGGCTAAGTTGAAAATCGGCTGTGGACGAAGGTATCTACTTCGTGGTGGTAGGATAATTTGCTGTTGACTGTAACTTAAAGAATTGCAATTTATCATCACCATGTTATGTGAATCTGATTCCGAGATACAAATCTTTATAAAATGGAAAACATTTCTCACATTTGTTTATTGTTTAGCTCATTTCTCAAGAGAGTAGTGCTTTCTTTATTACGAGTTCCATTTTTCTTGAGCTTTGTGTGAAAAAATGCTATTATAATGGAGTTTTATGCGGTTTCTTCGCTTAATATTATGTAGCTATTATGGAGTAGGCAATTAGTTAGATAGATCACTGCCTGCAAGATTTGTCATATTATCAACATTAAGTAGATATTGATCAGTGAAAATGATGAATCCATTAATTCCTATAACTTTTTTTAGTCACTCTTGCCAAGTCCTTAGAGTTTTTTAAAAACGATCCAGCTGATAACTAATATAATAATAAGAGTAGTTGTGAAAACATAAGTTTATTCTTTGTATGTCAAACGAAACATTTGGACGCAGTCCAGATGACCCAAATGCTAGAAAGTAGAAGAAAAGCAATAAATTGAATTAATTTTACAAACCAAAGAATACCTAAGTATCTGTTTTTGCCGCTTGAGCTTTACAAACCTTACCTTATTTTTATTTAGCCTACGCAGATTTCTATCTTTGGCAACTTTAAATATTGTGATAACTGTAGATCGATCTATATCAAGATTTTTTGTGACTTAAGTTGCTAATCCAGAGATGCTCAAAGAGACCGGAATATTTTTTTGTTAAATTATTCTTTAGTTTATCCTGTTTATTTAATGTGGCAACTAACTCCACATTTATTTCCATTGTACACAATACTGTATGTATTCAAATGTAATAGGTAATTGTCCCTAAAATCACGTAAGCTATTCTTCAAACTCGTTTTTTTAAAGGTGCTTCTTTTAGAGATACAAAAAGTACGACAGGTGCTCTCATTGATTTGACGTCCAGTCTGAGATTCAAGACCGCATCGCAGGTGTTCTCCACCTTGTCCATTTTGTATTGTAAACACCTTGCCGAATATTTAATATCTGCCATATGGCGGGCGTATATTTAAATAGGGGTAAATCAAGCCCGTATTCATTTCCTTCCTTCCACCTTTGATTATTAGTAGTAACTAGTAAGTAGATGCCAAAAAGAGACTGTCAACGCAATTATTTTTGTGCAATTTTTTGCAACTGGATTTTGTAGTCATATTTGGCCAGTAACTATCTGTAATCTGTGCATTGGCAAACAATGTGAGATTCCGATATTGCACCTTTAAATAGGGTTGGATATACTTACGCAAATAAGAAAAGTGGCAGCTCAGCATCGAAGGAGTGTCGCCTCGCATAATTCAGAGCCTCTAATTTTTTCGACTTGTATGTACGATTTATTATATGAGTAATATACTTGCTCTGCAGGGATAGATCATTAACTGTGAAGAAATCTGCACATTCAAATAACAGTAAATAACTTAATTTATCGTGATAAATAACTTTTTTGTCGATCTTCCAGCATCTCGGATTATGTTGACCATAATACGATAGGCATACCACGACTGGGAAACATCATAAATTGGGAAACAGTTCCTAGAAAGTAACAAATTTGACATGAGAACCGTAAAGATCGTGCAAGTTGTAAATCATAACAAAGCCAAGGGATCTAAAAAGAGTGAGCCCCCTTGTTGATTGTTTCCCAATCAGTATAGGCTGCTGAGCTACGACTCTGCACAACACAAATCTCCTAAATCTAATCCTCTTAAGAGAGAGAGGAGAGAGAAAGAGAGTTCTTACAATCGGTAAAGTCAGACAAGTTTTAGGTACACTTCATCACAAGTATTGTATAGGTAAAAGTTTTTTTTATAACTTATTACTAGGTAAAATAATCTTAAATTGCACTTCTTTAATCCTCTCGAACTTCTATAAGCTTATTGTCGTGATGTGACGAACCTGTTAAATGCATAACGTTAATAAATCAAACTCTTTACCAAAGAGTTTGGAACAAATGAAATCGATGTACATTAAGCATTTGATGTAGAACCTAGTTGATAAGTACATGATAAAGCCTTTTTTGCTATTAACTAAATTCACCCCAGCGAAGAGTTAATAAAATTTCAAGGCACAACTTGTGTATAAAAAAGGAAAAATTAAACCAAACTGGACATTCAAATTTGTGTTTGATAAATCTTATTTAGAAATATTGCGAAGGTTTCTGACTGAAGTGCTGTGAGATATATTTTGTGCAACGACAAATTAATAAGACTGGAACTCTCTACATAATAAAAACTTGGTGTTGATAAAAATAATGCTTAGAAACTACGAGCACTGCATTAAACTTGTTCGGTCACATTTCGATGGAAGTTTATCATACTTAATATTGTTCAAGTCAATAGAAAATATAACAACCTAAACTTAAATTTACAAAACTTGAATCAAAGTTAGTTACCTAATGCTATTTTATGCTTCGTTTTTATCAGTAGAAACTTAATTATCAAGCTATTTAAATAAAAACAATATATAATACTGCAAATTTACATAATACTGATTTAATGTTAGTTTTTTTTATTAGACAATAATAAGAATGAATTCGTTTTATTCTTTCTCGTCCTTAATATTCATTGGGAAACGTTTTGTATTATAATGAGCTTCGGCACACGACACACGTCTGTCCGTGTACAGCCTTTGAATACGAATGAATGGGTGCATCTAACAAAGTTTTGCAAGATACCTAAACTTGTAATAAAATGTTTTATAATACAATCAAAAGTTATACAATTTATAGAGTATCGTATATAACTTCACCCTCTCCAAGTAATTAAATATTAATTATATTATTAACTAGTATGTACTTATTAGTATTCTTTATCGTAAAGCTAATTTACAGCTACAACAGACTATTAAATTGACTTGTTCATTGGAAACCCTATAGGCATGACGTTCGACAATAACGTTAGTCACTTTATATGTTACCTATTGGAAATCTGAATATTTTAAAAACGTTTCGTAAAAGCAAGGCAAGGCTGTCCGCAATGTTATGTTTACGATCGGATCACATGCTCAATAATTACAAAAATTTAAGAAAGCCTTGAAATTTGGAGCGATTCTTTCAGATTGCTGCGTTAGGCAATTGTTTTAATTGGTATGTTAAATGATCGATTTTATTAAAAACGTAGGTAGATTGCATGTGAGAATCAACCTGTGACCTTACCTTGTTACCTACTTACACGCTTAAAATTATATTTCATAACCGCAACTCAAGCCGTCTCAGTTACCAAACGTTAAATTGCTACTATACTTATAGTTACCTAGTTTGTACTTTTTAGCTGACCACGATCGCGTGTCTATTAAGTTAATGCTTTAAACATTTCGAAGCACTCACTTTCCAATACTTATCACTTATAATATAATAATCTTACTGTTACTCTACGACTACACGTTTCAAGGATATAAAACATTAAATAAATAATAATTACCTTTGTGCCGAAATGAAAAGATGCGCTAAACTACAAGACATGTTACAAGAATGAATGCATTTCATAAAACAATGCAATTTCGAAACACTCCCGATAACAATGTAAGTTTGGTAAACACGCTTATCAACAGTGATCAGTAAAATTGTGTTAATTTAAATACAAAGAGTCGGTAAGTGTTGTAAAACTGTTTGTCTGATAAACTGTCACAATTTGCAAGTTTATCAGTTCTTGTTCCTCTACGGAAGCACGCCCTAGATCCCTTGTGCTTTATTAGCATAACTGAGTCTGCAGCGGACTTAAATTTACATGTGCAGACTCCAATTTGCATGCCCCAGCTCCGCATCAGCTAATTGATTGTCTCCACTTTCCTTCCGTCATCATCACTACGATTCCAAATGCTTCCTCGAATGTTCATCAAGTGTGTAACTGTCTGCCAGTTAATCAATTCAGTGATTCACTTGTTACGTTCATTAATTACTTTCGATTCTACGTTGTTATTATATTCTTCTATGTCATTAGACGTTCGTTGATTTATTTGCTAAGACCTTACAAAGTACTTAGGTACCTACGCTACGACAAAGGTATATTATTGGAATGTATTATTATTGTACGATAAAGGTATGGTATTGATGGACTTTCAACCCTTTTTACTTCTAAATAGAAATCTGTGTAGTTTTCAAAACAACATTAAACTGTTCATCCATGCAAATAAACTCCGTTCGTGATTTCCTAATCTAGATGTATTTCCTTTGCTTTCTCTTTGATGTCATATTTCCTCTTTGGGAAATCTCGCGTTTCATAAACTAGATCTTTATCGAAGCCTAATCGAGATTTGCAGACAGTTTGACTTCCCACGGAGTTCTTGGGTTGAATGTGCTACGATTTCTCACTTCCTACATGATTCCCAAGATCCGTAAAACATTAAATTAACGTTAGTTATGATTACAACACAAGAGTCTTATTACACCAAAAACATAACTTTATTATTAGTCTCAATGATAAAAATAATTAATTAATGTCAATGAGAAACATATTGCTTAAATATGTTCCAGGTGGTTATCTTTTCACCTGTTACCTAAACCTACAAAAAACGTGATGGGTTTAAAATCCTACTGATCAAGTATTTATCCATTAGAAAGCCAGTGCGGCATTGTTGTTAGCACGATAATTTGACGATTCCCACGCCCACACATGTAGCATCCCGTACAAAGAAAATACGTTTTAATGCGTCAGTTTGGCGGCGTTTATTGAAGATTTGAAAATAACTTTTCAATTATCTACAAAAGGCGTTGTTAAGGCTATCATAATGATTTGATTCGGCCTGAACAAAATAGATCTATTACCTTCCTTAATTTTTAAATTGATTGAATATATTCGAGTTTATTTCGTGAAGTAACAAATTAAGGCACAAGTGACTGTCATTAATCAAATTATAATGATCTAACTATGGAACACAATGAATAAAGACAAATGATTGTGTGCTATATAGAGTAGGTACGCCGCATACTGGTTCTCGATGATGCTTCATCACTGTCTTTTATGCAAGTCTTTGAACTTAAGGTCATGGCTTGTTCTAAGAAGTGTACTGAATTAGACTTCTAACACAAAATTAAAAGGCATTATGTAAAGAGTAACAGTAATATTGTACAATTTCTTTTGAACGATATTAAATTCATCCTTCAAGGTATTACGATCACCCGCTCTTACATAATGTGTGATTATGTGTTTATATGACGTTCGAAGAAGAAAATGTGTTGTCCATCGTATGAGTTAAAACTAAAACCAATAAAACTCCAATCCACTATGGCTAGGTTGATTAATGTATTCGTAGTGAAAAATCAAAGCAATAATTAATGTTTAAAGAACATTAAATGTCTTATTAGTCCACTTTAAACGCTGTATAAATCGTTCGTAAGAATTTTACTGTCTCCTAAGTTAGACTAATAAAGTTAATGACTGTCCGTCAGTACTTGGTTGTGGGCGAGTAACACACATTTAGGGCCCTTGTCTCCACGGATGGATGACCGAAGTAATGAGACCATAAAATCGTCATTGGTTCGCAGAAAAGTAACAACAATGATCCTGTCTATTCATTGAAATATTGTACGTTTAAGTACTATTAACTCCTCTCTTGTAATCTGAACCTTAAACCGTTGTGAAATTACATGCAAATTAACGTATAATTTTGACTTAGTTTGGTTGTGCATTAAATAAAAACGATTGGTAAATAATTAATGTATGTTTCAATAATTTATACCGCTAGCTAGCAAACGATTAATTATTGTTTCAGATTGTAAGTTAATATTCAATTAAACTAATATAATTATATGAGTTGTTAAAGTAGTGTCAACTGTTGATTTAAAAGGAAAATGTGTACCTTATAATTAAACAATAATAATTACCATTATAAGTATAATATCGCATTTTGAAAACTATATGAACCGTTACTTACCCAATGACAGTATATTTTTTAAAGCAGAGTAAAATATAAAAAAACATTAAAATCCCATAATATCATTGAATGCGATTTTTTACTTAAACCGATTTTTAAAAATAGATAAAAATTTTCGTTTTGCCTCTTTCAATTTCAATCTTAAAAGACAAACCGTTGTCTTTTAAGATTGTGTAGATATAGTCTATAGCTACACATAATTATAATTATGCGTATCATGAAAAATGAAACCGAATCTTGCTACGCACGCTGCATCCACATTTTGTATAGGTAGGTAGGTTATCCACGTAAATGTTTTATCGAACTTATTGTTCGATTTCCAACTTGAACAAAACTGGAAGTGGTTTCGAAAAAAGCGATTCTTCCTCATTACATAAACAGCTCATTTACAACAACAAAGCATCGATCCTGGACAAAAACTGCACAAAGGCACGACCCGCACGGCACACGGCGCGGCGGCGCGGCGCAGGCGCAGCGATCGCACGCTCGAGTAGTCCAGTGCAACGACCATACAATCGTTATTAGTGGCTTTTATAACGAGGCTTTGCAGCGAATTTGTACATGACATGAATATATCACGATTTACCTACTGTTATTTCTTAAAAAAACAGTATAAAATTTGAGCTTCCGAGCATCGGTCGAACCATTTTTCATAAATTATTTTTCATAACGAAGAGATATACTATGAACCCTTCGTTTGTCAGTAAAACAACTACAGATTAGTAGATTAAAACCATTTCATAGTGTGAACCAAATCGTTCGAGCCGTGTTCGATATGGTCCATATTGTTCTAAAAATATTGTATTTTTACCACGCTTTTATTAGCTTGGGTTGTATGTATCTATGTATGTAAGTATGTAATGGAATCTTTGAGCATAATTTTCACCAATTTCCAGAAGTTTGATTAATTTGAAACTTTGCACACGTATCAAGGACCGATGACAATGCAATAATTTAATAACAGTTTCCCAGTTTTCCTCTGTAAGAGAGAGTAAAAGAGATAGAGCTAGTGCGCGATCTGTGTCAATTACGATTCCTGAGATTTGGACTTACAGTCGATAAAGAAGGAATCAAATCTTATAAACTAAACTAAAAAGTAAAAAATAAATTATAGTTTAAAAAACTAAAAAACCACGCTTTTAAAACAGATTGAACTAAAAAATTAAAATTAAAACTGTAGTGATCAATTGAAAAATTCATATTATTTTACAAAAAGCGTGGGGGGCTTCATTTAGATTATTGTAAATATTTTATCAATAATTTACTATATCTGTGGATATCATAACAAGCACCCCACGCTTTTTGTACAATAATATGATTTTTTCAATTGATCACTACAGTTTTATTTTTAAATTTTTAGTTCAATCTGTTTTAAAAGCGTAGTTTTTTAGTTTTTTAAACTATAATTTATTTTTACTTATAAAAATGTGTATAAATAAGATGAGATAGATGAACCCTATACTTGCTTGTTATTTTTTGCTATAAGAATTATCATATCTGTTTTTCAGCCCTTACAGATCATTGTATTTTATTAGAATTTACTTTGAGCCCTTATCATATCTAACAAAGCAAAATAATCGCTACTTCAAGAATCTTTCGTTTTTCGTCGGCTGAAAACATTTCAAACTTTGATACCAAACCCTTTTATACTGAATGTTTACATACAAAAGAACAGCCTATAGTTACTTACTCAGGTACTTTGCTACTTGCTAATGGATAGACGGTGTAACACAATGAAGTCGTGGACTTAAGGCGTGTCGCTTGATAATGTTTTGCACGCAAAGTGTAATAAAGTTGATGACTTTATTGGTTTTAACTTTACTATACCTTTGTATAGGCTATAACCCAAAATGTTCCTGTCTGTATTTGGGAGAGCCCTAATCTGTGTAAAATGTGTCAATTTTTTTCCGCACTCTAGGAACCCTTTCAAAATATTTGTAAGCAATTAAAAACATAAGAAGAGCAAGTGTCTTTTTGGAATGTAACAAGGCTAAAGTGTCAAAACAGTGGCTAAACTGACGCGGTAAATAAATTTGCATCTTTAATAGCGATATAAATAGCGATCAGTTCAGTGAACTTTTAACGTTTTTGTAGACGATATGGGATAGGATAAAAGTTCTCTACTGTGATTTTTTCTTCATAATAACAAATGATTCTTACCTACCTTTCGGTATAAACACACGACATGAGTGATCCGTTCAATTATTCCTATTAATTCTCTTTCTTTTATGCTATCTTCATGGCAAGGTAAGGGAAGATGGCATGGCAAGGTAAAATGAAAGAGGTTATTTATCGAATTGACGTGTACAAGTCGCACTCCAACTTTACTTGACCCAGAATTAAGTGTATGGCTTAAGTTGTTTTGATGCAAATAAATTATTATCGTCGAACAGGACAAGCGTCGTCCGTATGACGCATCCCACGCCACTACGACATATGTCGCGGTTTCCTTGAATCGCGCACATTGCATGCGCTAGCGCAGATTGTTTTTCGTATGTTGAATTTGATAAGCATGTTAGACTCATCAAATATGATATCGTACTATGTTTCTTTGTAACTGCTTATTTTGAATAATAGTTACCTACTTGCTATCATGAATATTATGATATTTTTGGAACAAAACAGTGACGAGAGTCAGTTGTTAAAATAATTTGAAAGTATAACAACAAGTTTTTAGTAAAATGCTGTCAAAATCATAGCTTTTCTTGCGTAAATATTTTGCTCGTCTCAAAATCTGCGTTAACTGCACTGGGCAGCCGGTCTCTGTCTCAATACGATGACCTTCCATCAATTTAAAATAGATTATACCTACAGTTGCTTGCTCTCTCTACCCACACGAACTGTGGTGAGATCACATTTGACTAATATTTTGCATCTTTTGTGACTAACTCGTGAGCAGGTAGTTGGCTGTGGCTGAGTAGGTATCTGTCCTACCTTTATCGCTAGTAAACTGATCCATTTTTACCATTTAAGTAAGTATATTTTTAATTAGGTTGTTATATTTTTAACTAGCTGTTTCTGACTTTCTGAGCAGCATTAAGGTATACCTTGAAAGTACAGATGGTTTTCTGTTTTTAGTAGATTACGATTTTAGACAAGTCTTAGTTATTTTAATTATTTATTCTAAGAGAAAAATATGGAAAAACTTAGTAAAATACACTCTTTATTGAAGTGTGAGCTATATACTATGATGATGATTGATTATGATGACTATCAAGATGAGGCGTAGACACAAATCGATGGTTTTTGCTCACGCTATATTGTCTACTGAGTTGTGCTCCACCGTTATTTGACGACAGTTATGAAAGTTATTGCTAACTGAACCAGAAAACAAAAGGCCTCATTGCATTGTCGACCTTTGGAAAGCGTATAAAAAGTTACGATTCATGTTACTACCTACTTTTTAAACTTTTCAAAGGACCAACCTTTTTATAAAACAAAATTCTCTTTGAACAAAACGTCGGTAGCTCGCGTTTGTTCCATTGCCATGGATTACCTCAGATTTTGCGTTGTTGTTTATAAATACAGCTCTCGCTCGGTTCATTCAAATAATTTTCGCAGGATTCACGTCATCAGCTCCGGGACCGTTGTATGACTTAATGTATGACTAAAACTGTAACTCATTACTGGATTCAGAAATGAGTAAGCACTGCAAAGTGCTTCATTTTGCACGTCTAGTGGAAACTTTAATCATTATTCAAGACTAAAATTATGACGAACATCCGGACACAGTAAATTTTGTGATAAAAAGGGAGGTAAATAGCATCGTTGCTATAGACAAGCTACCAAGCACGTAACCTTGTCAAAACAGCCTTTCAAGGACGACCTCCGGCGGAGTCTCATCCGGGAACCTTTTCAAGGGACCTCCCTCCCCATCCCAAGCTGCCTCCGAAACCCCCCTTTTAGTACGCATGCTCGTTTATTCTTCCTCGCATCAAAGACAAAATCTTTGCAAATGTGAAATACTATGCAGTGCTGAATATTTTAGTCTTGTTGTCACGACTCTATGGCTTATGGATGTAAGGAGAAGACACGCACAGAAACCCGCTCATCTTATTCTCTTGCGTATCCGGGGTGTCTTGAGAGTTAATGATTATAAATAAAGCGAAAACATATATTTTATTTGAATGCATGAAAAGTCGCAACTAACATACAACACATATAATACTATAAATAAATAAATAAATATTTTAAGACATGCCTCACTGGGCCACACAGAGCCATCTAGTCCCAAATTAAGGTAGTATTAAGTACCCTGTCGTATGGGGTACTAGACAACCGATAATCTTACTTATATACTTTTTTTTTGTAAATACATACTTATAATACATAGAAAACACCCAGACCAGTACAAACAGACATGGTCATGCACACAAATATTTGTACTGTGCGGGGATCGAACCCGCGACCCATGGCTCAGAAGCAGCGTTAACTACCGCTGATCCAAATGGTCGTCAAATACTGGTGTGTACTTATAGCTGTATGTCGGGACACTTTTAAACAAGCTCGTCTACGTGCTATAAGTGGCGTTACTAATCGTGTCTTCCCTGAAATAGCTTGGAATTTCCTCAAGGGAGGATACATATGACTTCTGTGACCCGACTGCCTCGCATAACAACATTACACCTAATAGGTAATACCTAAATTATAGCTTTTCAATAATTTGATTAGTGCGCTATTTATGTAATCAAATACTTTGGGTGAGGAAATCTCTTGTTGTTAAGAAAGTTTAAGTCGATTACGATAATCAAACCAGCGCCACGTGAAACGACTTCTAAATTAATTTAGTCAATAACTTTTAACAAAATTAAATGTAATTGAACGCTTATCACGAATTTTTATACTTATTTAGTTTTTGGTTGTTTGTCAAAATGGAGCTTTGTATAAGTAGGTTAGTAAGTACTTAATCCTAAAGGTTTTCAACAGAATGCATTATTAGCTAGATTGTTTAAAACGAGATTTATATCAGTGCAAGCCAAAGAAAATCAAGTCGATTCAGTCGGCAAACAGGATCTATACGTTCTTTGGTGACCGGTTTGACCGGCGCGAATCCCGGGCTAACACCACCCATATACTGAAATTTATGTTGGTTGCCTCGAGTGTATTAAGGATGAAAAACTCTGCAGGCATTGCCACTAACACGGTGAGCGAAAAACAGGTGAAAATACAAACTAGACTTATTAAATTGTTTGTAGGTAATACTCGTAACTGGAATTAATACACAGCCGAAACTATTATGGCTAAAATTTTAAAACATTTACTTTACATTGTAAAGAAAATATTTTTTTATATATTTCACTGTTAGATCGCAGAAATGGAACTTTGCTTATAAGTTTTTGTTCTTTGAAGTGAGAAACTTATTTATAATATTTCATTTACTTACATACTTTATTAGAATTTAGACATAATAAAATCCATCATTAAATTACTGTGGTAAATAGAACTCAAAGATGGCTGACCCTGGATGACCCAACCTAGAAGTGGGATGAATTATAGGCCTTTACTACTAATAAGTACTACTTTATTTATAGACATAACAATATTTCCTAGTTTTAAACCAGGATCATAGTTTACGTATTAAAATTAAACGCATGCCTATCCTAATAGAAAACATGCAATTCTAAAGTCAGAAGTGTTGCAGTTTGCAATGCATGGGTATTATAGTGCCATTGCGCACACATGCTGACGCTAACATGTTATTAAAGTAAAAAGTAAAGTAACAGCCTATAATCATCCCACTGCAGGGAAAAGGTCTCCATCATTAAATTGAAGTTACCACAGCAATGATGGGTGTACTGGCATAATCACCACGCTTACCAAATGCGGGTTGGTGATCACAAACCCGAGCAACGTTCGAAAATTATATTCTAATTGTTGCCTTGACCCGGGATTTGAACCTGGGACCCCGACATGTTATTGATTGCAATTTATTCATTTATTGTTTTAGTTTAACAACAGGCCCTGACGTTAGTCCTTTATGCAAATGCCTAGTATAGGCATTAGATCCTCACTTAGCGATTGTAAAACCCAAATGTAATATACAAGGTACCTACCCTTGTATATTACCTTTGTGAGGAAATAAATGATTGTTATCGGCATCAGTTGTATAAACTAGAGAAGAACAAGGCATTAGATATTAAAGTCTTTTTGACAGTACTTAACAATGCAAAGTGGAGATAAACCACATTATATTCAAGTCGGTACTGAAACCATAATGTATAGAATGTATTAATATGTATGTATAGTTGGGGTTACACCTGCACCCACTTGTCCGAATTTCATTTGCCATAATTTCATCTGCTTTATTGGTCAACAGACATATATTGTTTTCATAATATTTATATGTCATTCTCGTTGTTTACTATATTAGTCACGTGATAGAAAATTTGTTTCCCTTAGTCAATTTCAATAATACGAGGGCGGGTCAATAAGTCCGTGACTTTTGGAATAAAACACAGATTTTTTGATAAACAAATCAATTTATTTTGCAACGTAGTCTCCCTTGAGCTCTATACACTTTGTCCAACGCTTCTCCAATTTTTTTATCCCTTCCAAAAAATATGATTTGTCGAGGTCCTCAAAATAGGCCTTTGTTTGCGAGATGACTTCATCATTGGAGTCAAATCTTTTTCCACCAAGCCATTTCTTCAGGTTTGGGAACAAAAAGTAGTCACTCGGAGCCAAATCTGGAGAATAGGGTGGATGAGGGAGCAATTCATAGCCCAATTCATGGATTTTTGCCATGGCAACTGCACATGTGTGCACCCTTGCATTGTCTTGGTGGAAAAGAACTTTTTTCTTGGCCAAATGAGGTCGGTTTTTTTTCAAATCGTCATTGAAGCGGTCCAATAAGTTGGCATAATATTCCCCATTGATTGTTCTACCCTTTTGAAGGTAGTCAATGTGGATTATCCCACGTGCATCCCAAAAAACAGTCGCCATAACTTTATTGGCTGACAAACCCACCTTGGCCTTCTTTGGCGCCGATTCACCCTTAGAAACCCACTGTTTTGACTGTTGTTTGGTCTCTGGTGTGTTGTGATGGATCCATGTTTTGTCCACGGTTACAAAACGGCGCAAAAACTCCTCCATATTGCGATTAAACAACGCCAAACCTTCCTGTGAAGTTGTTACACGATTGCGTTTGTGGTCGACTGTGAGCAAACGCGGCACCCATCTTGCGGAAAGCTTTCTCATGCCCAATTGATCTTTTAAAATTGAAACCACTGAGCCATGCGAGATCCCTACGGCTTCCACAATCTCTTGCACTTTCAATCTTCGGTCGGCCAACACCATATCGTGAATTTTTTCGATTGTTTCGGGTGTAGAGACTTCAACTGGGCGTCCAGGACGTTCGGCATCTTCAGTGCTTTTACGGCCACAACGAAATTCAGTAAACCACTTTTTTACCATTGAAATCGATGGTGCAGAGTCCCCATAGTATTTATCAAGCTTAGCCTTGGTCTCGGTAATGGTTTTTTTTCGCAAAAAATAATGCTTAATAAGCACACGAAATTCACCTTTTTCCATTTTTTCCTCAAATTACTGGGTAGTCTGTTAAAAATAGCTATCAAACACAAACTAACTGACGCAGCAAGTTCAAATTTTGATAGGAATCAACTGACAGATACCTGTTGACAGGAGTAGTGTTGATTTTTCAGTAAAGAGGTCAGAAATTCAAAAAGTCACGGACCTATTGACCCGCCCTCGTATCATCATTATTGTAAGCCGTAATAATCATATGCCATAACATCATTTGCCATCGATATTGCTTCGAAAAAAATCATAACATCGGTTTAAACTAAACGATCAATAGGTTTAGGTTTGGTTAGGTTAGGTTAAAACAGGGATGGGGAAATAGATTTAAAGATAGGCCTATACAATAATTACAACATTTCTGCGGGACAAGGAGCATTTATATATTTATTCTACAAGTAAAAAAAAAAAATCATATGAGTACATATAATGCATTTATTGTTTTGATGTGTTAGGTCGGTGTGAAAGATGAAATTTTGACTGTTCATTAATTAAAGCGTCGAAATGAGGCTCTAAGCTACTTGAAGTAACTCGTAAAACACATTTGAGGTGATGGTCAGATTGTCAGACATCCTGATTCCTGGCCCCCAATTCTGCTAATTTACAAATGGCTCAATAGAATCGCAATGGTATCGCAATTGTATATTTTGACACATTTGATATGGTAGAATTGTCAAAATATACGATTGCGATGCCATTGCGATTCTATTGAGCCATTTGTAAATTAAAGAATTGGGGCCCTGTGTTCGTTAATTTGTTTTTGCGAACATTCATTGTAGAAAATACTTGTTCACAGATTTAATTATGAAGACCCCAACATAGAAATTATTCTCTGAGCATGTCTTATAAAATTGGGAAACTTAGATCGAATAGTTTTTAGCGCGAATATTTGAATATTGTGTGTATCGCGGGCCGATTGTATTTAAGTGAGGAGTTTTGATCGCGGGCCGGATTAAATCTTGTCGCGGGCGGGATTTGGCCCGCGGGCCGCCATTTTTCCATCCCTGGGTTAGAACATGAAATACAACGCACGAGCCGAGCGAGCGAAGCGAGCGTGCCGCGGCAGCGGCCGGCGAAGTGCCAGAAAGCCGTGATGTGGGATCTCCCCATTAATGTATTAATTCGATTGTGCCAACCTTCGGCAAAGTTTTGTGATAAACTATTGTCAATAAATATCGCCTACAAATGTTTTGCCTATCCACCAATGTATTTAGAACAAATTTTTAAATAATTTTAGAGCACAGGAATTTCATGATCAAATGCATAGCTTACACATTATTCGAAATTGATTTAGTATGACGTTGAAATATTCTGTTAAATATTATTATTGCAATTAATAAAATGGATAACAATACGTATGGCACTCGTATCGGTATGGAATCTAATGTACGGGCAAATAAGAGTATGTCACATATCTTTTAAGGTAAACAAACAATTCGGGCAAATATTATTATTGCATACATTTTTCGGGCAAACAAAAGACAACCGTATGACCGTATAGTTGATGTCATTAGCGTAAAGTTAAAGTTATCCAAAAAAATGTTGTCAAAATCAACAATCGTCCCAGAAGTTATTCTCAGGTCTTATTACCAATAAAATGTTACCTTAGAGCTTTTATCTTAGATCCAACCATGCAATGCAATGTGTTTAAAAACAAACGCTTGGTGAATCAGCTATAGGCAATAGGCCGCTGGGGACCGGTTAGTGCTCACTCACTCCACTGATGCACACAAGCACGAGGAAATAATAAGAAATAGTAAATAGTCGTAACAGGCACTTGGAGAGCGGAGACGCCTGCATAGTTGTTACGTCAGATAAGCTTGGATTATAGTTCACAGATTAACACCCTTTAACTGAAGTATTATAGGTAACACGGGTTTAAGATAGTATATTATTTTAAATGAACCGTTTTGTACATAAAAAAATTGCAATATTATAAGAAAATATTCTCGACACATAAGTATTATTCTTCTCTTGCAGTAAGATAAGTGTAAAGATTTCTAATTTCAAATACAAGTGTAGGTAGGTACTTTTAGAACTAAGTACGTACTACCAGCTAGTGGTTTCATCATTATCGAGTCGATTTTATATCATTAAAGTTATTACCGAGTACCGACCCTTCGCAATAGACTTGTTCCAATCAATCTGATCTCTACATAGAGATTATTTTAATATTGACCTTTTCTGCTTTTATTATCAAAAGTTTGTAATCACAGAATATATTTCAAATTTAGTTATACGCAGTGGTTATTTATATTATTCTGTAATTTAATTTCCATATTAAGCATGTTTCATTGTTGCTAACTTTGGTAAATCCACAACAGAGTAAGCTGTAGTGACGTGTGTAAAGATAAATGAGTGACAAATATTATCTCTCCGAAGAATTAAAGCTTGTGACCAGGCAATCAAAGCCAGGCGGCTCCCGACTTTCTGATCTGAAACTCAAAACCTTGCTTCCGAAGTGTCACTTCAGTAGCTAAGTATTAAATCCAGGAGAATGATGATTCCATCGACGGTATATTATTAGGTTAAAGCATGAAACCTCTTATTAACATACTGGAAAAGTAAGACATAAACTTATGCGTATACCTCTCGTCAGACTACAAGGATCCCCCAATACCGCGTGTCCAGGACTTTACTGGCCTCCGACAGTCAGTTCAGAGCATTTTTATGTTTATTACGATTGTATTACCTATGTCAATTCAGATCAAAGAATGTGCTGCACTGCTAGGCTCATCACGTGCGGCGCTGAAGCCTGAGCAGTGCCGCCGTCACACACGCTGATTGCACTCACGACTCAACAATATACAATACAAACCTTTTACGTTTTCTACAGCTGCATAATTGGATTAACTACGGCCAGCTCTTTGAATGAGTATGGAAATAAGTGTAGGTATAGTCCATTATTTAATCTATGCCACGCATGCTACTTACTAAAATAATAATATTTTTTTAAAACACGTCGTCCTAGTGCCCCGCCGTTCTTATGCTTTATGATTAAAGATTGTCGAAGAGGGTTCTATTAATGAAGCAGCAATCATACGCTTCACTGCTACTCTTGTAAGTAAATAATTAACACGTACGCATCGGCTTTCGACCTAATCATCGTACGCATTATAAATAACTTTCTGTTCATCTTGACAGCTATTCAAAACTTTCCAGCGCCTAACACAATCCTATACTATTCAGTTAACGTAAAATATTAATTTCTTATAACCCTGACATTGTTGGTCACCTTGTCAGTACCTAACCATCGGTTACCCTCAAGATATACAGGTAAGTAGTATCTAGGTGGTACTACTTGCTCGGGAGTGAGAGAAAATATCATGACGAAATCCTCACACTTAGATAGTAACAACACTCCTTGTGAAAGTCACAGAGGTCAGGTTATCAATTGCTCCAAATGGTAAAAAAAAGCTTCCTGAACTCATAGTAAATCATACCCTAAATCCGACTAGAAACAGGAAAAAGTACTCTCTAGGACACTAGATGATAATGTTAGGGAAGCTTTTAAATACAATTAAAATTGTATGTTATATACCTATGTAGGTTGTATTGTAGAAACCCTACCTTTATCTACTGATATGGTTAATTAATCATTTGCGCAAGCGCAACACGCGTGCATTGACAGCGTTTTACGTTACCTTATCAAATTGCAGCTTTCTCAGTATTGTGTGTGAGTATAACTTTGATGTTAGCCGTGTTTGATGTGACCGTCAAATCACCAACTCGGAGAAAGTTGACGTGAACAAACGATTGAGAGATTTAACGTACCTAAGTTGTTAGTTTGTAGTTAAAAAAGGTATCAGCAGGGCAGGTAATAATAACATTTTTACAAAAGCAAATACGTTACGTAACAATCAGTACGAAACAGAATATTTCTTTAAGTTCTTTTAGAGATTTGGAATGCCTGCTTAGATATTTCTTTTGATTTTAATAAGCCTATCTGCAGTAAAACTTGGCAATCAACACGAACTTTTTTGCATTTATACAATTAATTTTCAATAACCATTTAAGTTTAAAACGTGAGTTTTCTTATTTGGTCGAAACGATATTTATACACGAATACCTAGGCATGAAAAAGAGTTCAACGCACTGCAATCGTAACGATTAAACCTGTCGCTGGTACTTATGGTGCCATTTCCTATGTTGCATTAAGTGATGATAAGGTTTTGCAGCAAATATACTTCGAATTATTATAGTTAAAAAGGATAAACTAAGTATTTTAACTGTTTTTTTAACTGATTTTAGGAAAGACACAAGAATTATATTTCTGGTAGAAATCATATAAATTGTATGATCGTTACATAAATGGTACCTACCCATTACTGTGAAGAGGCGTGCCAAGGGCAATCCTCCTACACCGTGCGATATCATGTCTGTTTGCGTGCACGCATATTTTACTGGTACCTACCTACCTTGTCTGATACAAATCATTCGGCACGCAGCCTATGAATGTCAATAAACATCTCGATGGATAAAATCTTATAAACAAACGGACGAGATCGCCTCTCGAACACAAGAACAGTTACAACTTTGATTGGTACTATAAGATAATGGTTGCATTTATTTAAGCGTCTACTAACGGATATATGTAATTGTTTAACGTTTAAAAATCGCGTTATTCGCTAAAAAGGAAAACGAGTATTCAATGTAACCGTTTTATTTCGTATTTCAGTATTGGTTTTATACTAAGTATTGCCTATTATGAGCTGTCGAATGATCGAATCATCTTCTAAATGGATTGTCTTATTAAATATAAACCTTATTGATTTGATTTTATTTACCTATGAATAAGTAATTAACAAAACACTCAGAATGTTTTCGGCTCTATTGAGATTAAGTAATTATCAAACGTGTTGGTGTCAAACATATTGTTAGGTGAACTGTCTTCGTTTCGTATTTTCTTTAATAGATTGTATGCGTGACGCTTTCGTTAGAAAATAACTTTAGTAGCAATCCTTACTTAACGAAGTTATAGTCGGTTCAATGTCGAAAGCGCTGAAGCGTCCTTGCGGCTAATCGATAAGTAATAAACATTCATATTTACTGACTTTCAAATTTGTTAGTATATTCATTGAATGTAAATTAAAGCTGCATGAAATGCCAAGAATTATATCAATGTTTTGTTGGAATGCCTTATTTGTTAGTATTAAACATAGTTTTGATATAAAAAAATATTGTACATACATACATAATATTGACCAAAATCCAAATAACAAATAGGATTTATATTAGCATCAAATGTTAGAATAAAATTGCACAACTTTAGCATCAACATTTTGATTACCTACTTACTATATTATGGACTCTAAAGGTAGTAGGTACCTACTAATTATATAAGAGAGAAATCGGGAATTGCCCTATAGATACTTTGCTTATTTACTACTAATAAGTATACTTACAAGATATCCAAAGACTTTTAATTCAAAAGAAAAGTAAATTTTTAGGTACTTTATTATGACACAATATCCAAACGAACAATTCACGAGATCATTGATGGTAGCAGTTTATGGGTTTGCCGTGCATCAAGAATCCCTAATGCCATTGAGTGCAGCTCTGCGTCCAGGATGGTGCATCAATTACTTCGATGTCAGGCCACTTACGGTCGGCGTCACTGCGGCGACGATAGCGACCTACATTATTATACAAATCAGGCCACTTACGTAACTAGGGTTCGTCCTTTATACAACAGACAGACAATAACTGCACTAAAACACGAACTTCATTGTAATTTCGTTGATAGTAATAAACTGTCGGTTTTACTGATACTTTGCTACGAGATGTCGTTAATAGGAATTCGGGTCAGTGTCGGTATTTTATGGAACTTTAAATATTTACTACCGTAAACATCTCTGCGTGAAGGTAATTTTGGCAAATAGATGACCTGATTTATTTCTAGCTTTATCTAGTAGCCCTTAGGGACTGAAAATTTTCTAATAAAAGCTGTGACAATCTAATCACACCATGACCAAAAAATAAAACCAGTCAATTTTATCGTAAGAAATATTAGAAAACTTTTTTTTGTACATTAATCGTTTATCAATCCTTGTTTCCATGGACATGCTACATCTATTGAAGTATCAAGCAAGAAGTAAGGTTTTAAATCGTAAAAATAATTATCATTGCCGTCCATCAAATATTAATGCGTATAAATAAATTTTATTGGTCTCAGTTTGTAGTGCGTCGATTACGCCTTTTGACCTACAGACCAATCGTTAAGTTTAATGTTAAACAAACTGTGATTTAGTATTGACCTTGCGTAGGTGTTTACCTGCTGTAATGTATTTGGTTACGTAATAAGAAGAAAAAGAAAACTCAGGCGTTGGAGTCTCGACGCAGTCGCCTCATATTGGTGAGCTTTAGGTTTGAATCCCTTCACGTACTACACACATGATGAGTAGCAGTATTTTTAACAGTATTTTTTTCCCTCTTATGAGGATTTTGACGATGAAATCTCCAAATGTAAAGAGCATCACTCCTAATGTACCAGACTGGCTTGCCGAAACTAGGAATAGATAGAATTTACCAAACCTACTTCGGGGTAGTTAAACATAAAGTGCTAGAAAATATAATTGAAACACTGAAATAACTATGCTTAGCGTTGTTTTTCTACACAATATTATCAATAATCAAATATCAAAAAAAACCTTTCTAAATTTACAACAACATTATTGAATGAAAGACCAAATAAACGTAAGCACTAAGCAAGCAGATAGCTCTAATTGTACAGACAATAGCACGTCAACCTACCACAAAACGTCAAATTTTCTCAATTGATATTGATCTCTACTTGTTGGACTTACAGTTGAAAATCAATTCAATGACCTTTAACTTTTTGGGTAGGTTGACCTGCCGTTGTCAGTACTTTGTTTGTGGCTGACAAACTCTCTGTTATTTTTATCAAGACAAATGAAACGCTATCACTATTTGCTTTTACAATTCCACTGTTTGCCTTCCCTGATTTAGTATTGCACAGCCTGCAAATGTTTGGCTAAGTTGCCCAATGCGTAAACTCTTTGTACCGATGCGCTGTGTAGGTGTCTGGCTGGCTACGTTTTGAGGACTGGCCTCAGAGCGCCAAAGGCCGTATGCTAATGCAGTGCTCTTGTCTCGAATGTTGACAAACGACCCACGTAAAGAGCTACCGTCTGATGTCTGACATTAATGGTCACCGAATGTTCAGTTACTAAACAACTGGTTCTTAACTATTCTGAGTAAAAAATGGAAATTATAGCGTTAGCTTCATATTATATCTTTATAATATAATAAAATTATGTTGGTTTGTGTACACTTCAAAAACTCAAAAAGTTCTTCACCGATCGAGCTGAAATTTTAGCATGATGGTATAAATAATCCGCATCAAGGATTGTTTTTATGTATTTAACCGCGACCGCGAAAAAAAAAACATAAAAACAAAAACCATTCAATCACAATGTGCCACAGCGAAGCGTGGCAGAGAACAACTAGTAGCAGATATAATTCGTGTTCCTTTGGGAAACTCTATGGAAGACATTACTTGCCAAAAAAAATTTTTGAATATCATGTTGTTTCTCTTTGAATGAATAACTATCAACACGAAGGTGCATGGAGTTTTAAGAATATTACCGGATCACTACGTGTTTTGGTATCAGCATATTTAATAAACTCGTATTATGTTACTACTACCTACTACAACTACCTGCTTGACATTTAAACCTTGTGTTGAAATGAGCGATGGGAATTTTGCGCCGAAAACAAAAGGAGAAAGCTGGATTAGTTTAATTTTGTAAATAACATTAATCATACACGTCGATTGTTGTGATAAGGTGTTAGGATCGTCATAATAACGTTCCAGTAATTAAGATAAAAAAAGGGAAATAAAGAAAGGCCAGGAAAGGCCCCTAAATCTGATTCGGATCAACTCTCCCGCGCTAAACTCATGGGCAATTGACATTTGTGTAAACCTGTGGTGTAAACCACCCTTCAGTTATGTTAGGCTAGTCAAGGGTTAGATTAATTTTATTATTAACTATATAGAATTTATGTTTTTTATGTATTTTTAAAAAATGACAACTTTTAAGGATAGTAAACGCCTTGTCATCAAATCAAATGAGCGTCTTTTTAAATTATGTTTGTTTTGTTTCAGGTAAGTATCGGAAATAGTTATCAAGAAATAAGAGGAGAATGTATTATGTAAGCTTACTGTAGCTCAAAACATAAACATGTAGGTATGTTATAATAATATCATAACGATAAAGCAGCGAATGGTGCTTATAAGCTCTATTCTATCCCATTTCTGACATTCCTTAGCATTAAAGCAGCTACTCATATCTCTTTCACCGTCCAATTACCCGGGCCCGAAAGACGATACAAACTTTCATTCCTTTTTCTAAAGCTGTACAAAAAATAAACCGAAAGAATCCCATCACACCATTAATCAAGACTAACACGTTCGGAGATCCCGCTTCCTATTAAATTAATGTAACACAAACAACAAGAAAAAACAGATTCTCGGATAATAGTTGCCGGAATACGCTATTTATACATCATGCTTTAATTAGTCACCGTAAACATTTTACGCCTGTAAAAATTAAACTTCACCCTGAGTTAAACATTTTAACAGTTTAACACCCATCCATTACGCAGGGCGTCGCCAGTCAATACCGTATTAGTTTTTATTTTTATTTTTTATTACGGAAGTGGGCAATGAGGTTAGGTCTGCTGCTACCTGCGCTGTCTGTTCTCCGGGTTACTTTGCACCTGCTATCCACAAAAAATATATAAACACTGCAGCTATTTTAAAAGCCAATACGGTGTTCTGAGCCAGTGAACTATGTTATTGCTGCGTCATTTTCAAAGTTGTTAGTCACAACACCGGTTAGCCATTTGCCTTTTCATGTGGGCAATCGGTTTTTGAGCAAATGTTTTAATTTGTTACTTTGTAATCATGGCTTATCTTTGTATGTGTATTAGGTACCTTCTGATTGGTTTAAAACACCACCATAATGTTAAATAATTTGCATGACCTAATCGCAGCTTTAAAACAAATAAAACTTTTTAATTTTAATTTGTGGTACTTACACAAAACAATGTAGGTATATCATCCTACATAATAACAAATATTCGTACGATCCGAGAATGTTATTCAGGTCAGCCTCGATCTCATTCACATTAGGTTAGTGACATGAGCAAAATAAAAAAAAGTGTTTGTGTGCGAGACTGATATAAAATTCTAAATTTGAATCTCCCCCACTGTTCTCCGACGCCATGTTATGTTATATCATTCCACGCTTTTTTTTTTGCAGCAACATGATTATATATTTTTTAAAACAGGCCTATACTCGTATCAAATGACGTCCAATGTTAATAGAAATAGATAAGTACGAGTACTAAGTATGCTTGATTGTTGGATTAAAATTCGTTGCGTCAAACTACACTAAAAAAATGAAAACATTTGAATCTCCTGATGTCAGGACAAAATAAGTAAGACAATCATTGTTTGTTTGTTGTTTGGCACCGACCGTGAGTTGGTAAAAGTTAGTCTCATAAGAAGTGTTTTATTTAAATAATAATAATTATATTTGTGCTGATAGCAATGATATTATAAAAGTAATAGATATGTTACGTGCGTGCATTGTGCATAACCCTAAAACGTCACAATTGTGACGTTTTGCCCGCAGTCCGCAATACGCTAAGCAGCGAGTGTGACATCTCTGTAAGTGATTGAAAATATTTCAAAATGCCATCTTGTGTATTCAGAATGTGTACAAACTATTATAAAAAAGTAAACAAAGCTCAGGGGATCTCGTATTACATGTAAGTAATCAAGAATAATAATTGAATCAGTACAATTCTTAATATTTTTACTTAAAATACATCATACAATATGGATGCCACGGCGAAAGAGAAAGAAATTGTTTTTTTCACGAGTGTGACAAGGACAACGACACGTGCTCGGTCATAGATTAGTTGGTTAGAAAGTATAGAAGCGCTGGCATAGGTTTAATACCTAACGGTCCGAATTGGTAAACGAATGATAAAAACTTGTTTTTATTGTTTTTGCTGTTTTATAAAGCTTATTTATTTAAAAAAGTTATTGAAATTAGAATTAGAATCTGCAAACAAAAGAATACCAACCTATGCGTACTAATTAATGTGTAGAATATTGTCAATGTATAGATTATTACGAAAATGACTGTTATTTTTGTTATTTTTATTTCACAAAATCTTTTAAATATAAATAAGTGTGAAACCTACGTAAATGCATTCTACAGTAATGAAAAGTTATGGTCCGTCCGTCTTCATTCCGCACACAAAAATAACCCCGAAATTAACAAGCTCCCAATGAGACAAAAAAGAAACAAGTTATGTCTTGTTGAAGGGGTTTAAGTTTATTTTTTGTAGATTTTTATTGTTATTGTATGTTTTTATTTTATTTAATAAATGTTTTTCCTTGTTGTGCTGTTTTTTTAGTTAGTCTAAAATAGTTTTAATTTTTCATGTAGTACAAAAGTAATGTCTTAATGATCTTACAAGGAACCTATATACCAAGTCCCCGCTTTCTACGCCCAGTTGTTTCGGCTGTGCATCGATAATATGTCACTCAGTCAATCAATCAGTCAGTCAGTAGTCTAACTTTTTACATATTAAGGTACTTTACTTTTGAATTACATAAAAATATATTATAGATAATTTAAACAGACACGATGCAATAGACAATTACTACAAATAGTACATGTCCTTACTTAAACTACCTGTCCTGTAGGTACAAATCTTTTTGTATCTTCTGTTTTGGTTGTTTATATTAGTCTTTGACAAGCGTGCAGTGATTGGTCAATAATCTTTGAAAAGCGTGCAGTGATTGGTCAACAAGTGACGTTTAGTTTGCACTTGGCTTAACTGAGATTATCAAACTGTCTCTTTTGTTTGTATTGTATAGATTATGTCATCCCTTTCACATCACTTTGCAATGTGGTGAAAATAAGAATTACGCATGTGTGCTGTTCCTCGCAATCGGCACAGATATTTCGTTTGTTTAGTAAGGGTATAACTTATCTATACTTTTTAAATATCATTGGCTGATAGTATCAACCAAAAACCTAGTTTTCTACGCAATACGCAAAAATTTATTCGCTGCGAAATACTACATTATTGTCCACATTATCCCAGTTGGTTAGTTAACTATTAGTAGCTAAGAGGCGTGTTTACAGCTCTCTAAAGATAAGATTACACTCGATCTTCATTGTCGATAGTGTTGGTAATCGAGATTATCTCGACAATCTTGATATGGCGGACCCGTTATAACAACCTACAACTAGGTACGGTCAGTATACCGTAGCCTACATGACTCCTTATATCTGAGGCGTAAGAGCGATACGTATCCACGGTAAGAAGACCTAAATTCGATCAATGAACTCTGAAACTGTTATTAACAGAAATAATCGGAGCATAGCTTTGTCGAAATAAGTAAATTATTAATAAATAAATTATAAAATTTAACGATTCACACTAGTGACAATATTGTGAAGTACTTATGAAAAGTTAACTTATATCTACTAAGTATGCCTAATAATAGAAGTTTCCTCGTTTAAAACGTTTCCTCACACTTCTCCGTTTAAGACCTTGAAGAAATAGGAAGGAGTTGGATTTCAAGGAAACTCCTCCCTCTGGAGAGGCATGAATCCAGCAGTAAAATTATGGTGGGCTGATGATGATGTTAACAATGATAAATTAACTTTGGGAAAGTGAGATTCTCTGATGGCACGCGTCAGTTTTTATAAGTAAGCGTAGGTAATTATTTTTCTATACAACGTGTTCCTTTTGATATCCCATAACTCTAAGGTTATGTTGTATAGGTAAAAATAATATAAAACACCCTAGAACATTTGGTTTAAAAATCAATAGTTTCGAATATAACATCAATTTTAGTTAAATTTGTTAAAAAATGTAACCAGTATGGCGAATCCTTAGTTTTGCGAAACGTCGGCAAACTTACACTAAAGTGTGGTACCTAGTAGGTAACGTAGCGGGAGAGCGTAACTTGTAAAAAACATTGACGTGTGTGGGTGTTTTATTGATAAGTAGGTACGAGTAAATCGTTTTCATTCAAAAGTTCATTCATAACAAGGTAAGGGTGTTTTACATAAACAATCGTGAATTTTTAGAATTATTTTGTATTAAAAAATTTAACAAAAAAAATTAATAATCGAAAAATAATTCATATGCAATTTGATTCTTTACCATGGTCTGTTTAGTACCCTAGAGTAATGGCATATCAAAAGGAACACGTTGTATTATGGGTATGTTAAATGGCTCATAGACGCTTGTAGACTTTTTGGAGGGAGTTGTCCCCATTTTAATTGTGTCTGGAAAGAAAGTCTACAAGCGGAGAGTATTTTTCGCCTTTTGTGGGTTTAAATATTTGGGTTGTACTGGCTAAAATATAAGTTTAAACTAAAAATTTAAGCGTTTCACGGAGATTTTTTTAAGGTTAATAAATACCTAGGTGGGTACCCTAAATGTTTAATATTTAATTAATTATTTTGCCTAAAAAAATGTAAGCATTAATAACCTGAAGCTAGGTTTGAATTAACACCAAAAAGACTAACTGAACCAAATCAATAATAACAGAAAATAAAACGTAAACTAAAGTTAGGTACTTTCTGAAAGTGATGTTCTGTCATGAAAGGAGATTAACTCGGTGACTTCATTACACTATTTGCTTTGACTTCCAAAATTTGTGCTCTGCCTATATTACATTATAACTTCGGCCTTTGATCTTCATTTTCAATGTTATTGAATAGTTGGCTTTGCTCCTCATGCTGGAAATTGATTATTAATGTGATATTTTTAATATATCCATCTGTAACTAACTGCTTTATTAATAGATAATAATATGTCCTTCGTCTCAATATCTTATCTGTACTAACTAAGAGAAAATTAAATGAAATGGCTATTTAACACGCCTTGTCAATCAATGAACATCGTGTTGAGTAGAAAAGAGCTAATTGAATTTGTCAGTTCTAAAAAGGTTTCAATTAGCAACAAGAGCAAAACCGCATGACGCTATACCCCTTGGCGCCAACCGGCCGGGGTTAGTGGGGTAAACCGATCGCCCGGCCGCTTCGGGTCGATATCGCATTTGTTCTTTTTGTGGGTGTCTTTCGTGCCAAGGCAAAGTATAGTCTACTTGAGATAGGTCTTATTTCTTTTTAAAAACTTATTTGGCACCTGTTGATCCTTAACAACCTACTATTAGAAACTAACAAAGAGTTTTTTAAGTCAGCGCTATTGAGATGCTTTTTTTAAAATTAACATAGTTAAACGATTTTGAGAATTCTAAGGGTAGGTTTCTACCTCAAAGTAAGCTTAATCTTGACTGTGCTAAAAAAATTCAAACTTTGTTACTTGGATAGTTCATTAAGATTTTTTTTATTACTTGCGTATAATTGTCTATACAGTATTACAGTTAACGTAATTCAGTGACTTAATATTATAATGATAAAACTATGTTGCTACAGCACAGATGATATTATCAAGTTTAAATTTCAAATTATACCTAACTGCAGACTGAGAATTGTTGTTTTTGTACGCCGCTGCACGACCTATTTTCATGTTAGAGAGGAGAATTATTAACTATCACCTGCGAGTTAAGACCTGAGAGAGCCTACTTACAAAAGTATAATTAAGAGCACCTCTTAATGTGCTGCAGTACCTAGATATGTGTTTAGTACTGGGTCATTTAATTTCATTTACATTAAAATTATTATCCACTGCAGGCTCCTGCAGCTACACTAATTACCATTTCCGAGTGCGGCAAATTGCCGCAGATATTTAAATATTTCATTTTTTACCAGTCTTTTGTCACTCCAATGGACAGATAGCGTAGGCTTCTGATAAGGTTAACGTGTTGTATTTAAATATTTTAAGAAAAAACTAGCTCATGGTCAAGTCAGACCGATTACTGACGAAGACAAATTCTCGGGAGAATATTGAAACTATATGAACACTGAGTTAAACATGATTGTGTAAGAAGACTAGATAAAAATATGAAATTGTTTAATGTTATATGAAATCCATTAATCAACTTTAGCTTTTCATCTTTCTGACAAGAATTTTGTATCGTCTAACCTATAGTAAAGTTGTTCGTAACAGTGACGACGATGCGGTTGAAAATGATAACAGACGCCCCATATCCAACCCGTGGACCGCCTTAGGCTGATTATGATAATAGTGGTCAAGGTTTTAAACTCCGCATTGTTGTTGAACATATAAAAATAGCTGTATGTACAGCTGTGAATCATACGAATAATAGCAGTCAAGGTAGGTATACAACTAAACATTACATTGAAAAAAAAAACTTAATCACTTCTAAACTTCATCGGTAGTAATTCAGCAGGAATAGACGATTTATAGGACTACAAGATAGCCGAAGATGATAATATGAATACCTACTGACAAATCACCTACTTTTTTCCAAAAAAGTCCAACGTATGAACGTAGGAACGTGGGTATAACAGGAGTAAGCCCATGTTATCACGATCTTTAAAGTAAAAGCACTTAAACTTAGAGACGGGTTTTGTGGATTAGATAGAAGTGGATAAGCCACTTATCTGTATAATCCTTAAAAAGCTTACTCTGCTACCATTGTACTAACCAACCTACTTACTCTAGTAACGGGTATAAAGAAAATGATAAAAATATTAAATTTTACGCTTAATATAAAAATTCATATTTTTCAAGTGTTGTTTGTCAGCTTTAATAACTATGATACTGGACAAAAATGCAGGCAGTGTTTAAGTGATATACCAGGATATACCTATTTCATTACAATTCTTTTTCTTTTTTTGTATGACTTTCCTTCAAGGATAGTCCTGTGTCTTGGTGTTTCAGGTCACATTACACGCCTCTGATGTGTTTTGTTTTTAAGACTTTCATCTTGCCGCAGAAGTCAGGATCAGCGGCTTAAAACCTTCCAAACTATGACCCCGCACCCTTTTAGACCAGATTCAATTTAAAAATGATTGTATTACATTTTCATTTATACCATGCACCGATGTCAGAACGGCTGCTAACCAAAAGGTCAACAAAGCACTGGTCACTAAACACCATTGAAAAGAGCATCATTTTTATTCTTTCCCAAGGACAAAAGTTCCCAAAGGGCGTTTTAAATACCAAAGGTTAATTGTTCGTACTAACATAGTTCAGCCTCTATGGAAGAGTCTTACAGCTATAGGTAGGTAATGTCAACTCGGAAAGGTCATAATATGGTCAAGAAAAATTAACGTTAAGTGAACTTTGTCTGGGTAAATAACCAAAAATCTGGTCTATGTGGAAAGTTTTTGTGTCAACAGACTATCGATGTCAAATCAACCTGACCTAATAAGTACTCGGCCAAGAAGGTGGTCTATCACCCTAAAGTTTTAAATCATTTGCGCGTCTTAGAAAAACAGAGTTGATTTTCCCATGAAAAAATATTCTGCATCTATTTTAAAACAAGTTTAGTGATAATAATAAGTAACACTTATCGTAATTTACGTACACATAGATAACCTCAAATATAAACCTAACCTTTAAAAGTTATATAATGTGTTTTAAACTTCATATTTTTGTCATATGCAATACTTACCTAAATGGTACAATGCAAGGCAATTTACATTTTAGAAGAAAATCCTTCAACATTTGAAAACACATAAAAAGTTTAAAATACCTACATAGGTACACAGTAATTAATAGTAATTACATATTTTATGTAAATCTTTACCGATACAAAACTGTGTGTCAATCGCTATGTGAGTGTAATATTCGGTGAATTGTAGAGACAATTATCTTTCTTGGTTATCTAATAAAACACGGGTCTTCTCCACCAATATTCTCAATTTAAGTAGCCACTAGCTAACCATACGTTCCCAGTTTTTGACCGGTCGCAGGAATGCAGCCGAAATCCAGTCTAACAGTTCTTGGAACTCACTTCATCCCGGCTTTTATGTTCAAGCTGGTTTTGGCACTTTTACTTTTTTTTTCTTTTGGCTTCTCTTTATAGGGAAATGAAAGTTAAGAAAGGCATTGCAGGAATTGCATAGGCACTCTGTTGCTGGTTTAGTAAGACCATTATATTATCTGTGGTAAGACTATCGACAAATATTACTTAGATCGTGTTTGCTATGTTATTGGCTTTAAGAAACAATAAAGTAATGGTAGACAAAAATGAACTTTAAAATAAAATACTAAGACGGGTGCTGGTACTTATTTCAGTTCTCGAATTATGATAGTTGTTGACTGTTTGTTTGGTAATTACTCAAAAGTTTATAAAGTAGTTAGAAACTGACTTGTTTTATATTTACACTTTTCACCGGGCTAAATTTTAGTAAATACGTTTGAATATTCAAATACACTAGAATAGTGGGCTTGTGTTTCATCTCTCATCAATCAATCTCATTAAAACCGTAAATAATATTATTATGAGACATGATTCAGTATTTTTGGAAACTCTTCGACTGGTGGTGTTTTTTTATCAATAATTTTCGGACAGTCTAAACATATTTTATTTCTCCTTGAAACGAAAATGATCAATACAAAACTGCAGACTTCGAGCCATTTAAGCGTCGGTACGTGTTGACATCCTAAGATAGATACAACTTGTTCGTTTGTCAATTTCATATCTAATTAAATAAACTCCATACCTAAGTAACTTTTCTATTTACGTAGTTTGCCATATCTAGGTATATACCTGCTGAATATTTATTCATAAAAGTTTATTCCTTCTATTAAAGTAATTCTAGGCTATAAAGGCTCGAAGACTATTACATAAGTACTTAAAAAAATTGTAGATACATCAACCTTAATAATGCAAATTCTAGACTCAGTGGGAAGCTTATTCATAGCTTAGGTAGGTATATCTGATGTAACAATGGAATCCTTCGACATATTGAGGGGGCAGTGTGGAAGGATTTGGTGAACACTTACATTACTAGGACGTTTGATTGTTATAAGTGTATTAAATTAAACTTATAGCACTTATACATGGCTATTTGGCACATGGGGTGTTTTCTAAATACTAGTGGGAATATACTACCTTGCCATCCATCACCTCTGGGTCCCGAAGAAACACGACCGTCGCGATGTGGTTTCTAAGTATATATTTTTAAATTACTCATAAAACCTCATAATTGTTAATTGTGTTTTGGAAAAGCAGTATTTTTTATTGCACTAGTTAGTACAAATATACGCGGTTATAAGCGGTGAGACTCTACATACAACTCGAGCCAATTATAGAATTGACTCTGGTTGTATTCAGTTCAAACAAAGGTGTTGAATTTTTAAATAATGAAATAAATAAAAACCTACTCAACACATTACGGGATACAGTGGTAGATAGTAGACACTAGACACGATAGATGTTTAGTAGTTAAGCATAATGTCGACTGGCGTAGTTAAAAAGTAAAGTAAAGTGTTAAAGAAGCAGTCATGGTTTTAATGCGGGATTGCCAATAATTGTTATTCATAATAATATCTCTATAACGTTGCCCCAATCTGCGCAGGGTAAGGGTAGAGAGGTACTACTGCGGATGATTGCCCGGAGTAATAGCGCCCGGGCCTTAAACCCGTAATTCCAACTCAATAATGCCACCGGATTACACAGAGGGTGTTTTAGTGGGTATTTCATGTTGTTCACACTGCAAGGTCCTCGTCACATAGGTGTGACTAGTTATGACTCTGCGGTAGCCCCGCTGTCGCAGAGTATACGTAAAAATAAAACATACCCCACGTCAACAAAAGAAACGGTAGAGCGGTACTTAATGGCCATCACTGGTATCTTTAAAATGATAAACGCACAGCTTAAATCATTGGATGGATCAGGCTGAAATTTAATTGACAGGTTTCTTAAAAATGAAATCCAAAAGGAATAAAAAAAATAGAATGAAATATAGGATTTTTTTACTGAGTTGGAACTATGGCTTTGTTAATATTAATATGGTGACTAAAAATCCATGCCAATAAATTATTTTTAAATTCAACATACCATTAGACGTCAACAGACGTCGACGACAAAAATAACTCAAAAAATTATACTAAAAAATCTTTTTTTTTTAACTTTTTAAGATATTTTTAAAACTTAATGGGACCAATTTTGAGCTATTCCATATCGAAAAAAGCCGCAATCGGTCCATCTAGTAAAAAGTTATGCGTGGTCATACACAAACCAGTAAAAAAACGCGACGGAGAACCTCCTTTTTCGTTCTTCGGTTGGTTATTGTTAGCCCCAGTTAATCATAACCAAATACAAGTTAACGGTTATTCCAGATTTGGTAAGTGTCGATGTCATAGTGAAATCAATATTTGGGGCCAGTGGACCGTTCGCCATATCAGTTGCCGAGGCGTGCTCGCCAGAGCACATAATACATTCATTTATACAATACATATTACATACTTGCAAGTAAAACATGTGACACGCGCCATCGCGTTTGGTGGGAACAACTTGTCATTCAATCACGAAGATGAAGATCCAATCAAGGAGTAAATCATTCTATTGTCTGGCGAAACGTTTTACATATTAAAAGATTTGATGATGTTACATAAATACCTAATGATTCGCAAATTAATATTGACGGTATAGGTATAAAGTTGTTTTATAGATTAACCTCTTACGTTTGTCATATTAACATTTTAGACTTGGAGCTCCTCGCCACCTCCTTCCCCTCTTAATCTAACTTGGGTTGTGGGATCTTCCTCCCAGTGGTCCACCCTGGGCAACGGCATCTTTGGTTTTCTAACTAATGATGACGGCTATCACATCCCTCTGCGGTGGTAGGCTTCGTAAGAGGCTGCCTGGAAGCTAAGCTAAGCCGGAGTTCAACGCCAAACAGTTTTTCTGTGTTCCGCTGGTGTGTGGGAGAACCAGTGCCACTTTCTTGGTAAGCACGCTCCATCTTAGGCTTCTTCTTAACCGTAAAGTTAAAAATGTAGTCAAGAGCAATCCCATTGATAATAAAAATAAAACTCAAGTGTTTACATGAATATTGTCTGAAAGAGATCGCTTCTAGATACGAGACTGAATTGTGCTGCTCATAGTGTATTTTCTATGTTAAATCGTTGTAAGATACCTACTCTTAGATCATTACCAGCCTACATAGGTCTACTGCCGGACAAAGCATTACCAAAAGGAGGATTGTGCTATAATCGCCTCGCTTGGAAACCGGGTTGGCGATCCCAGTTTACCAATGCTTGATAGAAGGCGCTGCTCGTTTTCTTCCGGCAGTGTTCATTTAGTGGCCTCTTCCTACACCCATAGGAAAACAAGGGGTGGTGCTGCGTGGTGCAGCTGTTCTTTTTATGTGACGGCAGCACTCGCAGATAAAAATAAATATTTACAAATATGCCAGGGCAGCATTGACCCCAATGATCATAATTATATTTACTAGTCCACACTAAAATCATGTTATTTTTGTCCTCGCTGTCTGCTATGGCCACCGAAAAGATACAGGTGTTGACAGTTCTACAGAAGTAGCATAGGATGGCAAATTTAAAAACAAAACGAACTTGTCTGTTGTCCAACCTACCCTACCAAAAAGGAAACGTCTTTCATTATGTGTAACCAGAGTAAATGTTTTAAAACGATTGGTTGCATGTAGTTAGTCTAAAATCGGATAAATACTATCATTAATAAAAAAAATCCTACAGCTACGTTAATTATGCGCAAAATAATAATTTAAAACATGTAGGCATGTAGTCGTTCAGCTAACCATCTGGCGACCTGTGATGCAATCCTGGCGGTGACGACCCCGCCAGGCCTCGTGTTATTGATATCATTGCCGCCATTCCGCTTGTTGACACATCGTCGGCAATAAAAAAATAATAACACTAAACAGCGCGTTAGTTATGCCCATTCATGCGTACAAGGGAATTTGACTAATCCTCGGCATCCTTGAATCCGCGCACACTCGAAATTAGAATAGGTTTCTTTTTTCAAATATAAAAGAGAACAATTACATAATCGTTGTTTTTACTGCAAAAATTATGAAACTTTGGAAAACTACAAATTTTTTATCCTGACAAAACGTGCGGTCTCCGTGGAATACTTTCAAATTCCGAAGTCCATGCGTACGAAACGAACCCTCGTTAAATATGTGCCACTGCTTGATATTTACGTGTGTAAGAATTAAATTTATACAACGCGAACTTAATTGCGGGCACCAGAACGTTTTGAATATTTACATTGTATGCTAACAAACTAAATGCGTGTGAAACGTAACAATATCGCGTCCAACAGCTGTCAATGTGGGTTACATGACCATATTCAGAACTCAGATTATGCTTGACCTTATGCGACAAATACTCGCTGATATACCGTGTTGTGCCTGCACCTTATCAAGTTGACTTTCTCAGATGTCTCGGAACGTAATTGATACAATGTATAAATTGCAGGTTACGATAAGTATCTAGCCAGAACTATCGGAGTATAATTACATGGTCCGACTGTATGATTATTTCAGACGAGACGAGCATAACTCGTACGATGCAGCGATTCTTTTTTTGCATGAAACGAAATGCAATCTGCGTGTTTAAAATATTTCAGAAGCTGTAATTTAAACTGACAGTTTTACAAGACTTAAATTAAATAATGAGAAATAACTAAAAAGAACTACCTTAAATATAGATATAGATTGCCTATAAGTCATCATTCTCTTGCCCATTTTCCCAGTTTATCTGGGGTCGGCGCAGTATGTTTTTCTCTTCCACACTATCTATCACTCGCCACTGAATCATCCACTCCTTTCACACTCATATCTTGTTTCACATAGTCCATCCATCTCTTTCTCGGTCGGCCTCTTCCCTTCCAGCCTTCCACATTCATACTCATCACTCTTTTAGTTACATGACTTTTTTCCCTTCTATAGATTGCCTATAAGTATCAGCCGAAAAAAGAAAAGGTTTTCCATTAGTCTAATATTTTTTAAGAATCTACGGTAATTTAGATTCAGTGTCATATTTACTGTCCTATGAGCTTATTAAATAGACGTCTATTCAAATTAGCATCTATGATTTGGTATGGAACTAAAAACACTCAATTAAGGTCACAAGTTCACAACAAGGTAAAAAGCAGGCAATTGATCCTGTTTCGAAGATGCAGGCGCTTACGTATCAAAAGAAAATATGGCTAATATTAAACCTTACGGCATGGACTTACGGATAAACGCAGCTACTGCTGGCTGTGTTGTACGTGATATAAAGTGACACATTCCTCAATTGAGCTGCTGTGGCATACCGCGAGATCTCGAATTAGCGCCAATTTAAGTCTCCGGCTGAGTCATGTGGCAGGGTACGGTTTGTGGAGACTGATGGAGAATATACTACCACCAGACATTGTTTTGATTCTGTTTTGTTAACATAATAATATACTAATAAAATGTCAATTTGAAATTTTACAAACAGCATCTAAGTATTAACCAAACAAAAGGTCAATATCAGGAACTTCCGCTACCAAGAAGCTTATGATAGTTATTATGATGATACATAATCTTTTCTGTCTACTAGAAATAATTATAATAAGAGGTGTCTGAAATTATTAGGAATAAATTGTTTCAAGATTATTCATGAGATTATAAATGTAGTTTGTGTATAGATAGGTATGGTTCTGCATTTAAACTTACTTGAATGTATTTCTTAAAACCCAAAATTACATCAAAAGAAAGGAGCTGATCTCATTCAGCCAGTCACTTTTTAAACGTATTAAACGCTTATTGATTGCTTATTACGCGTACTAAAACCACAGTCTATGGGACTGTGCTAAAACTATGAAATCGTGAAAGTATACCATAGTCAGACCATGATCACTACAAAACCAACGGACAACTGCCTGCGGTTATGTGCGGTGCTTAATGTTACGGATGAAAACATTCTTGTTTTCAGTTACAAATGAATTTTCTGCGGAGCCCACAATTTATAGCCAGCTAAAAATACTTCAACACTCATAATCAAAATATCCAGCGCTACATTTTAGTACCAACGACCTTGCCTCGTGAATTGGTTGCCTGCCTTATTTATGCTGTGCCTCCTGACGCAATTGACTCCTTCCCATTGGCTAGAACTGGGTTTTCAGGGTCGATATTCAAGATACTTTGGTATCGCATAGGATGCCGCCTTTTTTATATTTTATTTTTTGATGGTTCTGATGTTTTTTTGTTGTTTGCGCTGGACTTAATTTCCTGACCTGTGCATTCAAACCATCACAATGTTTATATTTTACTCCTAAAATGTTTTATCTTCGCTGGATAAAGCAAACCAAGGTCGAATAGGACGTAACAAACCTGCTAGCCACATTTGGTAATTTTTTTCTTACATTGTTCTGCAGTAAACAATACCCGATTTATATTTCTCACCAAACATGTAGGTAAACCATATGCGGAATCACGTCATACGACTTAGGTACCTCTTTACGTTTAGTACATAAAGGTACTTTAGATTCTGGGAGAATAATTTACTATCAATATAAGATATTAAACCAAGAAGCTTTGTTTTTTTCTTATTCTCAAGAATATAGTTGCATCTTTTTCAAAGGAAAATAATGTTGAATCCCAAATTCTCTTCTTACGAAATTCCAAAGGCGAGTAAGTAGCCTTATAGTATTAACTAACTCGAAAAAAAACTCTAAGCGAGTAGCTTTCTGCTATTGTTTTTAGTTAGCATTCCCTATTCTTCCGGTTATTAAACCTTATATTTTTCTATTACTCTATCTCTTTTGTGTAGCGAAACAAAATGAGAAAAGAATGACTTGAATTATGAGGCTTGAGTTCAAAAATCAGTCTAGCCGTTGTCAAATGATACAACAATATACTGCAGCTGCAGTACATCAGCATTCGTTTTTATTTATATAGATTTAGGTAATTTACATAATCCTATTACGTATTCTAAGCGCCATAATTAAATCAACTCTTCGAGCCCGTAATAATCGTCACGATCGTCTAATTTATAGCAATTTCTCGCTGAATATTAATATATTAATCTCGTTTCACTGGAGTTTAATGTAAATTTCTCGTTTTCCAGAATGTGGTGGACAATCACGGGAAACTTCGGCAACATTCTCCCAATTGACTGGACAAAATCATTTTCAAGGAAGATGCATATCCCTACCTTGAACCTGAGCGATAAGAAGGTAGGTAAAATCCATATATCCAAAATGCGAAAGTTATCGTCTATCAGGCTGTTAGGTTTTGACAGCTGAACTTTTTATATTCAGCTTGAAATAAAACTGATAGTTTCAAATTAATCCTATAAAGAGGGCAAAAGTTTGTAGAATTTATTACATTTTTATCTACAAATTTTGAAAAAATAAAAGAGAAAATTTGGACCCCAAAATGGATATAGGATTAGATAGAGGAAGAGGGGGGAGGTTGTGATACTCAATAAATTCTTAAATTTGTTTAGATGTATCCATTGCTATAAGTTAAAGGAACCAGGATAAAATCGGGAAAGCGATATAACGCATATTTATTACCGAATTTCGCGGTGACAAAAACGTAACGGATGCAGCAAAATTTCTCATTAGAATATTTCAAATTACAATAAGTAATAATCTTTTTTACCTCAAATTTATTGTGTCTTGGTTTTGTATAGTTTCGTTTTAGGTTTGTCTTAAAAATAAAACTAGAGTAGGGGAGGTACCCTAAAATTGGCTTGCACTATCTGTTCCATCTTTTCATGTTTGGTCGTTCAAATCCATCTACAAGTGTGACGCATTGGACCAATCTACGAGCTAATGTGATAGTCATGTCTGTCTAGGCTGTCCCAATATGAACAGGCCAATCATGTGTCCAGCTCGTGATAGGCAGCGTTATCATTGCCGCATTATTCAAATCATCATGATGTTCACGGTCGGCTCACAAAGTTCAACGCTTTTGTTCTTATTTTCCAGTAACACTACACCGTCTCGGCGGACCGCAAAAAGAGAAGTGTCAGTTAACGCACATTGTTCGTTGAGACTCTTTTGAACTTCATTTAAATTAGCTCGTTTACCGTTAAACCTATTATTTTAGTCTTTTGTTTGTTATTATTCCATCCGTTTTGGTTTTAATGACGCACCGTTGGTCTAGTGGTTTAAATACCATGCCAAGATTTCGGGGACCTGGGTTCAATCCCCGGGTCGGGCAATAAAAGTTTCGAATTTTCGAACATTGCTCGGGTTCGTGATCACCAACCCGCATTTGGCAAGCGTCTTTTCCACCCAATGATGCTATGGTACCTTGAATTCAATGATGGAGGCCTTTGGCTTACAGTGGAAGGCTGTTACTTTACTCTTTGGATTTTATTATGGTATCCTTGTAGCTTCATACTAAAGTTCTTCGGCGATAAGTTTTGAAAAAATCCTCCTCCGCACTAGTGCTCCAACCGGGTCGTTCGGAGTACAAATGTACAAATATAAAGATGTCATTTTGTTAATTATCTTGTTATTTGGTTCATAGGGCTCAATGACGCCAGATGACGAGATCCACAGTTCGGAGGACGAGGCTGTAGCGTCGGACTTGGACATGCACGCGCTGATCCTGGGTGGGCTACATCAAGACCATGAGTGTCCCGTCAAGACTGCTGACGAGGTATGTATACATCATAACTAAATATTCATATGAAATAGCCTCACACCTGATCAAGCAGCGATGGGTTTGATCTTTATATCTATAACAGATAAATTTCCTGAAAATGATAGATCGAATCATATAACAAAAATATCAAGTTATCTCTAAAGAGAGCTATATAATCGGTAACGCGACATAATTTCCTGTGGCGATATAGGTAGTCGATTCTCGCAATCGAGGCGCTGATGCTTCTAATTATTATTATTTAAAACTCACGTTTCAATTACAGGTGATCCAAGAGATAGACGATATGATGCAAGAGACGCCCTCATCCGAAGGAGACCTCATAGAGTATAACGAGGCTCTCGAGAAAGGCAAGGAGGTGCTTAACTCGCCGCTTTACGAAGACAGTAAGTGTCATTTATATTTTAAGGAAACCCTTTTTTATGTGTGATGTTATTTACATCACAAAAAAGAAAAATGACATTTTTGTCAGGGAAGGCGAAATCTATTAAGCGTAATAAAGTTCCCATAACTTAAAACATAAAGACGACAGTATGTTTACCATTAGGATACTTCTTACCATGTCGAATAACAAAGACCGAGTGTTCAACCCAAAATGTCTCTTGGGTTTTTGAAATCTGGAATTTTAACCAAAAAAACAGTTATTATAATATGTAGCTACACAATTACATAATAGTACAAAACATAATTATGCGAAGGATAAATCCTAACAGGCAGAACTTTTATGGAGAGAAACTTATAACGGGCGCGATATTAAACAGAGATTGCATAAATATAACCCAGTGCAACATAACCGGTCTCATTTTTGCGGTGAAGCAAAGTTCATTACATTATAGCCTCGACGAGGGAACTTTTTGCGGAACAGCCAAATGACATAATTGAGGATTCGTACATTTTGTGCGAACTCGAGGCTTTATTTGTTATTGCAATAATATTTTACCGTGAGAATTTTAGTAAGTGCCTACCTTGCTGTACTTACTTATCTTCTTTGACGTTAATCACGATTGATCTTAAATTTTATCGGAAACTTCGCTAAAATTACTTAACGAAAAAATTTTCAGAGAAGGAAAATAATATCCACTTTACCTCTTCTTCGAAAGAATAATTTTCTTGGTAACTCATACCTAATAAGTAATAACATTAAAGTCATTTATTTTGATGCGATGAGTGTCCATATCACATGATATCACGCACGAGCGCGAGACATCAAGTAATTAATCAATCAGTAACAGATTTATCCTAAACGTGCTTCGTCCTAAAGATATTTAAAAAAACTTTAAATCTTTCATTTCTTTGTGTCAGGTCAAATTTTTTGATTTTTAATTATTTCTTTATCGTTTACCCTTGATAATAAGGAACGAAATAATCGTCATTTATATATGTAACCTTTCTTCCTATACCATAGCATTGCTCTTAGACTGCCATAAGATCCTAATCCATACCCGAAACGCAAACTGCTTGATCTCGTGCGACAATGACTCACATCAGAAATAATTCCAACCGTTTGAAATCGATTGGCATTGAGGGAACATCGTGTTCTCTTACCGATTAATTAATTTAGAGTGACGTTGCCCGCACTTCAGTACGCGCGAGTACCCACGTACCTACCAGCTGTTAGCTGCACCAATTTATAGCGGGTCACTAACCCCGCCGGATGCGCCGATTGATTTGCACATCACTTTGTTATCATAAATTTTATAACGCATCGAAAATTTAAAATTAGAACTTTAATGAGAGACACTGCTTGAGTATACAAACAGTTCAAGGAATTCTGAATGGAGGAAAAGTCAGGAGGAACTAATTACTGAATCAGTTATAAATAGTGTTTAGGTAATGGTTTTACGAGTAGGTACCTACGAGCATACGAAAATGGTATGCACAACTTTTATACTAACGTACGAGTATCATTAAACTGCAGTAGGTACTTAAATTTATCAGAATAATAAATTCGTTGTAGGTAGTTAGATAGCTTTGTGGGTATTCTCAGAGATGATTAGTTCAAATAACCTCAAAAATTCTCAGCAGTCATTAATAAAATAGGTAATACAAATATATCCCGCATTATCAATTATCAAAACAATTAATAATATTTAATTTTAGTTCTATAATTTTATTAATGTTGACTGACATTTCATTTACAAATTAAAACTATTGAAAAAAGATTTGCGCGCGTATCATCAAACGTCAAACAAAAGACAGTTCGTAGTGAAGTGCCCTATTCATCAATTGAGTAGTGCCGGAACGCATCTAGGTACTTATTCGATTCAGTCCATGTAACAAAACTTATGTTAACTAACCTATCGTTTTTTCTTACTTCCAGAACTTCGCCAGCTCTCCTTAGCTCAGCTAAACGAAATATTCATGGAGCTGGAAGTTTTGATCCGCGAGTTCTCTGAGACCTTAATCGCTGAACTGGCACTTCGCGACGAGCTAGAATACGAGAAGGAGCTCAAGAACACCTTCATATCCCTTCTGCTGGCGGTCCAGAACAAGCGCAGGCAGTACCACATAGAGAAGAAGAAACGACCGGGGCCTCCGCGCTCGCCGAACCTCAACAGCAGCAGTTCGGAACCAAAGGTATTAAGAATTACCAAATTAATCTCGATTTATGACGACCAGCGTGAAACAGCTGTCAAATATTTTTTCAAGGACTCGTATTTCAAGTTACTCCACCAATTTAGTTGCATATACAGTCTAAAGACAGTGGACTGGTTCCATTTGCCATAGAACTAAGCCGTAGAGTATATGGACTCGTGAGAATAGACGATAAGAACTTGCACTTTAACCTTTGTATCTGCTGTTATGCCTTTGAATGAAAAACATATAATATAGTATAGTACCTATATTATGTGAAAGAAATAACTATTCTTTTTTTTGTTTTCAGTATTTAACGACTGTGATCCCGTTCCACCTAGACAATGGACCACCTGACAACCAGTCTCTTCAAGTGCTCATTAAGAGTAAGTCTATCACCACTATGGTACAATGTAAACAAAACGCACGAAATACGTTAAATATTTTAGGTATACCAAAAAAAATACCGATAATCATCACGAACGGACTGAAAATTTGTGACTTTGACATGAAACATATATTTACAAATTTGACTAGCTTTTATTTTACACACTTTTTAGGGTTTCGTACCCAAAGGGTAAAAATGGGACCCTATTACTAAGACTTCGCTGTCTCTCCGTCTCTCCGTCTGTCCGTCGCTCTGTCACCAGGCTGTATCTCAAGAGCAGCGATAGCTAGACTGTTGAAATTTTCACAATTTATGTCTTTCTATTACCGCAATAACAACAAATACTAAAAACAAAATAAAATCAATATTTAAAGGGGGCTCCCATAGATCAAAACCCGATTTTTTGGCCTTTTTGGTACGGAACCCTGCGTGCGCGAGTCAGACTCGCACTTGGCCGGTTATTTGACTACTCGTGACCACGAACGCTGTAGTGTTCGAAACGTCAAAATAAACATAAATGTAATGTAAAATAAACGCGAGTTAAATTAGTAAATATATGTATATAGGTGGTTAGGTAAATGTTACAACAGGCCGAAATTAACCTATGTTAACTTAATAATATGCATATAAATGCTATGGTGAAGTCAGAAATTTGATATCATCATTTGTGAGAAAAATAAGTATTGTCATACAAATATGAATCAGTTTTTTAATTGAATGAATAAAATTAATGATGACTTTAAATTTCTGACTTCATTGTACTATTTATACTTATGCATAATTATTTTAACATATTATGTTAGTTTCGGCTTGCAGCTACCATTTACCTAAGTGTTCGCGTAAATTCAAGAAAACAGTTTTTACATGGTTTTTGTCGGCTCAATTTCAGTAAAAAAGTTTACCTTTAACTTGTGGTTAATTTATTATTTCTTCTTACAGTTTTAAAGGCGATAAACGAGGACAGCCCGACCGTGCCGACACTACTGACAGACTACATCCTCAAAGTCCTCTGTCCAACATAAGCACCCGATTCTAGCCAATTCCTGTTTATAGAACATTTCAACTTTCGCGCACTAACATCAAAGTTCTAATATCAAAGTCATTTAAAACATAAATATTAATGAGACAAATTTTTATTTTGTAATTTTTATTATATTAGATAATCGCTTCATAGCATGACTATCTATGTAATATGCTATGGGGAAACTTGACAATTAAAAATGTTAAAGGACAAAAAACTTTATCGTGTTCGTAGGTATGAAACTATGAACCAACCGTTGTGTGCGTTTAATCTTTTATTAAGATGTCGAATCGATTGACGATGCATCGATTGGTTGACATGAATGAATTGATGAAATCATTTAATCAAGGCAAATTAGATCTTTTTATTGCTGAACATTGGTAATAAAGCAAAATAATATGAAAAAGTGCATAAAATTATATTGTTATTTGGATTTTTTCAACTTGAGGTCGCCAGAGCAAAAGATGATTAATCTACAGATTTCGTGTTTGTAAATCCTACTGTTATGACTACTCGTATAGGTACAAAAAATAATTGGTGAAATAGTGATAGTTTTTGTTTCCTAATTAAATGTTCATCATGGTGTTAAGAATCTAAAGAATGAAGGTACCTCCTATACCTATGACTATTTAAGCATAAACATAAGTATATCACTTTTTGAATAGTAGGCAACAGTTGGGTAACAAGCACGAAATGTGTGTTTTATTTAGATATCTATCACTTTTTGAACTGTGAGTAGCCGTTAGGTAGAAAACGCGGGTAGTGGGTTAGGACACTTTTGCGCTGGCAGTATCATTTGTCTCTGATGTTGAAAAGATTGTCTATAACTACTTAGTAAAAGCAATGTATTTGATTATCACAATCCCATCATATTTAGATAGAACCCCATAGCGTAGGTCACGTCACACATTAGAATTTAACTTATAACACATTTTACAATTAGACAATTGATATTATTATCCTTAATATTGTTTAAAACGTGTTGTTTATGTTCAAATATTTATGTGAAAGTTTGCAATATCATTATAGCGTTTTGCTGGCAATTTAGTTAAACACGATTGTAAATTGAATAGGAATAGACCTAAATTCAAATTACATTAGTTTTATAAAATTGCCGAGTAAGCGCTAATAGATACAAATTATGTTGTCCCCTATTGCCATAACACTTCGCTGACTGCGTCGTTATATACTAACGAGCTGTCTTATATGATTACTTTATTTGCATAAATGAACTGTGATATCGTACGGTAGTTAATTAATGCTTCCTTTTAGATTTTAGTACGTTATTTTAACATAATAATATGTTATATTTATTTAAGTTCTTTAACGATTCAAGGTGAGATTTGTGAGTAAGTTAACAATGAAATGATATATAAACTTATCGTAACTTACCATAAATCCTTAATTGCCAGATTATATTTATGATTACTTTCGTCAATTGTCTCTGTTATAATGTGAGTTCGATAAATAATGTAAATATTAATAAAGTTATATTGAAAATGGAATTGTCCTCTCGAATTAATTAAAACTTTATTTAAGATAACATCAGCTGCTACAGAGGCTTGTAAATAGTTTTAATATCTACTTCTAAACTTTATAGTGGTATTATTTTATTTTATAATAGTTTTTAATTTCGAATGATCTGTCTCTTTAATTTATACATCGAATGTTACGTTTCGTATAGTTCTTACATAGTTGTAGCTTTGTAGTAAATGGAGCCCGAAAACCAGCTAATATAATATTCCACATAAACACGAAAACTAATAAAAATACATAGTTGTATTGTAAAACGATTATATGTAAGTTATATCTAGTCTGAACATCTCTTAGTCATAATTTGTTAATTTAAAAATGTCAGTGAAGTTATTATAAGAGAAATATAACCGATTAAATGCATGATACGTGTAAATTTATCTGTTGTTGTGGTTATTCAAATAATTTCTACGGTTAATGTTTGGTTCGCTAAATTACTGTGGAGCTTTGTCGCACATTTTGAATTTTATAGTGGTGGGACACCTATTTGTTGTGCAAAATCTTAAAATATGGACTGATGATTGAAATCGATATTGTACAATCTTTAGTTTAACGTCACATCCGGTAAAAACCCAACTAGCAGCTCTTTCGAATATTATTTTAGAATACAGTGAGTCATTTTTAATGATTTTTTTATAACAGAACAGCAGTCAGTACATGCAGGCACAAAAGAATTTTAGTCTTACATTTTATTGAAAATGATGAAATCACAAATGATTTGATGCATAGACACAAGCTTAATAAAAAGACAGCTTAGTATTGCGATAAGATCAATTGTTAAATGTAACTCTATTTTCATCTGGTCTGAACTAAGATGACGCTTTTAAACATACATTCAGTTATGAATTTCACTTGACGATGCGTTTAGCGAACATTTAGCGCATTTTCATAGTAAAACTCTTTTAAAACCATTAATGACTGCAACGAAACGTCGAAACGTAAAAAAGATAAACAGTACAATATTCTATTCATAATGAATGACTATCGACGTGGCAATTATAAATGTAGATATACTTAGCCATTATGAAGAAGAAGTAGCCATTATAAAGAAGGTTTTTGGTGTGGCGTTAAATTATCGATTCAGAACTATGAAATATACTAGATCATAATGGACTGTCGTACACTGATCGCCTGGTGATCCAGATGAAATAAAGGAGCTTGAAAGTAAAACTGAATTTTTATTTTATGCTTTAGTATTTTTGAATGCCTTATCTGGGATTTTAACTCATGATTTTTCGCTAACCGGGTGACTGCTCTTCTCACTGAGATACTGAGACATTAAAATTTGTGTCTACGGATATATTTTTTTTGTTTTGCCCCCCGTACCCGTCCGCCATCAACCGTAATGATGTACCACTAAAAGTTCAGATTATTTAAGAAATAAAAAACAGCTGAAAATCTCGTTAGAGCCTTTTTGGCAGTTTCTTCAGTCCATGGGTAAGTAATATTATCTTTGCAAAATGATTATGTGAAGAAACTCTTACGCTAGTGCGCACTTATAAAAATAAAACTATCTTTTATTACGGGAACCCGTTGGTGACCGCCAACCACCCACTGCTGGCGCGACGAAATCAACCAACGAGCTGAATGACGCTTCACCGTAGTGTGCTTGCCACCTACTTCATTTGGAGTGATCACCCATCTCTAAGTAACGACGCAGCCATGTTCTGCTCGCCCGTCGATGATGCCTTCTGGCAAGCATTAGCCTCTTCCAAAGAATTTTTCCATAAACCCATTTTATAATGCCATTCTTGAAGAAAATAATGGCGCGAAAACATTGATACAAATGACACTTCAATCAATAGCACATTTTCAAAATATGTCTACCTATTGATTGAAATTTACTATTGTCTGTCTGTCAACTGTCTATCAACGCTCTGGGCTAATTCCCTAATTCTTTTTTATGGAAATAGCGCAGGAATTACCAGATTGAAAAGACTTTAAATTGATTTTTAAAGCAAGTAATTTATGAAATGGTTGAATTAAATCTGAATTTTCAGTCCTTAAAATTAAAAAAATGGTGTTTAGGATTAATTTAAGAATGACGTTAAATTTCCGACCCAATTGAAAATATGTAGACTTCTTAATACAACAACCTTACTCATCGAAGTTCTTAAATAAGATCAATACCTAATACTTATAATTATTGTTGCCACTGATAAGATAACTACTAACCTACACACTATCCATGTGTGTAATGGAAGATAATATTCATTTATTGATAATATTAAATATAAATATCAAAACTGTAATTGATAAGAAAGGACAATTAATGTTCTCAAAATGATGTCATCTGCTGTCAAAAGTTCGTCATATTGTTTTCGACGCTCAAGGTCGCACAGTGGGCAATGGAGAAAGCAATGCTTAGTATTTCCAGGCGTGATATTTAGAATCAGAAATAAAAAAATCCGTAGGAGAACTGAGATCGAAAAATTACGGAGCGAAATTAGTTCTTCTTACTATAAGTTCCGCCCAATGATACTGTCATTGGGCGGAACTTATAGTAAGAAGAACTAATTGCCCCACGGTCAGAAAGGTTTAGGATTGCTGGAATTGCAGGAATTGCAGGAAGGACGATCTGCGTGTAGGCCCCCCACCGGATGAACAGATCCTTAGAGAGTCATATTCATTTTTAACAGTGGGCGAATTTGGTTGACATAATCATAATGATGAAAACATCTCAGTTTTTTTTGTAGCAATAAGTAATACTTCTGATGTTTTTTTAATTCATAATTGAGTAGATTTAATATAATTCACACCATAGAGTTTTAACTCTGTTGAGTGGTAGGAGGGTAGACCAAATCCTTCTAATCCTTTCTAAATGACAGTTTTTTTGTGACTGCCAGCCAGCATTCGACGCCTACCTACTTTGTGTTCACCAGCCCACACCTCTGCTAAGGCGCTGGTGGTGAGTGTAGACAAGAGTCCGGTGGCCCTTTGCTTGTTACTCAAAATGGACAGAAACTCTTGGTATAGTATGTTTGTGTAAAGCGTCGAAACGTAAACATTGCTGGGATATGATAGCTAAGCACATTTCGAAGCGTATAGCATTTTGGACGATAACAGCTCTTTTATTCCTGTTCACGTTGCTTATTTAGAAACAAGCATTTATGCTGAATTTTATAGTGTTACTTCGAAAATTATCTGATGGGTCTTTATGCCCGATAAGGCGATAATATATGAGGTTCCAGCGTCAAGGTCCCCGCTAAAAATCAGCGTCGTGATAAGTCTGTCTGTGGCTGTCTGCACGACTTGCTAAGCGGAAACTTATGTGGTAGATTTTATTTGAATATACTATTTTTTACCTTCTTAATTTGAAGCTCTATTCAGGATACGGGATTTTTTCGGGATAATAGTTCCTATATGATATTTTAGCTGTTTAAAATGGTCTACCAGTTTTGACAAAATGTCATGTGTACCTACACGATACTGATACTGTAATAGCGATAAGGACTCCTGCACTCGAACGCGAACTCATGGACATAGGACGTAGAGTATCCGTAGCTGTCAGAATAGTTTTACATGGGAAAATCAACCCTGTTATTCTATGACCTGTTATTCTATGAAAGTGTCTATACGCCTAAGGTTGAAAATAATTCGCGAATGATTTTCAACCTTAGGCGTTTGCTAGAGTCACTAGTTTTGTAGAGTTCAAAAAGGACATTCAAAATGATATTAAACCTATTATCGTGCAAATATTTTCATATACCTGTGCTTAGAAGTGTACAGAATTGTACCTACTACTTCTTTATATTTCTACAAAATTAACGCCCGCTAACACTAACAAATATTAACATATTCTACTTTCGGCTTGATATACAATTAACTCAACACCCTATGCAGAAATAAAATATATAAATACTTATTTATCTATGTATGTATACAGGATGAAATTTTAATCACTTTCCAAAATTTTAATCACTCCAAAATTCTTATGGGCGTTCAGTATCGTATTTAGAGCCTATTTATGCAGTGAAAAATGTAAATCAAGTTGTAACCCGAACATATTTTTCGCGATATAGTTTTCAATTTTTACGGTCCTAGACCTGTTAAGGTATAAAGGGAAAATCAAAAACTTATGAATAGTATCGTAATGAATGAATGAGATGCGAAACGCGTAAAAAAAGTGATGCTAGGCGGCCATATTAAAAATTTTAGATTTTTCGCGGACATTTTCTAAGTGCTTTATCTTGACATTTTTGTACTGGGCTATACCAAAAGAAAAAATACGTCTTTTGTTTTTTGTCTTGTAGATTTATATATTAAAATTTGGAAGGTGGTTAAAATTTCATCCTGTATACATGATAAGATTTTAACCACCTTCCAAATTTTAATACAATAATCTACCAGACAAAAAACAAAAAGCGTATTTTTTCTTATAGCCCAGTACAAATATGTTAAAATAAAGCACCTAAAAAATGTCGTCCTCCCTCCAAGCAAGGATCTAAAATTTTTGATACAGCCTCCTCGCAACACTTTTTTTACGCTGTGATGCGCATCTCATTCATTCATTACGATACTATTCATAAGTTGTTGATTTTCCTTTTATTCTTCACAGGCTTAGGACCGTAAAGTTTGAAAACTTATGTTGCGAAAAATATTTTCGGGTTATAAATAACTCGACCTACATTATTTACCTCATAAATGAGCTCTGAACTCTAAATACAATACTTAGCGCCTACAAAAAAATTGTAAGGAGATGAAAAAGACATTCTGTATATAAAAGAACGTTGTGTTAGTTACACCACTTATAACTCGAGAGAGGCTGGGAATGAAATAATAACTATTAATAACGATTACTTTCCAAGTAATCGTATAAAAAAAAAGTAGGAAATATTTTTTCCAACCATCCATATTGGATGACAAATCTAATACTACTGACTGAGCAGGATATTACTTCACACTCTATGCTAGGCGATACGGAGTTCGCGGTGTCCGCCAGTATTTTAATAAAATATACATACTCGTACCTATATTAATATATATATATATATATTTTTTATTTCTAATGATCTAATGAGTAAAATAAAAACATTTACAATTCATTAAATTATTATCAAAATTATCTTAACAAACCATCTTAATTAATATTAATCCCAGATAACATAATGAAGATAAGACCTTAATATAAAAAATGATTCGATTTTTCATATGCATAATAACCTTTGGTAACTGTTGAGACAAAAATGCGTCTGGTTTTTGTGGTCGTGGTTGCGCTGGTGGCTTCTGCCTCGGCCTTCGTGGAGGTGTTCGGCCCCCGCGGATACCATGAGGAGGTCGGCATCCCGCTCGCAGCGAAGCTCAGGGCCGCTGAGGAGCAGGCGCTGGCGAGTATGGCTCGGCTAGGTGCCTTCGAAGACAGAGTCGTCGGCGGAGTAATTGCGCCCGCCAACTCCCACCCCTACTTGGTATGATATCAACAATTTAAGACTTTTCTAGTTCAATTGTCTTGTAATGTAGGTATCATCGGATTTGTTTCCATAATTTAGGGGCCATCCATGGAAGTAGCAGAATACGTCATTATTTTTTCCGTGTCTCGATAATATTGGTAACTTGAAAGATATGATTTTGCGATAAGTATTGATTCTTAATAATATATTTCGGAAACCTAAATAAGTAGGTACTTAGTTAAATTCAAGTCTCAAGAAGTAAAAATATATTTATTGTTTTTTAAAGTGAGATAAACGTGAATACCCAATATTAATTTCTGAAAATAAGGACACAGCTCCTGTGACCACGAAAGCTAACAAGAACTGTTAGGACTAAGTAGGTAGGTACATATCTAATGTAATTTTAATTAAATTAATGTAATTTTTCTGGACTAATGTCATTTTTCTTTCATTTTAATGTAGTTAAGTATAGTAAAAAAATTAAGTAAAACAACGTTGTGTTCTCGGAAATTTATGATAACAGTATAGGTAATCAGAAGTATGTTTATGAAACTTTAGGCTGGCCTGCTGATCAACTTCGTTAACCTCGCCGGACAATCGGTGTGCGGGTCTTCTCTGCTGTCCAGCAATCGGCTGGTAACCGCCGCTCATTGCTGGTTTGACGGCGTAAACCAAGCCAACATGTTCACCGTCATCCTGGGGACCCAGTTCCTATGGTCCGGTGGCCAGCGCATCGCTACAAGCCAAGTCATCATGCACCCTCAATGGACTCCCTGGAACTTATCCAATGACGTTGCCATGATCTACCTGCCTTTCGGAGTCACCTTTTCGAGTAAGTTGAATTAACTTTATAACTGTATCGCTGATACCAATATTATGTGTATCGTTGATATCAAACATATATGGTATTTTGATATGTAAAAGACGGAAAGAGCAGAGACATAACTTTGACAATTATTAAGGATGCTTTGTTAATAAGTTGATATATTTTTAAGAAACTCTTTCAAAGCTTGATACTATAATAAATATGGTACCTATTTGGAGACCAGGACTGACAAAGTCTCGTTTGTTCGGATAAAGAAAAAAGTTCTGTCTATTTCAACTAAAATTAAGCATTAATAGTTTTGCTTGTAAACAATAGTACTGTACCTTTTTTGGTTTAATCTAAGATGTTATACTTAGTCGTAGTATGGTAATTTAGCTGGTAAAAAGTTATGTTATGTGTTCACTTGCAGACACCATCCAGCCGATAATGCTCCCTAGTAGCTGGGATATGTGGGACACCTTTGTCGGGGAATGGGCGGTAGCTGCAGGATACGGAAAAACCTCTGACGGTGAGTGTCCACTAGTTTATATTTACAATGATAGTCTCAGCGAACATGCCTTATTTTATTTGCCTGACGCTTCGACCGAGTTACTTCGGCCGCGGTTACAGGCTGACTTGAACAGCGATGCGCTCTCTCCGAGTGGGAGTTAGATTCATATAAAGATCCCAGTACACAAAGGGCGATGGTAGCCCACTACACGCCATCGCCATTGTGTACATGGGCTATTGGCGACACTTGCCAATGAGCAATGGATCGTGGCGCGCAATGGCTATGATGTCGGTTTTTTCGGTTCTGTGGGGCTTAGCGTGGCCGGTGGTGTTAACACAATCACCATCTGATTGGGGAATGCAGTTTAAAAGTTGCGCAATAGCTTAATGTTTGATTGCCCAACATTTGGAGCAATGAAGAGACTTTCAAGTTCAGTTCATACATGACATCCGAACAAAGTTATCGAATTTCCCTGATTCATTTTTAATATCTTTTTTCCGATATACACTTCTGTAGTAATTGTATGCCTTATACAAACAAATTGCCGCGGCTGTGATTACTTCGACGTCCATCGTAAGTTCTTTGCCAGGCAGCAATGAGGCATGCTTCTTTGAGTGAACCCCTTTTCGCTGATGATCTAGAGTAGCGCATATCATGGCCTTGCGTGGCCCATTGTGTACTGGTACCTTTAAACTACCCCAGAATATTTTATTCTGTGGGTGGTAGATTAGTCTAAAAAGTCCCCCAACTGTTTATTTCGCCAAGCACTGTCAGTCACACACTATACTGACTGTGTCCCTATTCAGCGAGGTCGCCCCACCGCGTCTATATTACACGTATAAGTAGTTACAAGATAAAAAGTACCACACTTGATACCCGCAGCGCAGGTCGGAGCTTCGACGCAGGTTAGCCACGTTAACCTACAGGTGATCTCTGTGGCGCAGTGCCTCGTTTCGTTTGGCCCCGACTTCGTGTTCGCGAGCACCCTCTGCACCAGCGGCGCTGGCAGCGTGGGCGTCTGCGGTGGTGACTCTGGGGGACCACTATTTGTGACGAGAAATGGACAGAAGATCTTGGTAAGTTAATTATTAGTATCCTCGTCTTTTATCATCATCAACCGAAATCAATCCACTGTTGGAAAAAGACGGGGAGTCTTTCTCCAATGTAGTTATTTAGGTCGTGGCACGCGTTTATCAATGAAGTGTTTCTTCCCCAGATCGGCATCAGTTCGTTCGTGGCTTCAAACAACTGCCAGGGAGGCCACCCGTCCGCCTTCGCGCGCGTCACGAGCTTCGCTAACTTCATCAGACAGCACATGTGGTAAACGGATCTATTCAGCGCAATTCAGTTTCTTAACATTTATCGACAAACAAACAATACAAAAAGTGATTTATGAAGTGTCAAAATGACTGTTATTGATTTAATATAACGTATTAAATAAGTATGTTATTAATTTTAAATTTTGTTTTGTTTTCTGGTTCTATCGTAACGAACGTTTCTACCACCCACCTATACGTGTATTATTATAACGTACAATGGTGAAAAGCCTTCTTCCGTTTTTAAGTATTATCTTATCGTATTAAATCTATGATATATCAACATAAATAAAGTAGACTTTTGTCAACATATAAATAAATAAAATATATATCCCATCATTAAAAAAATTTACAAGGTCGACTTTACTAAATCTTATCAGATGGCAAATCAAAAGATTGTAGAATAATTTACATTATCTACTAAGCAGTGATTTAGTAGGTTTATCAAGAACTTAGAATCGTCTTATCAATATAATTAAGTAGGTATATTGATAATAATTTATAACAAAACATCTCCATATCATTATAATTTTACAAAAAATCGAAAGAAACTCAAAATAATCAAAACTGGTTATTAATTTTATTATATTACCTACTCGTAATAAGTATTAGCTAGGTCTATTGTGCAAACTTTCGTATAATTACTATAGGTCGGCAATAAAGTCTTTCGTATTTTGTATACTTATACCACAGTCTATCATAGACTGTGCTTATACATTTGAAGAAAAATCTGTGTAGTTGTATATACTGTTTCTATCTACATATAATACAGGATTCTATCTAATACAGGACTGATGAAACACGTTTCCGCCATTTGTGCCGCCAATTTCTACAAAATTTTGACATATGGATGGTTATTTCGTGATTATTGTAGGTATTGTACATTTTTTTTTTTTAAAAACAGATTAAGTTTTCAGTCGAACAACCTTATACCGGCTTTATCTATGTATGTTCGGTAACATGTGCGAGTGTGGTGCTGGCATAGGAGCCACATTTTCTTTTCGTGTCAATTATAATAATGAAGTACCTCCTTGTTTTTCTCTCTAATAGTAGGTAGATAGATAAGATTCCAATAAGAAAATGCGTCATAAGTTTTTAAAACTTATTAGTAGACGTACTATACAATAGAATAACTTGTTTTTCAAAACAATTGCAGTCTTTGCTTCTAAAACGTCGATATACCGGATAACCTACAATAGATATACAGGTGACTATTTCATCACCTTCCAATTTTTTTTATAGGCGTTCAGTATCGTATTAAGAGCCCATTTATAAAGTAAAAATGTAGGTCAAGTTTTTACCAGAAAAAATTTTTGGCACCATAGTATTCAATTTTTACGGTTCTACTAAGCCTGTGAAGGTACGAAGGGAAAATCAATAACTTATGAATTAAATGAATGAGACGCGCATTGCGTAAAAAATATGTTGTTAGGAGGCCGTATCAAAAATTTTAGATTTTTGGCGGACATTTTCTAGGTGCTTAATCTTAAAATTATTGTTGATCTGGGTTATACCAAAAGAAAAAATACGTTATTTGTTTTTGGTCACGTAGATTCCTTGTTGTATTAAAATTTGGAAAGTGGTTAAAATTTCATCCTGTAATATTGCGTGTAAACAAAAGAGATACATGTATTAATAATTGATAGCTGACTGTTGACACTGCCGGCGAGCGAGGGCTCGCTCCACTAGGTATAGTGTTAACCCCAGATAATATACGTGTTAACCTGTGTTAACATACAACACTGTTTTCCTGCTGCTCGACAATCTTATCTAGTTTCTAGCACTAAGTAGGTAGGTAATAGGTAATAAATATACAAAGGCAAAGGAGACGTAGCTGACTGCAGCTCGTACAGGGGGATCTCCCTTCTTTCCGTGGCTGGCAAAATACTGGCGCACATCATTAACACCCGACTGAGCAGCCTTGCAGAAGAAGCTCTGCCGGAGAGCCAATGTGGCTTCAGGCCAAGCAGAGGAACTATAGATGCTATATTCGTAGTGAAGCAGATACAGGAGAAGAGTCTCGAACAGAACCGCCCTCTTTTCATGTGTTCGACCGCATTCCTCGCTCTGCTCTCTGGTTGATCCTGAAAAAAGCTGGTTGTCCCACAAAATTCGTAAACCTTATCAGACAGTTCCACGATGACATGTCAGCCAAGGTTCAGCATAACAACGAATTTTCGGAGTCCTTTCCGGTAACGAATGGCGTAAAGCAGGGCTGTGTGTTGGCCCCAACTCTGTTTGCCCTGTACTTTTCTGCGGTAATGGCGGACGCACTAAAAAGATGTACGAGTAATGCAGGCGGCATCAAGCTCAATGTACGGCCAGATAAAGGTGTATTTGATATCACTCGTTTCAGGGCAAAAACTAAAGTACTAAAGACCTTTGTACTTGAAGTCCTCTATGCCGACGACGTCTGCATAATGACAGACAGTCTTCAAGACCTTCAGAGCTGTATGAACTCTCTGAGAGAATCGTGCTGTAGATTTGGCTTAGTGATAAGCGTAGCTAAAACCCAAGTCCTCAAGCAACCACTTAGAGGCTGCCACGCTGCTGAAATCCAAATCTATTTGGGTGACACAGCGTTGGAAGAAGTTAACAACTTCAAATACTTGGGTAGCCAAATCGGAAGCGACAACAGCCTCTCATCAGAGATTCCATCACGCATCGCTGGAGCCGCTGCTGCTTTCGGCAAACTGAACCATAGAGTTTGGAAGTCACATGATCTGAAGCTACAAACAAAGCTCTCTGTATACAAGGCGATAGTCCTCCCAATACTCACTTATGCCTCGGAGACCTGGTGTCTATACAAGAGAGACATCAGGAAACTCGATACTTTTCACATGCGATGTTTGCGCTGCATTTTACGCATAAGTTGGCAGGATCATGTGACCAATGCCGAAGTGCTGCGCCGCTCTGGTATGACCGGCATAGAGGCTCTTCTGATTAAGAACCAACTAAGATGGTGTGGCCATGTCAGCCGCATGAATAGCTGCAGACTCCCGAAATCTGTTTTCTATTCCGAGCTGTCCAACGGGAAACGGAATCATGGGGGGCAGTACCTGCGGTACAGGGACGTCCTGAAGCGCCACCTTAAGGCTTGCGACATCTCACAGGGTCACTGGGAGGAGCTGGCACAAATGAGACCGGAGTGGCGCAATACAGTCAAAAAAGGTGTAGCTTCTTTTGAAGAAGCTCGGCTTAACCACCTGGACCTTAAGCGTCATATACGGAAAACTCGACCTAAGCCCTCCTATACCTATACTGTTAATGAACACGGACAGCTTCACTGTGCGCAATGCAACCGAACTTTTCGGTCCAAATTCGGTTTCGCAAGTCATCAGCGAGCCCATAACAGAAAATTGCACCAATCATGAATCACAAAATATGATTGCAAGGGTCGCCGTCGTCGGATACGACGAGGAGGGACTACTAGGTAGGTAACCTAATATAGCTCCTCGTTTATCCTTAATGTCTTGTCAAATGCCTTATTCCTACTAACCTGATTCATTAATATTTTTGTCTGTCTTATATTCTATTTATTTATTATTTCATAATCGTTTTCTTACTTTAAACTATTGTGGCCAATGCACCAATCGTGCGAGCTACTGTTGATCAAAGAAGCCAAATAAAAAAGAAAATATTGTGAATATTTTATTTAGGTGTAACTCTTATATTCATTTTTAGGTGTAACTCTTATATTCTTATATTCAGATCCTTAACATAATGAAATGCCCCATCCAATTGTGTAAAAACTCTTGTAAAAGTTGTAAAACTTTGCATTGAATCGTTAAAAGATGCAATTTTACTCACGCGTAGATAAATTGTATAATTTCGTGGGTTTCTTTTACTATAACAGGTACTTCACACGTTACCACAATCAAATTTTTTTTTACTAAATAGGTACAATTTCCGTTAAAAAACTAGTAATACAAAAAAAAATGGTGGACCTTTTTGTGGTTAGAGTACTTTACTACCTACCTACAGGATGGGAACAAGTTAAGAATGCCCTGAATTTTTAATACAATACAATTATTTTCCCCGTCCTAAGCAAAATCAGTTTTATTTCTGCAATTGGCCGCAGGAGCTTTTACACGTTTCAATATTTAAACCTACCCCCGCTTCTGGTTGTCCCGAAGCAGGGGTAGGTTCTAGGTTAGTGCTGGTCTGGGCTAGTGCCGAGAACCAGCGCAGGAAACTCGGTCACTATTATACTATAAGATACTTGACGCATCCTCCTGTTATCACCAATTTATCAATTTACAGTGCGATAGATAATTTCATCGTTCTTATCAGATGGGACTCTCTTTATCACATTCCTAACAGCAAACATCTCCGGACATCTTGTGAAAAATGTTTGTAAAAATTGTATTTTTCACATTACCAGTAATATTGAGTGCAACAAAGTTTTGTGGCGAGGAAAACTGTAGCAGCCAGAGGATATCATCTGGAGTGACCTCGGAACGAAACTCCAGACCTTTTCAGGTGAGATATGAAAAGTATAATACCTATATATTTTATGTACAAACTTTACAATCATTTTAAAAACGAAAGCCTAGATGGATATGTTCGCTACCTGCTCGGTGGGCTGCTTATTGATTTCTATTGTGTCTGGAATTACCCACATTAAGACGCTGACATGAGCCAAATTGAGCTCAATGAAGATTGTTTTGCTTTAAGCCTATGGCTCGTATTGTTGCCAAATTCTATGTAGTTGTAATTGATCATATTTTCGACCAGGTGGCTGTTTCCAAAACACGATTCTAAAAAATTTTCTCGATAGAAAAAATAAAATGGCAATTTTAAATTGCACAACGAATTTTGTAGTTTGGCACTTAGGCCCTTCTATTCCATGCGCTTTTTCTCTGTCACTCCTACGAGAATCGACAGTGATAGCTGTGGCGCGTTCCAAAGAAATTCAAAGACGAATAAATTTGAGGCGTGTTTATTGCTCAAGGTCATCGGCTGCAGTCAGCGTCTTAAAGAGGTTAATCAATCACAACAGAACGAATGAATGGATCGAGATGAAATTAGGCACGCAGATAGTCGAATAATTGAATAGTCGTCGATCGGTAGATGAAGTCGCGAGGAGCGGCTAGTAAATAAAAAGGTGTTTAGTAGGAGCTAAGCTATTTATGAGGTCTAACTAACTAACTAGTAAGACCTTTATTTCTATTGCTTATTTTAAACTAAGCGTTGCGTAAAGTAACGTTACGATACGAACAACTTAACTTTCTACGGGACTTCGAATCACGGAGATGAACAATAGGTTTAATTGTGTTGGTAAGGAAAAAAAGATTTAAAGAAACATGTGTCCTGGACGCTATATGGACATGGCGATTTATTCAAAAATATAACTACATCGATACATTTTTTATGCCCTATTGCTGGAGGGGGTTTGAAGACACCGCACACAAATGCGGCTGCTATCAGGCGAGTATTGGCAAACGCTGGCGCGCCATTCGTAGCTGGATTAAACGGGATGGAAAGAAAATAACCCTCTAAAGCATCCATGTTCTCTTGTCCGCCGTTTTCAAAATCTTGAATCAGCCACTGATTGTACACCATCTAGGTCGCGCTGTACTCGCGCGTGGGTACGATAGGCGAGCCTGGCTTCTGCGGCGGGGCTCTCGTGCACTCACGCTGGGTCATCTCAGCCGCGCATTGCTGCTTCCACGGCGGGCAGCATGTTGACAATGTCCAGGTAACATCCATATAATAAGAGCCAGATACACAGTCCGATAAAATAAAACACCCAAAACTGTGTCAACTTTATAACCATAAATTATTTCGAAATACAATAGTACTCGTATTATTATATGGATACTAGCTGACCCGGCAAACGTTGCCATAAAAATGATTAAATTACTAAAATGGCTATTAAAAAATAGGGGTTGGTGATAAAAGGGTAAAAATTTAGGGTTGTATGTCTTTTTAAAGTCACATTAAGAAAAATAAAAACAAAAAATTTTGTCCAATTATTAAAAAAATTGTTAAGGGTGAAACCCTTATCACTTACTAAAATATATAGTAGCCGATTCTCAGACCTATTGAATATGCATATAAAATTTGGTAAAAATCAGTAAAGCCGTTTCGGAGGAGTAAGGTAACTAACATTGTGACACGAGAATTTTATATATAAGAAGATTTATGTCATAATGTACCCATTCGATTGATATAGGTACGTTGTACTAAATGTGCACCCTCGTAATCAAATGCGTGCACAATTCACTTTAAGTTGGTTGGAATACTTTTTTCGACGCTGATAGTAGGTATCTATTTTTTTTATATTATTTCAATGGCAGGTAAACAAGGTTTGCAATACTGTTCGTGCTAAATATATGGTCCACAACTTTGGTATCTTTCGTGATTTGGAGATCTTTTTACAAGAAAAGAGAGAGAGAGAGAGAGAGAGAGTAACTTCTCCTTCAGAGTTCTTATTGATTCTAAAAGAGAAGATTAAGTATTTATCGACAGGTTCTACTAATGGTTGCATCCTTATGACATAGGTACCTCTATCAAAGGCTAATAATTAGGTACCTCTATCAAAGGCTAACAATGTTTAAATATAAGTAATCACAGATAAGACAATACTAAAGTAAAATACTAATAATCATTTTCCCAGGCCATTCTCGGCGCTCACTCCTTGTACGACCGCTACGAGAATGGTAGAAGAGTGGTGAACGTGGAATCCATCGAGGTTCACCCGGAGTGGGAACCTGACACCTTTGCTAATGACTTGGCGCTGCTACAGCTCGCCAACACCATGCAAATAACTGGCGAGTATCTCATATGACCGCTTGCTCTAGTGGTTGAAGTTACCGCAACAAATCTTGGGGTGCGGGTTCCTTGGGTCTGGCACCAAAATTTTCGACCTTTCGAAGATTGCTCGGGCTTGTGATCACCAACCCGCATTTGACAAGCGTGGTGATTATGCCTGTACCCATCATCGTTTTGACAACTTGATTTCAATGATGGAGGTCTTTGTCCTTCAGTGGGATCTATTTGAGCCGTTACTTAATTTTCCCTCATTGAGAAAACCATAACACAACAGCACTGAGTGTGTTCAGTAGGTACCTACAGTGGATAGAACAAATATAGCACTACTTTAATTAGTTTATCAGTAAGATGGCCATTTGGCTCATTATTACTTAATGGAAACAATTGATTTCATATTAGACATGGATATGACTTGTACCTTGACTTATTTTCTGTAGTAACAATGTAAGTGAAGCTACTTTTTTTGTATAGGTACGTAAGTAGGCCGTATCTGCAAGTTTTTCCAATAACTATTTAGGTACTATGTTATCGACGTTACGAATGAGAGCAGAATACGATTATAATCGGATATAGGGTTTTTAAAAAAAAGCCTATTAAAAACCCGAACAAAAACCCCTTTAAAGGTTACCGATTCCGGTCCCTGTATATAAACTGAGATTTTCCACAGATATGATAGATATTGTAAGACTTCCGTACGGAACTATGGTCAACTCCAATTTCGCTGGTTTAGCAGCTACGGCATCTGGATGGGGTATTGCCGCTGAAGGTAAATTTCAAATTCTACTGCTTATAAGTACTACATTGTCGCATTTTATTAAAACTAACGTTTCAATATTTTCATTATGGGTAAAAAATGTGGGTTAGTAACGAGTTGAGAGATTACGTAAAATAAGTTATTTCTGTACATTAAGCGAGGCTAGTGTGTTAGTTGTACCTATTTAATGTCATAATGTGTTTTTTTAATATCTTGTTTTTGACGAAATATATACAATATATTTTAAATCTTTTCTGCAGTTACCATTCTCCTTAGTCATAGTCGCCTCTTACATTAGGATAATGCTGTATCCACATTATTAAACTTCTTCCAGGTGTAGACTTCGTTTCCCCCACTCTTCGGCAGTACTCGATGACTGTGATGACAGATCCACTTTGCAATTCCACATACACAAACCGGCTGCCACCCAACACAATATGCGGGTTCTCTATTTCTTCTGGCACTTGCAAGGTAAAATATGAACAACTTAATTCTTAAAGTCCGTTTACAAAAAATGGCGTTAGTGATAACCACTCTTCATAGCACATATTGCTAAATTAAAACTTTTTCATTTTCAGGGAGATAATGGGGGACCCATGACATTTTTCAATGACAGTACTGAAGAAACCATTTTGGTTAGTATTGTCTATCTAAAGTAGAATAGCACCGCCGCTTCTTGTTCTGTGTGTTGTAAGAAGTGACTGAGAGAGTTCTAAATTCTAGATTGGCTAAATTAGATCGCCAACACGCTTGCAGCGCGCAGCGTAGCGATTATGGCGAAATCCTCCATTTGGAGTAGTCTTCTTAATCTGGCCAACTTGGCTTGAGGATAATGATGATGGCTGATTTACTATTCAGGACATAATCAGGCCTTTCAGTCAGACATGTTTTGTTTCTATGTAAAGGAACCGATTCCTTATCAAACCGTTGACAATTTCTAACTCAATGAAGTTAATATTATAGGAAATACCTAAGAAAATAATCAAAGTTCTCTGCGAATGCTATAATATCTTTCAATTTAGTAACTTACTCTTACTTAGGTGCATACCACATAATGACTAAATTTGCCTACAAGAAACCTTCTAGGTACCTACTTCTACTACTTTACTTCTTTTTAACAGATTGGGGTTACATCGTTTATTGACCTCAGCGGATGCAACGTGGATATGCCCTCAGTGTTCACCAGGGTGCAGAGACATCTCGTCTGGATTAACAAAGTTACCGGCCTACCTCTCGACTGAAAAATAAAATAAAATAAAATAATATCAGTATATAAACTTGAAAAATTTTGTCTCAGGCGGGACTCGAACCTTTTGATGAAGCAACGCTGGCTCACAGCGTAAGAATATGCTTGAAAAATTCGCGCCGTGTCGCAGTGTCTCGGTGGCCTAATGGTATGGCGCCCGCCCGGCATGCGAGGAGATGCGGGTTCGAGTCCCGCCTGAGACAAAATTTTTCAAGTTTATATACTGATATTATAAGTGCAATTAAGTTGCTAAAATATCAAATAAAGTATAATAAAATAATCTTTATTTGATTAAACATGGTATACAGAGGTGTTATGAAATAGAAGTTCAATGCATATCTAGCCAACAAAATGGCATGCAAATGTTAACATATTAAATTGTGTTCATGAACTTACATTCAAGATGATTTTTTAATGATTTTACCATTACTTTTCCTGTGTGAAAAAGAACAGGAGTAACTGCAGAAAATCATACTTATAAGCCTTTGACTGTCAGACTTGACTTTGTTTTATAATATAGTTACTTTTTTGTGCGTTATTCTTGCGTTTCTGATTTATTGTGGTGTTTCTAATAAATGTTCCTGTTAAAAAAATCTTCGCTATTAAAATAAGTTATAATACCAATTGACTCTTTTGTAAGCTCTCTTACCTTAGTTGAATACATCTATCTATAAGTCATGTGATGGAAATAGCATGCAGTACCTACTACACAAAAACGGACGACACTTCAAACAATAGACGACGCGAGCTGCAAGCGATTTTTCTCTTAAAGAGGGTCAGCGACGAAGGCGATAAAGTACATAAGGCTGAATTAGCTTATCGTTAATTATGACACACATGACAACGATGAAATTCGACATTTCGGAGTAAAGTTTTTGTATGTACCGAGGTCACCAATCATATTTATCACAACACAGGTATCAGATAGATAAATAGAAATTCTAAGGACAGGCTAATTCAGAACTCGTGTCTGATAGTATTATGATTAATACCAGCGATAATAATAAGCATTGAATTTCTGTTGCATGTTAGAATAATTTTACTGCTCTGTAGAATCACTGTAGGACACTTATTAAAATCGCAAATTATAATACCTCAGACTTTTACACCACAGATAAAATAATACTTTACTCGTAATTATACAGGATGAAATTTTAACCACTTTCCAAATTTTAATATATCAATCTACGATACAAAAGACAGATGACGTATTTTTTCTTTAAACTCTAAAAATTTTGACACGGCGGCCTAGCAACACTTTTTTTACGCGATTCACATCTCATTTATTCATTACGTTACTATTCAAACGTTTTTGATTTTCCCTTTATACCTTAACAGGCCTAGGACCGCAAAAATTGAAAACTATATTGCGAAAAATATTTTCGGGTGAAAGCTTGATTTACATTTTATACTTCATAAATGATACGATACTGAACGCCTATAAAAATTTTGGAAAGTGTTTAAAATTTCACCCTGTATATTAAGCTATTGCATAGCTTCTATCGCGGGCCTTGAGCGTGGAGACCGAATCCAGAAATTCCGTAACGAAAATAACCTAACACCCCCCACTCCGACCGGCACAGCGGTGATACTTTTTAGTTTTATAATTGCATAAGTTGATAAAAAATGCTATGCAATAGCTTTACCGCGGCAGTCCCCGAGTGCCACACGTCTTTTTTAACTTGATATGAGACGACATGCCGCCCCCAGTAAAGCACAATTTATTTATTTTTGATTTGTTGTTTGTCCTATAGTAGTCAACTGTAGCAGGGACGTACAGACTATTGTCTGTACGTTGCACGTCAACCTACCACAAAACGCCAAATTTTCTCAATTGATATTGATCTCTACTTGTTGGACGTAAAGTTGAAAATCAATTCAATGACCTTTAAATTGTTGGGTAGGTTGACCTGTCGTTCTGTACATAAATTGGAACCGTATTTAGTATGACGGGTTAGGCAATCAGTCTGATGAAAAAAAAAACATATCAAAATGAGTGTATTCGTTCAATGAGTGTATAAATTGATAACAAAATTTACATTTTGGCATTGCAGTGAATATTTTTATCCATAAAGTTGTATCACAGTAGTATCAAAGGTAAGATAAGGTAGTATGTAAAAATGAAAATGTCTTAATATTTGAAAACATCTTTATTATATTTTCATCAAAAAAGTAAAATTTTAAAATAAAATATTTAAACATAGGTTTACATGCAAAAGTGTAAAACAGTGTGGCGGGCAGAGCCGACCCGGCCGAGCCCGCCCGGCCGAGCCCGCCACAGCGAGCGCACCTTACAATCATAACAGAACTAAAAATGTGTGATCGTAATATTAAATTGTGAAATTTAGATAATTATCGCTTAGAAACATTAACACTTTGTGAAACGTTGGCAGTAAAAATAATTATAATTTAATTAATATAAAGACACGTTACTTTGTAGAAGCACTTACGAGGCGATCAAGCATACTTACAGTCCGAACTAACGGCGCCGGCGCTGCTGCACGCCCGTGGCGCCCTCTACACTACCGCTCTTACTATCAAAGAGTCTAAGAACAATGTCCGAATATTTAAATGCGATATTAATACCGAACAGCAACGCCGGTGGCGATGGAAAGAAGACATTTTATAATCGAAATTATATCTAATACAATTACGTAGCTTACGTTATAACTGTGAGTTACCGTATTGCTCCGACACAGCAAAGCCGTCCAATAATAAAACATCCAACACTGTAGAACTAATTAATTAATTGGATGTAAATGCGGTTACAATCCGTCGTCTTAGCTTATTATATTGAAATTACAAATGATATATGTACTCACATTCTGTCGATTAATAAAATTGATTGGTCAATAAAAGTGTCTAGTAAAACTTCGAGATAGAAATATTAGTAGATAAATGGAACGACATACATTTCTAGAACTGAATTTATATTACACTAGCTCCATTTTACATAAATAATAAATGTATATATATTTATATATTCTCAATCTGAATTTAAACACTAAAATTATCTATTCATAAATAGCGTCGCATTTAGAATTTCATAATATGTTTTTTCAAATTTATAATAGTTTCATATTACAACAATTATACATTCGGGGGGTGGGATCATACATAATCGATAATGAATCTATGATATTTAATCTCCGGCGCCGTCACCGAACAATAAATACAGAAGGCGAACGATTCAAACACTCATTTACCATACAGTCTTAAATAACGTATTTGTACGCAACGAAATAATAATAATAATTAATAACATTTATAATTTTCGACAGTCGATAGATGCCGCCGGTCGACATAATTTCGTCATTAGCAAAGCTTACGGAAGCAAGCGTCGTGAGAAATATGCGGCGTCCGTCAGGCGGGCGCGCGGTGCGTAATGAGGAAACATGGCGCTCGGGTGTGCCGGCTGCTCGTCTCCAACTCCCAGTTCTTTAGCTGCAGTTGGACATAACAATCATGTTATTACGATATGTATTTTGCTTTGTTGTACAATATCTTAGGCGGATATACAGGATGTTAGGTAAATGGTATTACAAACTAGGCTATGTTAGCATAATTATGCATATAAATGCTATGGTGAAGACAGAATTTTGGTAACATTTTTGAAAAAAGAAATCATATAAATCGGATTCTTTAGTTTTTTTTTCAAAATTTTAGTTTATACAAAAATTAAAAAAAATTATGATATCAAAGAACAATGGCAAGATCCCATACAATGTTTTACCTGGAAAATATTTGAAGCGTCTACGATTGAAAAAATGCTTAAATGATAGCAGGTGCACTGCATAATCATAATTAATAAGAATTTTGTTTTATCGAGGCCACAAAAAAAAAGTTATCATTTTTTTTTGTATTTTGAGGTTATATTGAAATAAACAGCAATTTTAATTTCCTGAAATACCTACAAAAATAAAGTTCCTAAGAACTAGGTAGTTAAAAATAAAACACAACTGCCAAAAAATCTGGCTTTGTAAAATAAACTGTTTATTTATACTTACTTATTTAGGTACAGACTAATAAACTTTTGTATCGATACTTCTATGAGTTCGATACATTTTTTATACTACTCATGATCACAGTATCGATATGATACTTTTTATTTGAAACTGTTAAAATAACGTTTAGTTTTTTTTGTTACGTTCATCAGTGTTGCCATTGTATTTCATGGTTTCTGCTAAGGGACGATTTTTTTACAATAAATCATTTTGCATTCTGATATATATTTAAGATAGCTGGATATATAATAGATTTAATATTTACATCTTTCTGCTGCATAGAAATGCAATAATATTTTGTATTTTGTATTTTATTTGAAGTAGAGTCGAATTGAGTAACATAATTATGCACACAGTATTTTTTTTAATGGCAACACTAGCAAAATTACCAAATTTAATCAATTAAGTGCTTTTTAAAAATTACAATTTAATTCCAGCTTTCACATTAAAAACTGTTTACGTGAAAAAAACATGCTAATTAAATGATTATTTTTTGGATAAGTCACATCTTAAGACGCTTCAAAATACACTCAGGTAAAATCTTTCCATTGTTCTTTCTGACTTCACCATAGAGATTTAGATTCACTTTTGCAAAGAATAGAGGGCTAGTTTTTAATGGGATTAGACATTTATAACTTCAATATAAACAATGCAATCAACAGGTATTGCTTGACACCTCAGAGCTTACATCCTGTTTACAGAAATTTATATTTACCCATACAGTGGTATGACGATATAAACTGTCGTTTAGTAACACAAGCACGAGAAATTAATTGCAAAATACGTAATGCAGTTAAAAAATTAGTTATTTTACTTCCGCGTGCAATCACTTATCTATTCTAATAAATAGTAACAAGCATGCAGTTAAAATATAATATAATGATGTGAAAAAAATGGTAAGCAATGCCGAGACTCATGTGTATGTAGAGGAAGAGTTAGTATGTTTTAGTAAAGTGATCAACTACTTTGTATACCTGGAATAGATAGTCTGGCTAGGTAAGTCCAAACTTGAGAACGAGGTCTTGGATGAATTGCGTTTGGGGAAACTATGAATAATCTTCGCGACCAAATCAGTCAGTCTCAGCCTTTGATCAGTGCGTGATGCCAGTTATAACTTATGGAACTAAAACGTGGTCGCTTTATAAAAAGACTCAAGGTCGCACTGTAGGTAATGGAGAGAGCTTTGCCAGATAGTTTACTGCTAAGAAGCTAAGCGGTTGCACTAATTTCTTCTTGAGCGTATAGAAGGAGTGGCGCTTGGGTTTGCTGTGGGCGGGCGCGGTAGTCGCGAGATTTCCTCAACGCAGTGCAGTGTGTGAGTGAATTATGTAGATAAGGAGTAATGGTAGTGCAAGCTTACAAACATGCTGCTATGGCTTCGGTGCGAATATGAATTGGACTGTATGAGTTATGGAGTTATAGAAGTGCTACGACTACGGCTGCAGCTACGACGCAAATATGTATCGCACTGTGTGAGTTATGGAGTTATAGAAGTGCTACGGCTACAGCTGCGGCTACGACACCAAGGGTGCCCTTCGGTTCGCCTAAAATTTGAAGTCCTAATTTCATTTGGCCGAACCGTATTGGCCTAAACTTATAACGTATAATTATTGTCTAGCCTAACAGTTGTTTTCGCACTATCATAGTTGGGTCTAAAAATTTAAAAACCAAATTTTAGTATGTTTAATATCGAATGCACTAAAATATATTCGCATCTTTCTTTTGGCATAACGCTAAGTAATGAAAGCCATTTTTTTTAAATCCGAAGAAGTTAAAAAAACGAATCGCTCACAAACCGACCCCAAGCAGTCTTGTCTGCCCTACCCCTAGAGTGTAATTTAAAAGCGCGTAGGCGCGGAGGGGCGAGGCGGCCCGCGGGCTGAGGAGCAGGAGGCTGTAAGCGAGGCGCCGCGGCTGAGGCTGGCCGGCGCAGCCAGCCAGAAAGCCGAAGCTGCGGTGCTGAGTGTAAGCCATCTGCGACGATTAGAACGCGTGGGACCGCCGGAGCCCTGCAGCACCGAAGCCGTCACGGAAGTCTGATTGTTAGGATGCATGCATGATTGCTTTTTTGCATGCATGTTTGCTTGATTGCATGCACGCCTGCTTGCTTGCATGCACACTTGTTTGTTTGCAAGCTTGCTTGCTTGCTTGCTTGCTTGCATGCATGCATGCTTACTTCTTTAAAATATTGATAAAGTTTTAACTTTTGCCGAATACAAATTTGGAACTGTAAATGGTAGGTATTAGGATATATTCGGCTAAATGTCGCATTTGGCAAATTATAATACGGCGATATACAGTAAGGCGTAGTAAATATAGGCTAAGCATGTTTAGGAAGAGTGAAAATGTGCGAAAAAATGTTAGGCTTAAAGTTTGTGTGCCAGTGACAATTAGGAGTACAAATAATTCGGCAATCCGATATATACTCCGACACCAATATGCATTGCACTGTATGAGTTGTGGAGTTATGGTAGTGCTACGGCTACGGCTGCAGCTACGACGCGAATATGTATCGCACTGTGTGAGTTATGGAGTTATAGAAGTGCTACGACTACAGCTGCGGCTACGACACCAATATGCATTGCACTGTATGAGTTGTGGAGTTATGGTAGTGCTACGGCTACGGCTGCAGCTACGACGCGAATATGTATCGCACTGTGTGAGTTATGGAGTTATAGAAGTGCTACGGCTACAGCGGCGGCTACGACACCAATATGCATTGCACTGTATGAGTTGTGGAGTTAAGGTAGTGCTACGGCTACGGCTGCAGCTACGACGCGAATATGTATGGTAGTGTGTGAGTAATGGAGTTATGGTAGTGCTACAAACATGCTGCTACGGCTACGGCGCGAATACGAAGCTAAGTGGTTGCACTGACTTCTTCTTGAGCGTGAAGAAGGAGCGGCGCTTGGGCTCGTTGTTGGCGGGCGCGGGCAGCGTGTGGCTGCGCGGCGCGGGGGCGGCGGTGCGGGCGCGTAGAGTGTCCAGCCACCACGACATCTCCGCCTCGTCGTGCGCCTGCAGCAGGAACTCCGCTCCGCTGCTCAGCCTGGTGATAAACAAGTTTCAATTGATGTAGATCAGCGTTTCCCATTTGCCGGGTTAGGACCCGGTACTTGGCCATCAAAATAAAATACCGGGTAGCAACATTCCCGCCGTGTTTGTGAAATAATACGTACTATCGATCGACGCATGGTAAATACTCTCCTTAAACTTTAATTTTCGGGGAACTTGAATTCTTTAGTAAATCTAAGGCAGCATGCAGTGCAGCAAAAATTTTGTGACTGAATAGTAGAATTAATAAAACATTGTAACTATTAATAAATGTGTATTATTTTACCTAATGGAACCAGTTTGGTTTGTATTTAGTGGGTCACAAAGGGGCAGTGTGAAAATTACCGGGCCATGGCAAAACAATGTTTGAGAAAGATATTAAAGCAGTAGATAACATCATATTTCTTGTTCACTGTATGATTTGCTACACCCTTACAGAATTTAGTTACGATTACAATGTTAACATTCTGAAGTAAATAAATATATTTCAGTAAAATGATTTCGGTTTTCAACCATGTACAGGTGCTTATAATTTAAAAATAAATATATGTGGAAAACATCACATATTTTATCAGTGTAAGTTGCTTCTGGTATTCTTCCATATATGGGCATTTGTTTTTTATGAACTTCTGAAATATTTCACTAACCTGAAGAACCTAATTCTTTAGTAATTATGGAGTTTTGCAACAGTACCGAAACATAAAAAACTTATAATTACGAAACTACGAAACAATCAACTCTTGTGATAGTGCCCATGAAAGTTATTTCTCCTATATCACATACATTTTTGTGAAACAAAAAACTTAAAGAATATGACATCTTTAAACAGAGGTCGAAAAGCGCGCTGTCAAAATGCTAGTCTAGTGACTGCCCTGAGCCTAAACACGTGCTTTTTTTTATGTAGTTGGCGCTACGCCAGTGCTGGTCTGCGGCCGCTTTGTAAGACTTCTGGTCCGGGACTGCGCACCTAGTTCTTATTACTATTGTCTACGGTCAATTTGCTAATGTCTAGAAACTAACCTGAGCCTAAACACGTGCTTCTTCTTGGTGTAGTTGGCGGCGACCTCGACGACGGCGCCGTTGAGGTCCAGCGGGGCTTCGCCGCGCCAGTGCTGGTCTGGGGCTGATTTGTAAGACTTCTGGTCCTTGTAGAAGGACATGCGACCGTCCTTTGCCACCACAAACACCTTATCCCATGATCTAGAGAGTAAAACAGTCACAGTGACGGTTAAAGTATCGCAAGCGCGCAAACAGGGCATCTCTCTAAAAATTAATATGTAAAATATATTACCAATTAAAATTACAAGGATTCATTTTAACGCATCTCAACAGGTAATTAAGACATTTTTAAAAAATAATGCCTTCTACAGTATAGAAGAGTATATGAACTGTTCATTTTCTAATATGCTCACATGATTTGACTCCTGTATTGTTTGTTTGTTTGTCCTGTATTATTCAATTAAATTATGCATAAGATAAATTAATTGTAAATTTTGACGTACCAATGTTATGAAATGTAACGAAAAGGTGAATAAATAAATTGAATTGAATTGTAGTGAAATAAACCTTAACTTTACTTTACTTAACACGTTCACTGAGCGTGCCTTATCGATTGCGGATTTTGTCGCTACTTAACTCACAAAAGACGTGAAAGCCCTGAAATTTTTGTATGCTCGTTTTTAAGTTGTATATGAACCAAAATTTAAACAACATACCTGTTGGAGGCTCGCTTGGCGGCGGACTCCCACTCGTGCTTGCGTACCAGAGTGCCCTCCACTCCCTCGTCCTCTCCCGCAGGGCTAGTACCCTCTGTGCATTACAAGTTTATGTTAGCACCACCCTAACGATACATTTCTACACAGCAACACCGTTTATTTGTGTATTTTCACTAATTTACACTTTAGCTACTCTTCCAGTAAAGAAGGCAAACTTATGCCTTGATTATGTTACAATAAACATAAATCAAATGAGAGCAAGATAATAAAAAGAGTTGCCGTGTATGCAAATTATTCTATTTCAGCTCTGAGCTTGTTTTAAGTCTAGAGCGACCACTTTGTTGTTATAGATAGACACTCATCTAGCATGCCTAAGTGGCAACCCTAAATAAAATAAATCCTATAAGTACTGCTAATATCACATGTGATAGGTTTGATACGTATCGTGGTCCTATTTATATCGTCTAATAAAAGCCTCAATTTGGATAGGATATTTATTTCATAAAATTCAAACGCAAAATCTTTTCAGGCATGCGCAAACAAACACATCAGCACACTCAAAGCTTTTGTGATAAAAGCATGACGTGTCAGTTGGTAGTGGATTGCAGAGGTTTTTAATCTAAAAGAGCAGTTAACAACAATATTTGGCACGTTTACAACATCTTACGAAGAGTCGGATTTTGTCTTTCAAAGTCTCACAATAATAAAAATTTTCAGTACAGAAAAGAGTATATTTTTAACAAATGATTAACCTTTTCCTTTTATTAGTGAATCCATAAAATATTTGAACAGTATACTTGATATGATTTTAAGGTATTTCTGCATAGTATGATAATAATGATAAGCAATCCTATTTGAAAAAACTTACATTTTATTTTTAAACGTAATTTTAGTACTTTTTTAACGGCCATGAAAGCATAACTCTCAATATAGCTTATTCTCGAGGACTAGCCTCGAGATTATTAAAATCTCAATTCCCCAGACCTCACCAATCCACTACCATAGTTACCTTCGTCGTCGCTATGCGGCGAGCCGACTAGTAGTTTCTTCGCAGTGCGCCATCTGAAGCTTCTGAACGGCGACTTGCTTCGGGACCGCGACTTCACCTTACCGGAACTAGATGGCGTCGCGGGGGTGGAGCTCGATCCGGGCGCTGTTCGCACGAGTCGGGAGCGGTGGGGGGGTGGTACGTGCGTATTTATGGGAATGTGTGACAAGGATAGGTGATGGGAGTGTTACGATGTTGTGACCACACAATACATAGAGGATGGACATAAACAAATAATGAGTGCGTTATATGGATAAGGATAATCGCGGGGGAGAAAACAAAACAGAAAAATAATTTCAAAGCAACATAAAAAAATCGCAGCGACTTATAAAAGCATTTTTTTTTTCATGCCAGTAATATATTTTTTTTAAATCAATTAAACCATTTTAATAGTAAAAACACAGAGGTTAATAAAGGAAGGTACCATGCACAAAAGGATACCAACATGTAACATACACTTTTAATATTAATAACACTACACTACTTCTTACTAGGGTTATAGAATTACTCAACTACTTACGCTCCTCAGCCCAGTCGTCATATATTTTAAAATAGAGTGGTTAGGTTACAGAGTTGTGTTCTTTACCTAAAAATATCTTAAATATTGACTAACTACTAGACTTGATATACTGTAAAAATCTAGTGTCGTAGTACATAACAATTGGGCTCAGACAACTACCATGTCATAACACAAATAACAACAATAGTGGTAACATTCGCGACCGCATTTCCTGTTAATGTTGTGTTGATTTCATTATAACCATGTCGATAAAACGTCAGCTATTAATCAGTAATAGTGTCAGTCAGTGTGTCAGTGATATTATCACCAAAGCTGCGTTTTCACAAAAACAAAGTGGAGAATGAGGTGTATTAACAAATCACAGTGCTCGAAATCAACAGACAACAAATTTTAAGCGCGGTGATTGGACAATTCACGGTCTTCTCCTCTCGACTCCGCCCAGCTTCGCTTCTATCAAAACGCAACCTTAGAAATTGGAATGGTTTCAGAGTCACGCCAATCGAATAAAGAGCATTATGAACGGACCAGGCAAATCAGTTTAGAACGAGTTTTAGTATCATACGTTTCGTTGCTTGATCAACGCTTCCAAGCTTAATAATAAAACAAACTGCCGACGATTGCAATCGCGCGAGTCTGGACGATACTGTTTAAATTGTGTGACTAGATACTTCTATACTAGAACTAGACAAATATAGTTCGGACACGGACGTCTCCAAAAAGGTCTCACAAAAGAGTGCATTTTCCCACTATTACTGTTACATCCGCTATGAACATACTCACTGGTTAGACGTGCGTACTCACTAGAGAGGCGTGCCGGTTTGACTGGAGTCTGTTTTGACGTGGACGGGGCGGGTTTGGCCGTCGTGGCCGTGGCGGCCACAGGCGTGGCCGGGGATGGCGCGGGCGTGGCCGCGGCCTGGACGGGTTCAGGGGCGGGGGCGGGACTGGCCTCTGCATGCGGACATCTACGTGCTAGTTACGTCTACACTACATGCTAGCATAACTACGTGACATGCGACCGTGCATACGTATTTGTTATCACTACTTCTTTTAGTGTATAAGACGAGTAAAAGATTGAAGAAATACACAGTTTTAGTAACTAATTGAACGTCATTATAATAACAACAGATCTTGCTACGAATTTGTTTGATGTTAGACCTATGTAAATCCGACATTTACATAATGCCTATTTTCCCCAAAAAGAAATTTGTTGCTATAAATATTGTTTACTTATTTATTTCAGTTATGACTAAACCCATGAAAAGCATAAAAGCGGTCAACATGATGAAAATATGTTAATTTTTTATTGTGTATTCAATGACCCAGATGTTGCAAGCCATAAACAATGTATGATTTTAATGATAAGTGTATTGTAACAGAAGTGATAACAATATTTTAAGTCATACTACATATAACAGACAAAATAAGCTATAAACAGCGTGCATTCTATATAGGTAGAAAGCAAAAATAAATAAGCGAGTAAATAGGCAAGATACCTACCTTTATTGAAGACAGCTTCCTTACATATTAGAAGAACAATATACGAAACACTTGTATACATAGATATAGATTATTTAAGACTAGCGTGTTTCAATATAAGGAATATAAGTATATGGTACAACTAGAATGACATAGAAAGTATCAAACCATCACCGTGATTAGAGCAAAGACGACACATGTATAATAATTAATTATATAGAAATCTTTATACAACTAATGATTTATTAGAAGTTTGAAAAGTGAACAATAATATATCTGCACGTTTGAGCGTGAAATGCGATGTCCAATCGGAGTTCAAACGTTATATTACAATTTATCATAATAAATATTGAACTCCGATTTTTAATGAGGTGAAGTAGTGTGATGACGTTGATGAGTGTACGGAAAGTAGACCATCACCTATGAAATAAAAAGTGAATTGAAGACATTGAAATCGTGCAACAGAAAAACAGTGCTATAGTCCCAACTACTTTGATATGAAAAAATACCTAATAAATAAATCAATAACGTTTTATAAGTCCGTGTTTACATCAAAAAGCTTTTAGGCTAAGAAATTAATCACAATCTACCCCCAGAAGAGTGGAGTTACTATCGAGCGCAGTGTTTCGACTACATTAAAAAGACCCATCAAACTACCGTGGAAGCTCATGCTTATAGGCTTCGTTCACAAGGCAATTCTTTCACCGTACATGGCATTTTGTCCTACAGAGCATAAACATTGTTCAGCTATAATCAATCTTATGTAAGGTACGACCCCCCACCATTGAAAAAGGTGTAAAGGCTGTATAAACCTTGTGATTTCTTATTTAATCTGGATGGGAATGCAAGGCAAAATATCGCATACGGTATACGAGTACAGTGTGAACGAGGCCTTGTAGCTAGTTTTTGTACGGTAGCTGTATGAAGCGCTCTGTTACCTGGCTGGGAATGCGGTCGCTCTTGGGCCTTCTCAGCCGCTTTAGTGGACGTTCTCCTTACGACTACGCGTGTGCATGTGTGGACAACACATCGGTAAGTAACGGACATTTTTGTCTCACACGCGACGCTCGGTCGGCGAATGAAACTTACAATGTAAAATAACAGTAGATGGACGTTTCCAAAACATTTCGGTGTCAATTTTATAATGGATTGGCTAAAGTATTTTTTTACCCAGTTTTGGAAACGTTTGTTTATAATGTTATCAAGTTTCATTGGCCGGCTGAACAAGCGATAAAAATTGGGCACTGTATAAATTCACACGAAAAGCGGCAAGCGATGCCGTAGGCCGTCTCGGCTGTCACTGTGCGAATGTGCTAATCTTTAAAATTTGTAGATATTCCGTTTAAAGTCTCAGTCCTACCCTAAATAGATCAGTGTTATTGTAGATTCGCAAGCAGCATTCACCAGTTAACGGTGAAAATTAGTGGATATCTGTCGTTACACTTTAGCTTATTTTTATTAGTGCTAATAGACAATACACATGCGTGCTTATATTGCAATCCGTGGTTTGAAGTGTTGTTAATTTAGAGAGAAATACTATTTTAATCTGTGTTTTTTTTAAAATCGATATTTTTAATTTAAATTATATAATAAAATCTTTAGCAGAATGTAATCATAAAAAAATTCTTAAATCTAATTACATAGTAACTAGTGTTCATTTGAAAGTTGCTCGATAGCCGTGTCAATGAAAATACGAGTATGAAAGTGCTTTAACAGTGCAAGGTTAACAATTAAATCATGTTTTAACTGAAAAATACAATTCATTGACTAGAAACTTCGACTACTTTAGGGACTTTTGATATTTTTCATTCAAGGAATTATATTTTTAATTATCACAATCAATTCAATTGCATAACAAACAGTTTCAATTTCAATAATTCAAATGTATTAGCTCTCAAAAGAACTAACATAAAATTAATTTTACTATCTTCATTGACAGCACGTTTTCGTGTCTTAGAAACGGACAGTTTATTTATTGAAAATTTAATTTATCACAGCGATCGTTCAACATAAATCATCCAGTATCGTATAAGGTCCGACACCGAGAACTTTCCATATTAATCTCACAACAGGAGTAGGTGTGTTCGGATAGAAATGTTTGCATTAGCTTACCCTGCGGCTGCGGTTGTTCGGGCGAGGCGGCGCGGTCGACGGCATCGTGCGCGGCCGCCGCCGCCGCCGCCGCGGCTTCTGCTGCTTCTCTTTCACGCTTCTCGCGTTCCGCCGCCTCGGCAGCCTCTTGGCGTCTCTTCATCTCTTTCACTTCGAACTGAGGAAATGAATATCATTTAAAACCGATTCAAACTAGTTGATTCTAGTTGCGCTGCGGCGGAGGCGTTGGTTGCGATCGTATGCAAGCTGCGAGCTGTAGCTGATTCAGTTCTTGTGACGTAACGTCGTATACGTCTGACGACAGGTTAAATTATTTTAGGTATAAGAACTATTGTACTTCCTAACTGGGTTGTATAAATTTAAATCCTTACCTTTTTTCAAAAACATCAGTTTCTTGTCCGACTTCTATATTGTCTATTTGACCATCAGACTTAGGACCACATAGAGATAGTTTAATAGCAGTGAGTGTTGTGGTTACCCTTTGTATACAGATGATTATGAGGACACCAGAGAAGTCAATGGCCAATAGCACAGATCTGTGCATAAACAACACGGTTTAAGGAACCGTCAATATTTCAGTAACCATGCCATGTATAATGAATGGTATTACAGAAATCTTAAAACTATGTTGAATCTCTTCCTAACCACAGCAGTTGTGAAAAGCCTTTGTTGAACATGAAGCTGCGAGTAACTTGCATATACAAAGCGCATGCACTACACCAAACTACACTTACACCATCCAAGTAGTTAAAATACCATGCACCTTCGGGAAACAGAAGAGATCGGGTTTGGGAGAGTAGGAGTAACGAGGAATTCAAAGGAATTGTCTTAACGTCCTTGCCCAAATCGTTGATGGTATTCGTGCTGCCAGTCAAAGCGGGCATAGATAGCACGGCGACTTCGCCTTTCGAGTCGGTATCTGAAGATTTACTTTTTCTTGACAGTCTGTTCATTATTTTTTTTATGCTGCCAGATTTAGACGAGCTGTCGCTCCTGCGTCTGAGCAAGGAGACGTTGGGAAACACTAACTGGCTGGCTAATTTCTCCCAGAGGATAAAGTTTATGCATGCCAAATGGTCGTTCATCTGGTTGGATTTATCCGTTCGATCTGGGTACTCGAAGAAGACAGGGCTGTATATTTCTGGCGACATTGGTGTCGCTAGCGGTGTCATAGGAGGGGAGCTATTTTCTGATATTGTTGTTAAGCTATTATGGGTAACTACTGTCCAAAGATATGAATCGTTTTTCTTGCAATCCGAATAGTCTAATTTCAGTGTTCTTTTGTATTTTTCGGGGATAGTATATTTGTCACTATTAACAACGATTTCCTGGACTACTTCTCGGATGGGGCGCTTCTCAGTGACTATGGCGAGGGGTTCGAGTGAGGTCTGAGAGGTTGAAGGGGGGCAGTAGGTGAAGGTGATATCATCAGAGTTATCCCAAGGTGGGGAGCAAGGCCACAGTGTTGCTTCACGAAGTTCAAGCTAATTGTGAAAAAAAAAACAGAATAAAATAAAAAATATAAGCAGTGGTAAGATAGTGGTATGAAGTTTGTACAGAGCTTAAATCTACTTTAAATTAACAATGCAACTAAAGAAGAAACGAAGTTTAATTTAAATATGAAAAACCATCACCATGCAAGAATATACATATAAAAAAATTCCATCACCATAAATATAATAACTAAAACAAGTTAAGATTCTACAAATGTGCAGGATAGATATCAAGAGTATGGAATCAGCTGATACCAATAAAACTAAGTTCATAAGACGTGGTGATTTTAAAATTACCCGCTCTTACTTTGTAGTTCTGAGAGTAAAAAGAGTATAATCTACTAATACCGCTGAGTGAAATCGTTCGACCTAAGCGAGGCCTTAGAACTCTAGAACTCTGTTTAATCAGACATTCAAATTGCAGCTTTTGTAAGAAAATATGTTATCAACTGATTTTAGCACCAATCGAAAGTACTGCTATTTTCGCTCTCATTCTCTTCTTTGTCATGCAAGTATTTTTGTCAAACGATCGTAATAACAATAAAACTCTAGTCTAGAACACTATCCCATTGACATTGAATTTTTTTTTTTTATATCTGCAATCAGTCATTGAGACTATTAAGCTGATGGGTTGTATGAGAAATGGCGTTTGGGAGTTAGCCTGCAAGGCTCTCCTTCCTTATTAAAGGCGACTTATTCCACGACCTGTCTTCTCTTTAACTTGCATGTTGCAGCATTGTTCAATAATGCGCGCACAAGGAGGTTTGTATGCTTTAAGCGATTTATATAGTTCTGCCCTCTGTGTTCAAAAAATGTTCGACGTTTCAAACACTTTATAGTGTTCGTGGTCCCGGTTAAACTAAGGTGTTATTCGTCTTATAGAAGGCAATTTTTGACAAAAATTTCTAAAAAAAAACTACCCCTCTAATTTTTTTTAGTCCTAATCCAGTTATATTTTATCATGAAAACAGTAGTGTAACTCACCGTGGTGAGTCTCTGCAGCGCGCTGAACCTATCCTCCTGTGCCGCGGCGCTCTTCTCGAAGGCCTCGTGCTTCTTGATGAGGCTCTCCACCTCGTCGATGGTGTGGCCCAGCTCCTGCGACATGAGGTAGGGCTCCTGCGCGATCAGCCACGCCTCCGCCACCGCCGCGTCGCGGGCGAACTGGTACACCTCCAGGACTGCGGGAAAAGTTGGTCCGTGATGAATCCGGCAGAACATTCTAACACCCGTATTTATAAAGAAGTAATTACTTATTGCTTAAGAAAGTCATAACTTAAACTTCATTAGTCCTTCAATAAAAGAAATGGGTCACCATTTGGCTGAGAATGCTAACTTTTGACAGTTTTTACTTCTAGTAATAACTAGTTTAAGGAATACTTATTGTCACTGAAGTAATTACTTTTAGTCAAAAATTAAATTACTTGTTTATAAATACGGGTGTAAGTTTTGAGTTGGATAATAATAATTTTCAGACATGCCACACTGGGCCACACAGAGCCATCTAGTCCCAAACTAAGTAACTACTACGAAGCTTGTCGTATTGGCTACTAGCCACCGATAAACATACTTTTCTTTTGTGAATATATACTTATAAAATCACCCAGACCAGTACAAACAGACATGTTCATGCACACAAATATTTGTACTGTGCGGGGATCAAACCCGCGACCCATGGCTCAGAAGCAGCGTTTACTACCACTGATCCAAATGGTCGTCAATCAATGGATGCTTCGAGATTTCTACTATGTACCTTCTTTTTTATGAATCTTCGGCACTATTACAAATAAGAGAGAGCTTGAAGCCACTAACTCATATTATGGTGACCATGAAAGTTTAAATCATTAAAGTGATGCTCAAAAACACGGTTGTCATGTTATTGCTCTCTGCTTAATATTGGTGAAGCATAAAATTGTCATAACAGCTAACCAATAACACGACATTAAATACAGTGGCCTTAAAAATTTAAATGGCAGCTTTACAACTCCTTGTTGGAGCTCCAAGGTATTTTTTTGCAATAGACAGTAGATAACTTTTGAACAAGAAAACCCTTGTTTTTAACCAATGGATAGCGTCTTGATGTATCATAAGAAAACGAAACGAAATTTCTTAGCAACCATAGATTTACCACGCGGGTGACTATTTAAACATGTTGCCAAAGAAGATACGGGATCAAGTAGGGACTAGCGAACCTTGAATGGGTAGATTTAATAGGGTCCTGCTTCTAACGCAAGTCAACGCTAATTTTTTATATTATTAACCTTTTCTGCCTAACCATATCCATTACTATCAATGAATCAATTTTTAACTTTAACTACAACGCATAAAGATCAGTTTCAATTGAAACAATGATATTTGAGTTAGCTTGATATACGACTTTTTGAGTTAGCTTGATCTGCTGTCATAAGACCTATAAACTAAAGATCCGATAAACTTACTGAGTTGCAGATTCTCCCAGCGCTCTTCCCATCGGCGCAGCAAAGCATTTCTCTGGTTCGTCAAAAGTACTAGTTTGTCCTTGATGTCAGAGGACGCGTAGTGCTGCCTCGATAATAGTTCCTTGCCGAGCGAGATGCAAGATGTGAAGTTGTCTTCGCGCGTGTCGATCTCAGCCTTCAGAGATTGATGATTGTTCATCAGCAATTCCACACCGCTTACGTCTCTGTGAAGGCCACAGTAAGTTCTTGTATTATTTCATAGTCATGACGCTTGAAAAAAACTGGTAGGGCATAGCGTAAGTTTCAAAACACTCCTATGATAGTGAGAATGAGTTCATTATGGAAAGACTTGATTTGTATGTTTTGTCGTAATATTAAACTCAAAAAGCAGTTATACGAATTTGGAATAATAAAATAATATTAGCTGTGGTTATGGCTCTTGCACCTAAAGTACGTTTCAAGACCAACAGGGTGTCGTTTCTTTGCGAATTTGCTTGACTAGACTAACTTTTTCATTAAAGTTTGAGTTATCTAAATTAATTCAGTAATGATAACAAAACATTCAATTATTTAAGGCAATACAAAGGCCAGCTGGTTTTTTAATAAACAATGAATTGCGTCATTGTACTACACTCTTTCAATCCTGTTTTTGTGCAATAAAAATGTACTGTATGGTGTATTAAAATCAGTTTTATTCCCGCAAACAGGCCACATGAGGCGCTTTTAAACGTCCCAATATTTAACCTACCACTGCTTCGGGACAAGTGTGGTTTAGTGCCTAGAAGAAGCAGCGCTCACCTAGGCTTCTCTCCGGTGTTCATCTGCCTAACCACGTCGTCCATCCACAGCGTGAGCGTCCGCACTTGGTTCAGGAACCTGTAGAGGTCGTCCGCGTCTTCCAGCTTCGACTTTCGGGCTCTGCAGGCGGCCTGAAGGGCGGCCCACGCGTCGGCTACCTCGCCCGCGCGCCTAGTGATCTCGGCCGCCTTGTCGCCCGCGTATGAAGCGCCCAGGCGGTTGCATTCAGCGGTTATGGCCTCCACCTGTATATGAGAGTAAATATATGTAGACAAGTAGACAACATCACATACATTGATCTGTAGTGCGATTGTGTAAGGTTGTTCATGGATGGACAATGAATACAATTGATCATCGATCGTATAATTAAATTCTAATTGTGTAATTTTGTCCATTCCATGAAGACCGAAAAGTGACCGGTGGTATAAAAACGTTTCATGGATTTGCGTTTTATTATCGCAAAACATTCGGTAAAACTCATTTTTTCCTAACATAATATTAAATTGTATTCAAATATAAATGCAGGTTTTTAATCAAATTTTACGATTTCAACCCAAAAACAAACTTTATTTCATAAAAACATTGAATTTAAATTAAAAGTTTACCTTTGCAATTGATATAACCAAACGCAAAGAACGAATGAAATACGAGTTTCCTGCTACTCGACAGTGGCGTTAGTGGACTATGTTTTTTATTTCCTAAAAGTTTAACGGCTTCGGACGAGTCCATACAGCCTAGTCTTTTTAGTTATAATGTAATTTTTTTTATACATACAATATCATTTAAACTTGCTTAAACATAATAGCCTAACCTAACCTAAGCCTAAACTAACCTAACTCATTGAAATGTATGGGTGGTATATACATTTCAATGATTACGGGAGTTTTACGCGAGAACGTGGATCAAAGTCGAATAGGAGCGCCTTTTCTTGTGTCTCAGTTTTATTTGATTTATCCTACCCACTGACACATTATTATAACAATGCCACCACTTTATCACAATAAATGCCGCTTAAGATAAATTCACAAAATTTCGCAACAAAATCCATCTTTCTCTTCTCGTTTCCCGCGCAATACTCCAGTGGACTACGTAAAGTGTTCTCTGACGTAGTATATTATTTTATTTATGTTCTGTGAATGTCAAGTGTTAACTGTCACAGTGAAACAAAACTTTGCATTTGTTTAAATAAAAACACAAGTAATTAAAAAAATCATTAATTAAATTAAAGCGTTCTATCAAAAACAAACATTAAAAAGTTTACCTAAATTAAATAAAGTTAAAACAACATTTTCTTTCAAAGAAAATGTAACAATTTGAAGAAATTTGCGTACATAACAGGGTAAAATGTACGATTGTCATGAGTCAAGAGTCACCGCAATCATTTGACATTAGTAATGAGCTCATAAGACTTACGCAATTCGAATTATCTGTCAAAATCATGTACATCATTCACTCATCGTTTAAAATTAACGACCCAATCGTTAACGTTAAATGAACTCCGTACACAATTAGAATTAGCCGTTTGACAGATTATACCGTACGTTATGAACTGTCAAATGAATACGATTGCTTTACACAATCGCACCTCTGATCCTAATGTAAGTAACTACACTGCTGACATAAGAGAAGTTAATTGAAAAAAATGAAAGCACTTGTAGAAATCTAAACAATATATAGAAAAATACGTTTTTTTACATTGACCCAGTGTTGTATCTATGGTTTTATATCCACATCCTTTTTTGCGAATAAAGTGTGAAACTCCAGTGTCATTAATTCCATTTTTAGTAAGTATAAAAGTATATCAAAGATTTTAACCTGGGTATTATTTCAAAAAATCCGTGAAAAATGCGATAAGACAAGGAAAATAAGCGCTTATGTCTATATCTAGCATAGGAGTGACCGCTTCAGGTCGATAATGAATATATTATACAGAGTTATAACATTGACGTAATTTCAAAAACTAGATAAACTATCAGTGTCAAAAGTGTCCCAACTCAAAATGCACCTATTTGACCTAAGGGTGCAACATACAACCTACATCAAACGAATAGATACAACATGTTGACATTTGGCCAGGTTATAAAGTTTACATCAATCATTCCATCGAGGACAGTTCTAGGTGTAATTTTTGTATTTGACTGTGTATCTAGTATTATTTATCCACCGTGCTTTTTGAACCACCTGTAAAACGAAGCCCACTTTATTAGACTTTATTGATCGGTTACAAAGAAGCTATGTGACCTGCAGCTGCAGAGTGCTCAGGTCCTGCATGAAGTTGTGGTGCTTCCGCTGCAGCGCGCCCACGCTGATGGCGTCGCGGCCCAGCTCGTCGCTCACGCCGCGCGCCCTCTCGCTCACCCGCTGCAGCGTGTCCTTGCAGTCGTGGAAGTACTTGTGCAGCTCGCGGGATGCCGCCAGCATCTAGGAGAAAATATGTAGAGTCAGTTCCGCCAGCATATCCGTCAATAAAGGATGACTTTTACATCATCTTCAAAAATTTTGGAAGATGGTTATAATTTCATCCTGTATAGAGTCAGTTATCTTTAACGCTAAGATAAGCCATTACAAATGAACGAATTCGAAAGTTTCACAAATGTAAAACAGTAAAGTAACAGCCTATAATCATCCCACTGCAGGGAAAAGGCCTCCATTATTGAATTCAAGTTACCACAGCAATGCTGGGTACTGGTATAATCACCGCGCTTGCCAAATACGGGGTGGTGATCACAAACCTGAACGATGTTCAAAAGTTCGAAACTTTTCTATTTAAAGTATTTAAACCACTAGACCAACGGGGCGTTCACAAAACCTAAGTTAATTGTTCATGATGTTGAAATCAAAATTCAGGCCAAATTCGATTTGAATTTCGTTTACTTAGATTTAAAAAAAAAACAATTTTTATAAAGGTCAGCGGCGCAACATTTTACTGAAGGAAGAATGAATGAGCAAGTGACATGACATAACAAAAATAATGAAAGGTATAATGAACTAATAAAACTGAATGGGCGAATGTGTCGTACATAGACATTATTGTTTACCTGTGTTCAATTATAGTATACCAAAACTTATTTTTTAAATCAAAACTAATGTTGCTTTACATTAAGGAATACTTTTGAGACAAAATGAAATTCTGGCCCCTAATTTGCGTAACCAAATCGTATCACAATCGTAATTGAATAGCAGGTTTTAAACAGTTCTAATATGGGCTAAATGTCAAAATCATCCAATGCAATCACGATCGAACTGAGATTAAAATAGCTGAATAAGGCCTCTAATTAGCACATCGACACAATTTTTGCATTCAAACTCCATTTTTAAAAAGTAATTGAGTTATTATGTTCAGATATTTTTTCAGCATCTCGATAGTATGTTTTGGCATAAGGTACTTTTACTTTATTATCCTGTAATTAAAGCGTATTGCTTGAAAGTATTTGCTTTTATTCCGATCGTATTAAATGCTATCGCTCTCGAAGTAAAAAGAAACAAAGGAGAACCCCATTTTTGGGCCCAAACAACAATGGAAATTATGCCAAAAAATCCCTTTCATTAAATTGGCAATGGATAAGTGGAGAAAATGGATAAAATACATATTGTTTTTCTAATACTTAAACAGTCTCTGTAAACCGTAATACACACATTTAATTAAAACGTGACTATCTTTGTAAACGCTCTGTCACTTCATAGAGCGGGGCTTTTAACGATTTGGAATAAATCGATTCATAGTAATACTATTTTTACAATTGCATTTTTTGAGGAATAAGCTGAATAGTTCGTTTTAAAAGTCTGATATAAACACAAAAAACTTAGAGAATGTAGTTAACATTTTTTTCCACGAGCTTTGCACGAATAAGTAATCATTGATAAAACAATTGAACATTTTGAATAGTTCAATTCCTGATGAAACAGGCTGCAATATTATTAAGAACATCAGCTGACAATGACAGTTAATTGTCATTTGTCATTCATTCCAATTAACTCACATTTCGCTTCGTACATAGAGTACATTTTAACATGTTTCGTACTCGTGCGCAAGTTAATGTTGTTTGCATTTTTCTCACTGCTCTGCTAAAGTGCTATGTTTACTACCTATATTTCATATAGATAGAAAAGGAACCTAGATAAAGTACCGAAATGGTATTTTTTTGTAAAATAATACATGATATTATAGGTTATAAAATAAAATAAGTTCATTGGTTGATTTTAGTAACTTTCCCATTATAGAAAGTTGTGAAAATAGGGCTTATGAATCTTTTCAATATGCTTTAATTTATGGCCAATTCCCAGCCTTGTAACGTCAGGCCCAAGATTGTATGGGAAACGGGTTTGTCCTTTCCTATCAAAACGTTAGTAGTATACATTTTTTAAAGAACATTCTGTCAAAAGTCGTATTTTGGCTAAACCTACCTCAGTAGAGGCCAAACTGCTGCCAAATATACTTTGTATATTAAAAAATAAGTTGTATGTTTATATATATAGTTAATAAGTTACGATGGGATTGTCATCGTCACATAAATGTACAAAAATCCCTATTCATTAATTTTGATTAAATAAAAAAAAAAACCTGTGTTCTTGTCTCGATGAGTTCGAGAAGGTCTTGCCAGGTCTCTTTCAATCCCTCCTTCCACTGCGCGATGGTAGCGTTGTCTGAATGTCCCATAGCGATCATCTGGTCCGCGATGCGTTCGGCCGTGGCCACGCGCTCCGAGCCGACCGCTTGAGTCTCGCGAGCGAACTCTTTGAAACGCTCCCATAGTAGCTAGAAACAATAGAAAGCGTTGTTACTTATGTAAAGATTGCTCTAAGCAAATATAAATTTATTTAACGTATAATTTAGTGGTTCAAAAATAAATAAGATCGATTAATTTATCAAAATCAATCAGGCATTCCAAGATGGCGTCAATCTAAAAAAACTTTAAATGTCAGTAGCTGTCAGATACCTCTTGTCACTTTGGCATAATCATTCACTTCAAGTTTTTGTTCTGCTTGTCGCGTTTATGTATTTTAAGTTTTTTTTAAACGTCCTCTGTTTTGTTTTCTGTATTTGGTATTGATCGACACATTACTTTCATAATGTTTGTTGTTATTACAAGCAAGCTAGGGCACTCGATTCCTAGATGTGCGATTTTGAAACTGCCAAAACTGACAGACATCATCAAAATGTCATCTTCCGCCATGATGGTTTTTGTTGTTTTGTATTACTATTTTCTAACTTATCTCTTTAATTGAACCACATAACGAAGCCATTTTAAAAGAATTGGATGATAACAAAATATAGTAGGTGTATTAGTCTATCTTTTGGTGGTGCGTACAGGTTCTGGGCCTGACCTCCATACAATTTGGGACATCTCCTTTATACTTTGGATGAATAAAAGTATCAATTCAATCACGCTAAAACTGCTAGGATTTGGAAGAATTGGACTTTTCAGTCTGGTGATGACGTATTATGATACGGGTAGGTGTCTGTATGTAGGTATGAACCAGGACCGTACGCTTAGGTACCCACCCCGCACCTTACTACCCAGGGTAATGCAGTAATTTCCTGGGTTACGACGGCTCTGTGACGACGTAACACAATTCATTCATAGTGTCAACTTACAGTGACGTGCTCGTAGTCCTGGCCCAGCTCCTGCGAGCTGGCGACCAGCTCCCTCTCGGTGATCCACTGCTCGAGGTCGTCGACCTCGCGGGACAGCTGGAACAGCCGTAGAGCCTCGTCCAGCTTGGCGCGACGCTCGCCGGCCAGGTCCTTCAGGCCAGCGTACAGCTTGTCCACTTGCGACTGCTTCACTGAGATTTGTTCACTGTAAAATGTCAAGGTTGGTTAGAACGATCGTAGGGCTCTTTTTATGCTGCTGAAAGGTTTAATAAACTTTTAAATAGAGAGGTTTAAATTTAAGTCAATCATAGAAGAGCTTGGAACCGGTTCAAATTTCAATGATATCATTAGGTTAACACAGTATCGTTCTGGAGGACCCAAATAGAAGCTATACTTGGAACACTAAAAAGAGATCGCTGGGCTAGTGAGATTCTAGAGTGAAAACACATAAGGTTGAAAATACCAACTCGGTATACTCAATTCTCACCTTTACACTGGTAAACAAAACGCTGATAAAATAATTTTGATATTTGTTATTGTTAATTTTCGTAAAATCTAGGACTGTTTATGTTGTTAATTACAGGTTTTTTAATATTTTTGACAATAACGAAATAGAAGTATTTAATAAAATATAAGCTTCCCTAACAAACGTTTTTAAAGATAAAAGTTTGCACTCAAATGTTAGAATACTCTCGTGATGTAGTAGTTTTCATTGTGGGTGTTACCAGTAGTATGCTAATTTACCTCAAAGGATGTTCCTCGCTCGTCAGCTGACGTACAGTTTCGCCCAGCTGCCGAATAGTCTGAGCGTAATCATCGACCGCTTGCTCCAGTATCTCGTGCTTCTTCATCAGGTTCTGAGCGGAGATCTCGTCCTTGCCGCGATCCTCAACCATCATGTAGAGTTCCTGTTCGCTCATCCAGGCTTCCGCTTCGTTCGCGTCGAACAGATACTGCTGCGCTTTCTCCCATTGGGACAAGTTGTTCTTGCGCTGTTCGATGGCATCTAGGTGGAAGAGAATAATACATATAAAAGTGTATCACTTCCTAGTATGTAAAACAGACAAATAACAGTAAAAGAGAATAATATAGCGAAATCAAAATTTTAGGGAACACTTTTACAGGTGACTTTTTCATCATCGTCAATTTTTTTATAGGTAAAATATAAAAAATGTAGGTCAATTTTTACCCGAAAGTATTTTTCGCAACATAGTTTTCAATTTTTAGTCATAAGCCCGTGAAGGTATGAAAGGAAAATCAACAACATATGAATAGTATCGTAATGAATTAATGAGATGCGCATCGCGTAAAAAGTTGAGCGAGAAGGCTGTATTCAGAATTTTAGATTTTTGTACAAAATACGTCATTTCACATTGTCTAGTAGAATGTTGTATTAAAATTTCAAAATGTTATAGACATGTGGATACCTTTAAGTTCTCGCCACCTCGCCGTAAGTTGTTCGATTCGCTCGTTGAATTCTGGCGCGTCTTCGTGTCCCTCGTCGATGAGCTTCTGCCCGTTGGAGATGACCGTCAGGATGCGCGGCTCGTGGTTGTCCGTCTCCGTCTTCAAGGACTGGTTCTTCTTCTGCAACATCTGGACGTTGAACAACGAGTTACCGTAGTCGGTACTGGTCGCCAAAGGCATTTTCTCGTGAATCCACAATTTCTCATCCTCGACGTCTCGTCTGAACTGGAAAGCCTCCTTTTTCTTCGCTAAATGACGCTGACGGTCCAACAACGGAGCCTTCAGCTGCTCGAACCTCTGCTCGACCGACTTCTTCTTTTCTTTTATCTCCTCCATTTTATCGGGCACAGTCTTCTGCAAGTATTCCGCTTGGGTCTCCAATTCGGTGACCTGCTTAGCTTTAACGGCCATCTGAGTCTCGATCATCTGTTGCTTCTGCATGAGAATGTTCACAGACGCCAGATCAGTTCCCGTGTCGGTGTTTTCGATTTGCTTCTCGAGCTCGTTCATCCACGAGTCGATATCGTCGCAGGTCTGGTGGAGGAGTACCTCGCGGTTGGCATCAAACAGCCGCTCACCCTTGTCTTTAGTCGTAGTCTGGAGGTTTTCGAACTGGTCTTCAAGTTCCGACATCTTCGGGGAGATGATTTCAACGAACTCAGGTTTCTGTTTCATAAGTTCCTCGGCCGCGTTCTGTACGGCGAAGAGGCGTTCCTTGTTAGCGGCGATCTCGGCCTCGAAAGCTTGATGGCGGGTCCACTTCGAATGGATAGTCTTTGCGGAACGGTATGTGTCGTCCTGAGCGGTGACGTTCTTCTCCTGAACCCACTCGCCGAGTTCGTCGCAGTCCTGCAAGAACTGGTGCAGCTGGAGTTGGTCCTGGAGCTTCTCCATCTGCTGGATGGCCTTCTCGCGGTTTGCGTTACGTCGGGCCTCGATGTTCTCGGCCTTGCGCTGGATCTTGTCGGCATCGAAGTGCCGCTCCTCGACGAGGCGGTTGGCGAACTGAACGACGGAGTTGATCTTGTCGTCGTTGGCCTCCATCGTAGTGAGGAAGGCCTCGTGTTCCTTGATTTGATTTTCGGCTTGCTCCAGGTTTGTAGGAGGTTCGGTTTTGGCGAGCCTGTATTTAAACAAAAACAGTTACTTATATGTTGTAGATTGACTGTCTCGAAGTTCTAGGTCTAACAGGTGATCTAATACAGCGGGCTATGGTGTAGTATACCTGAGCTCCTGGTGGGCCAGCAGCACCTCTGCCTGCCTGGCGTCGCGCTGCAGCAGCTGCAGCTCGAGGCTCTGCGCCAACAGCTGCTGCCGGTTCTCCCACATCTGCTGCAGCTCAGCCCAGCCCTCGCGGAGAGCCTTCAGACGCTCCCGCAGGAACATGTACTGAGGATCGTCTTGGGTCGATGGTTCCTGGACAATGGTGAAGTTAGCATGAATATTTTGTATTCCATAAATACAATTAAGCATAGATTTCTGTGTTTAGATATGTTTTTTTATCTAACGCTCTTGTAAAACCAGAGTAGTGGGAGAGCACATTGTTGCATAAATCACCTTGATGTTTTAAAATATCACAGTGGACAGCTAGCATAAAGCCTTCAACGTGGATACTACGTCTACTACTACTACTACGTCTGAGATTATAATAATGCTTATCATTGAGTACCAGTTTCGATGTAAATTATATTTTGTAGTACAATTTTTGCACTCAATTGATATTGCGAACTGTTCTTCAACAATGTTTTGTATGCAGAAAGACTACATGTGATGAGTTTAAATACCGCTCTAATCATGATACATATAAATGTACTCACGGCAGTGATCTTCTCGCCGTACTCCATCATCTTGGCGTACTCGTCCTTGTAGTTGTCGATTTCTTCCTTGATCGTCTGGTGCTGAGAGAGCAGTTTCTCTGCTTCGGCTAAGCTCGACGGCGTGTCTATGGGAAACGTTTAAGGTATAAATACTGCCAGCGAGCCTCTATCTATCCAGGTCAGGATAAGCGAATGAGTGATTATTGAGACCATTGTTGGTGCAAGTATGCCCTGTATTTGTAGCTATTGTTGTTCAGATACACCAAAAAGTTCTTGGCTTAAAAATCAACTACGATTACGCCACAGTGGCTTTAAAGAATTATTATAGGAGTGTAACAGAAAGCAAAACACATTCTCGCCTTAAATTTGAAGGGCTACGTTGCATACGCAAGCAGGTTACGTAAATCCATATAATATTGAAAGTAAGCGATTTCGATATGTTTAATAAAATGTTGCGGTCAGATAATATTATACCTTCAGAAGCCACGTCCGTCTGGGTCTTGGTAAGCCAGGCCTGGAAGTGGTCGACGGAGCGCAGGAAACGGTGGAGATCTCCAGCTTCCTCTAATTTTGAGTCGCGCTCCTTGAGCTACAAAGTACATAAGAACGTTATCATGTGAAAGTCCGACATATTGGTAGTATACCTGCTATTTTAGTGTTAAATGTTTTCGAGTGCTACCTTATTTTTGGTATGCATAGGCCTTAGCAGCTGCAGCGAGTCTATCCTAAAGAAGCCTGGTATCTCCGGTTTTAGTGTTAGTTTTTTGAGTGTTACGTTATAATGTAGATGTATAGGTATAACAAAAAGCTTAACGAAGCATTAAACCTCGCAATCAGTCATCAAACTAAATCGTATGGAACAAAAATAATCGCCTGCAAAAGACTTTTTTTAGGCATTAAACTAAATCAAGTATTAATTGCCCGCAATGTATAGCGCGATGTATAGCGCGCACAAGCGCTACAGACGAGAATTCGCGGTTCATTGCAGGTTGCTCTATTTTAAAGTATTTTTTATGAAAAAGTTCTAACAACTTTTAACATGTTTCTAAAGAAAAAAGTTTAGTAACAACTAACATGATTTTCATGAAAACATTTAAAAAAAACACATTGACCCTCAATATCTCAGTAACGGTTCATTTCTCAGGTATGGTGTCTTAAAAAAAAGGTTGGTCAAAATGGGTAGAATACAAGGTATTCGGCTTCGGTAAGCCTTTTGTGACACCCTGTTTTAGCAGTTAAAGTTAGTCTATCTCAACTAATTCGGACAATGTATCTCCTCACCATCTGCGTGAGCTGATCCCAGTTGTCGGTGATGTGGTGCACGCGCTCGCGGATGAGCGCCGCCTCCTCGGGGTGCGAGTCCTCGATGGCGCTGGCCTCGCTCTCCAGCGAGCTGATGCGCGCCTGGATGGCGGCCAGGTCGCGCTCCATGCCCGACAGGCGGCGCTGCAGGGTCATTACGCCTGGGCGACAACGACAAAACAATGAGGGTTTTCTAAAATAACAATCACTAGCCGGCAGCACTGAGACGTCCAAGTCCAGAAATATGTCAAAAGTGTCATAGCGCCTATGTACTCGAGTCAGATTTTTTATATTTTAAACATTTTGTTAAAATTTCTATCATAATCATTTAGACTGAAACATCAAAACATAATCAAGTGAATTTTGCAAAAATAAACAGCGGAAAGTCTGTAAATGATACCTTGCACCTCTTCTTTTGAGCTGAAGTTTAACTCGACAACGTTTTTGTGTCCATGTGCACGTGAATTATCCATTTTTAATGTTGAGTAAGTTTTAAATCAAACACTCTAGCCATAGTGGCGCCAACTGGTGACGTAAATTTTCGCGAAAACCCTCATTAGTCCGCAATCTTGCATGTGCCGCCATGTTACACTTATAATGACATCACACAGCCATGCATTGTTATCCAAACTGAACGTGTATATTATGTCACCGTAAAATTGTGAGATCCCTCAGTTTACAAATCATAAACTAACGGTGGGTGGGTTAGATTAGGTTAGATTGGACTCCAGACCTCCTGCGAGATCCAGAGTCCCACATAACCTGTCACTTCCCCCGGAGTGATAGGTATGCGTAAAGCATTTTCGCAGCGACATAAAAAGGACTAGATTGTAATCATAGTTCCCTATGATTGTAATCAAGGGGTCTAGTCAATCAAAGTGTTTAATTATGAATTGACAAAGTTTACAATTTTACAGTGACATAAACTAAATTTCAGCTCAATCAGTTAAAGACATCTGCTTCAAAATTAAGTCGCAAGATTCCACTCGAACAAACATATTACTTACAACGCAAGTTAAATAAAAAAACTAAACAAGATTTAAGCCTAATTAAAATAAGGCTAACCATTTGGCACTTACTATTATTATGACATATTGTTCTAACATTATAATTATTAAAATTGAAAATGAGAAATTTGAACAATTCACGATATTATGGGCGTTGAAAGAGGCAACTATAACTCACCGTTGAGATCCATCTCCAGGTTGTCTGTCTGCTGCAGGATGCGCTTCTTGTCTTCGATCCACGACACTGTCTCGCGGCACTCGATGTGGAAAGTTTGCACGCCCTGAGCCGATTTGAGTTCGTCCTTCTTTGATTCCGCCTGAGGGAAAAGACAAATTAAAAACATGTTTAGCAAACAATGATAAAGTCTATATCGTGATAAGCCTCTAGCTGTCACGAATAATGCTGAGCGGAAACCTTTTTAGCACTTATTGTTTCCTTTTCTTTTTAAATGTTTATGCTTTGTGTGTGATCTTGTGTCAAATAAATATTTCTTTCATTCTAAAGTTCAGCAGTTTTTTTTTATATTTTACAACCTTTACGGGTACTTTTGACGGTGAATTGTAGAATAGAATAAAGAATGGGCAATATATTATTAATAATAACAATACAGGGGGGCAGAATAGGGTTGATAAACGTTGGGAAAATAAACTTGCCTTCTCGCGAAGACCGTTCCAGGCTTGGTTGAGGGTCTGTTGACGCTCTTGGATGGCGGGAGCTTGGGGATGTTCCACGTGGATCAGTTGGCGAGCCAATTGATTCACGACCGCTACGCGAGATGCGTTTGCGTTCATCTCCTTGTCAAAACCGTCGTATCTATTACAAAAAAGGATCATATTTATAGAAAAATATTTCAAAATATTTTAAGAGATTGGGATGTGATCATTATTATTAAATGAAAATCATTTAAACTACACATTACTACAACAACTTGTTGAGAGTTACATCCTTCGCGAAAGAATTAAAAATATAGACCATATTTAAAAATAATTCAGTAAATCTTCATAGAAAATTTAAAAATTGTAATTTTTTTTCTTGAATTATTTAAAATATATAAGTTTGTTCGTATTGAATTTAGTGCGTTATCTCAATTAATAAATTGGATGATGACAAAGTATCTCATTTTATTAAAGGAACATAGGCTGAAAATATGATGAAAGAAATGAAAGGCTACCTGTGCTTCATGATCTCTACGTCGTCTATATCCTTAGGCGGCAGCATAGTATCCAACATGCGGTCCTTCTCCGCGATCCATTGATCAGCCGCATCAGCTTCAGCGAGCAGCTTGAACAACGACAAGGCGTCGAGCAGCCGCTGCTTGCGGAGACGGGCCAGCTCGGCGAGCTCGCCGTGCCGGGCGTCGATGGCGGCGAGCCGCTCGAGAACCTCGGGGCTGTTCGCGTCTTCCGGGCTCAGTTCGCTTGCCTGAGGGATGAGGATGATTTAGAGCCACAAACTCAACGATCATCAGTTACCAGTACCAGGGAAATCAATAGAATAAACCACCAAAAAACCCCATCGATATTATCAGAGGACGTCATGCCTATCACAAGTAAGCGGTTAGGCAATAAATCCAGGCAACCTATGGGCGATTTTGTTTTTTTTCTAAGGGTGGTAATTGGATTGTGTTGCCTATGCTTAGAGTGCCTACACATAGAGACTATGCAGTGCATTTATCGCGATAACAGATCTGTAGTAATGCGGACAGACGAATCTTCCATTTTAATCAATAAAATAAACATTTTGGTGATACAATGAAGACACCAGAATGAAAATATTTCACAGTAACTAGTAGTAGGTACCACAAGTTTAGCTATTTCCGAGATTACTTAAACACAGTTGTATTATGAATTATAGCCTTGAGCTTCTGCATGATACCTCAATGGGTGTGTTTATAGTTAACAGGTATGAAAAAAAATCAACTACACACAGCTTCGCAATGCCCGCTTATTGCGGTGGAAGTCAAGCCAACCTTTCCCCTACCACTTATTTGTGTTATTGTTAAAAAACAATGACATTTAGTAATGTAAACAACAGTGGAACTTGCCTGTTGCTTCAGTTGCTGGATGACACTCGCGTAGTTCTTGAGCTCGTCGGTGACATCCTTATGCTTCTTCAGGAGGCTCTGTACCTGCGCCTCGTCTACGCCCGTGTCTTCGGACGATACCAGTCTGAAGAGAAACACAATTATTAGTTTAAATTATAAATATAACCAAGCTGAAGTCGCAGTGGGCTGGTCACATCTTTCGCAGAACTTATGAACGATGGAGTAATCGAGTTCTGCAGTGGAGACCGCGCATGGGCAAACGTTTTATTGGACGCCCCCTTGCTAGATGGAGCGACGATCTGCGCAAGGTGGCTGGAAGCAACTGGATGCTCAAAGCTCAAGATCGAGAAAAGTGGCGTGCCTTGTGAGAATCCTTTGTCCAGCAGTTGACTGCCGTAGGCTGATGATGATAAACCTCGCAGATTCGCTCCCATGAAACTTATTTCAAAATTTAAGGCGAACTTCTAGCTATATTTGCTTATATTCTACAGCTTAGCTGGCGTGTAATTAGGTGTCCAATTTTTACAAGATTTATTTGCTCGATTAATTAATCACAATTTCTCGAGGTTACGAGAAGCTCAATAAGTTTGTCCTGCAAGCATTCTAAACAAATTTATCCAAATGAATGATCTGAACAAACCATTGAATTAATCTGAGGAGATATGATTTGTTGCTGAATTAAAATTAGTTTGGAAAGAATACTCAAATTTCAAACCTTTCAACCAGGTAAGTGTTACCTGACTTTGTTTTTAAGATAGCCAAGCGTATCTCACCTCAGTGTGTCCAACATCCATGTGTCGATGTCGTCAGCATCGGCGAAGAGTTGGTGGTAGCGCACCGCCGCGTCCAAGCAGTTCTTCCGCAGGGACACCGCGTCCAACAAGTGGTTCCATTGGGACAGGATGTCGCGGAGACGGTCCTATTGCAACAAATATAAATGGTTGTAATTTTGCAAAGTTTATATGTTATGTCGAAAGAGAAAACAAGGAATCTTAACCCAATCCCATAATATGTAGCAGTTTCTGTAAATGATTGCGTGCAAACACCGAGTAAAATTCTGAGGTGATTATTTACTTTTGTGCAGCATGAACTCGTCTTAAAGTACTACTTCATAAAAACATAAAAATACTACTTTTTTACAGAACAGTACAATATCATTTGGTTAACTTCTTCCTGGGGAGGTGAATGTATTGGACAACTACAACAACTATGACACATTCATCACATTAATAGCTTTATCTATTGCTGAAATATAATTTCACTGCTGGGTAGTAAATACATTTCTGTGAAAGATAGTTTTTACTATCAACCTATATTAGTCCACAGCTAGACACAGGCTTCTTCAAAAAGAGTATTTTGCTATTAGCAGAATTGTGATTCATCGAGAGACTGACGTTGATTTTATGTCAGTGTCAACTTTATAGTGTCCCATAGAATATAAGTACTAACACAACTAGATATAAGTTTAATAACACAATAAATCATGTAGCTGTCCGAAAATAAACATTTTTATTTTTTATTTATTATTTTATAACACGGCCAAATTATGTGGGCATGCAATAGTATAGATAACTTCAAACCCCAAGCGCCAACCGGTTGTCGCGATAACAATTGATTTTAATTGTGTCTGGAATATCCGATCGTCAAAGTAATGTGATGTTACTATTCGATTGATATAGGTTGTACTAAAAGTGAAACACATATTTCAATTAAAAGTGCACCAACTTTTATAGTCCATAAAATTTAGCTTGATTAGAATGACACCTGTCAAACTGAGGTGACTAGTGATGGGACTGACTCGACTGATCAAACGAAAAAAAAAACAGATAAGGCATATAAAATAAAATGAAAATCAGATATATTAAGATTTAACAGTAAGTCAGTGTCGTGATCATTATGAGAATAATTGTAACAATCATAAAAATCAATTAGAAAATTTTTATTGCATAAAGAATCTAATAAATTTGAAATTTTTTCGTCAACTATTAATAATTGCAATTTGATGTTCTAAGCATCAACCAATGCTCATTAAATCATTATTATAACATTTATGTTACATTACTTCGCTATTGAAATACTGTTAGACTGTCGATTTCGATTTGTGGATTTTACGTTATCACTAGCAATTATGAAAAATGACGTAACCTTGTACAGACGTCTTTTCAAGTTAGGTGTAATTTTTGTGACAGGTTTATTTTAATGATTTTAACTTTAAATATCTATTTTACATTATAAATTGATTAATATGTACAGCAATGTATAAAAAAAAATCTTAATATGCCAGTTAATAATATTTTTTCGTGTGCAAATGTGTTTCACTTGTGTGACGCTGGTACAAAGTTATGTCGTCTCTTTCAGTGAGAACTGTCATTTTAATCAAGCTCTATTTTAAGGACTATAGGTTGGACACTTTTTTGACGCTGAATGTGTTTCTAGTTTTTAATATCCCATCAATGGGGTGATGCTATTCTTTCAACGTGCCTAAAAAACCAGGTTTACTACAAAAATAGTGTTAATGTTCACCTGTATCCTGTCGGCGCCGAAGTGCCCCTGGGAGATGAGCTCGTCGCCGACGGCCGCCACGCTCATCAGCTGCACCTCGTGCGCCTGCACGTCCGCTTCTAACGCTTTATGCTTCGAGATCAGCAGGTACACTGCGAAAAGGAATGATATTCAATGTTTTAACCACAGAACAAGGAAAAAGGTTAAAAAGGCTGTCATGCGCCATTTGTATGAGAACCGATGTCGCCACTTGCACCATACTACACATAAACGAGTTCAAAGAACGCCAATCAAGCGAATTCTTTCGACGTCGCGCGTCCAATAGAGTCGAGCTACGTCAAAAGAAACCTATCACAGCGCTCACTTACAAACATTTGCTCATAACCTCCGTGGTGCGCCTGCCCCGCCTACATCGCCTTTCTAACCTTTTTGTTCTTTGAGATTTTGTTCAGAAAGTAACAACCGCTATGGACATTAATCCATCCTATCATAGAAATAAAGCTTACCTGTAGTAAGGTCGTGACCAATGTCGTCGACAGACACGATCTGCTCCTTCTCCTTGATCCAGTTCTCCTCATCGGCCATATCCCAGTAGAACTGCCATAGTTTGCGGCTGTCGTCGAGGCGCTTTCTGTATCGAATAAACACGCTATTTTTAGAAAATGTTCCTTGTACAAATCGTCAGCTTGTTGGCCCAATTAATAAATACTTTCTATAGTATTTCACTTAGGAAACTAATATTTATCGGTTTCAGTTGAGAAAAGTAAGTAAAGAGTTTCTTTATAATTTGCACTCTGAAAACTGCCGGCTATGTTATGACGTCATAGAGATCGAATCAAACTTCATGACGGATATTACGATGGAACTTCGTAAGTAGCCTATGCTTTAACATTGACATTTATGAGACAAGTGACTGACTAGGTGCAGTGATTGAGGTTTAAAGTTCGTATTCCCTATTCCGAATGTTACAGATATTATTTCCTATTCTTATTGATATGAGCAACCCTATGTTTGCAACTTATAAGGCAGATAGTACAAATCTAAATGTTTGTTTTGACCTGTATGAAGTCACAAAACAGATAATCCACTGATCATTAGCAAATAATGCGATAGCGTTTTAGCCAGTAAACGAAAAGTTTAACATATAGGTTTGGAGTTTTCTAGGTACTACACATATAAGGTGTCATTTTTTGTCCTTTTCAGGCTATAATTATTTGATCATTCTTATCTGACCTACTTCAAAAAGTAGTCAAGAAGCCTATTCCTCTTGCAGCAGGTATGTGAAAGCGTAACCAGATTCCACATGAACCCTGTATATAATACAGACCTTCGCTCGACGGCCAGATGAACGAGCTCGGCGTATGCGTTTTCGAGCTGCTGGATGCGCTCCACCGTGATGGCGGGGTCGCACGGCCTGTAGCCGCCTTCCTCTTGTTCCAGGAACCGCTGGGATTGACCCACCACCATCTGGAATGTGTCTTTGGTATTAATACTATTTAAAGAAATAAAACTGATTATACTAATTTAAATCGCTCTTGGCGATGACATTTTTCGTAAGTGAAGATTTAACATCGTACATGAGTCAAGTTGAGAATAATTTGAGCAATATATCGTATGTTGTATCAAGAGGTCAAGTAATATAAACTATACTCAAATGGCTTCCATAATGTCCTAGCCAAAAAATAACTTTAAGTAAATATGTATCTAATTGTCCGATCGCTTTTTATAACTAATGATAAAGTGAATTTGTCTACATATTTTCAGCATTAAATCCTACAGAAATATCAATATTTAAGACACACCTTTTTTACATATAAAGATTCTTAACTTATTTATTCTTATCAAAAACTCGTAACCATAAATTAAAACGTTGGAGATTGCGCACGCAAAATAATATCGATAAAGTGTCCATACCTTGACTCGCTCGCCCAGCACGTTGATGTCGGCCTCGACAAGCGCGTGCTTCTGCAGCAAGTCCTCGACGCCCATCAGGTGCTTGCCGTAGTCGTCCGTCAGCAGACGCATCTTGATTTCCTCCATAGAGTCCAGGATGTATAGCATTTCCTGCCAAGTACATTGTATGTGTTAATTTATTGTCACTATAATCAAATTAACCGTTAACTGCTTGTGAAATTGGTAGTAAAAGGGTTTCCTATAAGGTGTCGTTTAGTTCGCAGCTCCAATAGTTGGGTAGATTTTAATCTGACTAATTGTCGTATCGGCTTGAAACTTTGTAACTAAGCAGATTAATAATTTGATATCATCAATGTGATGGAGTTGAGATCTACAAATCTGATAGATGAGTTTTGGAATGGCTATAATACCTCTTTTAATGTCATTTTCTAATTGGTTCGGACGATCGTATCCTAATGTAAGTCAGACCACTACAACAGCCAGTCAGCCAGTAGGCTTACTGCTTAAACTCGATTTCGGTTGGAAATCGAAATCTTCGTATTTAGCACTATTGAACGCTACAATAGCGCAAAATTATGTACACATTTTATTGGAATTTAACGGAACTAACTGAATTGAAATTGACATTGGAAAAAAATCAAGTTGAATATGTCAATGGACTAGAGTAGCTATGTTTGTAGTAGCTAACCAGCAGCGTGTTCTGGGTAGGGTATGCAGTACCTAAGTTTTAAAAACTTAACTATAAGATTAATGCAGGGATCGGTATTTTATTTATTTAGACGTAGTAGGCAAAGTATGCAGTGCTTATTGGCATGTATGGTGCTAGTGTATACCTGGAAGTTCTGCTGCAGCAGTAGCGACAACTCGAGGCGGGCGCGCCTAGCTCGTAGAAGTTCTAGGAGATAGGCCCACAGCCGCAGCACGTTGTCGCGCCGCGCCATAACGCGCTCCATGTCGTGGTACCTGCGATTACGGTGCGTTAAACTTGCGTCCATGCATGTGGCCCTAATGCTTTAAACATGTATTAAGTAGCTTGTGACTCTATCAGCTTAGGTCCTTGTTAATTTTAATAACCAAGGTATTCGAGCAACTGCTTCTGCAACTAAGCTTAATGTAACATCAACAATATTTTAGGTGAGCCGCTAGACATTGAATTTAACTTTTCTTGTGTCAAGGAAAAATTTAACCGACGCGACGTAAAGGATATAATAATAAGTAATAAATTGAAAATCGATTCCTTCATCATCAGTCACTTGCCTTTTTCCAAGGTCATCTGGGGTCGTTGAGTCGTCTCATTGCCTTCTCAAAATCGATTCATCATCATCATTCAAGACATTATTTGTGTCTCAATTTTTGTTCAAGAAGCCACCAAAAATATAACTGTTTAAAAAACAGTTTCAAAACATATGTAGTAGGTAAATTTTAAAGACAGTGCCAAAAACGACTTTCATCACTAATTGTCTTATTCAATTTTTTGTTTCATTTGTGTTTAAATGTAGCAAACCTTTAATTTTCTTTTTTTATTTGAATTAAATGAGTTTACTATAGATTTTTAAGTATTAGGTAATACTATTGGCTGTTATAACTACTATAGATTTCAAACCTTACCTTTCCGCTTGTAGCTCCGAGCACACCCCAACGACCGCTTGCACTCGCTCTTCATACGCAAAGATATCTGTCTCGATGGCCTCGTGTTTCTTCGCGGCGGCCTCCACGGCGGCCAGGTCGAAGCCGAAGTTGTCCTGGCTGACCAGCCGCTGGTTCTCCGACAGCCATGTCTCACGCATCTGGGCTTTGCGGTTGAATCTAAAACAATATTTAGGAATTTTAAAACGCAAGTAGTCGAACAAACTGAAGCATTGTCCTATCGTTGCTAGTGTAGAGAAAGTCACCAGAAATGATCTAGGAGTGGACTAGGATTTATTGTTTGAAAGTGGACTAACAGTTGCCGCAGGGATGCGATAATTGTAGGGCGACTTTCCCCCACACAAAAAAATTTGAATTCTAGTTATTTATTTATAGGTCTTATTATCGTACTGATATCGCATAGACAATTAATAAGTTTAGGCGGTCTGTGACAACTTCTTGAAACAATCACGTAAGAACAAATGACCGGATTACGTATGATATAGTGTGTGAAGATATGTCGATGTGTGGCGATCGCCTAAATTTCCCTAGGATTTAGCAATTCCTGCTTCAAGTTTATATAAAGTACTCGCTGTTGCCCGAGACTTTAAACACGTGGAATTTCTAAAATTTGAAATCTCAAGGGAACCATAACTTCTTTTATGCTATATGCTATTTCAGCCTATAATCTATCTTCATAACAAATTTTATCCCGATCCGTTAGGTTGTTATGGCGCGATTGAGTAACAAAAATCCATCCAAACTATCACATTCAAAATTTTAGTTAGAAGTAAGGTTAAACAACATTACCTGGCCGCCAGCTGCTCCAGTTTCTCCTGGCGGATGAGTTCCTCCCTGAGCGCGAGCTCCCTCTCGTGCTCGGACTTCTCGAGGCGCTCCCAGGCGCGGTTGATGTCGTGGATCATCTTGCCCTCCTTGGGCGTGTACGGCTTCTGGTTCGCGGCCCGCATACGAGACTGTAGCGTGAACAGGAGCACCTCTAGGTTGCCCTTCTCTACGAACCTGGTGAGAAAGAAAATAGTTTGATCAATACGGCACTAGGTGTTTTGTTTCAACACAAATTTATCTACATAAGATGTAATACTAGGTAGATATGACTAGAAAAAGAAGACCTAATCACCAACTAGACAAGAGTTTGTACAATGGTGACAAGATAAGTATAAAAAAGTGTAAGATTTTCTAGATAAATATAGCAGTACCAGCCCTTCCCTTTCAATCAGTGTTGTAAGGAGCGACTAAAGAAGTACCGCCAAACAAAGGTGTACAGCTAAATTGCTCGGGTAATGCGCTTGCACTTGCCCTTTGTGAGATTCGATCCCACTTGCAATCTACTAGTTGTAATTCTGGATCACAAACTGCTAGACCTAGGCGGTAAGCTTGACATTCAATTGATAACATTCATGTTTTACACTTAAAAAGGAATATTCTCCGACATCTACTAACAGTCGGCACTTACTTGGGCGGTTTCTCGACAGTGCGGTAGTTAGCGAACTGTATGAGCTGTTGGCGCACGCCCTCCAACGAGTTTGCAAAGGTCCTGTCGCCCAGCGCTTCGATGGTGCGCTCGATCCATTGTAGCAGATCGCTGGAACAATGTAAAGATGTTAAAGATACAAAATGTAGAGAGCATAGCATAACAGAGCTGCAAAATACAGCCATCTTTAGTTCTATATTAGTGAAAATCCACTTTACATATTATAATTCATGTGGTTTATAAGATTTCACCGCCTATATGATTAATTACAGACAAATTATGACAATTTGTTTTTTTTTTCATATTGTTTGGTTCATATCGTTGCTCAAGCAAACAGCGAAACTTAGAAACTTTTATCGCAAACTATCCACATTTGTCGCATATAAAATTTCTTTGAAAATGGCCATGTTTAACACTTTCCGGGACACCAACCGCCTATCGACGTGATAACAATAAAACTTCTATTGTGTGTGTCTTAGCATTGTGTTCCGGAATGTGGTAAGTATAATTTGTGTATAATAGAAATAACGGCTGCCCTGACTCACCTAGTAAGTGATTCGTATTCTTGCATCATCTTCTCATTCTCCATAGCGATGCCGACCACCTTGCCGATACGCTTGCCTTGTACCGTCTCCTGCTTCATCTTGCTAAAGTAGTGGTAGTACGTCACCACGTACGTGATGATCGACTTCTCGTCGGGGTGATCCACGGCGATGTCTACGAAAAATATTGAAGTAAATCGAATAATCGTAATGAAACTTCAGAAACTTTAACTAACTAACTTAATTTATAACTTTTATTAAAAAACTTAAAATCGAAGATTTCGTTGGCTTCTCAAATCGCTCAATCGATTTGTGCCAGTTTTTTTGCCCAATCGTCACATAGGTAATCACACTGCATCCATATTAAATCTCATTTAGACAAAAGCTTAATTACTTATAGGGGACTGAATGATTCAGAATCGAGCGGGGAAAAAAGGAATGAATACACAAAATCTTACCCTCAGCATCGAGCAGTTTTGTAAGTCCAAGTTTCTCCTCTGCCACATTAAAGGCATTGTTCAAGTTGTGCATCGGATTGCTCCTGTGTAATCTCTCGAACTGGATCAGGTCGGGCCTATGTTTGTGGATGATGGCGTTGAAGGCAAGCCCGTCGCGCCATGAGGTGGTGAAGTTGCGAACGTTCACATTGTTATAGCCTGCGGTCTTCATCTGGCACCAAAGCAGTAAAGCGTCCTTGGCAGATTTCGTTTCTTTGTTATCTGTTTCTTCGATTGTGATGTCTTGGATCTGTAACAGATAAATTGGGTTAGAAACTTAGAATTTTCGGACCTTTTGGGCATCACTTGGGCATGGGATGAGCTAAGATCCTATTATAGAAGCTTTCACAAGAGCTTGCGACCTAGGCGGTATAGTAGCGCGGTAGTCCACCCCAAAAAACAGTCAATTCCCAAAAAGGTCAAAGTAGGAAACATTTTTTTTCTAAATTGCCTTGGGTTTCAAAGTATTGTTGGGTCATTTTGTATATGTATTTTTTTATTTTTTATTTTTTATATATACTTATTTATTTTTATTTGTATGTATTTATATTGATATGGTAGAATATGTATTTTATTATTTATTGTATTATTATTTTTAACTACATAATATTTAATATTTGCTCGTAAGAACTCTTCGCCGCCTTCTCCACTCTTTTCCAACTCAACTGTCCTTTACTGAGACCGCCTAAATTGTACAGCTTTAAATGTATTTTATGTGACAAAATCCTGTATGGTGTGCAATAAAGAGTATTTATGTTATTTATGTTGGGTCTTTTGGGTTAGTTTTAGTGTGAGGCACGTTAAGCTCTTGCTCTTGTCTTCTGACGCAAGATGAAAGTCGTAAAAAAAAGCCAAGGGACCAGTAATAAGTTTCGAAAACTCTAAAATTATATTAATATCCTTAAAGGCTTCATACGGCAAGACATAGAAGACAAATGGCCAGCGCTCTATACTTCATCCAACTTTTACGGCCATGTCTACTTAAGTGTTAGCATTTTACAGATATCAGTAAATGTTTGACCTACACATCCTGTGTATTAGGTATATAAAACAATGATTTAATTAATGAATAGATTGATGAAAAAATACTTGTATCTAATTTTTTACAAGATCACAGGGGAAAGAGAGAGATATTTGATTGCGAGCTAGATACTTGCTCGTACTTTTAGACCCAATGCATTTAACATATCCGGCATAAGGTAAGTTAGAACCAATGTGTGGTCTTTGTATTACGATCAAATAGTATAATTAACCAAGTGAAATATCAGACCTGGAAGCGCAGAATGATGGTCCAAATGAGCCCAAGGTTGAGGCGGGGGTTGCCGTCAACGATATCGTGGGAGCCCATGTTCTCTAGATGCACGCGCTGTTCCCTCAGGAACTGAAGCGCCTTGTCAACGTTCTCTAAGCAGTGGATACGCATTTTTCCCTTTGTAGGGCGCGGCTGTAACAAACATATGAATCAATGAATAAACACGCACTGTACGATATCTTTACTCAAGAACGTGTCGATACAGAGCACTCTCTGTAGATAGATAAGACAATAGGAATACATATTCTGAATAGCAAATTCACCTGTTGATACACTCGGAATCTCAGATACATCATGTACTTAATCATCAATAAGTTTACAATCAGTTTATGGTTTTGTACTAACCATGCATCTTATAATTAAGACTTGTGACCAGCAAATAATTTACTGATGTAAAACGAATAAGTCCACATATTATTCTTCAAGCTACAAGTCTACGACATTAATATTAAAATACAGGGCTGAAATAAGTTACGTCACGCGATTGTATTCTATTGATTTTTATTGTAATTAACTTGGCAACGTCGCAGAGAAAAAAAATTGCTGAGTCGATTTCTAGTAGAACCCTTGTTTCATAATGGTACTTGAACTGTGGAAGGGAGTTTAATCTTGGTAATATTCTACATATCCATAATAAACTGCTGATATTCTTTCGTTAACAGTCGACAATATCAAAGACTTACAGAGGTACTATATTTAGATATGTATAATAACATTCAGAATGTGAGAACCGTAAACTGTTGCAAGACGGCATTATGCACGCTTTGCTAATTTTAACACTGAGCAACTGTACATGATTAACAGAAACACGGTAAAACAATATTACGATTCAAAAGCTTCGAGATATAAATAATATAGGAAGTTTATTGTTACTCATTACTAAAACTGATTTTCCCTATATCACATCGATATAAACCGATTAAGGTTGGTTAGCGCCAAAACCGTAATAAGTCGTGCCATAAAATTATCATTCAACAAACTATTTATGTTGTAGGCAATTTCTGCATTTTACATAACGTAAAAAAGTAAAAGTAAAATCATCCCACTGCAGGGAAAAGGCCTCCATCATTGAATTCAAGTTACCACAGCAATGATGGGTGTACTGGCATAATCACCACGCTTGCCAAATGCGGGTTGGTGATCACAAACCCGAGAAACGTTCGAAAATTCGAATTTTTTTGTTGCCCGACCCGGGATTCGAACCTGGGACCCCGAGATCTTGGCCCGGTATTTAAACCACTAGACCAACGGGGCGTTACATAACATAACGTGACATGAGGATTTTTACAAGGATATATTTTGCACTAAAATAATACTAATTGATTCAATACAAAGGGCACAACGGCTAAGACAAGGCTTCTAGGTAGACTATGTGCACTGAATTATTCAGCACTCAAATATACATTTGATCAGAAATTGTAATGTCTTCTTGAGACAAAAATCTCAAGTGGTTTATGTTTACTCAGTAAATACAAATATTAAATATTTTAGGCGAGTGCAGTTAGTGTTTTTATATTAGAAATTTCCCCTACAAAGTTTAGTCCCCAGTTAGTATCTCAGTTAGAATATCAGCCTAAAGATACGACACCAGGTAAAAATCCTACTATAAAGGCATGCTAAAATTACCAGTACCAATTACCAATACCAGTACCAATACCAGTCACATTACCCACCAGTCTTTCTCCTGAGAGCACCTCGAGGAGTTTGAGCAGCATCTTGCCGTCCCGCATGTCAACGTAGAGGTCGCCGATACGGTGCCCTACGCGAACCAAGTGGGAGTTCACCCATTTTTGAAAAGTTTTCTTTTGTACACTTTCTCGTTCGTCTGGAAACACAAAAAAATATAAATTAAATGGTTTTTGTCACTGAAAGATCTCATCATCTATCATCATTCGAGTCGGAATGAGGAATTATAGAAAATTGATTAGGATCGTCTTATCTCAACAATAATAATATTTTCCATCTGAAAGGATAACGGCTTCTGAAAGATATTGGTAGGCTATCTATGACGTATATTAAAAACTATGCCGATGAACATGGCCACATAAGAGCCGACAGACCTTGCGAGGGTAAAATGAAATGCACAAAGAGGACGCTCATATTAGGATGGAGGCTGATTGATACTTGATAAGAAGGGAATGTTAACTCATTAACCGCCAGTGGGGCCGGCCGCGGCTCGGAGACCAGATGGGCGGTGTGGGCAGCGGGCAGCTGCGCCTGCGCCCGTTCGGAGTCGCCACAGACATCGTAATAACTCCAATACAGTACAAGAGGTGTAGGGTTCGGTAAATAATATGAGTAACCTGAGATGCGGATTAGATTGCTGGTCGCACGCTTCAGAGCGGAAAGTCCTAGATATGCAGGGTGTTACAGGTGTTTGTTTAGAATAAATATTTCTATTTTGTTAAAAAAATAAAGTTTGGAAAAAAATACAAAATCAATGCCAAAAAATATAGAAACTATAACATAAGTTGATGTTTATAGAATTATTTTTATTACTATTACTTATTGGCTAACATCCGATATTCACAAAAAAAAAAATCTATACACTAGCCTTCTGTTAGTGACAATTAGGACTTGTTAGAAGTAAAAAAAAACAAGGTGATAATTCCGAAGCAATAACTTATAATGTGTGAGACGGTTTCAACCAGTACAAGTCTATGAGTAGAACTAGGTATATTAGAGCAGTAGAATTGCGCTTTAAAAAAACACAAATCAATAAAATAGCACGTTGTATTGCAGAATTTTAAGTTTATTCAAATCTCTTAATAATTCAACATTAAAGAGAAGCAACGCTAATAACAAGGAAAACTTTGTTGTTTCGTTTATATTTAGAATATAGAATTTTACTAGTTTTTGCTCGCGGCTTTAGATACGTGGAATAATAATGGAATACTATTCATTCCACGAGAACCATCCACTTTTTCAGGGTAAAAAAATAGTCTACGATCTATTCTCAGACTTTTTGTTGCTGTTTATATACGAAAATTTATCAAACTTACCAAAAAAATGAACTTGACATGAATTTACAATAAACTATCAACATTAAAAAACTCTCATTTCACAGTTTATGAAACATTATTTCATTAAGTTGCGACGACAATTTGAATTAGAACTTTTTTAATCACTATGTTGACTTCCAAGGCCATTATATCCTAAAACTAATCTACCATTACACCAACTCAACTTAAATATACGGAAAAAATGCTAAATCATAGGATTATGACTCTCCAGAAAAGGCCTCAATTCACATAATCACTTCACTGGTAGCAAAAGCAAAATCAGAACGAACCTCTGAGTTCTACAACGACCTTGTCATAGTAGGCCTCCAGGCCCGGCACTTCTATATCTACTCCTCTTTTGATCAGATCATAGCACTCCGTGGATGTCATGTCGCCAGCGGCGAGGCGACTGAGCCCAACACCCGGCCAAAGAACGGGCACAATTAGAGCACAAAATTCTACTGCCCCACGGCACAAGGATATTCGATACTAATGCTCCAGATGTCGACAACCGGTTTTAATTATCCATCATTACATATCGACTTATTCACTTTACGTATTTGTTTTAACAAAACTAAATTGTAACAAATATGTAAAACGTTTCAAACCAACGATTCGGATCATCGCTACTAAAGATTTAACAAACGAGAATTTATTGAAAATCTGATAGCGATGTGTCACTGATAACACACATACCAATGGTGAGATTGACGACAACCATAAGCAAGGCGTGTTTACAAAAATTACACAAACATGTACACATAATACTCGATCGTGGCTAACCTAGACGTCTTTGAACAAAGAATTTAACGCATCCAACGTGTTAAACGTCTAATATGTACCATTCTTCAGTGACTTAATGAAAAAAAAGGTCGTATGTATGTAAAGTAGGTATCACTGAGCAAGTAATCACTATTTGTAGGTATAAGTACCATGTTTGTTTTCCATGTTAATTAAAAGTGAAATTGAAATTGAATCAAAAAGTTTTCTAGCAAATATTTTTGAGTCTTTCAATTTACACTTTTGTTTGTTTATTTGAGTATTATTGACCCTATCTGAGATACAATCAATAAACTTAAATTTAACTGTAAGTTAAAATGCCATAAAAATAATTATGTTACATTTATTGCCAAATGTTTGCAATTTCTGTATGTAAAAGGAAAAACGGAAACGGTGGTTTGCACAAAGTGTGATAAGAACGAACAGTTGATGATGATACAAGCAAGAATAATGAGTTATTTTATTAAACGGGAGTGGACGTAATCCACATTATTTTGTGCCTATCAATAAATAAAGTTTATCTTTTAAGGTAATATTGTCGTAACATCGTCATTAATTACTCCAGTAAATCAGCTATGATGACGACTTGCCTGTTAAGGGTTTTGTATTACGTCTAAAAAAATACAAATTTGTACGGCAAATTTGCCTAAAAAAAATTTACAGTTAAGAGGAATTGTCTAAAAAACGTACTTTAACGAAGAACAAAAACCCAAGTAGGTGTTTGAAAGAAAAATTAATCATTTCTTACGTTAATAAATATACTGAATATCGTAATTCAGATGTCAATAATCTTTACTATTTACTAGTACTTTAGTACGTTATTTGCTGCTGTAGCCGATATCAGTAATACAAACATAAAATATCATAATAACCATTTTGTGAAAATACTCACCTTAAGAAATAAGTACCTGTTTGTTCTAAATTAAGTCACTTTAGCTTATCTTGTCGTCACCTCGGTATCATAATCGACTTGGCCATTTATCAAACATCGACGACATACTTTAGCATCAATATCTAACTGATGAAATTTTTAACAAGAAAGCTAGAATATACAAGGGTAATTTATTACCTAAACATACTAACAGACACAAACTAAGCATTCTCAGCCTAAAAACATGGCAATTTTTTTTGGTTATATAAATATTGCTGTTGTTCTGGATTATTGTGAGTGTCCACGCCTACCTCCAAACATGGCAAAAGCTGAAAACCAGTGTTCTGCTCTTTAAACAGTGCAAACACTGAGCTTACTGCATTTTTGCATCACTGCGGCACACATAACTTAGAATAAGTAATTGGTTTTTTTTTATTTGATGAGTGTTGTTATTATTTTTAATTTACTGCATGTGTGCTTTTATTTTATTGATGTGTGCCTTAATGCCATGCAAATAAAGATTTTATCTATCTATCTATCAATGGTACTATACTATCTATCAAAAGAAGAACATTGATAAAGAGCTGAGTAATAAGTGCCAAAATGCACATTTTTACTGATTGAATTTAGTTATTTTTATACAGCAATCCAAAGTATCAGGCTTTAAACTACCAGAAAATATTAATAATACCGAAATATTGGTTCCTGTTTGAATGCAATTAATGAAAGAGACAAAGATTTAGGGTGCTTGCCTAAAGTTGCCTGCCACCACAGTGGTGAAATTGTGTGAGGTAAAATTGGCAAATCCAAGCGGAGCCTGCTCAAGCTTGCTTAGGGAAAGCAATAGGCAATTTAATCAGGAGTGCTTGCAAATGAAGCATGTCCATTTACCTTCAATAAAATTAATTATAAAACCAATGTGATTAAAAGTTCTTAATTTTACGATCTCGGTGGTGGATACACCGGTTATCAAGGTGTCGCTCCAGCTCCGAGGTCCTGGGTTGGATACCCGGACGCGTCAATTTAGAAAAAAATACAGGTGGTTGTGGAATCACTTGTTTTATGGATATCGGTACAACCTTCGTTGTGAGGTACTTAATACAAAAAGTCATTTAATGGTTACTTATCAGAACAATAACTGCGATGACTAAATGTGCATAAATATTTATTAATTATAAAATAAGTATGCGTATAATTCTGAAATTGAAACTACCCGTGGAGAAACTTTTTTTTTTTTTACTAGCTATAGTAGATAATTTATATCCGTGCTAAATTAAACCCTTTGAGCGTGGGTTATTCCAGACACAATTATAATCAATTTCGAGGATTTCGAAGCGCTACTATAGATCCGTCAGCCATTCCGTCATGATTGAATTTATAAAAATAAGATCGAAACTTTTCCATTAGTACCTATTTACCTAATATTAGTAAGATTTATATTGAAACCAACCAGCTAGCGCTTTGATGCGCGATCGTTCGAATAGCCTTGAGGACGAATTGCCGCCATCGTACTCGAACTCCTCGATGATTTCCTGCCCGTGGCCGATGGACGGGTCCCATCGGGACACCGATATGTCGGTCGTCATCACGACCAACCGCTCACCGCCACGCCACGCTCAGGATCTAGAAACAACAACAAAAAACTTTAGACATTCATCTAGATAATCAATAGGTTATTAACTTTACTCCCCGGTGGCCAAGTAGTTTAAATACCGAAACAAGACTTTTGGTTCGATCCCCGGGACGGGCAACAAAGTATCGAACATTGCTCGGGTTTGTGATCACCAACCCGCATTTGACAAACGTGGTGATTGATTATGCCTATACTCATAATTGCTATGGTAGCTAAAATTCAACTTTGGAGGCCTTTGGCCTGCAGTAGGATGATTGTCAGCCGTTACTACTAATGGTTGTGTTTTAAGAAAACAGCCTATACCTAAAAAAAAATAATGAGATGGGTTTATAAAAAAGCTAAACAAAACCTAAGTTCACTCAAGTCATTCCATATGAATTTTAAATTGATTATGAATGAGTGACTCCTAAATTGACATCTTCATCTCGAAGGCCGGTGAGCAAGATAAAAATAAACTAATATAAACTTAACAAAACAAAATTGAAGATACTGGATAGCAAAAAGTATCGTAAGGCATTTTATTTGTGAAGTTTACCTAACAATTAATCAGAGAAACCGTTACTAACACTAATTCATGAATACTGAACCTAAACGAATCGAAAATAACAGTTTAGTTATCACCTTGAATTTACTGCCAAATTTAATTAAATAAATACCTATTGCAACAAAAACTTTAAGGTTCAATTCACTTTCAAATAATAATTTTTACCAAAATCCTACACGGTCGCTATATTTTGTTATTCTGACATCACGCCCGCACCGGTGATAAGATATGAAGTTACATAATATTTACTTTTATCGCCACTCCTAAGCGATTTTAAATTTCTTTTATCAACCGACGAAAAAAAGAGGTGTTCTTTATCAGTATATAAACTTGAAAAATTTTGTCTCAGGCGGGAAAAATTTTTCAAGTTTATATACTGATATTATAAGTGCAATTAAGTTGCTAAAATATCAAATAAAGGTGTTCTTTAATCAACTCCTATTTTTTACGAATAAATTAGAACTAAAACCAGTTTTGAAGATTTTTAGGTTTGAAAAAGTTTCAGTCTTAAATAAATTGTTTTGAACTAGAAAACAAATATTCACATAAAAATATACAACAATCGGTTAACACGACGAAAAAAAAACCTTTAGGCTGCCCGCCCACGTCCGATAATCGGTGACCGATTTTTTGTAGGAGAAAAATAGAACGTACTGATAGCAATGGAGCAACGCACACGTCCTACAAAAAATCGGTCATGATTGTGAATGCTGCTGCCACCTATGGAAAAATCGGCCCGATTATCGATCCTACAAAAAGTCGGACGTGGGCGGGCAGCCTTAAAAAGATACCAGAAAAAAAAAAGTCATCAATTTCGAGCCGGTACATGATAATTGTCTGGGATGTATTGTTTGGCACCGAATAAAAATCAAGTAAGCCAGTTTACGCTAATGCATAAATAAATTGAGAATATTGATTTTAAACGTATAAGTCAAGCAATGTTTACGTTAGACTGTGTAAGTAAACATACTCGAAATAACTGTGATTTCAGATTCTCAGATTAATGAATCACACATTCATTTAACATAACATCCTATAACACTTCCAAGGTGAAATATATTATGATGATTGTAGGTAGGTACCTAATCCACACTTTATTTATTAAAAGAAACGTTATATACGAGACAATTAATGTTGTATCCGATGCCAGATAGAAAATTCAGCGAAAATATTATACATAGTTTTACTCATGTGGTCAGGTCATAGATTTCTACGTTTATGGGTCAGGTCATAAGTTCTGTCACACAATAAAAACTTTTGAATTGAGAATGCTGGCCACAAAAAAGTTTATTGAATTCGAATTTCGAATTTTTCATGAAAATTAAAATGTGTACTTTTTAGAATTTTCCTCATTTTTAAATATGGAGTGGACACGTAAAGAAGATCGTGTCGCGGTTATTGCGTTGCATCGTTGCGGTTACGCGCCAATTCAGATTTTCGACTTATTAAAAAATTTGAATATAACCAAGAGATTCGTTTATCGTACCATAAAACGATACAATGAAGACTCTAGTGTAGATGACAGGTCAAGAAGTGGTCGCCCTCGCTGTTAGGACTCCAGCAGTGATAAAAGCTGTGAAGGCGCGAATTCAAAGAAATCCTATACGTAAGCAGAAACTGTTGGCCCTTCAGATGGGGTTAAGCAGGACCAGGCTTAGGGCACATCGAAGAAAAACAGGACATCGTTTGGACGCTCGTTTTATGGACCTGAGACTGAAGAGATGCCGCGCTTTGTTACGCAGGAAAAAAGCATCGGGAACTTCTTTTTTTGGATGAAAAAATTCTTACCGTGTAAGAGAGCTACAACAAACAAAATGATAAGGTGTACGCACACAGCAGTGAAGAAGCGAGCAACCGTATTCCGCGTGTCCAACGAGGTCATTTTCCATCCTCGCTCATGGTTTGGTTGGGAGTCTCTTATTGGGGCTTAACTGAGGTACATTTTTGTGAGAAAGGCGTAAAAACGAATGCAGTTGTGTATCAAAATACAGTCCTCAAGAACCTTGTGGAACCTGTTTCTCATATCATGTTTAATAACAGGCACTGGGTATTCCAACAAGATTCTGCGCCAGCTCATAGAGCGAAAAGCACACAAGACTGGCTGGCGGCGCGTGAAATCGACTTCATCCGGCACGAAGACTGGCCCTCCTCCAGTCCAGATTACAAGATATGGCAACACTTGGAGGAAAAGGCCTGCTGAAAGCCTCATCCTGATTTGGAGTCACTCAAGGCATCCTTGATTAAGGCAGCCGCCTATATTGACATGGACCTCGTTCGTGCTGCGATAGACGACTGGCCGCGCAGATTGAAGGCCTGTTGTATTCAAAATCGCGGGGGTCATTTTGAATAAACTTTATTACCATATGAATCTATGTTTTATTAAGTTCATTTTGCTATATAAATGGTTACATAAATAATAAACATGTCTAAATTATTTCATATTACACATGTGACAGAACTTATGACCTGACTAGGTATGATTCAATAAAATGTCTGTTATTATTATGAAACAAGATCTGCTGCATCAAACCAATTTGTTTCTATCAAAAATAAACAAACTGATATGTCAATGCCCAATAAAATTAATCTTCTTGAACTGGATGAGTCACACTATTTTATGATAATTTATAATAATAAAAACGCAAAACAAGCACATAATTCTGTATTATAAATATAAATGTTCGTTAGAAAACCTTAATAACTACCCACTTGAAGCTTTGTAGGTGATTATAAATCTAATTGATTATCTGCTTGAAATACCTAAGTTTTGTAAGATTTTACTATTTCTACGTTCAAATGAATATTTTCTAGTTTTCTCTAGAAAGTTAGATCCCACCAAAAAACTAGCCAAGTCTCGATGGAGCTACTTGTTTATCTCTAAAAAGTAATGAAATCTAGACAAAGTCGTGCCAAGTCTAAGGTTCCTTACTGCGATTTCTTTATTAATATAGTTGTGTGACTTGGCCGTTGAACATTATTTATACGTTAGTGGGTACAAGTCAATTTTGTTTACACGTAATGTTATATCTGTTGTAACTTTCTGGCCCGCCTATACATAAGTATTATTGAAATACGCAGCTTTATCAAGCCTACAATTGACTGGTTATATTGAATCAACGTTTTCCAAGTGGCAATTTTACATCGTCAATGGGTAGCGGTTCTGGCGACAGATTGGTGCAAAGGTGTCATGGAGCACCTGGTTTAGTATTGTGTACCTTTCAACGGCCAAGTCAGCGCCATCTAGCGACGTGTGCGGGTATCACCGCCACTCTTAGTCCAATGCATTATATTTTGACCAAATTTTGTGCGATATTAACTAATATTTTAGTGTAATTTGTTTATCTAATTTGTGTAATGTTTGAGTAAAATAAAGTTAATCGTTCGACTATTTCTCCTTGTAAACTTGTAAGTATAAGTATAAAAGCCAGTCTAGTCTTATCCAGAGCTTTCCTTCAATTTTATTTATATGCGTATTAAAAGCAGAAGGGGAGGCATTCGCCCAGCAGTGGGACGCTATAGGCTAGATTAAATTAGAAGATGTGTCCCACTGCGCTGGATTTTTGCAATGACAGTCGATTTTTTTATGTACCAATAGTAGAAGGGGGCATTACCATATCTCTAATACTGCTGAGACCAGCTGAGGGTTCTTCATCGGATACTTCAGACCTTCGATTTTTGACATCACATGAAGCAGCCCACAAAGTTGAATATTTTTTGTAAAGGCGGTATGTCGATCTCTAATAGTTTGGTTGGGCTCTTGTGTTTTCTAATCAGGGTCACCAGGTACTCCAGATCTTCGATTATCCTAGTTTTTATAGTTTTCCCTTTATGTGGCTATTAAACCCTAACTCTGTACCAAATTTAAGCTCTCGGAGTTTATGGGAAGTACTAGTTCTATTTTGATGATCATGAGTAGTGTTGTAAAATGACTGAATCTGACCAGTCACAATTGTCATAAACCTTATATGACCGGTGATTTACAGTCAAATTCAGTCAATTTGACTCAAATGTTAATGTATTGTCTACTTCCAACCTTCCAAACAGAGGAGCGGGGGCAGGGCGCACGCGGCGATGCGACGTTGCCATTTTGCGGGGCATCGCGCCGAAACATCGGGGCATCAAAAACAAACCTACATTATGTTTAATATCTATACTAATATTATAAAGCTGAAGAGTTTGTTTGTTTGTTTGTTTGTTTGAACGCGCTAATCTCAGGAAGTACTGGTTCGATTTGAAAAATTCTTTTTGTGTTGGATAGTCCATTTATCGGGGAAGGCTTTAGGCTATATAACATCACGCTGCGACCAATAGGAGCGAAGCATGAGTGAAAAATGTTGCAAAAATAGTCGCGATCATAATAATAGAAATTGACGCGGACGTAGTCGCGGGCAACAGCTAGTGATGTAATATAACTCATTACAACCCTTTTTTGTTGTGTTTCAATTTAAACTCAGAAAATACTCAGAAAAACTTAAAAAGTACTAAAATATGATTGAAATAAAAATGACTGAAAATATCAATTTTTGACAGTTTATGATCATTTTTGACAGATTTTGACCAATTTGACCGTAAAGGACAGTCAGTCAAATTCAGTCACGTTAGCCATTTTCGTCTTTAATCATGAGTGAGTGAGTATGTGCGTGTCATAAACGCGAAACTTTGCTTTTGCTTAACTTCGGAACTAAATGACCTACAGACTTGAAATTTTGGATTTTAAGTATGTGATTATAGCTTACTGGATGACGAAAATTTCCGCGTTCTGATTTTATTCAGAGATTCTCAAATAAATGCGGCGAAATGGTTCCAGTAAAGGATGGTACGGCAGTGTTTGCTTCGCGCTCGACTTGGCGGGGGCACTACCGTGCCCCCCGATGTATTTACAGTTGCATAAAATACTCGCAATCAATCAATTATACATATATTAAATGTTCAGTCAGCATAAGTTTAATGAAAGAAAGAATGATAAAAACGTTTCTTTGTTAATATTTTATTTTTCAAAGAACGTAAAACATGTAATTCGATTTTAACGTAAAATAAACTAAACGATGTGAAATTAGTACATAATGGATCGAATCAAACAAACAGTAACTTGGATACGGGTTTTATTTCACACTCGTTTTAGTCGCGTTATTAAAATTAATACCAATCTCGTGAGAAATCACTCAGATGATCTAATAGACTAGACGGTCAGCTCATTATATTCGAGTACCGTTTTAGACAAAGACACTAAGTAGGTATCTCCGATGCCTGTAATCCTGTTAATTGACACTGACCTTTTAATAGGCTACTAAAACTGCAAACACATAACAAGTAGAACCTGTACAACACGTCCAGAGACAGTACATTTTAGAACTATGTATGAACCATATCTTAAAGGCAATACATAGGTAGGCACTAGAATTCACAATCGATATAGGTACCTAGAACAACAAAGAACTACAAATTACAAGTCGCTTTAAAGGGTAGGTAATCTATTAAGTAAGATTATGTAATTCCTGCAGCACCAGCTGCCCTGATTTTACAATGTAGGTATGTACATTGGCAGGTTGAATAGGAAAGTGGTATTTGTCTTATATCAAAAATCAGTTTAAATCTATACTAATATTATAAAGCTGAAGAGTTTGTTTGTTGGTTTGTTTGTTTGTTTGAACGCGCTAATCTCAGGAAGTACCTACTGGTTCGATTTGAAAAAATATTTTTGTGTTGGGTAGTCCATTTATCGAGGAAGGCTTTAGGCTATATAACATCACGCTGCGACCAAAAGGAGAGAAGCATGAGTGAACAATGTTGCAAAAATAGTCGCGATCATAATAATAGAAGTTGACGCGGACGAAGTCGCGGGCAACAGCTAGTACCTATTATAATATAATCCTAACATTTACTTCAACCAAACGGTTTTATGACTATTATAGTTTATATAAAATAAACCGAAAACCAAAAATTAGTTCATCTTTAAATAGTCTTGTAAATAATGAATGACAAATGCCAAGAAACGAAACATTCTGAAGTCATTAAACACAGGTCTGCTCAGCCAGTAGAACAAATGGTGCCATTGTATCTATAGCTGTAGTATAGGCAGAGTAGATTAACACTATAAAGACGAACAAAGCTTGATATCGAACAGTCAAGAAGGGCGTTGACCCGAGAGGCAAGCAGACATGGCGTCGGCTATACGCCATAGGCAGCCATTAAACGCCATCAGAGACCTTGGCTATGATTACACGAACAAAGCTTAGCATAGAGGATACTTTTACACTGGAAAATATGGTGTCCTCGCTATAACACAGCACAGAGAAAATATCATTGCTATGAAGTCACGTTGCAAATAGCAGAATATTTTAGCTAATACCCGAATACAAAGATTATGAAGATTTCGATTTTTCGATACTGAGAAAAGGAAGGTTGTGAAACATAGGTAGGTCCATAGAACATGGAAAAGAGGTCTATGTTCTGTTCTGTGGGTAGGTCTGTACCTAATAGTTAGACTAAGTAGATAATAATGGAAACTTAAAGAGCAAATAATATACGCGAAACAAAAACAAATCAATGATAGTCAAGGTTATTATGGTGTTGTTAACGTAACCAAAGGTGAGTTAATAGTTGACCTTCCAGGGAATGAAGATTACCTATTATTTGGATCGATCAAAGGAATCAAGTCCATTGTTATTCTGTTGATCAACTAAAGCTTGGTACCAACTACTAGTAATATTGTTTTACGTAGCGTCATTTTTAGCGATGGATGTCTATGGCGTTTTAAAGTGACGTACTGCTAGAATGAACTACCTAGCTGCTTAGAGGTAATACCCGTTGAAGTTCCCCCGTCATTTATAACGTCTACTATACGGCTAGACGTCACGCTATCATTATGAGGGGACATGACAAGGCAAGCGGTGTCGCACATAGCTAATCCTCGCCAACCCGCTTAAACAGCGGATATCCTATCCCTTTTTTGTTATGGAACGATACTGCTTTTGGAGATATGATACTTTGAATATAAAACTGTAACCGACTAAAATAAAATTGATTATGCTCAAAATCATGCAAGCAATTTACAGTTAATCAACCTGCCTGTAACGCGGTATAAAACACGAGTTCGGAAACACGCTTTCGTATGTTTTACGTGCCATTACATATACATGTTATATCTATCCCACGTTTACTCTTACGTTATGTAAAGTGTAATACGAGAGCACAACCGTTATACAGTAGAAGCCGACCGGTCGCTTTCAGCTAATACACCATGACGTGTTTTGTGATGGACGATGAGTAATGATATCAATAGAGCTACGTTGGAAGATTTTTATGAAGTAAGTAATGCATAGATACGAATTACATACGAATTAAAATGTTACTTATGCCATAATTATCGCGAGCGAGCGGTCGGTTAAAATAAGACATTGCCATTTTAAAATGACTTTTACAAAAATGCGTCAAAATTCCACTGCTAGCTCTAGCATTTTTTAATGACATGCTTACCTAACTGCTGAGAACATAATGTACGACCTCCATATAAAGTACCTACTATTCTTTTTACGATTTGATGGCAAAATATGAATCTTCATATCTCGCAAAATTATCATCATCACTCAGATTTTACATCATTGGCCTAGTTACATCTTGCAGCAATTAAACTATCGTAGCATACAAATGACACATTTCAGTTTCACGAGAATTTCCAATCCAACCGCAGGATGCAGAGTGATTTCTATCAGTAAAATCACTACCTACCCCATGGTATTTGACAGGAATGGTAAGCTTTAGGTCTTTGTGATAGAGTTGATTTTAACATGGTTGATGGTAACGGTTAATTATTTTGTGCGGATGTAGTTTACGGTCCGTCATAGTACGCCGCCTGCCGACCTACAACCTGCCGACAGCTATTGCTGCATTTCTTGCACAGTGAGCCGTTTGTTTGTTTTTCTAATCACTTCACGGTTATTATAACAGAGCAACATTTTATTTTTACAAGATACTAAGTAAGTTTATAGTTACAACCTAATAGCAAAATAAGCGTACTGCCAAAAACATTAAAGTTAAAGATTAAAAAAAAATTGTAAATATTTTTAGGGTACTACCAACACAACTTAGGGATTAGTGTCTGATTAGTAATGGATATGGCATGGTCTTGAACCCTACTATCACGATTTTTAACAACGTCCGGTGGCCCTGACAACAACCATAATTCCAAACATGAATTGAAAACTCATTGAAGGGCACTACACAATGTTCATTGATTAACTATAATGGCTGAAGCATGAGTTGAAATAATTTCGAATACATAAGTTATAGCAGGAACTTCAATTAAACAGACCTACATGTTATCTGTCATGGTGAAAGTCATGTTACTGAAGATTAAAATTAGAAAGATTTCATGCAGGTAACGAGATAGCTGAACATCATTCATGGATCATGGAACTTATCCGTTTACTAAAAGAAAGCTAATATCTTTAATTTTGGAAACATTTCAAGCATTACATAAAATGCATTAGTTAAAATCACAAACGATAGGTTTATATCGTATGGAAAGGTAAAATAAAGCTCGAGTTTCGAGGAAGAATTCTGTTCTCGTTGCGACAACTTTGTATCTGAAGACGATTATACATAACGAGCGGACGTGGAAGAACTAACGACACTTCCCTTGCTCTGGCTAAAGTAAACGTAAACTAGTCCCACTATTAGCTAAACTATTAACGCTTTAGTTCTCATAGCGACTAGTAGAGCAGTAGAACTGGATGAAGCGGACGAACTAACAGGCACTTCCCATGCTCGGGCCGCGGACGAATCCATTAACCCAAATATAGAACCGCGCCCGAACACCTCGCGTGACTCTCAATCACAAAATCATAGAACAAATCACTAAATAACGTATTTCAGACGTAAATTAAATTATTGTGGCTCATTGTTACATCCTTGGTTTGTCTACCCTCGACAGAGGGACTCTCAGGCGAAGATTGCCCACTGGAAAAAGTTACAAAAACATAATTATGCTTACGTGAAGCTACTCCGAACGTAGGATTATGATATTATGACCTGAAGATAAAACACTAGGGATTTTATCACAACAAGAATGTTTAAAAACTACATTCGTTCATAGATTAAAATAGACATAGATATGGAAATTGAAAAACTGATTTCCTCGATAGAATAATTTTATTGATGTCAATATTAGCATTTTCTTTCCCTATGGTATTAGTCAGTAACATTGGAAAGGGACGACATAGTTATACAAAATGTGCTGATGTCGGTGAAGCCGGCAAACGTACGCCTAATTAGCTGTCGTATCGTAATCAAAAGGCTCCCTCATGTGAAAACATTCCCCTCACACACAGACCACAACCGCCCGTTAAAAATAATAAACAAAACGATCGCTGACACGAAACATGACGCCTCTCAAAAACAAAGGGATATCCGCTCTGTAAAAGATAAAATCTAAACGCTAATTTAAAATGTCTAATTTTATATGCAGCTAGGTAAAATAAACAGTACTCTAAAAATTTTGGTTTAAAGATGTTAATTAATCTGATTAACCTACTAAATGTAAGGAAGGCACGTGAATCTCGATGTGACGAATCACGGATGTTGGCGAGCCGATATTGACCCACACCCCGTTTCAAGTTCTTGAACACCCGCCCCACCCCCTGAGAGGTGGCGCTAGTGCTCCAGTCCAGCAGAACATTAGACGTCACTGACCGGTCATCGGGCAACCCACGATTCTTGGCAATACATTTTATAAAACGCACGTATACATGCGTGCTATAAGCCGAATCAGATTATTTATAGATTTTCGCGTGTACTCAAACTTTTAAGATTGCTGGAAATGAGGCCGGCGCTGTTCAGGAGTTTACATACAATATTGTGTATATAAGATGATGACGACTTTCAAAATTGATGAATAGACTTCTTATATGAACTGGAATTTATTACAGTTGCAGTTACCTAGTAGGACGGCAGTTGTAAATCATCACATTATCATTTTAAAAGACATTGTTTTGAGCATTGGGGTAGGTGACCTAATTACCTAGATACGGTATAATTATTGAATTAGTTTTGTATTATTTTTTTTATATGGAGGTTCTAGTTACATAAAATGTAAATAGGTATTCGCACATTTACAATATATTATAATGTACTTACATACTATATTGGCCTAGAGCTTTTTCCTTAATTTCCTTGACCTAGAGTAGTTAGACATAGTTATCACTGTCCAACATTCCGTTGATGGGCTAAAGTCACCTATGAAAATATTATTTACGTCACATTGCACAATGTCTATTTCTTCGGATGATATAGTAAGAGTCAATGAGTTTGGCGCGTGGGTGTCGGCACTGAACTTTAGAGTAGGATGCGGCTCATTTGTTGCCATCCACATGCTTGACTTGATTTTAGACTGCTTTGGCCTCTTAAGCAAGAGGGGAAACATTGTCTATCATTGTTTTATCGTATCATTTGCGTCGTACTTTCTAGGAAGGAACGTAAAATTTTTGTGTTAATAGTTAAGAAAAATGAATCATAAAGTGATAGACTTGATGAGCAGAATAACTCTCTAAGCAAAAAGAAAACGTATGCAATATGCATGTTTCTGACAAAATAAAACAATTCCATTCAAGTTAAGACACAGTTATTAATTGATAAGCTTTATTTACGATAAGTTAAGATTTAAGTTTAGAAAAAAAAATCTTGCGACGTGCAAATAAGTCACCAATATCAAAATGGAGTAAGTGCGTAATTGCTATGGCGATCATGTCAAGTATCATGAACATTAAACCTATTGTGCTATCTAATGCACTATTTGTAGTTATTCTCCAAATAGTCATGCAGCAGAACTAATAATCTTTACAGCAAAGGGAATGTATGTAGCTGTCAATCGAAGCGTAGAGGCGTAAGTAAACGCCGAGTAGGCAGCGGCATCTTCATCAGAACAGATCAATGTCTCTTGGAGTATTCTTATCATTGCGCACTGAAAGCTACGAGGTCCGTTTATTTAGCGTGTAGCGATCGCGTATTGTCTGATGGCATGACATAAGCGTGGTGTCGTCATCGGGCGTCGGCAACGGCGGCGAAGGCCGGCTGTTGTTTGTGCGCGAACAACCGGTTATATACAGCAGCGTATGCACCACGCGCCGAGACGCGTATGAAGCACGCGATTCATCTCCTCTACTCTACCCAAATTAAATATTAGTTACGCATCCGACGAGATTCAACCAAACGTAATCCAACGGTATTTGTACCTAGCAGGAATTCGAAAATTGCTCCACTTCAAACTCATTTCCAATTACAGAATTGCTTTAACAATATCGACTAATTATCACGGTACGAATAGTCATTTCTTAATCTGGCACGTCTCATCTCAGCACACGTACTAATTGATGATTTCATTATTCGCAAACAACATACAAAATGATTGAATCTAAGTTGAGACTTCAAATCGAACTATTGGATCGTGTAGATGGCGCATTGTGCATCGACCACGCCCACATGCAAGCTCTTCGCTGCGATAAACCGATGACGCTATCGCTTTATTGAGGTCACCATTGCTCGCGGTACCTATAAAATTATGAACCGACTGGCAAGAAACGATTTTATGACTACCTAGCTCGTTGTCTGGAGATTGGGCACAGCTTAATGCAATTTATGAATTCAAAACGCTTCCTACCTAGTACAAATTAATCTAAGAAAGCATGGTTAACCAATATTCGATCCACACAAAAAGGGTGAGCTCATTCATAGCAAAAAATATATTGAAATACTGGACAAATAAAATCTTGGATATATGCCAGAACATTCAAATGACTACCGAAGGTATGCAAAGGGAAGTTAGTTAAGGCATTCAAAATACACTTATAGAAAGATGGTGACGGATACCAGTGTAAACCATTTAATAATAAATCGGTGACTAATTGATAGCAGGACATGTCAATGTTCATTAATTAAAGCGTCCGATTAACCGCTTAGTCTACTGAGTGATTGAGAACTTTACAAATGTAAGTTTATCTTTAAAACTTGGTGTTTTTACAATTATACCACTTATTTACCTAGGTAACACTGAAAATGTTTAGAAAATGAAAAACGGCTTAATGTAGACAGTTGCCAATACTTTTATTGTTTTTCGAAGTAATATCCGTTCCTCTCTACACATCGTCGCATTCGATGGAACCACTGAGAAAAGCAGTGGGCCCATTCTTCCTTAGGGGTCTCTTCTATGGCATTTTCGTACGCTTTCACCGCATCTTCAGGGCTCGTAAAGCGAATACCGAATTTTATCTTTAGTTCTTGGGAATAAATGAAAGTCGCAGGGCGCCAGGTCAGGGCGGATGATGATTGTATGGCGGATGACTCATTATCTCGACACCTGCCATAGTCAAATATTCAACAGTCCGTTTTGCGGAGTACGCTGAAGCATTGTCGTGGTGAAGGAGGATCCTGCTTCGAGGGCGCTGCTGTTGAATTTTTTCCAATACAACAGGCAAACAGCGATTGACATACCAGTCTGCAGTAACTGTCCTTCCATCTTCTAGCACAAATGTCGCGAAATGAAGTTTCCGACCAAAGAATGAGGCAATCATCTTTTTTCCTTGACTTCTTCTTTTCTTTACCTTAGTTGGCCGACCCTCGAAAGGAAACACCCACTGAGCTGATTGTCTTTTGGTTTCATCTTTCATCACCTGTGACGATGTCAAATACAGGATTTGAGTCACCGCCGTTGAACTTATCTAACATTTGGCGACACCAGTCCATGCGAAGGTGTTTCTGGTCGTCGGTTAAAGTATGGGGAATCCATCTGGTACAAAGCTTCCTGACGCCTAAATGTTCGTGTAATATTTTTGAACTTGACTCATACCAATGCCTAGGCTTGCCCATATCTGCTGATAGGTCACTCTCTTCTCTTTCTCTATCATGCGTCGCACAGCACTGATGTTATCTTCAGTAGTCACTGTTAAAGGACGTCCCTCACGCGGATCATCATTGAGATTGCTACGTCCACGCTTAAACTCGTTAAACCAATTGTAAAAAGTGGCACGAGATGGGACTTCATTAAGAAATGCTAATCGCAGCCTATCATAGCTTTGTTGTTGAGTAAGCCCACAACGAAAGTCATAATTGAAGGGGTGAGTGGACAAAGGTGTTATCTGACAAAACTGAAAAAATATATATTTTTGCGTGAACAAAGGTTTTAAGTGATGATAAATCGACTGACGAGTTCACAACACGCATATTTTTATTCGTTTCAAAAATACAGACCCTAGCAAAGGTGTTAACTGATAGCATGCCCACATTTCTGGCTTGCAAATGTGGTATAAGCAGATAAATTTTTGAAACATCACATACATTGATACTTTTTGAATAATAAAAGGTAATATCAGGCAATGTGCCTTTTGCATTTTGGCAAGATTATCATGTTTTAAAATTTTAAAAATAAGCAAAGGTGTTATAAGCTGTGTAGTATGTTTGCTTAAATAAAATTGATCATTATTTTTACAACGACTTTAATGCAACAGTAGTAACGTCTTTAATCTTCATTGTTGAAATTTATTTACTAGTATTGGTTTCATGTTAAATTTTAACATATTATGTTACAACCTTTTCAAGTTTCCGAACGCACTTATTTAAAGTGACATTTCGTTTCTTTGAGCCAAAAACTCCGTTTTCTGTTCTGTACTGATTAGGAGTCAATATTTTCTAAAGGTGAGAAAAAATGTACTCCTAATCAGTACCTACAGAAACACATTTCAAAAGGCATCTGTTTGTTGCAGGGATATTATGAAAGCCGTGATATTATAATTTCACTAGTGACATTATAATTACACGGATTATTGTCAATCGTTTGCGTTACTTACAATTTAACGGGCTAGTTTTAGTGTCATTATAAATTCACTTGACCGATACAGTGAAATTGTAAGGAAGTGATATTTTGACAATAACACAGGTTTAAGAAAGATGATCAAAGCGATCGCTGATTGGTCCGTTTTCGTTACCAACTGAGCTCCGGTTTTTGAATTTTATCCGATTGGTCACTGTAGTACTTTCGTAACTCTGTGTCAAAATCTTTTTGCACCTCAATTTCACACTTGCTTCCACTTGAATTTGATGTATCTGACGATTGAAACACTTTTAAATGCTCACGACCACTAATTTCGAAAATATACATACATACATACATATTATCACGCCTCCTTCCCAACGGGGTAGGCAGAGACCAAGGCCTTCCACTTACTACGATCCTGGCATACATCTTTCGCTTCTTCCACATTCATCAATCTTTTCATGCATGCTCGTCGGTTTAGAGTACTCTTGACCTGACCTTTCTTCAGAACATCCCCGATTTGATCGTGATAAGTTCGTCTAGGCCTTCATCTTCCAACGTTCCCTTTCACACTCGTCTTGTAGATCTGTCTAGTCATTCTTCTCTCATTCATCCTCTCTACATGCCCAAACCATCTAAGCATCCCTTTCTCAATCCGTGTGACAATATCTTCTTTCACGAAATCTTATCTATTATTATCTTCTTTCGAAAATATTGACTAGAATAATCAAGTAAATACCTCATAAAACACCAAAAATATGTAATGAACCGATAATAACACGCAGGGCTTCCACCGCAATATAATATCACTATTGCGGCCTAGTGAAATTACAATATAACTGAAAAAAACCCGTCAAATCATACGAACCAGTTATTATTGACAATAATCATTGTAATTATAATTTTTCACTAGTGAAATCATAATATCACGTCTTTGACAAAATTCCTGCGACACATCTAAAAATAAATCATTCATAGAAGATATGAACCATCATAAATCATAAGGAATAGTCATCAATTTAAATACATTAAACAAAAAATAAACTTTAAAGCTAATGTTAAATGGATCCGCGTTGAAGAATACGGTAGATATATTTTTATTAGACCAACTATGACCCCAACACACCATTTCTTGATGTCTCACTTGTAAAGAACCCAAATATTATCCTAGCAGTTTCCATAACTTGTACTACTCAAAAGGGTAACATTTCTAAAGAAAAAATGCTGATATAAAAAAAACAGCTTGAGTACATCGAGCAAGTCTCAATGGTATTATTTGCACACTTTGAACCATTATTAACATTGTCCTACATACCTGTCTGTAATTTTTTTTATTAAAATATAGCTATTTCATATAAATACTCATTATTATAAATTTTTCATATAAGACCTTTTTAAGTTCATCTTATCTTAATATGATTATTATTAAATTAAACAAAGGTGTTATGTTGATATTTTCTCTAAATTTTAATCAATATATTAAAAATACCTTTAAATTATCTATAATCATTAAAGTAATCATATTTTCTAAATTATTGATATTTAAGTTTTATATAAAACTTTAAGCTGTAATAACTACCGTGATCTAACATTTTTAAACACTCCTAACTCATTTTGAACTTCTTGTTACTTAACACCTTTGTCCACTCACCCCTTCAATTATTAATTTTATACTAACAAAAATGTTGTTGTTTTTTAAAGTAACGCGTTGTATGGACTTATGTCTGAAATAAATATTTTCATTTCATTTCATAACAAATCATTGACCGAAAATTTTCTCGCGTCAGGTTCTTTTCTACGTGTAAGAAGAGTTTTAGATTTGCCGCCAATTCACAAAAACAAATGACAAATTAATGCAATATACTACATTAGGTTACCAAAGAGTTGTAAAATTGAAATTCAAAAAAGTTTTCATTAGCAATGTTTCTAATTGGCCAGTTCTAAACATTTTCAGTGTTACCCACGTATTATACTAGTACCACAGTCTATCAAGACTGTGCTAGTACGCTCTGTAACGATCGTTGTAGAGATCCTTAGCGAAAGCCTACATCTAGGAGTGGGCTTTGGCCGAGATGATGACTAGTAGAATAGTAAAAGTCTGTACATTATGACGACCATGTCATATTTATGGCAATTTGAAGAAGTGTCATGCACGCAAAAATCCATACATTACTTAATGCCGAAAGAACCGTAAACAGTTTCTTAGAAAAAGAAAATAGGTGACAACAGTGTGTCAGTCATTCGTGTTAATAACGCAGTATGAATTATTCACAAGGCAGGCCTTGCCTCCACAATGAAATTCTCTGAGTTACACCGCACGTAGTTGAGCATTGCTTTCCATAATACCAATAGAAAAGATGCAAGCAGAGAAAGTTGAAACAGATGTCAACTGTCAAAAAATATGTATAATTTTGAGCTTACTACTTCAATAGTAACATTTATCTATTTTAGGCACTGTGTACTATGATGAACTGATAATTCTACCTATTGTATACTAAATAAAACAATTTATATTTACATTAAAGAATACTTGAACATAAAATTCTTAATAAGGTTAAGCTGGGGCGAGCGTTGCAATTCCGAGAAGGAAGCTAAAAGAATAACCATCCATTGTTTTGCTAAAATAAAGAGCAACTTTGTTGTGGGTTTACTTCTCTCACTTCGTAAGCTCTGGCCTAAATTGCTTCTACTAATGAGATAGTCAGGAGATATTCGTAAAATACCCCCTTATTGTGTACGCAGCTATTTCAACATCCGCGAAGGCCGTTTTTGCAATTTTGTTCCAAAGATCCCCTAGGGATCAGACCACAGTGCAGATATACACTACTAGACTCATAGTTAGGTTACACATTATCGCTACAAAGTGTGAAACTTCAATTATTTCATCATAACAGGTACCTACTTGAGTGACAGAGAAATTTTATACACTGTATTTTATACGGGTGTGCTTTCTACCCACACCCTGATCCTGAACCAAATCATAATTTAATGGTATTCATGATAAAGCAGATTTCTGATTTGATTGTTACAAAGGCCAGTGTAGATACTACAATTTACATCTTGTGGCTACTGACTGTGCAACTTGATTGCCACAAATTGGTGCCCATCGACCGACAAATTGTCCGTGCGAATCAACTGTTCTATTCACTGAATGAGTCTTTTTGTGATTACGACCTTCTTTTAGATAGACAACTGCAGACAAGATTAGAGATGAAATCATTCGCAGACTAAATATTCGGAGGTTTGTGTGGTATGGTAAACATCACATCATTGCTAGACAGGCATAATCTTTAAAAGCTTCAATATTAAAACCTTATGATTTCAAAAGACTTCCCACAGTCCTGATAATATTCGGTTAAAAACTGTTTGATGTATTAAAGGTAGATAAAGTGCTAGGTACCAACATGAAATCACTTTGGTCATCTAGCTCCAAATATAGAGATAACAACTAGGTAGGTAATAAGGTGCAGCAGTGAGCAAAACACATTCACAACAGGTTTCTTGCGGCTAAATGAAATTTTAACTTAGATACGAGTACCTATGTAGGACGTCCTCAGGCCAGGTGGAGTGATGATTTGCGCAAGGTGGCTGGCAGGAGCTGGATGCGAGAAGCCGAGGATCGACCTAAGTGGCGTGCAATGGGAGAGGCCTATGTCCAGCAGTGGACTGTGATAGGCTGATGATGATGATGATGATGAGTACCTATACATTTGCTAGAGAATCTAGGTAGGTAGTAAGGAGAATAAAATATATCGGATTGCTACCACGAAAATCACTAGAAATCATACAATCATCGAAATATCGCAATTCTGGCTTACAATACTAGACTAGAATCGATGACGATGAGACGACTCATCTAATCAAGCTAAACCAGTCCAATCCTAAGTGACTACTGCAATAGCTTACATATGTAAGTAGAAGATATGTGTTATGTATGTACAAAAAGCGGTTGTTACGTGAGTCGGCGAGTGCAAGACATGGACTGGATTCGAGGTCGTCGACCCCGATTGAGCGGGACTCAGGACTCCTCAGCCGGAATATTAAGTGCGATTCAAATTGCTTGCAACTAAAGATTCGTCCAACCGATATTTAAATGGATAGATAGCCATCAAAATTTGACGTAATAATTCAAAGTACCTTAATGGTTTAAGTTGTAAAACTGAAGCCAGCAACGGTAGTAATGTTTTTGTAGGTACTGATACATAGGTCGTTGAACAAACTAAGATGCACGAAATACTAATATACAACTAAAATATTTACCTACATTTATAATCCTGCTATGCCAATTAAAGTGGATCTCCAATTTTGTGTAATAGACATAGTGAAACTTCAAAACAATAACAAATCTTCTCACAATGTCTCGCTTAGACGATCGACTTTGGAAAGGCATTTCTTGAGTTGCGTGCCCCTTTTGTTAGCGCAATTAACTTTAACTGGGCAGTGGGCAGCCGTGAAAGGGCCACGGACGCCGGCAATCTATACTATCGTGCCTCTTGAATTCTCGTGATTCAGACAGAACTGAGGTGAAAGTTTCCAAATGCCGTATTCAAAGAACATCGTCAGTTTTAAAATATACAAGTACATTTACGAGTACCTATATGACTAATTAAACAAGAAAATAAAACGTGAAGAACAAGGACGACACAAAACTAGTTAGTGAGCATCATACTCTTGCGTAGAAAACGTTGTTAGTATTTTGAAACTCATTTGCATTTACTAAATAATATGTGCTACGAATTTCCACAGGAAATTGGAAAAACTGAAAACTGATTCCTAGGTACTAATACTCGTAGCTTTACAGTCAAATCTCAGTCAGTCTTTGTCCAGTACCTATTCCTCCGACACTCGTGATGCTGTAACGGAACCATAATTCTAAATTTAGATTTCTATTAACAGTTCTAACTTCTAAGCTGTCGAATTCCAAAGAAACTCACAATTACGAGTAATGGGCAAGGTTGGACACAACAATTTAATTGAAAGTTTTCAAAGTTCAAACTTTTGAATTTTAATAAGTATCTTTGGGATCACCGTAATCGAGCATTCAATACGAGTCATGAATCTAGTCAATATTAGTTGGACGTCAAATTATTTAACGATGCATTGTTTACTAAACGTCTCGCATGTGTGCTATCGCGTCGAAGGTTATAAACACTTGTCCCCATTACGAGAATAGTACCTACCTACTCGACTAGAGAAAAACTATGAACAGCATTGGAACTACATGTAATGAATTATTATTACACTAAGTAGGTAGATACCTAATTAAGTTTTAGTGATATCATTTTAAAAATCTGTATTTATTTATATCCGAATTTCACATGTTCCAAGTCAATCTTCGCAGTATTTCTGTATCCCGATGATAAGATAATACAAATGATTTGAGTAGCTATTTTCCTCAATAAATTTTATATTGCCATATTTATTGGATAAACTTTTTAATAAGTATTTTAAATTGGTTCCTATCCCCATTCGGGTGAAGTGTGTAACCCTACTTGATTCGATTATGTCACAGAGATGCTATGCCAGGGGGTCAATTAAGAGGTCATACGAATAAATAGGGGAAGATAACTAACTTCTTAATTGCTTGATAACGCTTCTCGAAACTTAAAAATTTGAGAGGTGTCAAGGGACACCCGGATGGAACGAAGTTCCTTTTTAGTGAAGGAATTGTACCTAATGAAATTTTATTTTATTTTAAACTCTCTCTTTATCTCTCTCTCACACGCGCACGCCGCACGGCTTACAACTATAGCAAAAGGTGTCATTACATTATTTTTTTTAATTCCGTCTCGCCCCCATCACAAAAAGATCCTGCCTTTTTGAAGTCCAAAAATTATTCTTGTACAGACAACGGCAGGTCAACCTACCCCAAAAGTTTAAGGTCATTGAATTGATTGTCAACTTTAAGTCCAACAAGTAGAGATCAATATCAACTGAGAAAATTTTACGTTTTGTGAGGTTTTGTGGTAGGTTGACGCGGCAGCTGTTGTCTGTACATTGTTAACTGGTCGCTAAATGCAATATTACGCAAGTTCTGCACTAAAAGGTTGTCTTTGACTCATACAGTAACCATTTTAGTACATAATGTTGTGTATCGTAATCAACGTTTAAAAATACGATAAGATAATAAGGTAAAATAATACACCGCATGACTACATTGAATAGTACCTACCTATTACGAAGTAAATTCACTTTTATTCGGTCAACGAATGCTAATTCTTCCAGTACTTAGATAAGTAGGACTATCCTACGCCCACGATCATATTTTATGAAACATCAACAAATAGACGGAACATTGAACAGAAATCAGACGTGATTTCGTTCATAGTTCTAGTGGTCACTTATTGCGAACACACCGATGACATCATCTATTATTTTTTGTCATTAACAGATGCTGCTAACGGCTGCTTATCATGCGGCCAAGTTCAACTCTAGAAAAACAGTGTTAAGCTTAGTTTATGATTTTCTATCCGATACAGAGGGGCGTGGCTGTTAGTATTATCATAATTATAGTTACGCAATCGATGATCATAAGAACGTTATTTACTCATAAAGAGTGTAATGTTATAAAAACTTTAGACTTGGCATTATTTTAAATTGGATATGGAGTCATAAAATCCATGGTCTCTTAATATTTTTGTAACTTATTAACCTTGTACATTTTAATAGATATGTGTTTTTATTAGACTCAGAAACATAAAGTTACATTTCGCCTTATTAGAACCAAAAGTTAGTTCGGTTATCATCATATCACGAATTCGTAGATGACCTCACATTTAGTAAACGCAATAAAAATGGATGTAACCTAGGTACTCCACTGCGGTATGATATCATCTGCACAGTTGGAACAATCAACATGACACTAATCTTTAAAACCTTGAAAAAGAAGCACCTAATACTAGCTAGATAGTAGCGCGTACAAGACAAAAATTTAATAGCTTAAAACATTATCTTCATCCATTCATGATGACCATAAAAAATGCCTTCAGACCCCTAGTTTCGCTAATAAAATCCTAATCTATTAAGTCAGTTGCGTACTTGCGTGGTTTTGACAGATTCAGCATAAACTGAAGTGTCAACAAGAACAAATTCTTTGACAATTGCCGGGATTTTCATGTGAAAAATATCAATCTAACAATATTCCTGATAATTGTATTTATGAACCATGTTTTAGGTGGTGGAAACAAATGGAAATGCAAGTAACTTCAATTGCAGAACAAAATATTTGGTAAGTTTTTCTACCGTCATATTACTGTATGTGACAGTACGTCTGCGCAAGTGACCTCAATGACAGAGAGGGGAAACGCGGGATCGTTCAGCAGTTGGTTTTTGATCACAACCGACAGGTTTTGACGGGAAAATGTAAGTATCTGGAAAAAATAGGTGAACTGCCATACACTCCCCCTAAATATTTACTTTTCGTTTTCATTTTCAATTTGGGACGTAATTTATGATCTTGATATGAAATTCAGTACTGATCTATAATGTTTTTTTTTTCAAACATTTAAGTGAAGCAATTTGACACCGTTTACGCTCAACCCAATCCAGGTACCTAATTACAAACTTATACCTACTTTATTTGATATTTTAGCAATTGTCTCAGGCGGGACTCGAACCCGCATCTCCTTGCATGCCGGGCGGGTTCGAGTCCCGACTGAGACAAAATTTTTCAAGTTTATATACTGATATTATACCTACATGTTAAGGTAGCAAAAAGTACTGTTAAAATCACCGGTCAAATCCAACTATTGATCCTGAAATAAGACCACTAAACACCGGTAATAATACCGACATCACGATGAGCACATACCAGTTAGAATTGAGGACTATCTCATTTCTGCACATCCAATAGAGAAAGTTCACTACACAGCAGTCTCAAAAACTAAGGGTACGACACACCAAAACACGGAAACGCTAGCGAAATTGGCGCGTCGACGTCGTGCCCCGAACTCGGCGGAGTGAACTGTGGCCGCACTATCGATCGGCTCCTCCTGGCGCCGGCGGGCCGCATATCCCTAGTGCACGCACGCCCCTCCCCTGGCCTGCCACCCCAGTGTAATACACTTTAAACAGGGGAAATAATACCGCGTTACAAAAGTTGATGTCAACAAAATATGATCCTTCCTTTTTTATTTACTTCCTGATGTCAGTTCGTTTTTTTTTGGTTCTGGGATTAAGACATACCAAAATGTCCCAAAATGTTGGTCATTTCTGCCTAGAGCGTACGAACATCGACCTTGCAGCGTACAGAAAACCCATTTCCCTCCAGACAAGAACTTTTGTATGTCATGTACCTATTACTTAGATGGAAAATGTATCTTTGAACTCTGACCTTAATACCTTACTTTGCGGTTTCCTTTAATTTCCGGGGATTTAGAAATTGAATAGAATAATATATAATATATAAAATTGAATATACTCTAGTCTTTTAAATATATTTACTTTATCTGGCATGGACTGTTTAGATCTGGATAGATCTAAACTGACTAAATATTTCCATAAGTAAAACTCTAATAACAGCACACAAAATAAGTACCTAGATGGTAAAATCTCTTTATTGTAAAAAGAACAAGTCCTGATAATTAAAATTTAGGCTTTTTTAACTTAACATTCTTTGAAGTCGTATTTCTTGCCCAATCTTAAATGGAATTGAAGTAGGTATACACCAATTTTTTGCTAAGAGGAGGACGTTTGATATTAATGCGTCTTGACTTATAGCCGCGATGCCATCGCATAGGATCTGGAACTTAACTTCCTAACACTCGAGATTTGACCAACTCAAATTAAGTTTGACAGGACACTGTTAAGATGTAGCCTGGTTATGAGCAAACAATGTACACTATTATGCCCCGGAGACGGAAAACCTAAAACAGAAAGCAACTAAGACGTTGAGATGACGAATTACGCCATACCTTGGGTTCCTCATGGACTAATGGCAACTGACAGAATTGTAACGGCGTCGGAATCAAAACACATTATCACATCATTATCATGCGTTTTGTTTTTCACCTAGCCTTTTCAGAAGGAAAAAAAGCTATTTTTTTTTAGAATAACAACTTATTTTTTGACATATGCAGCAGCAATGCCATTGGAGGTTTAAAAACGGCTAATTCTGGCAAGACTTTACCAAGGATTTCCAATTGATACAGCTGGGCTGTAGTGAAAGAAATACACATTCTTACTGAAAGTTACTTCAGAAGGTTTCAGCAGCACCTTGGATTCATAAATTCTTCAAATTCGTATACCTATTTGGAACGGAAAACAAAACTACCGTTTGTCCACGCCCCTTGCGTCCGAGTTCGCGTCAAACAAAGTGCTCAGAACAGAGGTACCTATGAGGCAAATCCGATTGGCCCCCCAAGTTTAATTAATCTATGTTAAATGAGATAATGTATTAATCTATGTTAATAATTAATAATATGTTCATTGGATAGGATAAGAGTAAATAATAAGTACAGGATTGAATTTGAAAATAATGGTTTTGAAAATGATGTAAAGGAAACAAACTTTACAAGAAATCTAGTGTTTAGTATTCAGGAAATGTTGCTCTAATTTTGCAATATATTATACTTGTCTCTGAAGTATTAAAAATTATTTTGTCCTTGCTCCACTAGATGTGACCAAGAGCCGTCCAACTCACCTGAATCACAAGTTTATCTTAGTTCAGGAATAAATTAGCTACCTATCTGCAATATATTAGGTAATTATACATGTAAGTTCTGTAAAAAAAAAGTATTTTATTACTTGTTTATTTTAGTAATAACTTTGTCATGTCTCAGATCTAGATTTGAACCTACATGTAGGTAAAATGAAAACATGATTTTGGCTTTCATTGCAATTAAAATTTACTTTCTAAACTATAGTCCTTAACATATAGCTTGATTAGAATGACATTTCTCACTGAAAGAGACGACGTAACTTTGTACCAGCGTCACACAAGTGAAACACATAAATTTGCACACGAATAAATATTGGTAACTGGCATGGTAAGAATATTTTTTTTAACATTGCTATACATATTATTAATCAAATTAATTATATAAACTAGCTCTTCCCTGCCACGCTTCGCTGTGGCACATTGTGTTTGAATGGTTTTTGTTTTTTATTGTTTTTTAAGGTTTTTTTTTCGCAGTCGCAGATGAATAGATAAAAACAATCCTCGATGCAGATTATATATCATGCTTAAAGTTCAGCTCGATCGGTGCAGAACTTTTTTGAGTTTTTGAAGCGTCCACAAACCAACATAAGATTTTTATATATTATATACCTAGAGATAGATAGATATTAAAAGTCAAAAACATTAAAATATATCCAGTCACAAAAATTACACCTAACTTTAAAAGACGTCTTTACAAGTTTACGTCATCTTTCATAATCGCTAGTGTTGACGTAAAATGGACGAATCGAAATCGACAGACTAACAATATTTCAAAAGCGAGGTACCTAATGTAACATAAATGTTACAAATGACTTATTGGGCATTTTTTGATGCTAAGAAGATCAAATTGCAATTATTAATTGTTAACGAAATAAAAAATTAGATTCTTAAAAAATCTAATTAATTTTCATGATTGTTCCAATGATTCTGATGATGATCACGATACGGACTTACTGTTAAATCTTAATACATCTGATTTTCGTTTTATTTTATTCGCCACAACTGTTTTTTTCTTTGTTTGATCAGTTGAGTTGAGCACTAGTCACCTCAGTTTGACAGGACTTGTCATTCTTATCAAGCTATATTTTAAGGACTATGAACAAAAATAATGAAACCCAGTGAGAAATGTCTGATTATTTACAATTGAGTTCCTAATGGTTGTATGCTAGTAACGCTAGTTCGTTAGTTGTACAGTCTGTTCCACATTTGGAATAATGCAGGTGTAACATTCCTCATTTGTTTTTTCTGACTGACTGATGTCTAATCACATTGAAATCCCAAAATTGCCTCTTTTGGCGAAATTTGTTAGCACACAAAAAAGCTTGAAATTTTGTACTTAATTATTATAGTATTGGTAATTTTAGGCTCCTGAGCTTAAAATACATGTAGTAGTAGTAGTAGTAACAGCCTATAATCATCCCACTGCAGGGAAAAGGCCTCCATCATTGAATTCAAGTTACCACAGCAATGATGGGAACTGGCATTATCACCACGCTTGCCAAATGCGGGTTGGTGAATCTGATCACAAACACGAGCAACGTTCGAAAATTCGATACTTTTTGTTGCCCGACCCGGGGATCGACCCTGGGACCCCGAGATTTTGGCCCGGTATTTAAACCACTAGGACCAACGGGGCGTCCATGTGGATTTAACTATATTACTAAAATTACAAATAGATGGGGCCAGGATCTCAGGGTCCCAGGTTCGATTCCCTGTGTGCGCTTTTTCTCGGCCCTAGCCCAGACTTGTCCCGACACAGTGGTAGGTTTAAATATTGGGACATGTAAAAGTGCCTCCTGGGGCCTACTTGCAGAAATAAAACTGATTTTACTGATTTACTGTGTGATCACCAACCCTCATTTGGCAAGCGTGGTGATTATGCCTATATCCATCATTGCTATGGTAACTAGGTTTCAATGATCGAGGCCTATGCCCTGCAATGGGATTATTATAGGCTGTTACTTTTACATTACTTTATGTAGGTATTTAGTTAAATAAGTATTTCAATCAATGTCTTAATCCGTCAACCCCCAGGAGGCACTCGGGTGCCACAATAACAATTGATTTGAATTGTGTCTGGAATAACTCACGATCGAGGGATTAAAATGAAAAGCTTTTACATGGAATCAACTGGAAAGCCCTGGTTTGACAATCGAGCCTGCATTTTCCTGCTATCGTAGTAAGGCTTAGCTAAAGAGAAGGATTAAAGAGCAATGTATAATAAAGTTATTGAGTAATTTAAAAAAATATAAATGTAACTATAAGCCTGCCTGTGCAAAAGTTGCCAAAGCTTATTCCCCATGATTATCACCTAACAGCTGTTACTAGTTACCACTACCCCATATTCAAAAACAGATTTCTAAATTAAAATGGCAAAACATAAGTTTTTAAATAGGTATCTTAATTTCTAGATTCTTATAACTATCAAAGTATCAATTAAGAAATTAAGGACCTTGAGTAAAAATTACTTTTTGAATAGTAGGAAACAGAAATGACATAAACATGAAAAGTGTTGGATAAGCCACTTAGTGGCACCTATGCACTGGCACTTGGAAAATTAAAAAACCTGCACTAGTCTGATAACAAAATGGCTAGTCCTAGGGCCTAAGCTTTTAATATATAAAAGTAATTTCCAAAAACTTTATTATTTAGTTTTGTTCCAGGTAGGTATTACATAAATATTCTCTTATATATGTAGTAAGTTAGAAAGGTGTGTAATCTTGCAGCGTCAATACTACCAGTAAATTTTAACAGTTTGAATTTATTAATGAATATCTGAGTAGGTAGGTACTACATGTGTGTTATAGAATAATTTTTAAATTGAATTATATCAAGCTGCAGTACTAGTAACTACAAAAATTTACATTTGGATATTTGCTATGAAATCCAAAAGCAGAGTGTAGGTGTCCTTATCCTTCATTAAATTTTGATACCAGTTATAGTAGAGTAGAAAATACCCGACAACTGTTTTCATCACAAGTAATTTTAATTATGTTTAAAGAGGGAAATTAATAAAAACTCACCTTCAAAAATCAATTGAGATACGCTATTCCCGGTCGGTTACACACATAAATTCGTCGGCACACACAAATTACACACTGGATTGCGGGAACTATGACCAATCGTACCAAATTCACGTCTCACGTCACTAACACTTCAAAAACAGTCTCTGCACAGGTAATAACATAACCCACTCAAACCTGCAGATAATGGGCAGTTACAATTCATACAGGTAGGAATAGCAAAATCATCCGTGACTGCGAGTACGAACACGGCTTCGAAGGCAAGGCGAGCGAAAGATCGCCGATCGTCACGAAAGCATCACGGCATCACCCACCTTTCTGCCCAGCCATAGATTATCGAACGAGCGAGCAGAAGGTGAACTACAAATACCATACAGCATTTGTTACCTACTGCTCTGTAATTTGTACGTATTTAAAAATCTACATACAAATTACGAAATGTTTTGCTTGCAAGGTTTTTATTAATTATATTTCTGTGTGATGTTTTTCTTTTTTTTTAAAGTATCTATTAGCTATCTTTTCTATAACGAAATCACTTACCAACTTTTAATATTCTACCAGAAATTAGTCTATTCATATTCATACACATATCAGCACTTTTGTTGTTTTGGGAAATCGATTAGGTACTTATCCAAAATGTACTTTTTAGAATTTCAATTGACTCAAAACGGTTGACTAACGTTTTCTTTCTATATCATCTGTCATAATATTTATAGACCATTAAAATATTTGAAATATTATTTGATATAATAATATATATGCCTCACTTTATCAACCAAAGTTTCACTGAATTTCAAATAATGATTTTAATTTTGTTCGAAGTCTCCTTTTTCAGGGTTCCGTACGTCAAAAAGAAAAAAATAAACTCTTGAACTAAGCTTTTGAAGTATTACCGTATATGTGGTCCGTCTGACTCTGCCCATATGTCTGCCTGTCATAACAGATAAAAGCGAAAGCGCTTGCTGAGCGTCAAATCCAGTCTATTCAAACTGCAAAGTAAAGCGAAAGTAGAAAAAATGATAGGTATTAAAGCAAGTCGGTCGCTACTTATTGAAGTTAATCTTTGACAAGTATGATGTCATCCGATCTTGTGCTGTTCAAATTGTCTGTGGTATTATATTAGACACTTCACCGTAAAAACGAAAACCAATTACACAGTCGTCTAACCACAATCATATTAATGAGGTCTCAAGACGTAAAATTCGCAAACAAAAATATTTGTCTACCATGGATAGTGGATACCATTATCGCCTAGAGATGTGTCAATTTGTATAATAAATCGTATTATTAATGTTCTTATTTTGTCTGTTTGTCTGTTTAAAGTTAACCAATTAGTATGTTGTGCTGTGATAGAACATAAATCTACCATAAACAAAGGTACTTCAAAAATAGCAAGATAATTTGGAAATATGTAAATCTTAGTTTATAAAAATGTGTACAAACTTTGATAGACAAATATCCATAAAATCCTTTTTATGTCACAGGTGATAGAGAGAGATACTGTAAAGATCAGTAAGCAAGATCAAAAGTTATATACAGTCGTCTGGCGGTTCCTTCAATTTAATATCACGGAGCCCCTTGCACTGTAGTACGTCTTAGTGCTTCTTTACCGTAAAAAACAAATTTATAGAATGCTAGCTAGACTTTTCCATTTCACTCACTCAGAAACAAGGGGCTTATATCTTGACTCAGCGACTTTAAACTTGTATATAGTCGCTGAGATTTATGAAGCCCGTTTTGCCAGCATGCCATAACAATAGAACGTTTTTTACTACGACAACTACAAAAATGCATTAAAGAATAACTCACTCTAAAAAAAAATTCTTATAAATTTAACGGCTTCGGACGAGTCCATAAGTCTTCAGTAATAATATCATTTTAAAATACATATTATACAATATCATAAATACTTACTTAAACATAATAGCCTAACCTAACTAACTTAACTCATTGAAATGTATGGGTGTACATGCAATGATTACAGGAGTTTTACGCGAGAACGTGGATCAGAGTCAAATAGGGAAAATAACTCACTCTTTTGGAATCAAAAACACAATTATGAACTTATGAGTAAAAAGATAATAAATACTTTGCTTTATCACTTGATTGCTAAAGATAATAGACCCGAATCATATCACAAACATTTACGTATAATGTCAGTTTTGTTTTAAACCATAGTGTTGAATTAAACTAATTACACATTTCAATCGGTTACATTCAATTTCTAATTTTGAAATGTTCATAATCGTTTCGTATCACAAAATAATTTCAACCTTAATGGTCTTTGAACGGTTGCAAAGCGATAAAGTTCTTTTAAAATAGCAAGACTATTTTGTCGTAACGTCTCGCGGTGTTGATTTTAGCCTCTGCGCAGTTTATAGCTATCTAGTTAGCTGTGCGCTGCTTTGTCTTTATTTTTTCTTAACTGGCTTTGTTTTTAGACTGTTTCTGTTTGCTACATAATATATTCAGGTAAGTAAATGTACACTTGTTGTATCAATAAGACAGTAGTAAATTGAAATTCTGAAATAATTTTTATCGATAATCGGATGCTAACGTTACTGATTTCATTAGTTCGCAACCCAAATCACGTCATATTGACAGGTGTCAAAACGGGCCTATAACTACTTTGGGGTTGGGGTTTTACGCGGGAAACGAGAAGAGAAAGATGAACCTCGTTTCGTAATTTTTTCAAATTGTCCTCAGCGGCATTTATTGTGATAAAGTGGTAGCATTGTTATAATAATGTGTCAGTGAGTAGGATAAATCAAATAAAAATGAGAAGGAGGAAAGGCGCTCCTATTTGACTCTGATCCACGTTCTCGCGTAAAACTTCTGTAATCATTGAAATGTATGAACCACCCATACATTTCAATGACTTAGGTAAGGTTTCATTTCGTTTCATCTCATTAAATTTCATTTTCATTACATATCAATAAGAAAATTCTACTGAAACTTCGCTGTATGGGCATAGTTGGCTGTATGGCTGTATGGGCATCATACCATAACCGCTGAAAAGCTGAACGACTTTAGCATCGCTTCCAAAAGGTGAACAGGGGGCTTACCATCAGCTTATAGCAAGCCACTCAATTTCCAGGCAGTTCAACAGTAGGGCTGCTTTTGCCCTGCTAAAAATCATACCATAACCGCTGAATAGCTGAACGACTTTAGCACCGCTAAACCAAAAGGTGAACTGCTAAGCTTGTCTATGGTCTGTTTGTCTGCAGATTGCATGAACGAGATAGAGCTATACTGGTTCAGATAAATCTGTCTCTTTTTAGTTGAAAACGTTCAAATACACAAATACATGATTTATTCCAAATTACCGGTTTTTGAAAAACTTCCTACTTAATGGATTTTAAAGAGAAAAAGTCGATCTAAATGTTGCTATTTTGCAGGAGATTAGTTAAATTACTAAATTCTAGTAAAATTACCTTCTTGACGATAGTACTTAATGTACAGTGTTGGGTTATTGAAAATGTGGATAATCATTTTAACGTGATCATGATTGGAACGGTTCTGCCTGCATTTTTGGCGGTAACATTCAAAAATTGAAGAAATATTCCATTTTCCCGGAGTAGTACGTACGTTCGACTATTTTATATTTACAGTTAAACATTGAGTTAAACCACATGAGTAAATATTTATTCATGTGGTTAAACCATATTTTCACAATGTCATACTTGTGTGTAAGTATTGAATAAAGTAAAGTGGAATTGTAAGTAATTTTATTAAAATATTAGTATAAAAAAGTGATCATCCATTGACTTTCAGTGAAAACCAACAAAAAAAAACGCCTAGTTTCTTACACCCAATTGTATAACCTTTGGGAATAACAGTTAACAAATCTTTAACAGCTGGAGACCACTCCAAGCGAATGGAAAGGGTGGCAGAAATTTTAATTCTGCGGGCGATGTAGTCATAAAATTAGGGTTTGAATGAAGTTTCTGGTTCAGTTACACTGTGTAGTAAAAGACTACTACTACTTTTTACATGGGTATTATAATAATCTATTCTATTTTAGTACTGACTGGGTAGACTAAATGCAAAAAATAAAACATAAAATAATTAATGATTCAAGGAGAGGAAGAGGAAACAGAAAATTATATTACATATTAGGTTTTCTCTACCAGTCGAGCATTTGGTTAAGTAGACATGTTTTGTAGAATTTTTGCAGTAAAAAAAACAAACACATGATTTCATATATGTAATATAATTACAAAAAAATATATTTCAAACACATATTAAAATAAAAAAGACATACTTAATATAACAGTACTTCAGTTTTAACCCTAAATTTAAAATCTAACAAAACAACCATAACTTTCTAGGTATATGTATTAACTGGTCGGCTACCAAAGTTGTGGAATCGAGCCATAAGACAATTTATTTGTGTCTGGAATTACAAGGGGTTAAAAAATACATCAATACATAAGCTTATTGGTGAACCTCTTCGTCTGTGAGATAAATTTGCTTGATCTGTGAGATAATTGATTAGCTGCATTGCAAAATGTTATGTAGGATTACAAATGCTTTTGCAATAAGGCTAGCTACCTGAGGTTGGTAATGAACCATTGAAAAAGAGTCTGTAGAACACCTATTGATCTCTCTCTGTTGTTAAGAGTTTTTATTTGTCTCTATAGGTATAATAGGCTTCAGAAAAATCTAGTTCAGCTTTAACAATTGTTGTCATCATAAAATTGAGCATTGGATATCTAGAATCACCTACAATAAAAGGAAATATTCATTAATTTTATCATCTTTGTAAGACTGCTGCAAATGTGTTATATAAGAACTAAAATTTAGTTGTGTTTTACACCCAGGCAATATTTAAACAAACAAAATCAGCAACATATTCATAACACAAGGGTTTTAGGTGCTATAACCTGTAAAATATGTTTCTTTATCTTTTCTTTTTACTCAATTGAACGGAAAGGACATATCTTTAAAGTTAAACTAAAATGTGTATTGTATGTTTACCTAAAAGCCATACAGATGCTATAGCGCTCAGTTCATTCAAGTGAGACTACAAAGGATGATGAGACCATATTTTATTGTAAATTAAATGAATCATAGCCATCATTTACACTTATAATTTCCATGTATTTGTTACAAATCTGAAAAAAGTATTACACATAAATATTAGTAAGAAAGAAGAGTAATAAAATTTGAAAGTACAGTTTTTTCAATATATTCTATTGTATATACCTATTACATCACAAAACCATGCTAACAATTTTGTCGAAATTGTATTTTCATTTTGGTAAATGATGATATAAACATTTTATACAAAATACTAACTCAAAGACCTTCAGGTTTCTTTACACTGTAATTAGGTTCCTTAATCTATAATGAAACATGTAAATTTTCACAAAACTGCTGAAAAAAGTCTGAGAAACGCATAAAATATGTCGAAAAAGTTAGTCTCATATTAACTTCTTCAAGATGGCTAGGATGACATTAGCTTCACTCAAAAGGACGTTTACCTGCTGTCAAATTGAGTGTCATGGTATGAAATAATTGAAAAGTTCATAGTAAAAAAATGGTGAACGGTTTAGAAACGTCAACGTAAATTGGCCTGCCACAGGCCTGCTAAAAACGATGTCATAGTACAAAAGAGCAATGCAGTCCAATAGCAGTCCTGCTTTAAGAGCTAATGGTAAGGCCCCAGCTAAGCTTGTCTATGGTCTGTTTGTCTGCAGATTGCATGAACAAGATAGAGCTATACTGGTTCAGATAAATCTGTCTCTTTTTAGTTGAAAACGTTCAAATACACAAATACATGATTTATTCCAAATTACCAGTTTTTGAAAAACTTTCTACTTATTGGATTTTAAAGAGTAAAAGTTCATCTAAATGATGCTATTTTGCAGGAGATTAGTTAAAATACTCAATTCTAGTAAAATTACCTTCTTGGCAATAGTAATTAATGTACAGTGTTGGGCTATTGAAAATGTGGATAATCATTTTAACGTGATCATGATTGGAACGGTTCTTTTGGCGGTAACATTCAAAAATTGAAGAAATATTCCATTTTCCCGGAGTAGTACGTATGTACGTTCTAAGACTATTTTATATTTACAGTTAAACATTGAGTTAAACCATATTTTCACAATGTCATACTTGTGTTTAATTATTGAATAAAGTGAAGTGGAATTGTAAGTAATTTTATTAAAATATTAGTATAAAAAAGTGATCATCCATTGACTTTCAGTAAAAACCAACAAAAAAAATTGGTTGCCTGTAAAGTCGGTATACGGGCGAAAGTTTTACGTGACAACGACTTTGAGTGGTAAAATAATTTTAATGTGAATATTCATTCGTATAGTAGGAAGAAGGATGAAATAATAGTAACAATTTAAAACATTTATTTATACAAAGAATTATATTTAAAACATTAATTTATACAAAGAATCTCGCACTGAATTTCATATAAACAAAATTTTATTGAACTGGATTTTATAGAAGCGCAAGACATGAACCGGTGTGTATGCCTATCTCTCTCACTCTCTCTCTCTCGCTCTCTCGTTCGGTGACTCATCGTAACGTTACCGAGCGTTACACTTTTTCATAAGTGACTCCCAGCCGCAACCTAATTTAAGACGTTGTCACGTCAAAAAACGCCTAGTTTCTCACACCCAACTAAATAACCTTTGGGAATAACAGTTAACAAATCTTTAACAGCTGGAGACCACTCCAAGCGAATGGCAAGAGTGGCAGAAATTTAAATTCTGCGAGCGATGTAGTCATAAAATTAGGGTTTGAATGAAGTTTCTGATTCAGTTACACTGTGTAGTAAAAGACTACTACTACTTTTTACATAGGTATTATAATAATCTATTCTATTTTAGTACTGACTGGGTAGACTAAATGCAAAAATAAAACATAAAATAATTAATGATTCAAGGAGAGGAAGAAGAAACAGAAAATTATATTACATATTAGGTATTCTCTACCAGTCGACCATTGGTTAAGCAGAATTTTTGCCATAAGACAATTGATTTGTGTCTGGAATTACAAGGGGTTAAAAATACATTTATACATAAGCTTATTGGTGAACCTCTTCATCTGTGAGATAAATTTGCTTGATCTGTGAGATAATTGATTAGCTGCATTGCAAAATGTAATGTAGGATTACACATTATAGGCTTCAGAAAAATCTAGTTCTGCTTTAACAATTGTTGTCATCATAAATTTGAGCAGTGGATATCTAGAATCACCTACAATAAAAGGAAATATTCATTAATTTTATCATCTTTGCAAATGTGTTATATAATAACTAAAACTTTGTTGTCTTTTACACCCAGGCAATATTTAAACAAACAAAATTAGCAACATATTCATAACACAAGGGTTTTAGGTGCTATAACCTGTAAAATATGTTTCTTTACCTTTTCTTTTTACTCAATTGAACGGAAAGGACATATCTTTAAAGTTAAACTAAAATGTGTATTGTATGTTTACCTATAAGCCATACAGATGCTATAGTGCTCAGTTCATTCAAGTGAGACTACAAAGGATGATTAGACCATATTTTATTGTAAATTAAATGAATCATAGCCATCATTTACACTTATAATTTCCATGTATTTGTTACAGATCTGAAAAAAGTATTACACATAAATATTAGTAAGAAAGAAGAGTTATAAAATTTGAAAGTACAGTTTTTGCAATATATTCTATTTTTCAATATACCTATTAAGTACATCACAAAACCATGCTAACAATTTTGTCGAAATTGCATTTTCATTTTGGTAAATGATGATAATATAAACATTTTATACAAAATACTAATTCAAAGACCTTCAGGTTTCTTTACACTGTAATTAGGTTCCTTAATCTATAATGAAACATGTAAATTTTCACAAAACTGCTGAAAAATGTCTGAGAAACGCATAAAATATGTCGAAAAAGTTAGTCTCCTAGTAACTTTTTCAAGATGGCTAAGATGACATAAGCTTCGCTCAAAAGGATGTTTACCTGCTGTCAAATTGAGTGTCATGGTATGAAAAGATTAAAAAGTTCATAGTATAAAAATGAAAATACAATTTCGTCAAAATTGTTAGCATGGTTTTGTGATGTAATAGGTATATACAATAGAATATATTGAAAAAACTGTACTTTTAAATTTTTAAACTCTTCTTTCTTACTAATATTTATGTGTAATACTTTTTCAGATTTGTAACAAATACTATAAGTGTAAATGATGGCTATGATTCATTTAATTTACAATAAAATATGGTCTAATCATCCTTTGTAGTCTCACTTGAATGAACTGAGCACTATAGCATCTGTATGGCTTTTAGGTAAACATACAATACACATTTTAGTTTAACTTTAAAGATATGTCCTTTCCGTTCAATTGAGTAAAAAGAAAAGATAAAGAAACATATTTTACAGGTTATAGCACCTAAAACCCTTGTGTTATGAATATGTTGCTTATTTTGTTTGTTTAAATATTGCCTGGGTGTAAAAGACAACAAAGATGATAAAATTAATGAATATTTCCTTTTATTGTAGGTGATTCTAGATATCCACTGCTCAAATTTATGATGACAACAATTGTTAAAGCAGAACTAGATTTTTCTGAAGCCTATTATACCTATAGAGAGACATGTAAAAACTCTTAACGACAGAGAGAGATCAATATGTGTTCTACAGACTCTTTTTCAATGTTACATTACCAGCCTCGGGTAGCTGGCCTTATTGCAAAAGCATGTGTAATCCTACATTACATTTTGCAATGCAGTTAATAACTTATCTCACAGATCAAGCAAATTTATCTCACAGATGAAGAGGTTCACCAATAAGCTTATGTATTGATGTATTTTTTAACCCCTTTTATACCAGTAATTCCAGACACAAATCAATTGTCTTATGGCTCGATTCCACAACTTCGGTAACCGACCAGTTAATACATATACTAAGTTGTGGTTGTTTTGTTAGATTTTAAATTTAGGGTTAAAACTGAAGTATTTTTATATTAAGTATGTCTTTTTTATTTTAATATGTGTTTGAAAAATATTTTATTGTAATTATATTACATAATATGAAATCATGTGTTTGTTTTTTTTACTGCAAAAATTCTGCAAAACATGTCTACTTAACCAAATGCTCGACTGGTAGAGAATACCTAATATGTAATATAATTTTCTGTTTCCTCTTCCTCTCCTTGAATCATTAATTATTTTATGTTTTATTTTTTGCATTTAGTCTACCCAGTCAATACTAAAATAGAATAAATTATTATAATACTTACCTATGTAAAAAGTTGTAGTACTCTTTTAATACACAGTGTGACTGAATCAGAAACTTCATTCAAACCCTAATTTTATGACTACATCGCCTGCAGAATTTAAATTTCTGCCACCCTTGCCGTTCGCTTGGAGTGGTCTCCAGCTGTTAAAGATTTGTTAACTGTTATTCCCAAAGGTTATACAGTTGGGTGTGAGAAACTAGGCTTTTTTTTTTGTTGGTTTTCACTGAAAGTCAACGGATGATCACTTTTTTATACTAATATTTTAATAAAATTACTTACAATTCCACTTCACTTTATTCAATAATTAAACACAAGTATGACATTGTGAAAATATGGTTTAACTCAATGTTTAACTGTAAATATAAAATAGTCTTAGAACGTACATACGTACTACTCCGGGAAAATGGAATATTTCTTCAATTTTTGAATGTTACCGCCAAAAATGCAGGCAGAACCGTTCCAATCATGATCACGTTAAAATGATTATCTACATTTTCAATAACCCAACACTGTACATTAAGTACTATCGCCAAGAAGGTAATTTTACTAGAATTTAGTAATTTAACTAACCTCCTGCAAAATAGTAACATTTAGATCGACTTTTTCTCTTTAAAATCCAATAAGTAGAAAGTTTTTCAAAAACCGGTAATTTGGAATAAATCATGTATTTGTGTATTTGAACGTTTTCAACTAAAAAGAGACAGATTTATCTGAACCAGTATAGCTCTATCTCGTTCATGCAATCTGCAGACAAACAGACCATAGACAAGCTTAGCTGTTCACCTTTTGGTTTAGCGATGCTAAAGTCGTTCATCTTTTCAGCGGTTATGGTATGATTTTTAGCAGGGCAAAAGCAGCCCTACTATTGAACTGCTGAACTGGAAATTGAGTGGCTTGCTATAAACTGATGGTAAGCCCCCTGCTGTCAAATTGAGTGTCATGGTATGAAAAGTTCATAGTAAAAAAATGGTGAACGGTTTTGAAACGTCGACGTAAATTGGCCTGCCAAAGGCATACTAAAAACGATGTCATAGTACAAAAGAGCAATGCAGTCAAATAGCAGTCCTGCTGCTAATGGTAAGGCCCCAGACTTCTGAGAGTTTTTGGCGGGAGTTTGTGAGATACGTTTGCAGTCCGTTTATTTTATCGAATTTTTATTGTTTATTGTGATTTTTGGGTCGTAAAAGTGATGTTATTTTGCGAAACAAAGTGTCGTGCGAGTGAACACTAAACAGTTCTGTAAAAAAACATGGTGTATGGGTCGTAACCAAGAAAAGTGGACCGTGAATTTTGCGCGGGAACGCGAACAGTTCACCTCTGTCTTGGGGACTTCTCAACATTCCTTCAATCTTTCGACTGTCTCTTAAAACTCCATCGAAGCATTAAAACGTCTTACATCAACGTTTTAATGCAAAAATAAAGACAATTTTACTAAAGAATTGGCTGTATGGACAAGTATCCGAGACCGTTAAACTTACTAAAGAAAGAAAAATGTGTTCTGTGGTCAATAGTCAAGCGGGAAAATTAAAACAGTCGAAAGAGCACCGGCAACGTAAAATACATGTTTTTTTTTTACTTTACATAAACCCTATACATTTTAAATATGTACTGCATTTGTAGAAATGCCATGCCCTTCATGCGGTACAGATGACCATAAACGATCGTCAAGTGCAAAATTTATAAATGGAAAACGTCGCGTCGTATCGTGAGACTTAACTCGCCGTCGCCAATGACCAAGAGGTCTCAGTCTATGGGGACTACCGTTTCTTTGCTCACCAGTTGGCGCCACTGTAGACTGAGGTCCGGAGGTATAGCTGTCAGAGTTTTTGGCGGGAGTTCGTGAGATACGTTTGGAGTCCGTTTATTTTATCGAATTCTTATTGTTTATAGTGATTTTTGGGTCGTAAAAGTGGTGTTATTTTGCGAAACAAAGTGTCGTGCGAGTGAACAATATACAGTTCGGTGAAATAACATGGTGTATTGGTCGTAACCAAGAAAAGTGGGCCGTGAATTTTGCGCGGGATCGCGAACAGTTCACCTCTTTCTTGGGGACTTCTCTACATTCCTTCAATCTTTCGACTGTCTCCAAAAACTCCATCGAAGCATTAAAACGTCTAACATCAACGTTTTAATGCAAAAATAAAGAAAATATTACTAAAGAATTGGCTGTATGGGCATAGTTCCCTTTGCCTACCCAGAATGGGTGAAGAAAACAACAACAACAACAACGGTATAGCTGTCAAAGGCGATTGGCGCCGAAACAAAGTATTATATCTAATTAAGGTTATATTGTTTATAAATAACTATCTTGATATCAACAAACTAACTTCTGAAATAGTTTCTCTTGAGGCCGCCTATTTTTGCGCTTTTTCTTAATTCCGCTTTTAAAGCGTTCACATTAATCGCCAAATAATCCATATTTGCGATATTTTATGAAGGAGATCACTTTCCAGCAGGTAAATTAAAGAATTATAATTTATGCAACAAATTCCGCTAAAACCAGTACAAAGTGAATGATATTGGACCTCACGCGACACTAGCGCCTCTAGTGGCAAATTCACTAGCGATAGCCCCCACATCGGTACTGTGCCCGCTCAATGATCGAAAAGATGCATTACTCACGACTATACGCGATGATTTTAGAGAACTGCCCAGAATAACTATAGAATTATCCTATCTAATCAACTATTTCTACAAACGGTATAGCGATCGTGATGATTTTTTAAAATTGTTTCCGAAATTGGATACATTACAATTCACTTATGTGTTGTAATATTATGCAGATTGTGAATCAATATAATACCAATTTAGAGACAAATATTACAACTCACGCCTTCAAAAGATTAAAACGATACATGTGTTAGCATTTTTTGTAATAGAAGGAGAATAATGTAATATATTTGTAACAAGTATTTAATTGTGATTCGGCGGGTAGCCGTGATATAATAAGTCGGTGGTTACGAGCGAGTGCCGAGCTCTTGCCCGATCGCTGGGTATCTTGCAAGGCATTCGGTTGTGAACTTTGATACTGTAAGGAACTAATAATAATCTGTGCAAAGCAAATAAACTGTGGTAAAGTATTGTTGCGTATTATTGCCAACTACAGGCGTTGAACTCAGTATTTAATAGTTCAGAAGTGGTAAATAACAGGAATATTACCTAATATTCTAATCACGCCTACTTTGGAATTCAATCAGGACTGGACAGGTAAAATAAATGTAAAACATTTTGGTAAAAAAAAAAGGTGAGTTGTATATTTTTCTTATTAAATCCATCAAAATCTTGTCGATCATGAGTACTATCTAACTGATAATTAAGAAAACTTAATCTCGGCATGTGAATCTTTGCGACGAAACATGTAGTTTGTTAAAATACCCTCGATTTCATTACCAGCCTTCTAAATATTTATACAGTGTAATTGTAATTTACCTATTTGATCATCTTAACAAATAAACGCTGAGTATGACATATAATTAAGAACGACAGGCATCGCCGTAGTGTTTAGTTATATATAACGGCAGATTGTGATTTTCCCACCCAAACTGATTTCAGACCAAGTATGTTGAAAAATCGTACGGAGATTGAACGGCGAGATGTACCCCGTCGAGAAATATCCAGAGAAACGGTGCCCCAAGACGGAGGGACGCCGCCTCACAGCCGCAGTCACAGTCGCACGCGGCGGCTTCGCAAGCGACCAAGGAGGAGCAGCTCTGGTGCACGGCGCTCTCGTCTTGCAAGACGGCCCACCGATACTTTGGATCGCACAGGATCCAGGGGCCGTTCAACGCGAAGGCGAGATGGCTCCGGTGGCAGCTTACGACGTCGCAGAAGATGCAGAGCAATATCGCGACGAGCTGGTGTGGCTAGAGCGCGGCCTTCGCGATCGCGCTCGCGGTCGCGATCAACATCATCATCTAGCGAGCGCGAAGCAAGACGAAGGTACCGGCGGCGCAAGAGTGAAGATCGACGCGGTTCCAACTCTCGTATGGAAAGCCGAGGACCTCACTAACGTAGGCGTTACGCAACCGTAAGTGAATCATCTAGTACTTACAGTATTGATAGTTATAATAGCATTTGTAAAAGTAATACAAATCAATTATTAGATAAAAATCATTTTAGTATTCGGGATGTAATGGATTTAATTAAATCGCTACCCTCATCGACGCCTCAATCACAAAACCACTTCAGCATGTCCTCCAATGCCTTACCAGAGTTTGACCCTGCCAATAAAGAGCAAACTATTGATATTTGGATTAGAAAAGTGGAAGAATGCGCGTCCTTGTATAAATGGTCAGAAACTCAATTACTTCATTATGCGTTACCTAAATTTACTGGCCTGGCTAAGGTATGGTACAATGGCTTACGGACTTTACAATATGATTGGGCGGAATGGAAGGAGCAGTTACTTGCTCAGTTTCCTACCGTTGAGAACTATGCTCAAATATTGCACGAAATGCTAGATAGGAAGGTAAAGGCTGGTGAACCATTGGAGACATATTATTACCACAAAATTAATTTATTAAATCGCTGTGATATCAGTGGTAAGAGGGCAGTAGACTGTCTTTTAGATGGATTAGAGGACAAAGGACTACGGTTAGGAGCCCAAGCTGCAAACTACTCACAACCTGAGGAATTACTTTCTTTTTTTAAAACTGTTAAAATTGAAGACGCAAAGGAAAAATCGTATCGACAACCGTTTATAAAAAGACGATCTGATGGCCCTAACGATAGTACAAGACCAAATAATTTAAAGTGTTTTAACTGTAATGAGATTGGTCACCCCTCTTTTAAGTGTACTAAGCCATTGTTAACATGTAACATTTGTAAACGACTTGGCCATCAAAGTGTTAATTGTAAACGGTTACCTAAAAATAGTCATGGTATAAATAGACCAGTTGAGAAGGATAAGTCAGTATCTGAAATTAAATTAGCTGGGGGTGTGGACGAAAAATATGTTTTGCCAATTTTCATTAATAGTAAGCCCATGACTTGTTATGTTGACCTTGGGAGTCAAAGTACATTGATTCCTCTCAGTAATTTTAGTGAATTGAACGTTACATATAGTACAAATGATTTACCTTTATTAAAGGGATTTGGTCAATCAATTATCGAACCTATAGGTAAAGCGTGTGTAAAAATACAGGTACAGTCAGTTAAGATATCTGTAGAAGTATTGGTAGTACCTGATGACAATAAATTGAGAGATTCAGGGAAAGGCATAGAAAACTAGACAGTTCTACTATCCAAGTGGTATTGCAAAATGTTTTATTCTTTTAACTATGACGTCAACACATCTTGTGACATTGTTAGAGACGAAATCGGTAACTCGGATGCATATTTGCCGAAAGTTGAAGTGTTGATTGTTATGGAATGCAATTTTGTACCAAAAACATCCCGGGGTTTTGGGATCGACCCACATGTTTTAAGAAGCCGCTTCCGATTATCCGATCTCAGGACATACCGAACATAAAATATTTAAGATCGAATGTAAATCATTTATCATAGCAATGTGTGAGACTTAAGCGAATGTGTTTTCCAAATTTATTAGGTGAATTGCGTGTTTAGAGGAATTTGATTTTAATTAATGTAAGATAACGCAACTCTATCAACTGTGGATAATGATGAAGTTAAGGCTAGTGAAATGTTACATAATGTAAATAATGAGAGCGTCGATGGGAGTGGTGATGATCAAATGAATTAATAGCTGATTTTAATTGTGTATGAACTGATAAGTGATGTTATTTTGATATAAGATTGAATTGAACTTATGAATGATAGTGAAATCTAATGGAGTATATTGATAGATTTAGATTGTGGTAGATTATGGTAGATATTGATAAAAACAAGTCTACACGTACACACAAAGGAGTCTTACGACAAATTATGAGTGTGCTAGATTTTGTAAGATATTTAACATAAATGTAAGTGATTAAGTCTACACACAATGGAGTCTTACGACAAATTATGAGTGTGCTAGATTTTGTAAGATATTTAACATAAATGTAAGTGATTAGGTCTACACACAATGGAGTCTTACGACAAATTATGAGTGTGCTAGATTTTGTAAGATATTTAACATAAATGTAAGTGATTAAGTCTACACACAATGGAGTCTTACGACAAATTATGAGTGTGCTAGATTTTGTAAGATATTTAACATAAATGTAAGTGATTAAGTCTACACACAATGAAGTCTTACGACAAATTATGAGTGTGCTAGATTTTGTAAGATATTCAACATAAATGTGAGTGATTAGGTCTACACACAATGGAGTCTTACGACAAATTATAAGTGTGCTAGATTTTGTAAGATATTCAACATAAAAGTAAGTGATTAAGTCTACACATAATGGAGTCTTTCGACAAATTATGAGTGTGTAAGACTTAGTGATAATATATTTTGTTGGCATTAGAAAAAATTACATCAGTGATATGACTTAATATGAGTGTGTTAGATAATATTTCGCTAGCAGGCAGTAAGACCATGGAATTGAGTCAATGTGTTAAATGTATAGAATATTTTTTTTCTTTCTTTCAAATGATAGTCAAGTTTTAAATATTAATAGATACCTTATCGGTACCTTTTCAATAATTGTTGTTTATTTTTAATAATGTCGTAGAATTTATAATTGATGGAACAATTATTATAAGATGGCCGAACAGAAAGTAACCCTTACTATTATAAAACTTTTTAGCAATGTAATGAGACATAAGTTATGAGAATAATATGTAAAATAATTATTAAATCTTAATTCAAATGGTGTACTTTCTAAAAAAAAAACTTACTTACCTATATGTACTATAGTTAATGCTATGTAAAATAATATTTAATAATAAACTCAACGTGAGGACTCCGTTGGTTCAGAATGGCCGACTGTTAGCATTTTTTGTAATAGAAGGAGAATAATGTAATATATTTGTAACAAGTATTTAATTGTGATTCGGCGGGTAGCCGTGATATAATAAGTCGGTGGTTACGAGCGAGTGCCGAGCTCTTGCCCGATCGCTGGGTATCTTGCAAGGCATTCGGTTGTGAACTTTGATACTGTAAGGAACTAATAATAATCTGTGCAAAGCAAATAAACTGTGGTAAAGTATTGTTGCGTATTATTGCCAACTACAGGCGTTGAACTCAGTATTTAATACATGTATCACAAGTTTGGTGATGAAATGGATAAATCAGATATTAACGCTTCAACCTATGATGCATTCTACAACAATACTCGTCTACCGAATCAAATAGACAGATGGTTCGGTGAAAAATTAACACTAATCGAGTTAAAGAAAAACTTTTGGAACATTAATCCACTTTTTATCAAGATTCAACAAGAGTTGAACGAACATTCAAAGACATCATTCAAGGTGTTCCCTTTGTATGCACACGGATTAATCCCTCGATCGTGAGCTATTCCAGACACAATTGAAATCAATTGTTATCGTGGCACCCGAGTGCCTCCTGGGGGTTGGGGGATTAAAGTACATTTCTTATGATTCCCGGTGTTTTCACGAACTTTTACGTAGAATGGATCCAATCAATACACCGACAACTTGGCCCAAGTTTTCAGAAAACCCAGCATTATACTGGCGCAGACACTTTACTCTACCGTCAAAATTTGGTTACAATTTCTCAACTGATGGTGTATGTATCGCGTTGTCAATGAATCGAATCGTTGCAAAGGATACCAAGTTTAAATCAAAACGAGTTAAAAAGGAAGAATACTCACATGCGAATACCCTTGCCGGTACCGGTAAAAACTTTTCAAAGATCATATCCGTGGATCCGGGCGCACAAAACTCCGATTGTGACATGCATGCGTAAAAATTACGGTTCGTCAAAGATGTAGAAGACCGTATAAGACTAGACCGAGAAGCTACTGAACTAGAGACTTTGACTCCAAAATCTTGTAGCGTTCAAGCGTACACTATACATATTTCAATTGAAATGGTTCGATGAAAAACAGAGATTGTACGAACAAAGGAAAAAATGCGCGACACTAATAGATAAGTATTTTAAAGCAAAACTAAAATACTGCCAAAATAATGTGAACCAAATAAAATTAGACATTATAGCTCAGAATCACGCCGATAAAAAATTCAACAAATTTTGGAAAAGCACAAACAAACTTAATCCAAAACCGAGCCCACCGGCGAGTGTTAACGGTTTGTTTGTCCGAGCCGAGCGATATAGCGAATGCTTTCCGTAAGCATTTTAGTAGAGTTCCCCCCCTCTCCCCCGGAGTGCTTGTGTGTTGGATGCTGGTCATCGTGACGAAGCTTGACTGACAGATTTACTGCAAAGGAAATCGCCTCTGTAGTAAAAAAGATGGTAAGAGGTAAGTCGCCCGGACACGATGATCTTAGCATCGAACATTTGAAGTATGCTGGGGTTCACTTACCTCGCTTACTTTCGATGTTTTTTAATTTTTGTGTAAGTCACTGTTTTCAGCCAGAAGATATGATGCAAACGGTCGTAGTGCTCATTATTAAAAATAAGACGGCAGATGCCTCAGACTTGTTCAATTACAGGCCTATATCCTTAGCTACGGTTGTAGCTAAAGTGCCAGATAGTTTGCTTAATAAAAGACTGAGCGACCATGTTAAAATTCAGGACGCCCAGTTTGGTTTTAAACCGGGTTTGTCCACCGGAAGTGCTATCTTTTGTCTTAAGCAAACTGTACAGTACCTACTATACAGCCCGCAAAACTCCAATATATGCCTGTTTTTTTGGACCTGTCGAAAGCTTTCGATATGGTGTCGTATGACTAATTGTGGAGAAAATTGAATTGTGATACTCGTACCAATCTGCCGTCTGAATTTATAGCGATATTTAAGTATTGGTATGACAATCAGAGAAACCGTGTGAGGTGGGCTGGCTCCATGTCAGACGTGTACGGGTTGGAATGCGGGGTGAGATTAATTCACATGTGTGAAGAGTATGCAGAGGCTCACGGGCTCAGATACAACTCGGTTCAAAGTGAGCTCATGGTTTTTCAGGCGGGAACGGCTGCACGGAGTTTACCCTTTGTTTACCTTGGAGGCACACAACTGAAGCGTGTTGAGCAGTTTAAGTATCTGGGCCACTGGGGTCTGCACTGACAGCTTGTCAGACTCTGTGGATGTAGAGAGGGAGCGTAGGGCGCTGTGTGTGCGCTGTAATATGTTGTGCAGCAGATTTGCACGTTGTAGTGAACAACTAAAACTGACGCTTTTCAAAGCCTACCTACTGCCAGTCATACTACACGTGCAGTTTGTGGGCGAACGTTACGCAGAGGGCATATAGCGCGCTACGCTTCCAATATAACAATGCGTACAGGATACATTTCAACCTGCCACGCCATTGTAGTGCATCCCTTATGTTTGCAGATGCGAATGTCGATTGTTTTTACACAATCCTCAGAAAGCGATGCATGTCATTCTGGTCACGAGTGCGTGGTAGCTCGAATGGTATAGTGGGCGCGCTGGCTGACCGGTGGGACTACCCACTTTTCAGTCGTTGGAAGCAGCTTCACGTGCCTGTCGCCCAATAGATTTATAGACAAAGAGCTCTTGTCTATCTAAATATACCTATGTATAATTTTAATTTTTTTTTTTTAGTGTATTTTATTTTATTAATCTTGTTTTAAGGTTGTACGGATTCTTATCTGAAATAAATAATTTGAATTTGAATTTGTAATGAATAAACTCATAAAACACTGAAGCGATATTGATGAAATTTTGTTCGATATAGGCTAGCTAGGATTTTCAACCGACTTTAAAAAAGGGTGATAAAGATCTTATTAAAAAAAACAAAAACCATTAATAACTACTTCACGCGGACGAAGTCGCGGGCAAAAGCTAGTAGGTAATAATTGGATACATGAAACAAACATTCGCCAAAAAGACCACAAGTAGTCCGTCTATCTGTCCGATGAGAACCTTTTTCTTAGGTACGCGTAGTCGCGTAGAGGTATAAAGTTGAGATTAATATCAAATAATAACATCTGAGATACCTTAGAACTGTGAAAAAAATAAACGCAATCAAAGACATGACCGTTTAAGTATGTCGAAATTCCCATACATTCGCAAAAGGATTCAATACCTCCGGGGTAAGTCCTTCCCGTTGACCTAGATTCAGATTCATCCAAGTTTGGCCAGGGCCAATTCTTGAATCCATGGAACATTGAAGTTTTTAGCACTTATATCTATGGAAAAAGATCCGAGAACAAGTTTAGGTAGGTAAGTATTTGTTGTTACTTCATTGTACCTTCATTGTACCTTTGGCCGGTTCCTTTTTCAAAGAATTTATGGGATAATAAATAAAATTGGTTTAATTTATTTTCTTTATTACGCATCATTGCACAAAATTATAAATAGTAGAAATTTTTTTCGTTCACATATCACAATAATACATTCGTACTAACATTATTTTCATATGTATCAATCAGTTTATTCATTTGTATTCTAAAAACTAAAAATATTCCTGTTTGTCGAGGTAGTGCTAATGAAATTCATTTAGTCATGATCATCATAAACATTAAGAGTGTTACTGCAAATAATATAAACTTATTAGAACGAAATACGTGCTTTTTAATTGTAATTGTTTAAAATCATTTGCTTGGAGCAACCGTTAACAACAATATTATAATGTCAATTTCATGGTCTATTGTAGGTAGGACTAATAGGGGTTAAAGTATGAAATTGCCGATTATTTTCCCACTTTTTATTTTGTTTATAGCTCTTAAGTATAGTCATATTATTGCGTATAAAATTTTTGTATTGTATCAAAAACTAAATAAAGTAACTTTTGACTTAAAAAAATTCAATACTAGTGTCTATTACCTACTTCACTACTTCAAAGGAAGTCGTTGAAAAGACCCCTTACAATGTGTCAGCTGACCTTCTTGCTTCAATTAAGTATATTTGTATTATATACTTTGATTTTCAGAAATTTAAATACTATAATGCGTTGCTTTATAACCATCTAACTTTCAACTTTAATTGCATCGAAAACGGTTCAGGCGTTTTTAAAAAAACTAAAAAATTGTTTGTATGGAAAAATGACTTTTCTTGATTTCGTCCATACAAAACGGCAATTTTATACTTTAACCCCTATTATTTGAGTCTGTTATTAGTTTTTACCAGACTTGAGCAAAAATTTGTGAAACTTACACTCAACAAATGCTGTTTAATTATCGAAAATGACTACAAAAAATTCAACTAAAGAGAAAAACCCATACCTTATCCCGAACAATAAAATCTAGCTTAACATAAAAGGCTTTATTTTATTAAAGTTATCAATAGCACCACCTCAAATCGTACAGAACTCGTTGTAACTTAGTGTAAAAATTAAATAATCTTACATCATATTATTAAAATGTTTAAAATCTAATGTAGAACAGCTTTGGAGGTAAGCACTTCGAAGTACAGTCTTGCTCGTCAAACTCATATACCGTTTATGATAAAATAAATATAGGTAGGTACACCAGAGTAACATCATGATTCTTGAACTCAGTGGAGGAATATAGCCACTAATGAATACATACTATCTTTGTCTACGCAAAAAGCAGATTTAAGAGGAAATACCACGGCCGTTTTTCCATACAAACGTAGTCCCCTGTTTCCTCCCTGGATAATGCCAGTAGAGCAATAATTTTTATTACAAAAATCTATGGCCACTATAAGCATGTTTCTATGTTTTCTGTTTTTTTATAAATTAATTAATAAAAAAGATATGAGCTCTCAAAAATCGAAAAAATTCGCCAGGTTTTCCACTGTGTTCAAACATCCAGAAAACAAATTTGGCGGAATTTTAGAAAAAAAGAAAACATACGAACGGCCAAAGCCTTTCTTTAATTTTTAATGAAAAAACTATTTAAATCGGTCTAGTTTTGGAAAAGTAATCGGGGGACTACGAAACGTTGATTTGGTGTGCTTTTAGTAAGTATTTTCGGTCCAAGAAGCAGTTGACTCTATCACACTCTGCGGGGAGGCGTTCGGGCACTGCGCGACAGCAATAGATTTTACAAATACCTATTTTTCAATTCTCTCGCCCGTAGTGTTTCCTCTTAACATTTTATGAAACCGACATGCACTACTTATAATGGAATTTTAAATTCATATCTTGGTCATCAAATTTCTTGCTCTCTCTCTCATGACATGAGTCCCAAATTTAATTCATGTACTACTAGACACTGAAAAATGTCTACTTTAGACAAAAAGCTCTGAAATGTAGAGTCATGAACAAGAGCTTGGGTTAAAATAAATCGGACTAAGGATAGCTACTCCTTGAAACTCTTGAGGCTCTATTAGCTATTTCGACATTAAGTGAATCAGTCAGTCCTAATAAGCTCTTGAGTATGGCCAGTTGTTACTAGATGATGAATGATGGTCTAGGTAGGGGCTGTCTGTCAGAAGTAATTTGCTCCCACTCAAACCTGAACTAGAACTCTCACTAGAAGAGAACATGCTTTTACTTCCTGTATAGAACGAAAGAGACGTGTGTAATGGCTCTCTGCCTAGTCGACGTCTCGCTCGTATTAAAGATACAAAAGCAACTGCTATAGCGCACAGGAAAATGACTCCTAAGACGCAAAAAGCTAAAGCCATTTTCCCTGGTGATAGACAAATGGTTTTGTCTCCGGGAGAAAATGTTCTCACAAATTCGTCTTCTTCTGACTCGGCTCTTTTGGATCCTGTAAAAAATATTTACTTGATTATAGGTACCTATTCACAAAAAAAAAACTAAAGTGATGTTACATAATATTAGTAAACATTTATTCAAAGGTTTCATACCTCTAATAGAAGCTTCGTCTTCTAATTCAATATTAGGAGCCAACACTTCTATGCTGTTATAAACTTCGAGACGATCAATGACTACGCCTTTTGCATCTTTATCTAAGCGAGCCTTCCTCACTAAACCATCCTTCGTCTGCTGCGGTTTCTGCAGCATTTTGCAGTCTATCAACGGACAGTAGCCTTTACACAACTCTATACCACAAGTCAGATGTAATTTGGATCGGTCAGGAAACTTAAATGCTGCAAAAGTAGTTATGGCGTGCTGGTACGTCATTATATTTTTAAATATGTACTCAGGATCAGTCTTTAATTGTTTGATGTTACTGTTCTCCTCCATGTTTCTTTGTATGTCGACAGGTTCCAAGTCAGAGAAGTCGATCTCTGAACTTCTGAGTTTGTGCTTGTGAAGAGTAGGTTTGCTGAATATCGTTTCATCTATGGGGCAGCCAGCTTCATCTAGGAGTCTTTGCGATGCTTCTCCAAGGCCATCATGGGCCACACAGTTTGTAACGCGAAGTCCAACCCCAACTGAAATACATAAACGTAATATTATGCGGTCTAACTGCGAAAGTGGTAATGATTTTATCTGAAATGTACTCAAATCAAGTCTCGGATAGTTACCAGGTAAAGTGCACTGTATAAGCAGTCTCGTGGGTTGGCCAACTTCTACGGTAGATGGGTCAGTTGTAGACATTGCTGGGGACAAATCCATCCACGCCCTGGCTGCTTCCATCAGGATTTCCCGCTGCTCCATCATCGCTGGGGTGTCGAAGCCTTGGCGGTTACGACCAGTCCTGGAATCAACACAGGACAACCCTTTAAATGCAGAAACTAACATCTGTTGCATGCGTTTAACTTGTTTGCCAATCCAACAGAACTAAAGATTTTCAAGTAGGGATTAATTTGTTGGTATACAAAATTCTCACTACTTCAAAAAAACGTTATCAGCTTTAAGTAACCACTTTTACAGTGTATCAAAAATTGGCATGTTATCATCAGGCCACATCAGTACACAGGTTGACATTGTTGTAGGCCTTATAGTAGAGAGCAGCAGCGTCTTCTTCTGGTACTTCTGGCAGTTCTCTACTTACAAACCCCCACAACATGAGAAGCATGTTGCTCACAGAGCGCTATGTACCTATATGAAAATAAAGTTATCCTTCATACTTAAAGCCCGCTACCTCGATGATAATGGTACCATGATTCGTCAAAGTTTATATAAAGTTTAGTACTCAGTATTAGCAGAGTTTTTATCAGGTCTTAATTTTGTTTGTTACATTAATGTTTTATGTAGGGTACTATGTAATAATGCGATAGTAAATAATATCGTATTAGGAACTGAAATTTTCAATACATCTACTCTAATTCGTTTAATTTGTTTACAAACCTTATTCTCTTTGTTTCTTGACCGACCAACTCCCGCATCTTTGTTTGTATTATACCTTCAAGTGCTGTGCTGACAATGCGAACCGCCCGCGGTTGTAATTTACACCTGAAATTAATATAAGACAAGATCAGAAAAGTCATAATAATTTCGGTTTAAAACAAATTCATACAAAATATTTTGTTAGTTCCTTCGGTGATAAAAGAAGATAGGCAGACAATGATAAATCCGTCAAACTTATAAAGCCCATTAGACACTCCTTTAACACGGGGCGTGAGAGTAAGGTTTTCAAAATACCACTTTGGTCTTTTTATATAATAGCGATGTTAGAGTTTAGAACAACATTTTATATCAAACGTTTGTTGTCTGTGCTTAACACTGAGCTTTTTTCGAGCAGCCATTCCAACCCTCGACATCTCTGAATTAGTTGTTCTCGTTTCATTTCTTCCAGGCGACGCTTTCATGCAGATGCGTGGCTAGTTCTTTACTTACTCGTTGTGTGGCAGAGGGAAATACTTATTAATAAAATTATCGTAGGTAGGTAAGTACATTATATCATCCATCGGCCGATTATCGGAAAGCTTCGGGAGTACTTAGTGTATAAATTAATTTGGAGGCGTCTTTAAGATAGGCGAAATATGAGTAGGTAATAACTGTAAATGGTAGTTGCAGTGCGTTTAAACCCTGCAGTGTAGTTAAACAAAAAGCTTAGTCATATTGATTCTGTCTTGTTTTATCAGTTTCTAATAAGTATAGAATAACTTGACATTCTGCCAAAATGTGCAACAGTTGACTACTTGACTCACCTAACCAATAGCTCCTGATCAGACGACTGCTGCAGCTTGCTGTCCATCTGCACCACCAACTCGACCACGTAGTACAGATCCTCTTCGTCGTCAGGCTCCTCAGCCGTTTCGTTCAGGGTAGAGGTTCTAACGCCGCACGCGTTTGATGGTAGATGCAGCGATATCTTTTGTTGCAGATTTCCTGAAATCAGTTAATATATTTTTGAAAAAAGAACAGTTTTTTCGGATTCAAGGACACAGTGTGAATTCTGAGTTGTCTAAGCTGAGATCTTATTAAACTTTGGTCAACTTTCGTGTAAATGTATATGCTAGGAATATAGGTCTAATGTGCCATGAAGCATATCAGCAACCTTAATTCGATCGTAAGTCTAGGCCTACATGTAACGTCTAGATCTGATGATATCATCATGATAACCATCGTAAGTATATCAGTATTTTCAAACATTGCTCGGGTTTGAGATCACGAACCCGCATTTGGCTAGCGTGGTGATTATGTACCTATCCTTGCTATGGTTACTTAAATTAAATGATAGAGGCCTATGCCCTGCAGTGGCATACTTACTTACTTACACGACACATCTAATGATATTCTAGCTAATGTAGAGTGACAGTCATACCTTGTACGCGACACTCCCTGGAGAAGTCCTTGCTGAACACGAGGCCTTTGAAGGGCTGGTCGAGCTGCACGTTGACGGTGAGGGAGCCCTTGTCGCAGGAGGTGGCCACGTCCAGCACGCGGTTGGGCCGCGCCTGCTGCTCCAGGGTCGGCGTCGCGAGGCACACCAGCAGTAGTGCGCGCCACATCCTGGCGCGCTCTGGAAGGGGGGAAAACTTACATGTTTTACTGTGTTGGACAATGAACATTAAAGACCGAATATTGATCGAATGGTTTTTTTAAGATCGCTAACTCTGAGTTCACTGGGTTCGATTATCAGACGGGTCGATGTAGAAAAACCAGTTTTCTTTTACTCGAGTTTGTAATATCTACAAAAACAATTCATTTCTTAGCTATTTACTTTGGGATCAAACGTGTTCCTTTTAATATCCCATAAATATAGGGTATTAAACAGACCATGGTAAATAATCAAATTGCATATGAATTATTTTTCAATTATTATTTTTTATGTTTAATTTTTTCATACAAAATAATTCTAAAAAGTCACAACTGTTTATGTAAAACACCCTTACCTTGTTATGAATGAACTTTTGAATGAAAACGATTTACTCGTACCTACCTACTTATCAATGAAACACCCACACACGTCAATGTTTTTTACAAGTTACGCTCTCCCGCTACTTTACTACTACACTTTAGTGTTTGTTTGCCAACGTCTCGCAGAACTAAGGATTCGCCATACTGTTTTTTTTTTAAATTGATGTTATATTCGAAACTATTGATTTTTGAACCACATGTTATAGGGCGTTTCATATTATTATTACAACGAACACGTTGTATAGTAATTTATTTTATCCACATCAGAATTCATAAGAAATTATGGGTAGGGTACTTATAAACGGAGGTATTAAATTACAAAAAAGCAAAATTGGATTAGATACACATTTTGTTTTAAGAAAACCGGGATATTGGGGTCTAGGTTCAGGACCTATACATACAACATAAAAAAATCTTCTTTCAATTGAATTCAAGTAAAGCAGTTGTCTAATAACTAAATGTTATCTAGAAGAGATCGGTTCTTACGAAAGTATCAAAACAATATTGGTTATATTGTATGTAAAGTGCATCTTTGCATTATCACGTAGGTATACCTACCTATCGCAACACACGCATGTAATGAAATGAAACGTAACGTAATGAATAAAATAATTGTGTAATAAAATTGTTAAATGATGAAAATAAAACGACTTCTTCCAAGCGAGATTGCGGTCCGTTCCGCGGTCACAACGTTTGCGGATATGAAAGCAATTGAGGCAATTCCTATCCCAGAGAAGGTACTATTATTTAACTATATTAACTGTATATCCCACTCGATTTGACGATTATTTAGAAAAGAGCGCTTCTATCTATAGGAGCTCTAAATTCGTGAACTTTATGTTATCTTTATACACTTAGTATTATACCTACCTAGGTACACAATACTATACGAGAAGTAATAATTAATGGTGAGCAATTTAGTTTTCTTTGTTTTCTATAGATAAACCGTCAGGCATTGGCATTGGCGTAAAAACAATTTATCCGAGAAAAAAGGATATTAGCAGATTCCACGAGAACAAAATCGCGGGCAATAGCCAGTGCATAATATTCAATAACAATGACTCAAGTAATCCGCGGCAAGAAGGTACTCTAGCCTATATCAAAAACAATACCTTCACATTCGTCCATTCCATTTCATCACAGCCAACGAAACCTACTTAAGTAAAGAGCCCATATTGTCAAGTACCGCTATGCTTCCGTCCGTTCTAGCCAGCGATCTCTGATACAGTCAGTGATACTCCACTTCGATTAGAAGTCTCCACAATTAAACTGTCTGCAATTTTACCTATCCGCAAGATCGGCTGAGTAAGATACGATTGAGAATATCGAAATTAATAAAGGGGATTCTTATCAGATATAGTAACCATTATTGTAAGTTATTTGTACAACGATTTTAAGCAATTTGCCAAAGTGTTTTAAAACTAAACACTGACTGTAATAGTAAAGTAAAAAGTAAAGTAACGGCTATAATCATCCCACTGCAGGGCAAAGGCCTCCATCATTGAATTCAACTTACCACAGCAATGCTGGGTACAGGCATAATCACCACACTTGGGTTGGTGATGATTACAAACCCGTGTAATGTTCGAAAATTCAAAACTTGTTGCCCAACCCGTGGATCGAACCCGAGATCTTGACCCGGTATTTAAACCACTAGAACAACGGGGCGTTCATCTTTGATTGGACCAAATTACTTTATACTTAAACAGATAAACTAAATAAATAAATAATTGTCTACATTGTACGTGTATCGAATTTAGGACTTCAGAGCACCTGGAAAAATAATGCGAGGTAGATACTATTTTATTATGGTCTTACTTAGCATTTTTAAGATCACAAAAAAAGACATCAAGCTAAATTTTTATTTATTTATTTTTATTCTATGCTAAAAATCTTGTGTTAACGTAAAGGCTCCTATTAACGACCCCCTAAAATTGGTGTCCTAATAACGTCCTTTTTTTTCAATCATTCCTAATAGACTTTATATAGGTTCCAGTAAAGTGATTTCTTAAAAATTAGTTAGGTGTTGTAGTTGGTCGTTAAAAATATTTTAATTTGTGTGTCTAAATAGTCAGTGAATAAAATAAATTGACAGTAAGTGAGATGCGCCCGAAATGGATGCACATTTCATAGTGTTGCGCTTCCAGCCTCATAAGAACCACTTAACTTTACTTAAGAAAAACAAGATACTAAAAGTGGATTTGTCTTCTTGCTATCACTTAAAAACTGTAATGTATAGATTGTTTTATTAAGCTAACCCTTAATATAACCAATTTTATTGATTTTTATGGTATAAAATCATATTTTACTTAAAGGCGGTAATAGAGTCTAAATCTCATAACTTGATGCTTATAACGACCCATGGCGTTGTAAGAAATTCAAGAATATTTATTATTTTGTAATAAATGTCTATAATTAACTAATTACTTTAATTTGATTTTGTTTTGTTCGCTCAATAAGATTATTTTACTTAGTTGGATCAATTAACGACAAACGTTTTTCCTAGAGATTTTGGGTAAAGTTCGTTTGAACGCTAATCATTTTATCTATTAATTTATGACAATATATTTTAAACAACCTAGTTTTTCTTAATAATTGAGTAATTGATATTAAAAGAAAATGAATAGTAATGACATCAAATGGAACAGTTTTCAATAAAGTAGATATTGTAGCTGTTGGTTAGGTATTTTATTGGTCGCTAATAGATTATTGTAGGTAATCTTCACAATTCATTCTATTCCCGACTCATATGTATAAAAAACATTTTTGGATTTTTCCTATGAAATTTCCGATAAAGATTACATTCCTATTGAATTTCAAGACTCTAGAATCACTAGATACACCATCTAGGTTTTGATTCCCTAACATTTATCTGTTTTTTTTTTTTGGTTTTTTCTAAATGACTTACCTAAAGCCCTTTTCTTTCCTTAATTTAAAACAAAATCTAATAAAAAATACCAGAAAAAACACAAAAACAAGAAAAACAAAAACGTGGCAAAAAACAGAAAAAAAAATAGAAAGAAAAAAGAAACATGCAAATATTAAAAAGGTAAAATAAATAAGCGAGTTGGTTAATAACTTTTTGAAAACTGTATGGCAGATACAGTTTTCAAAAAGTAAATTATTTGTGTTACTTATTTATATTTACTATCTTATTAGTATGAAGATAATTAAAAGTAAACATATAATAGTTTGAAGACTGTTTGCGGGTGGCAGTAATAGTTTTTCTGAATTAATTAGAATATTAGAATAGTAAAAAATATAAGTGCATAACAGTTTTGAAATTATCATTGTTATGTTACATATTACGATCATAATAATTTATTATTTGTAAAAAAATAAACCTAACAATATTATTTTAAAAACTGTTATTAACACTTAATGAATGCCTCTTACTACTGTTTTTTATTTAATTTAATTGTAAAGGGAAAGTGACAATTTCTTAGGGGTCGGTAATGGAAGCGGAAAAAACGGTAATAGAATTTAATAACATCCAAGGGTCGGTAATAGAAGAAACTGCTCTTTTGGATTAAAAAAATATTTACTAATATTTGTGCGATATAATACTGAATTTAAGTACTGAATTTCATAGAACATTTCATCAGGATTGAATATAAATTACATCATCATTTCTAACATACTAGCTTATATCTATTTTTTCATAGTGAGTACAAAGACTGCTTAAACTGGCGGTAATAGGAGCATTTACGTTATATATAATTAAGTTAGTATCACCGTACATATAATTACATAAACAGCTATGTCGCATTGCGTAATGTAATTAAATGCAATTAAAACTGTATACAGTGTGGGATTCGCGGGCCGGGCGAGCTGCGTGTGAATGGATTGTAAATTACCCGCTATTTTGACGGTTCCTCATCAGGGTTAAGATTCTTGTTTGAAAATAATAATACGAAAGGATGAGTAGATACGTTTGGGTTGAATATTAGTAGTTATATTTTCTTCGAAGAGCTTAATTAGTCAACTCTGTAGGTATGGCGATTTGTGTCGCGAAATGTAAACTGCATGTTGCTTTAATTGAAATTTCTACCAAAGTTCAAATTGCTGATGCATTTTATGTATTCGAATTATGGTAATATCCTGTTTTTTTTTGTGCATGTCATTAAATTGTAGTATTGACCTATAAACTTTCCAATTTTCTTATTTAATTTGGATATTCCTTACGCAGATTGATATATCACACTGATATACCATTGAAACCACAGAAGAGTTAGAGAGGTTTCCATTTATCTAATTTGTGATTTTCACTGGTACCTTCATACCATACGGTTTTCAATCGAAAAGCAGTAGACGCAGCGTTTATTGTGTTAACCAATATTTATTATAGGTACTATTTCTGACTCTCAAACGCTATTTTTAACTTTACCGACATGCGCCTAGCCGTTAAATTGGATGGCAGAGAAGAACAAACCATTAAACCTTTGAATGTTTCAGAAAATGAAAAAATAGAGCAAAGTGTATGAGTTCATACAAAGCAAAAGTAGCTAAGGTGCCTCGTAACAAAAAAGATTATATTTAACAAAATATGGGTAAGTACAGTTTAATTGTCTTCTGTTACTGTTAGTAGGTCTATTAACTATCGCACGAATGCATTCGTAGGTCAAGGTGAAATCTACCGCGAAGACCAATCTAACCATATAGGTATTTTTGACAGTCACGCAATGACTACGCGCGTAAAAGGTCGGAACTTATTACATTGCGTGAATGAGCGTCGAATTTGAACGAAAGTCACGCTCGTTTTAATCTAACCAATCTGACTTTCCAATATTGATAACGTATCGTGAAAGATATAAAATTGAAGCAGATAATGTAACACTAACCCAAATAACTCTTTTGCCAAATATTTCGCTTTAGAGGTTGCACTTAAGAGACATTAAATGCATGTGAATTTATTCACTTACAGTTTTCGAAATTGTCTTGCTCATGGTTGATGGGGTTAAACCGAGAGGGAATATGGAATGCAATGCGGAAACAATTATATTTTTTAAAATTAATTAGGACAACATCACATGGATACTCTTAAAAACAAATAAATACTAGCATAAAATTACATTAATTAAATTATTATATTAGATACTTATTTTTATTCGGTGCCAAAACTGCCAAACTATCGTTAATTACCTATTACCGACTACCACCATATCCCACAAATGCATATTACCTATCTAGTTATTTTTTAGCCCAACTCTCATTTACATATCATTCTCTCCTTAGGGATACAATTGATTTTTCAGATTTATAAGATGACACTTTAAGACTCTAGGTATCCTTATTGCGCGAAAAATTACTATGGTAAAATCCAAGCCCAACTTACCATTCAGACTGTTCCAACATCAAATATACATATAACATTTTATTGCCAATAACAATGTCATGTCTTTTCCATGGAAAATATTCCCACTTTCAAGTTTCAACGAGGCTCGTGCATTTAAAACGCATGTAATGTAACCGCTGTATCTACATAACATTGTTTCAAACAACATACTATAAATCCGAGAGGTAATAACATGTCAAGAGATAATAGCATTTATAATTCCCCGGTGCTCGTGGTGTTTTGTGCCGGGCTCAAGTTCGTTGACGCCTAATTTTGTACGGTATGGTATAATGACCAATTTTCTAAGGTTAGCCTGATCATCGATTTACACAACGTAAGTGCGATAATTTCGTAATAGCACACTAAACTTATAATGCTTCAAAGACTACACTATTTATGGCGGCTATACGGGCAGGAGAACATGTTAGATGAAAAGAAAAACACTTTTGCATTGCTTAGTTATTTGAAAGTTTTTTACTTTTATTAAATGCTATAACAGCTGACAATGATCTCTAAGCGATGTAATCAGAAACACGATGTAGCCGATTCCAGACCGAGGAAGTCTGCAGCGGAAAGCTGAATCATATTTGTGATATCAGTATTTAAACTTGAAAAATTATGTCTCAAGCGGGACTTGAACCCGCATCTCCATTACGTCACAGCGCCAATTTTTCAAGCATTTTTTATTGCTTTATGCCAGCGTAGTTTCATCAAATGTTAGGAGTTTTGCACTCATAATAACACCCGAAAAAAACATCTTTACTCATGTTTGACAGTCAGTTAAGATGAAACAGCTATTTAATACTTTAATATGATATTAAAACAACTTAATTGCAATTATAATATCTCGAACTCGAACTCGCATCTCCATGCATACTGGGTGCAGCGCAGTGCTTTTCCAATTAAGCTACCGAGACACTAAGTTTCAGCGCTAATTTTTCAAGTATAGTCATGTAAGATGAAACAGCTATTTAAATACTTTATATGATATTAGGATTGCTTAAAATATCGTGGGTAAAACTGCTCATTTTGGTAAGACTACTTAGGTGGTCATCAGCGCATTTTAGTCCACGGCTGAACTTAGACCATTCCAGGATTCCAGGAAGGAGGATTTTCATATTTCCATACACGACTCGGCACAGGCGGGTTGGTACGATCGTAAGATGCTTATATTACTTCTTTAGTTGCCTTTTACGACACCCATAGGGCGAGAAGAGGTGGTACTATTTTATTTTGGGCCAACACCACACAGAATGGGTACACCACTTTCTTTGTAAAGGTCAGGGAATCAGCCTATCATTGGCCCCGGCAATAGGTTCAAAATAAAGGTTGCCTTAAATAGGATGAGAAACATACAATGTAACCTACATTCAAGAGAATGACATTCGAAATTTAAATTTGGATTACACTCGTTCTTGGCTCCCACAAGGTCCATCACTCATTATTACAATAAATTAAATTGACGGCAGCGCGAGCAGCACAAATAAATAAACGCTATGCATTATGGTGATGCGATCGTTAAGCCAAAACGGCAGTAATGCGTTGTGCCGTTACTGTGGTCTCTGGTCACCATTCTAATAAATCATTGCAAAGCATAACGTGAAAGTAACGACAAGAGAATCCAGAGACAAAAGGCACACTTGAGACAGATTTGGCAAAGTCGACATTTCTCTGAAATGCTTGGTTTTTTAGAAACGAGTTTGTATCAAGATCACTGCATTTCTGACCATAAACAAATAGATGTATTTTCAAAATCATGAGCTTAAATGTATAATTAAAAACCAAGTCTATGCAATAGAGTCAAGATAGTTAATTGTCTACTAACAGATTCATATCGCTTTTTTATCACGTTTTGAGACTAATAATGAGTCATTTGTGTCATATCTTGTCATCAGCGTACGATCTTTTATAAATAACCCAATGATATTTAAAAAGTAACAGATTTGTTACACGCGCTCTCAATATGCGACCCTAAAACGTCACAATTGTGACGTCTTTTCAAATCCATGAAAGAGAAAGTAATTGTTCTTTTCACGAGTATGACAAGGACAACATAAGAGTTACGCATGTGTGCAGTTGTTCGCAACCGGCACAGATATTTCGATAGTTTTGTAAGGGCATAACCTATCTATACTTTTTAAATATCATTGAAATAACCCTACAAAAATACATTTCCCTAAACCAAAACATGCAAATTCTTTGACTTTATCTAGTAGATTAAATTACTACCTACTTTAATGGTAAGAATTATTTTAATAAATATATATATATAAATAAATATTTTTCGTACATGCCACACTGGGTCACACAGAGCCCTGTAGTCCCAAACTAAGCTACTACTAAGAAGCTTGTCGTATTGGCTACTAGACAACCGATAAACTTACTTATATATTTTTTTGTAAACATATACTTATAAAACATAGATTTTTTTAATGATATTGATCTGTCAACAACTTTAAAGCACAGGAAGTAATCCGTGTCATTTGATAGGCAGGAAATACTATCTTACACTACTTAGTTGTGCCTTACTAACCTGCACACAGTTTATTGACGGCAAGGCAGATTAGATAAAATAGCATAATGTACTGTCCGATATCTTTAGACTTCATCTTCAGCTCACAACAGTCCATGGCATAGACCTCTCCAAGAGGAGGATTTATAATATCGCTATGATCGGCAGACGGGTTGGCTTAGTTTTGCCAATGATGGAAAGAAGCCGCTGTTGCCCGTTGGTATTCTTTTAGTAGCTTACGATAGCCATGTATACCTATGTGACGGTATAAGACTTAAATATCATTTATAGAAACGCTTTATTTACGATCCTACAAAGAGTACCTAAGTATTGGCTTTGATATGTCATCGAATAATCAGTTTTCTTTTTGCCCCGTTTTCCCACCCTTATCTTCACATATTCGTATTGTTGTCTGTCAGACTAGGCTAGGCAGAGCTCTATTCTCACACTATTGTTGCTCGAATTTCCTTTGCGCTAATAAAATCAATGAGTTTCACTTCATTGTCTTATGTGCGTTCGAAGAATGTTGTAGGAAATTATAATTATTTGCTTTATGCCAATTCGAAGGGAGCGAAGCGTGAATTTTTGTTTTCTGCGATTAAATTAGCATTAACTTGTTTTATTTAACGTCAGACTAAGTACCTACCTATACACGTAGTCGGTTATTATGAATCACGCGACCTAACATGGTAGGTATTAACACTATCAATAGGTTTGTAAAGCATATTAAGTTGTCCAAACGACCATATCAGTTATTCAAAAGAGTTAATACTAGCGTGAACTTAACTTTGATTATGTTCTCTCGACTTAGAAAGAGTTAGCGATGCCTATGGAAACTGATACACCTACGACATAAAGCCGGCTTTACGTCTACCGAGATAGAGGTCGGCTGAATAAAACGTTTTAATGTCGCCTCAGTAAGAACTTTATGGGGCACAAAGCGTAAAATCTTGCCAGGACACGAAACCATGTCAAACAAGAAAGTCAAATAACATGTTGAAGTTAATGATTCATACAGCCAAATAATTAATACTTGCTGCTGGAATAAAAATTATAAAAAAATATTTTGAAGAGTTTCACGAATTTGAAACGGTGTGACACAGTCTGCCGGTCGCGTTCCACAGTAACCCAATGTTTTGGCAGTTTAATAAACGTTGGAGCAGATCCATTAAACGAGCAACTGGTACGCGACGTGGCCGGGAAGTTCCACAACAGTTAGAGACCTCCGTTAGTCGGCTACACCACACAAGAAGCAGCATAGAGACATGGGAATGCGGACGGGGCGCGGAACGCCGTGTCAAATTCGTTTTTCCATCATTACTTTCATCATTTTTCATCTCAACTTCGGAAAATCTTATCCGTAACGTAGGTTAAACACGAAGCATGGACAATGGCGTACAGTGAAAATGAATTGAAAGTGATTTTTGTAAAATAACTTACGTTGTTTGTTGACTTAAATTGTAGAGTTTTGTACTTTAAGTGTTTTCGAAATCACTCTCTAATAAAGAAAATGCTTTTGAAGCATAAAATTTAAAATACGTTTTGTGATGGTTTTTTTTCAACAATTATTTTTATAGATGTACCTGTTTTGTACATCTCTCTATTAAAATAAAAAAATAGTTTTATCATTTATCATATTAGATACAATGCTGTTATTTGCCCATTAAGTTTATTTAACATTTTTGAAATTATAAAGAACAGAAACAATGAATCCTCACAAAGTTCTCCAGCAGCTTGATGGCTGATTATAAGCATTAATTAAGCTAAGATCTATTCAATTCGAAAAAGAAAACATAACACTAAGTGTATACCTAAGTGTGCGATGAGGCATACGCTTTACGTTTTTATGACACTTCCTGAGAAACATCAATAAAAATAAAAATGTTATCCAATATTATTGCAATACAAATACCCTCGTTTCCAAATCATGTAACCTGATCTGTTCCGCTTTTTAACCTGAGTGCACAACTTATGTCACTGATGAATAATGCGTGGTCATTAACGCGTTCTCCTCACACGCTGCGCCGGCGCATCGTTGAAGCTCGTGGTCGATGATGAAGCGGTACTTCGAGCACCGTTTCAAGTAAACGTTCGTTGCATTTGTTTGTACATTCCACAAATATTTCTTACATTATATGCATTTGCATGTTAGTAACATTTTAAACACCTAATTTACTTTGTAGAGCGTGTAGAGTCGCTCAAAAATATAATACCATCCATCCATTCTGGTTCTATAAATGTCGTTTGAGGCGACTAAAGAGTGCCTACTGCTAGAAGGAGCAGCGTCTTCCATCTTTGCTAAACTGAGTTTGCCTACCATTGGATATATGAAATACTAAACTACAACCAACTAAACTCGATTGGTGTAGTGATGCGCCTACCGTCTGATCGGAAGGCTTAAGGCGACTACTAGAGCTAAGTGCTGCCATCAATTGATTTAATTTTTAATAAAATCATTTCTAAAAATACTAAAACAGTATCTATAATTTTAGCAAATTACCTAGTAGTCCCCTTAAGCCGTTGGTTCAGGCTTCTTTCACAAGATGGAACTTGTAAAAAGAAGTCAGCCAGAGGCCTGATAAGCGGCATACAAAAGTCTAATGACAGATTATCCTAATACCCTTGTAGGATAGTCATCCAATAATTAGAATAAGGCTAAACTAACCGATGCAAATAATCGTATGCAACTAACTTCGCGAGCGATAGCTGAGAAAGCATCATCCATATAAAATATCATATCAAATCAAGTTCGCGGTAAAATATCAATTTATTTGTAATGCATTGCATGTATGAGATTCGTGTAGGTCGTTATTTCTAGTCTTTTCAGTATTCCGCAATAAAACGCTTTTACTGATGCTATTCTACCTTGGCTCCCTCAACATTATTGATGGATTTCAAAATATAATAGATGCTGGGAATTGATTTATAATTTGCATGGCGTGGAAACCATTTAAAAATTGCTTCAATAAATTAAATTAGTCAATACTTCTCATGGCCAGTTAAACAATTAAAGATCATTTATTGAAATTTACTTGCATGAAAGTAAATATTGTATTCATATTGTCTAAGACCATTAAGCGAGCCTGTTAGAACTAATGTTTGAACCTGTTTAACACGTCATGGTGACGTCTAAAACGGGAACAAAGCCTGTACACTATTATTTAGCTAAAGAAATAATGTTTTGCAATAGTCTACCGAAAGACATAATGAGGTTCCATTATGTTTTAGCTACAAAACTCGAATAAAGACAGCATCTAGGGAAAACAATAGAGAAACGAATAAAAGCTATGCAGATGGGCAGTGTCAAACGTTCGTCACGACAATCAACTAGCTGATGCTGATATAGGGGCTGGAAAACAGCGGGCAACAAGGCGGTAGCGATAGCGGGAAAGGCAGTCTATAATTACCTAGACGGAGTGAATTAGTGAATCAGACTTTACGCATCTCGTATGTAAGTATGTGGGAAGGGATGAAGGGCCAGATCAAAAATGTCATTTTCTTAATCATAATTCGGTTATTTTTGGCATTTACGCTTTGCAATATAAGTATCATATTAGTCAGACATTGATTTTTGCTATTATTAAGAGGAAAGTTTTGTATTTTTTTGTGTGTGTATGTTTGTAATGAATAAACTCAAAAACTACTGTGCCGATTTCAAAAATTCTTTCACCATTGGAAAGCTACATTCACCCTGAGTGATATAGGCTATAATATTTATTGCTATAAAAGATTACGGATCCTTATTAAAACTTAACGTCCACCCGTGCGAAGCCTGGACGGACCGCTAGTATCATAGAATTTAATAAATGGACATATAATTTATTGAGTATCATCAAATGGCGTCGAGTTAATTATAAAATAAGGTTTCGATCTCTTAAAACAAAATCGATATTCATCTACAGCCTTATCCTGACAATTTACGAGTATATTTTTAGCGATGAATCTGTCTCTCTTCAGTGGGTGCACTGCTCAGTAAATATGACATAAGTAGTTTTGATGGAACCTGATAGATTCGCTACCCGCCTTGCCTGACGAAGTGACGACCCACCTTCAAAGGTCTCCCCGTGGGAAAACTCTATCAACACTAATGTAGGTACGCACAGCGGCACGATTGAACTCATCTCGTACGCTTTACTATCGACCGTCGTTGAAAAGGAAATTGATGCGGAAACCGCAAATAGTTTTCTTGGCGTTAAATTAGATATTGCAAATTGTTCCTTGGTTAATGGAGTTCCGATCATTCTGTCTTCTTTTTCATGTTCATAGAGAAACAAAAACAATTTTTAAAATCGTTCGGATTAATGCTGCAAATTTATGTACTCATGAACATGTCTGTTTGTACTGGTCTGGGTGTTTTCTATGTATCTCGTATGTAAGTATATAAGTAAGATTATCGGTTGTCTAGTACCCCATACGACAGGGTACTTAATACTACCTTAATTTGGGACTAGTTGGCTCTGTGTGGCCCAGTGAGGCATGTCTTAAAATATTTATTTATTTATTATTTATTTAACCGTTTAACTGGGGCACAAAGGAGCAGTAGGGTTGGGTTTCACTAGATTCTAACAAACACTTGCTGCACCTTGATAACTTAATACGTCACACGTGAATTCTTGAATCGAGAAATGGTATTGAAAGAGTTCCAAGACCTATCAAACAGCACCCCACCAATTTTAAGCTATTGCATAGATTCTATCGCGGGCCTTGAGCGCGGGGACTGAATCCAGAAATTCCGTAACGCAAAAAACCTCACGCGCCCCACTTCGACCGGCACAGCGGTGATACGGCTGTTCGACGAGGTGCGTGCGGTTTGACGAGGCGTTTGCCATTCGACGAAGTGGGTGCCGTTCAACTAAGTGGGTGCCGTTCGACGAAGTGGGTGCCGTTCGACGAGGCAGGTGCCGTTCGACAAGTTGGGTGCTGTTTGACGAGTGGGGTGCTGTTTGATGAGGTGGGTGCTATTCGACGAGGTGGGTGCCGTTTGATGAGGTGGGTGCCGTTCGACGAGGTGGATGCCGTTTGACGGGTGGGGTGCTGTTTAACGAGGTGGGTGCTGTTTGACGAGAGGGGTGCTGTTTTTCGAAGTGGGTGCTGTTTGACGAGAGGGGTGCTGTTTTTTATTGATTTATTTATTTATGTATTTATTTATGTATTTATTTATGTATTTATTTATGTATTTATTTATGTATTTATTTATGTATTTATTTATATATATATATATTTATTTATTTATTTATTTATTTATTTATTTATGTATTTATTTATTTATTTATTAATTACGCAATAATATGACTATACTTAGGAGCTATGAACAAAATAAAAAGTGGGAAAATAATCGGCAATTTCATACTTTAACCCCTATTATAATTGCATAAGTTGATAAAAAATGCTATGCAATAGCTTTACCGCGGCAGTCTCCGAGTGCCACACGTCTTTTTTTTTTATTATATGTATAGTACATATAAAAAAAATACATCTTATTTTACGACTTTTTGGGCGTGATCAAATATGCCCATGCCCTGCTCTTAGATTCACCGTTGACGGACAGAAGCACAGACAAACGGACAATGCAAAACTGTAAGAGCTCCTTGTCTAGATAACGGAATCCTAAAAAAAGTAGAGCAGTTTTTATCTTTAATTTAATTTTTTCTTACTTGATTATCACATTTTATTTTGAATTGTGTCAATTTCAAAGTACTCTTCAAAAGTTGGATGGCAAATCCTAAGGTGATTGTGACTTTAAGAATGCGTGCATGTGTCGTCTCAAATAACGTAAAGGTTGAGGTAACTGCACTAACGCGGAACAGTAACTTTACACTGCACATTTCATTTTAACCAACGAAAAAAGAGTTCTTATTTGCAACATTTTCTGTGTTCTGTGGTTGACAAAATTCTATGTATTTTGAAATGAAAGAACGATTTATGGATTTGAACTCGGGTATATTTTTACATTTTAATTTAGTTCATCCCGACGCGACGATTTTACAACACTTTACAGCTTTCCTACTTTTTTATTTATTCATATTGGCTAGAACGCAACGCTTCACAAAACTACTTTAATTTAATAGAAAATTCCATTCACAACGCACACTGCCATGCATATGATATTCTTCTCGGTGACTTCTCAAGGGCACCGTTAGTATATCAACAACAATAGCATCGTTCGCCCTGCGGTTTCGTCGCGAGCCCTCTTTTCTTTGACGACAGTTACTTGACGTAACTGTTACTTGGCTGAGACAGAATCACATGTGAATCTGCCGGAACGCTTTCACTCTCGCGGCCGCTCTTTGATTGTTATCTAACTAACTGTTATGTTATACGATGCGCGCCTCAAATAACACGCGGTGTACCATATTATAATTGCCTACTTAGCATTTTAGGTAACCAGCATAGGAAAATTTCTTTTGATGCTAGTAATAGTTAGTTAGGTTATTTAATTTTCTTCACGCTCAGAAAATGTTGTAATAGGACTTCGGTGAAATAGAATAGCATTGGCTAAAGAGCAGCTGTAACCATGCTAAAACAACTAGATTTTGGGGTGGTGCGATCTACCTCCTAGTGGTCCACCCTGGGCAACGGCATCGTTGGTTTTCTAACGAATGATGACGGCTAACAGATACAGATTCATCTGCGGTGGTAGGCTTCGTAAGAGGCTGCCTGGATGCTACCACCCTCCTGCCGCCAAACAGTTTTTCTGTGTTCCGCTGGTGTGTGGGAGAACCAGTACCTCTGGGTAAGCTCGCTCCATCTCAGGCTTCTTCTTAACCGTAGAGTTAAGTATGTAGTCAAGAGCAAGGCCATTTTTTATTAAAAAAAAAAAAAAACAGATTGAAAATAAAAGACCTTCCTTGCTTTTCCTCATTTACGTTGCTTCAGTAAGACAGGACTTATTTGTTCTTCACCTCTACATTGACGCGCCTGTCATCATCATTAAAAGGTATCCCAATTCTAAAAGTAAATATTTTTTTATGGTGGCAGATAACATAAAACGAAAACATATGTGCTATACATATTATTAAAATTACCAAAGCACAGACGTTAAGTCTGTCATTTGGTGGAAGGGCCAACGAAGACAATATTCTACAACGATGACTTGCATTGTTCATCTTTGCTTTAACCATAGGTCATTGTAATTTTTATTCGTTTATGGTAATATCAACTTTTGACAGTTCTACATCATGCATACTCTTGCCGCTTGTAAGCATAACAGATACATAAATGGTTGCTCCAAGTCAAGAAATTCCACTTCATCCTCATTAGGCAAGCACATTAACTACTATGTAATTGTTTCTGTTTAAACAAACCATTCTGGCCCGTTCAGATGTATTGCTAGCTAGGTTGGTAATATAGATAGTAAAGTAGGGGTTTGACCGCAGCACGTCTAATCCTGTTTGAGACGGGATGTGACTAGCTTGGAGACAAGATTCAGTCTAGCCAATAGGCAAACGACTTCGCAAAAATGTTGTAACGAAGACACTTTTTGCAGGATATTGCTTTGAAATAATCAAACGCTACATTTTAGTTTTGTTGATTTATTGGTGTCCTAATGGATGTCTAATGACAATATAGGTACGAGACTACAAAATTATTTTTTAGTTAATTTTTTACCCGACTGCCAAGGAGTGTTAATGCTTTTCTGACATATCTATTTTAATTTTCGTTTGCAAATTTCTTCGTACTTATTGTACTATTATACCAATCGGTTGGATTGATTCCGACAATTTAGGTAACTAGGTTTGTTAGATTCCTCAAAAAACCCAAGTTTCTTTAAATAGCTTATCAAAAAAAAAACTTCATGGCATATTTTTGGTCTTTTCAGGTTATTGACTTTTGACATCATCTATCTATCTTTTACTATGTTACAGTTTTACTGATTATCATTAATGGAATTATATTAATATATTAGATGAACTCATAAATAAAACCGATTAAATGTTACATCAAGTTACTAAAAAATATAAATTTCATAATAATCTTTAATTAATATGCAAATTGTTAAGTTTCGCGCCCTGATTACATACTATAAGTGTTAGATATAAAAGTCTATCGTAATATTGATGCTAAACAGGTATTTCTATGAATTTTGGTCATCATCATACATTTCGGTCTTTGATATTGGAATGCATAACTTATGCAAGTTGTTTTTATCGTTAACTATATCAAAAAATGCCAAAAGATTTATAAATACGAAAAATTTTAACTATGGGGCAGTATTCGACCTAAGGCTGAAAACCGTATAAGAACTGATCGGTTAAACGGGCAGATTCAACCTTTTGCAATTTCAACACTATAAAATCTTAAGATTATCGGTGCAGCGCAGTGAAGCGATAGTGTCGCTTTTGTCACTGGCTGGTGGCTGGGGCCCGTGAGAGCAGACCAGAGTGAGGCATATCGCACTTTGTGAATTAACGAAGTATGTAGAGCGTTGGTACTATGTACCATGTGTTATTCATTTTCGATTCTATAGGTAACGATACCTCAGAGGTAAGTAGGTAAAGGTAAAGCTGTACTGACAAAAGGAGACCAATACCTATGTTTTGGGATGTAATAATGTGATGATAAGGCGCTGTCTGTCTTCCTATAGCAGTACCTACTATTATTATGCCAAAATATTAACATAAAATTAAACATCTAAGCTGTATAGGTACCGTATTACTTAACTTACTACTTACTAATTTGGTATATTACTTAACTTCAGATATTTTCTTCGTTTGATTTCTTTTAGACTTACAAACTGATCACTTCCTGTATTAATTTCTTCACAGGCAATAAAAGGAAATGCGTTCTTAATATAGGTGTCACTTAGTTTATTGATTCATAAATCATTCGAAATGAACTCAGGTTTTATTGGAGACGTACCGCTACCTCGCACACTTCCCTGACTTAACAGTCTCACCACGTATTGGTGACATCCAAGAAACAAAGTATGTTTATATCTTATTACGAAGTCGCAGAGTCCAGAATGGCAAAATTCTGTTTTAATCAAAGTAAAGTCAATGGTAGAGTTTGATTGATATGGGTGCCATGTAGCTCGGTGACCCTATGCGCCTGTGACCTATACAACCTTGATTCGTGTTTGTGAAAGTCGGGAAGGTAGGCATCGGGAGCAGCTGTCTCGATGACCTACAAAATCACTGTATAAGTGCCTACACCATAAATTCTGACTTGCCCTTTGCAGATTTTCTAAGTGCTATATGATTGCAGTTTATGTTGTAAGTACTAGCTTTTGCCTGCAACTATTAGTATCATTGAAATTGACCCTATAATTAGAGAGAAGAAGAAAGAAAGAAACATATTTATTTGACACACATTTGATAAGCAATTACACAGAAACATTACATATAAATTTAAGAGGAGAGAAAAAAATTAAGGTGAGACCTCTATACATCGGCGAAGAACTGAAGACTCCGCCCTATTCCACGCAGTATCTTTGCGTAATGCGTGCGAAAGTGCAATTACTAGAATGACGATTTTCGACTTACTTCGATGGGACTCAAATCCAAAACCTTCTGCTTGACGTGCGACTCATAGAGCGGTGCGTTCATAGAGCTACAAAAATTTTTGTTGTGTCGACGAATTTACTAAAGTCTTACCCTATAAACTAGTGGAGTTTTAGAAATGTTTTGGTTTTGTACATCTAACTTAACGTTGTTTTGACTTCTGTTACCCTAACTCGCTCAGTTCCCAAAAGCTAATTAGTCATATAAAAAAGGGACTATAGTCCCTTTCGGGAACTGAGGGATTACGGACCAAAATTTCGTTTTTCTTCAGTATCTATAATGTGCCGATTGAAAGACTTCTGGTCTGATTACATTGACTGGAAAGATTACAGCCATATAATTAATGTATGCCTATAGATTTGTGTAGGTTAATAGATCTATAAAAGTGCTTCTGGTTCTGTTGTGGTTCTTATATTGAGAAATAGTGTTGTTTGACATTCTAAATACAATAGTATCATTTATCGAAAGCATATCTGTACTTTGGAAGGCACAGTCAGATGTCTTGCGATTTTTCGTTTCAACATCTGATTGCATGTAACGCAGTTATGTACAGCCAGTTCATTTTGAAAAATAATGACTCAGAAGTGAAATGTGATTAATTAATTTCTGTTTAAAGTCCATACGACAAATTGCATAATGCCAGCATAACAATCAGCGAACACAAAAACCCTCTACCGCTCATCGTGGAAGATCGTTGACATTGTTGGGAAAGGAATTATTTTTGCAAACAGTCAAAAGCCGTAAACGAAATTCCCACGGTGCCTCGCTAAAACGGAAATAAACAAACCATTCATAGAAACATCGTATCCCACACGCATTGCCTTTTAATTTTGAGTGTAAGCTGAAGCCCTCTGGACCTTTTCTAGGGCATTCTCAACACCCGTTACTTGACCGTGACCGTGGCGTTTAACGATGACTTGTTGTTTTGATGTCTCTGCGATGACCACGCTGATTATGTCACTCCCGATAAGTCACTGTAACGCCGTTTTTGATCTTTATGTCAAGGTGCGAAGAGTCAGTCGTCAATGTCGCGTTCTCGGTAATAATGTTGTCCGACAGTCGTGATGTAATGTCTGTGGGACTGGAGCCCTGATGTAGGTCGTCATTCCGTTAGATGGTGCTGAGAACGGGTCCTTACCGTTTAGATAGAGGCTGTGCCTAACTAGAAATATCAGGAAGTAAGTCAGTTGTAAACTGCAGGCTACATGGAGGCCATGATCTGGATTGTAGTGCCTAACGGTGTTCGTATGCGGATCAGACATTAAAGTTGCACCATAAATTGCACGGTAAAGCAACCAGGTTTAAAATTATGTGTCTAAGCATATACTCGTATTTTATAATATTCTTAAAAACTCTTTTGTTCAGCATGTTTCTTAACATACACGATAAGAAGAAAAAAATATTTTTAGACTTATTTAACTGATAAGATCAGTTAAATTAAACTGGTATAGGTACTTTTAGAGAGTGTCTCAGAATTACAACTTAGGTTGGTTTAAATTTTGAGCGGAAACGGTTTATGTTACATTCTTAAAAAATGAACATAACAAGTATTCACGTCCACTGAACGTATTCACTACTATCTATCAGCATAATTAACACAATTTCCAACACACACATGCAATATTTTAAATTTACAGGTGAAAACTATGTGGTATTAACAGACGATATAAGAACTTCATCCTGGATATTTTAATGTTTGGGGAAACTTGTCTAATCTATCTATGTGTGTGTGTGTGTACATACATATAAATTAAAATCAATCACTGAAATCTATGTAATGTACGTCCAATGTCCATAACGTCAGAATGGCTACAGCGATTTCGATAAATATTTTCTGGCATGTTTGTATAGTTCGGAGAAGGTGAATGTTTGATGAATGAACTTTTTTACAAATAAGTGTAAGGTGAACATGGTCGTAAATATACCACTTAATATATACAGAATGAAATTTTTAACCACCTTCCAAATTTTAAATATATTTATCTACGAGACAAAAAACAAATGACGTGTTTTTTCTTTTGGTATAGCCCAGTACAAAAATGACAAGATAAAGCACTCACAAAATGTACGCCAAAAATCTAAAATTTTTGATACGGCCGCCTAGCAACACTTTTTTTACGCGTTGCGCATCTCATTCATTCATTACGACACTATTCATAAGTTTTTGATTTTCCCTTTATACTTTAACAGGTCTAGGACCGTAAAAATTGAAATCTACATCGCGAAAAATATTTTCGGGTGACAACTTGATTTACATTTTAAATTTATTATAAATAGGCTCTAAATACGATACTGAGCGCCTATAAAAATTTTGGAAAGTGGTTAAAATTTCATCCTGTATGTACTACAGAATAATGCAAGCGCATTATTCTCGTTGGTTAACCTGTGCAAAGCTGCGACGGACAGCTAGTAAGAAATAAATATGCATTTTACCTTTTCATGACACTGACGTTTTGGATAAACATCGTTTAGACAATGGCGCGATGGCGAGGAAAACTAGTCACGGGCATATTTCAGACTTCAACAAGTCAATTAAATAATAATTTTCACATAGCAAGGGAGGCAAAAAGAGGATCGTTTGTGTTTAAGAGGAAACGCTACGGGCGAGAGAATTGAAAAATAGGTATTTGTAAAATCTATTGCTGTCGCGCAGTGCCAAACGCATTCACCGCAGAGTGTGATAGAGACAACTGCTTCTTGGACCGAAAATACCTACTAAAAACACACCAAATCAACGTTTCATAGTTCCCCGATTACTTTTCCAAAACTAGACCGATTTAAATACTTTTTTCATTTAAAAATAAAGAAAGGCTTTGGCCGTGTTCGTATGTTTTCCTTTTTTTTCTAAAATTTTGCCAAATTTGATTTCTGGATGTTTGAACACAGCGGAAAATCTGGCCAATTTTTTCGATTTTTGAAGGCTCATATCTTTTTTATTAATTAATTTATGAAAAAACAGAAAACATAGAAACATGCTAATAGTGGCCATAGATTTTTATGATTATAATTATTGCTCTACTGGCATTATCCAGGGAGGAAACAGGGGACTACGTTTGTATGGAAAAACGGCCGTGGTGTTTCCTCTTAAGCAATCATCTTCCAACTACCTACACCCAATCGATTCAACAGTATTTAAAAAAATATTAAGAACTGTTTTCGTCTTTTGACGCAATGTAGAAGATACTAAAGCTATTTTATAGTAACTTTAGTTGCTTTATCCGTTTGTAGTAACAGTAGTTTGTATTGACTGTAGCTTAGGTCTAGACACAGTCAACTAGTGCTTCAAACTGTTCCGTTAGAGCGACTAAAGGGATAGTCCCGTTACTTTGACCTTGTGACGAACCAGGAAATGTTCTCACAATGAATTTGTGTACGAAAACAAATATTGAAAAAAATAAGTTATTATTACTTACTTACCTATTTATTTATATTAGGATTTGGCTTCTACACTCGTGCACAATGAACGTACCTATATCTATAATATAAAATTGAATCGCTGAATGTGTTGCTGCATAATAATAAAATACACAAATAACTCTAAATACGTAGTACATGCATAATAAACTACATAAACTATACACACAATATACATACATACACACATACAAATACCAACCCAAATAGATAATTCTAAAAAAATGCCTGAAAAAGTCAATAAACAACACATTTTTATACTACCATACAAACATATTTTTCCCAACCCCGCTATATTTGATGACAATGACATTAAAGATGTCAAAATCAAATATCTGAGGCTGTACCTTCCTTTCTTTGTAATATCATTGGGCTGTACGAAGTTCGCGGGGTCAATTCTGTTTTCTTGAGTTTAAGCGAACACTATAATACTTACATCGAAATAAAAGATATGTTAACGGATTATAGTACGCGTTTACTTTTGATTTAGCCCGACGTTTCGAACACTTTACAGCGTTCATGGTCACGGGTAGACTAACATCTGCCCGTGACCATGAACGCTGTAGAGATGACAGACTTTAAAATAAATAACGTTTTACTGAAACTAAATATAATACAAGAAAAGTAAGTATCTTATAAAATATCTAAAGTGGAATCTGAGATTCCAACGAATAGTCTTAAATAAATAATAATAAATAAATATTTAAGACATGCCACACTGGGCCACACAGAGCCATCTAGTCCCAAATTAAGGTACTATTAAGTACCCTGTCGTATGGGGTACTAGACAACCGATAAACTTATTTATATACTTTTTTTTTTTTTTGTAAATACATACTTATAATACATAGAAATCACCCAGACCAGTACAAACAGACATGTTCATGCACACAAATATTTGTACTGTGCGGGGATCGAACCCGCGACCCATGGCTCAGAAGCAGCGTTAACTACCGCTGATCCAAATGGTCGTCTAAAGTCTTAGTTCTTAAGTTCCGTTATACTCGAGACCCGAAGATCACGCGCCGTAATTCTATACCAGTCCACAATACTGCGCCGGTATCTAATTATTCTATCTACTAGCTAGCTGCCGCCAAGGACCGATTAGGGACTACGATCAACACTTTTTAAAAGTGATATTGAATGTGTCACAATCACAATACAAATAAATAGATATACCTACCGAATAGTTCGGTCACGAAAAAACAATTCAAGTCATTTTCTTTTTAAGGTGAGATACCCATCGACAAATAATTAAATAGTTATTACATATATATGAAGATACCACGAGTTTACATATTTTAAAGCCCGACCCAAAATTAAGGATGAACTACTTAGTCGTAAATGTAATTCTCAGACATAGTTTTAAAGTAAGATAACACTTTACCCACGCACTCAAGCTTGCCAATTATTTTGAAGAATGAAATTATTTAAATCCAAATAACTCATCAAAAATGTTAAAGACTTATTGAAAATCCCGTCACCGTGCTTAACTACTTATAATATGTAAATGCGACCGTATTTATCACGATTGAATTAAAGACCAAAACTATTTTTGTAGATGCTATTTAACAACTATTTTATTCATTATTTTTAACGTACAGACATAAACAACATAATCATCTTTACGTACCTAGTTGACAAAGATGTGAGTTTGCAACAAAAAAGTGTAGCTTGCAGGCCACTGTACTACAATGTAATATTTTGTTTTATGTCGGAAACTACTATTATTGTAAGTATTTATTTTTCCCCCTTTTTTACAAACAGTTACGCCTAAAAACATATTTCAATCACTAACAAATATAGCCGTTGGTAACCCTAGATCCGATCGTGAATCTTATGTTCTTTGTAATAACACGATTATTGTAAGAAGTATCGCCACTGACTGATCGGTGGGATCTTTTGAACGAGTTTATTACTTAACTCAGTATCTAAATACATACATTTTATTCTATGCTAGTCTATATGAACTTCTGCTCTTGTTTGACTATTACCAAAACAATACCAGAAGTTAGTTAGCAACTATTTTATAACGAAGGCAAGGAAGACAAGAAAATTAGCTAATGCAACTGAAATTTTGCTATACAATTACAATCAGCGAAGCTGCAGCCTCGACAATTTCCGCACGCACAATGTACCCACTAATAGCATGTTTTCCAAACTTATTATCTGACTCATCAAGAGTCAAGACATCTGAACCCACCTGACCGTTTAAGCTATTGCATTTCATGCGTGTTAATGTCTCTATCTAGACTTTAGATCCTACACTGTTATCTGAGCGCTATTCATTTGCTTCAATAGGAGGCCATTAAACTGTTTCTCATGATGCTCGCGGAAGTACAAGGTCCACGGTGTAGCTAACTTACACACCCTATTCATAGTCGAGTGTAATCAACCCGAACCCCATTGTTCTGGCGAGAGCACCAGCATATATTGGTCTCCCTCGCCTTCCGGAGCGCCAAGATATTCGCAAGGCCAGGGGCAAAAAGTGCAACCGCTAAGTTCTGCTTTGAATGGTCCGTGTGCTGGATGCACGACGCAGATAGTAAATAAATCGCAGCGAAAGCTTTATGTCCGAGTTACAATAATGGCTTATTGAATCGATGGCGTGATACAGGTTTGTTTATGCGTTAGGAATAGTTTTTAAGACTGGACTTAGCAACACATACATTGTTGTCGGACAACACAATGGGATATTAATACGGCAATAGGATTGAAAGCCCACCACCCACGTGATGATATTAATTTAATTGAAGAGGAGGTAGTAATAGCCGTAGAATCGTTTAAATAAAATATTAGAGTAGGTAAGTCTGTAATACAAAATACAAAAGATATCATGATAACTATGATAAGTTATTATGATCTAATTAAGTTATAAGACTACTCGACGATCGACCGATGATCGCTTTTAGGGAGCTATTTCTCAATATCTTCCCAGACAGACGTCATAACATACCATCAATTTACGAGTAATTATAGATTTAAGAAATTCAAGGTTAATAATATATTTGCAAGAACAGTAGCACCATGTTTATGAAACAAAAAAATTAACCTCCTGTGCTGTGAGACTACTTACACTGTAATTAATTTTAAAAGTTCAGGTTTTTATTTCCTTTTGTAAGCTACGTAACTTTGTACAAACATCTTTATGGTTCATCATTATTGGAAATACATTTTGTAGAGCTATGTTTCTGAATGTCATGTGAACATCTTATACAAAATTACTCATTGTTATAAAATGTTATAATTGGTAAACAAGTCACTGCAGTGTAGATGTTTAGCCAAAACCTTATTTAAATCAGAAAAAAAAAATGCTGGGTTAAAAGAGATCACACGACTGATGACAAGCTATTGACTCGTTTTGAACAAGAATGTAGACTTATGTGTAGGCCTATACAAGAAAATCATAATGACTTACTTTAAAATATTACTGTGTGTTTGAGTAAAATCAGGTTAGACCGGCTAAGAAGTCAACGTAGCCACGGTCGCAGATGAATAATTTAACTAACAATAGTTCGGAATCGCCACTTCTGACGTCACGGGCAAAGTCAGTGAACTAAGCGAGGCAAAGAGTTTTTATGCGGATAAAAAGTAGCCTCGGCGGCCGCTTCCGATTGACGCCGGCTAAGAAACCAGGGCATAAATAAAAAAAGTGAGTATTTTAATCTAATGATCAGTTCCATGGCCGCTGAACACTGCACCCTGCACTTGCTTGTATGAAGCTCTAGGTGTATGAAGAGAATTTTGTAAGATCTTTACCGTAAAGATTTAAGAATAGATCAGAATTAATCAATTAATTAATTAATCAAAATAATAGCAACGAGTAAAAATTTATGTCACCCTAAGAGTCTCTAATTGAGATCTAAAATAATTGTGAAAATATATATTTTTTAAGCCCGAAATAGATTTTTACAACATATAACTACTTACCAGAGAAGTCGCCGATTATAATTTGTAGCTTGGCAAAAGCCAAACATTGTTAGAGTTCCCAATTAGAGCCAAGCTTGCAGACCAATGAATTTTCAATTCCTTGTAGGAATTAACAAGGATTCTGATTCCACGATACCACCAATACAAATGTCCGAAGCCGAAGCCATGTTTTTACCTCGAGCATTGAGCTGTAATCCCGCGCATACTGCAAACAGCATAGCATTCCATACCGCTCGCATACCGCTGCCGGGTTCCTAATGGTACCACCACAGAACATAATGTTCTGTGGGTACCACCGTTATGACCATTGCTTGCTACACTAATGTTTCAGAGAAAACATTACATGCCTATCTACTTTATCGTTTTATTTGTAAGATGGCTAAATTGCCCAAATCATGAAATGACGAGACAGAAAGAGACAAATGATCAACATAATAGACACTAAAAACACGAGCATGGTGCACTTGAACCATCAATTTCAGTATAAGAAATTTAGAAATAAATACAAGCTCCTAAAAAAACTAAGTTTACATTAAATAACAACATAACAGTAAAGAAATAGGGTATTCTAAAGTAAGATACATGACAGTATGAAACATTCTAGGAACAAAAGATTCAAAATATTTTTTAAAAATCTTTCTCTAGTTAGCTCTCAACCATTTCTGTGGTTCGTTCCCTAGTCTATTTAAAGTTTCCTCGGTGTTTTAAAATTGCATCCATAAAAGGATAATTTAATAGGTAACATATTAAAGGTTTCCAGAAAATCGTTTCTTTTACAGAAAACCATGGACACACGTTTTATACGTCATTCTTTACCATAATGGTTACGATTTAAATTAAGAGTTAACATTTTAATAGCAATTTTTTGTACGGCAAAAACTAGATTCTGTGAAACATAAATGCAGGCACATGAGGGTTAGTTGGATACCTATTTCATAATACATTTGAAGCTTTGAGTAGTATAACATTTTAATTATTTAATTATTTTATACATTTTAAAATAGTGCTCTAGATTTTAGTTAAGAAATCATTGTTGCAAAAATGCATTATTCATGAATAAGTAGGTACTGTGAAGGTCAATACTTCCGAAACATTTATAATCTTTAAAAAAATAATTAAAAGTTTAATGGCATTATTTTATTAATGCGTCAGAATTGTCGTATCTGGGTATCATGACCAAATGTACTCTGAATAGGAGTAGGTACCTAGGACAAGTCAATAGCACATAATTACTTTTGTTCGTAGATTTTTAATCTACTATCGTTACATTTTCCTGGATTTCCTGGTTTGCATTACGATAAACAGGTCGCGATTCTTCAGCCCTTTTCATGCTCGGAGTAATTCGTTTTGTTATCTTTTGTATGACGAATTCTCTCTATGCTACGGTATAAAATAGGAACGATACAAACCTCAATAGCTTGTATTGAGGCCACTCGTGAACTTACATAACGTCAATTAATAACATTAACGACATCTATTGGGCACAATTGAACAAAAAACACGAACGCAGATGCGTCCTCTTTTCGCGACGACCTTGTGGCTTGTAACATGCAACCTAACGAAGTGTAAATACAAATTATATACAGCCTTTAATGCTTCAGGCTACGCACGCGTGGATACCTTTTTTTTCAATATTTTTTGGTTATTGTACACAGTGGGCTGTACCACACCTGTACGTCAGGCTATACATTTTTGTTGCAAACTCACACTATTTCAAAGAAGTTACCCCAGTGTACAGTCTGCTGCAAAAGTTTGTAAACACTTTTTGGTTTTACCAACCACTTATGTCGTTGTTTTAAGAGTCAACATAAGTCAGAGGTATACAACAGGGTGTAAAAAACCTTATCGCAGATCCTGAAGCTACGCAATCTGTAAAGCAAATCAAGTCATGTTACAAAATATTATAGCTGGGAAATGATTTTTATTTTCGGGACTCAAAAAATATTAAAATACATAGCGCGCAATGTATAGCAGCCGGATCGTGGACCGCTGCGCTGGAGACATTTTGCGAAGTGGACATTCTGCGAAAGGGACGTTTTGCGAAAGAGACATTCTGAGAAAAGGACATTCTGCGAAAGAGACCTTTTGCTACCAGTGGACATTTTGAGAAGTGGACATTCTGCGACAGAGCCATGGCTGCTAAGTTCAAAATTCGTCCGCGCTGAGCCGTATACTGCGTATTGTAATTAAAAAAGCCTTATTATGAACGAAATAATAAAAAAAAGTGATGTTTGTAAGAACAATAAGTAATTAACAAGATGTTAGAAGTACCGTCCTCTAACAAGGTGGAACGATGATACACAAATATGCTGGATGAATATCAGTCCGGGATAATGGCGTGCACTGTAAGAGGTACAATGTCCGTCAGTGGGTTCACGTGGGCTGACTAAGATCAAGTATCAAGCAGGCAATCAATTATCTAAGTACTTAAGCATTGTCCAATCAATGTCAGCATTTCTTATTTAAGAGAACACGGGCGATACAACAATACGCTAGTACTTATACGGTTTCATTGCAATTTCCTCAATATTTTTTTTTCTAAATTGATCCGTACGGAATTCTAATCCCTCCGTAGTAAGCGGACTAGTGCACACACCAACCGGGTCGTCACAATATAATTCCCGTAAAATACGCCACATTTTTGCTTTTTCATCATTGCAGAGCAAAAATGAGCTGTATTCAATTGTCACGTGCGTTCAAGCCTTAACACAATGATATTGGTAGATAAACTAAAAAATCTAGAACATCATATTACGGAAACTGTATTCCCAAACCAGATATTTCACTCATTGGAAATACCAAGGTTAACTTTATTTATTTCATTCGTATCTGAGAAAGCAAGCAAACAACTAGTTATCGTTGTTACCCAATCCCGAAGATCTACAAAATGATATTATTTATTTATTAGGCGCCATCGGAAGTGGACGATATACCTACTTAAAGCTGATTTAAAATAACGGGTATGAAAATAATTACTCATCGCGTCCAATGTACTTTTACCTACTGTTAATCTAATCGTTAGTATCAATTTGTCTTTGCATAATAGATTACGAGTAAGACCCAATGATTTTAAATCAAAGAAAAGATGATACGAGCTATCAAGGCAAATATCTTGTTAAAATTTATATAACAATCGATTTTAAAAGTATTATCTTTCTCCCCTCTGCTTGACCAACAACATATACGTGGAAGTTGATTGTCATGTTTACTTTTGTGACCAACAAACCAACCAATCTATTTACTATCATATAGTTTAAATTATTTCTTTTAAATTAGCGAATTCCAACCATACACGAATTTTCCCGTAACCACAAAAATTACAAAACGCGCCAAAGTCGATATTGCATTTGGAGACCGTTTGGACTGTATCAACGCACTTAGTGTTATCTTAATGTGCAGAATTCCTCACGATAGCCTCCAAGCAAGTTGTAGGTAGAGATACACTTAGTACGTACGGTCGGCCAATAAAGTGATGTATCACCCTGAAGATGAAAATCTGTGATAAAATTCATTCGCACGTTAAGAAAAACAGTGTTGATTTTCCCATGCATGCATTTTTCCATCACAATATTTTACTTACACATGAATTACATGAAATTTTGTCAAATCTGGTAGACTTGCCCGACCGACCGACCAATAATCCACAGTAACGTGCTATAGCTAGTATTCGAACTGAACCACAGATTTGAGAAATATAATATTGTTGGGCAGTAACTAGTTTGATATGAAATGATTGTACTTGGTAAACAAACCATGTATAGGAAATTTACTCATACGTTAAAAGGTATGCGTGTAGTTCGAGACTCAAACGTTGCTTTACATTTATAATAGGGGCTTTTTGTAAGCTGAGCGGGCCGCGGATGCCTGCCAACTCAGGCGTGGGCAGCTCGGAGCTAGCCGATCGAAGAAGTCTTATTTTATTAGATAACTTCCCATCAGACAAAGGCAACAGCTAATAGGCTGCTTAGTCAAGACTTAAATTTAATAGGATCGCGTATGATCTAATAAAAACTTTGCCGTTTTTTTAATCCAAACTTAAGCTATTACTACGTTTTCTAAAAACAATTTCTCAATTCGAACCAGTACTTCCTGAGATTAGCGCGTTCAAACAAACAAACAAACTCTTCAGCTTTATAATATTAGTATAGATCTACTAATATTACTACAGCTTTCACGTTTTGGAGTTAAAATAGAAGATACTTCTAATAATATGAAGCATTTGTCAAACCAATAAAGGTATATCCTATATTAGCACAAGCTGAGCCATTTTCCATTTGCTTTCTTATCTAATTCTTAATTTTCCATGTTTATCTTTACCATAATTATTTATAACGAAGGCAGTAAATATAATATTATATTCTATTCTATATATTATACCCATAAACTTATAAAGTATAATATTAAGTCTCTGTCTGTAAGTGTCACATCATCACATAGAAAGAAAGCAGCTCGGCGAAGATATAAGAACCTAATTAAAGTGTTTTAATATAAGTGCCAATTTATTTACATTTGTTAGTTAATTAAACTCAAATACTGATCCAGTAACGGATTATAGTTTTTTAATCCTCGGTGTAAAGACAGAACTCTGCTTCGAAGATGTGGGTAGTTTAAACCAATGAACGTTTCATTAAAAGTAAAGTTAATTGTAGTACATCCTGCATTTGACGCACTTTCCTTAAACGCGAGCATGTTCATTCACCTACGAATGTTATTATAGGACACTTTATGGCCGCATGCATTATTCAAGGAGTTGCATCATTGTCGTAATTTTATGGCATGAGTACCAGCATTATACGATAAAATTCGTTTAAAAATAAACGCCACTAGTTCCTGCGTTGCTATAGAATAGATAATAGTACTGGCACTACCGAGAAGTGCCTTGAACGCATTCAAACAAGACTAACTCGATGCATAGCGTACCGGACCCGGTTAGTCTAAGTAATTTCTTAGTAAAAGAAACAAAATTCTTACGTAATACAAGATTAAAATTCAAGATGTAGCCTAGAAAGTAGAATTCAAAATCGATTTTGCGCCTTTTACAAAGAAACCACGTAATTTCGCAGCACTCGGGGATAATAAACATACAGATGCGAGCAGGTTCCAAGATATTATGCATCTTGTTACCTAACAAATGGGGTATTGGCACTTAAATGCAAACAAATTGTAACTTAAACAGGTTTAGGTACTGCATTTCCCTGCAAAATACCAACAGAAAAGATATAAGATTCTTAGAAAATGCGTAGCTTTGCATGACAAGACATTGTAATATTATGGCCATTTAGTAAACCTATTGACGGTAGAGTCATGTTGTGCCGGCACAAAAAACCAACCATCACCTCGTAATTATCCTTCCGTGTCCTAAGATGCGCCTAAAGAAGTACCACCAAAAGATGGGTGCATCCTTGCTCTACCATTGGCTATAATGCAATCGCCGCGCGGTCTAAGTATGGCGATTCTGGCAAATTACTCCCTTTAGAGAGGCCTGTGCGCAGTGGAGTGATGTAGGCTGATGATAATTATAACAAATGTGGCGAGTCGCACTAGCATTGTGACAAAGTTCTAACAAAATAAAAGCTTGATTCTATAAAGGCAGGGTAAATGTCACATAGAGTCCATTCATTTTTGCGACATCTCTTAGCCCATATTCATTCATTCAAACGGTATTCAGGTCTATTTTTTCTTCTCACTCTAACGAGTGATTAATTACTGTTCTAGCGAAATTCTTATGGCATCTACAATAGTACAAGTGTGTCAGTTATTTATTCGAAAAATCCATTTGCCACAAGGACCGTTGCCCCTGAACTCTTCCTTTATGTCTAATTCGCCGCGGACCAAAAAGTGAACGCAAGATTTCTTCAAAATTAACATAAATACACTGGCCTTACATATTAAATTGTTCGCTTTCAGCAGTATGTAGTTATTACTTAAGCTGTACGTTCTCTTGACCTAACTTCGTTATCATGTAATGTTTACCACGTTAACTTGCGTTTAGTCCATTGTTTAGTGCTCTATTGGAACACGAGCCTATATATCACTTTAAAAGCTGGTTTTGCAATACACAAAGACCGGCGTGCTTTACAATGGTCGGATGGTAATGATAGGTAGATTGGCTTAGTGGCCGGTTCACCGGATCTGTTGCAAGGTGTAGGTTCATTCTGCCTCGATTTCTTCACGTGTCAGACCGTCCACGGTCGTTAATTTGGCTTTAGCAATTAATCCGATCGTTTTATGCAAATTCAACTAAATATTCTTACATGGAAATAATGTAGAAACAATTATTACCCAGTGAAACTCTGATTGGGAATACATTCAAAAGTTTAAGAAGCATCATGTTATGTATTAAGTTAAACCAAAAACTTACCGTTTTAAAAATAAACTGTAAGGAAGCTATGATGCTCACAGCGTTACCTTACTGAACTAACAATATTATAAGCCTCTGGGTTAGTTTCATTCCTTGCGATGCTCTATCTATTGACTCGTTCCAACATTATTATTTTCAGAAAGTCAAGTTAACTTTGATGTAATACAACGAACCCTTGATATTTTCGAATTATTTTCTTGAATAGAAACCTACTTCATAGTATCTGATCTAACTTTATTTAAGACAATACTTTGCCATTAATGTTGGAAAAGCAAATTGAGGTACAAAATGAGTCGGTCACATAAAAGGTATACATATAGCATCAAAGTTTATCCCTTATAAATACTACATACATAACCTGAAGTCCCTGACTTAAATTGACAAATCCTAGAAGAACATAATTATATAGTTATAGCTGTTCCCCGCGACTTCGTCCACGTCAATTTCTGATATTATGAACGCGATTATTTTTGCAACATTTTTCACTGATGCTTCGCTCCTATTGATCACAGCGTGATGTTATATAGCCTAAAGCCTTCCTCAATAAATGGACTATCCAACACAAAAAGAATTTTTCAAATCGAACCAGTACTTCCGGAGATTAGCGCGTTCAAACAAACAAACTCTTCAGCTTTATAATATTAGTATAGATTCTACTAGCTCAACAAATTGCTTTTGGTTTCGATATTACTTTAGAAAAGAGAAACTACTTTCTTCACTTTTTATCTTATTTAGTGGTGCACAAATCAGTTCTATAATGTTGAAGAACTCATTATCATCATCTCAAGAACCACAAAGTCACCTTTGCGCCAGACAAATGCATTGACGATTTGTGGGTCAGAATAACAAAAACATCGTCATTAACGTAATTCCAGCTTTTTGGTTCTCAAATTATAATGTCATAATAACACAAGTACACCACCATAATACAACGGTGAAGGATTGGACCAAAATTACCTACTATTTGTAAACACAGTTACTACTAACATAACTTTTCGGGTACTTACTTTGGTTTCAGTTGGTAATGAGAAAATTATGGCTATTATGTAAGAAGAGACCCCTGACAAAATTTACGATATGAACGTGTTAGATTGGACCCTCCAATCTAATACATTCATATAGGCGTTTATAATAAGGATTATTCCACAAAAAAAATAACGAATATGGAGTCGTATTTATGGACATTTTGTTGCGGAGTAAGGCCTCTGTTGTCGGGTAAGGCTGATGATAAACTTAAATATAATTGCAAGCAATTATCTAACAAATCTCTTTTTATAAATACCTGAACGATTTAGTAAGGTTTCACGCGTTATTAGCTAAGACGACTTAACTGTTAATATGTACAACGGTTTCAAGTTAATGGATTTTCTTGAGAAACACTTTATGATTAAAATTTATGAGCCCGTTGCTAGATACATTTGAAGTTAGAATGAAAAGCAGATTTTCTGGTAGGTACAATTTTTATGTTAACGCGGAAACAAAAACTTGAATTTTAAAGCAATTTGTATTCAACCAAAAAATATTCGACGCGTAATTTTTTATGTGTGTGAATTGAGAGCCCTATATTTCAATTATTTGAATACAGGTGACTTTTTCAGATCATTAAAATTCTGTCTGGTTGGTCTGATCTGGGATAGATAAAAACAGAAAAACACAACTAATGTTACAAAAATAAATCACCAAAATCATCACGCACTTACTCAATTTACAACTTTCCGTCCGTACTTTTTTTGTAATGCAGTTCCTAATCAATCCTATGGTTATTATGAGACATTAATAAAAATAACTAAACCTAAACCTAAAAAAGCGTTCCGTTAACTAATAAGCACTTGTAGCAATTGAATAACAAACATAGAAAAACGGTGTTTCTATTTGTTTCCCTGTTCCTGCGGCTGCGCGATGAACCGGCGCGCGCACAGCCCTCGCCCGGAACGGAAGAGTGACGATGCTCTATTATTTCACACGCGAAATGTCTGTGGATTTTTCTTTAAATATTTTAAATTTTGGTCATTCAGTAGAGTAAAAAACAATAAAATTAACAGTAGATTAACAATAAAATAGTTATTGGATACGATTTCAGATTACTCCAGCTAAAAAACGGAGTTAACAGCATCTGTTAAGCTGATCAAAATTCTTTAGATGTTTAAAAAATTAAATAGATATCGTTGGTACATTTATCTAGATTTTGAGATCAGTAACTTGGAATTTCACTGGTCTTACAAAAAAAAGGCAAGTGTTGATCCACCGTGAAGTAGAGTTAGTTAAAAATTTCATCAAACTTAGCGTACCAGCGACAGATGCGATTGCCGATTACTAAGGCTAAGCGCGCATCATTATCTTTTATCGTGGGATAATTTTGTCGCATAATACAAGAAAAAGGGAGCGCCAAATATCACCTAAATTTTCAACTCCAACCCTAAATTTGGAACTTCGAAAATATTCTTCCTAACATTTTTCATCGTAACCATCACAATTCCTATTTACTATGTTCCTAATGTTCTTAAATCCTAATCATTCAACTTCATAATATCGGTAGCAATAAACATCTATTACTTTTACTAATATTTTATTTTTTCTATATTTTCTCAACATAACCCTCTTTTACACTAATATTCAAAGTCATCTTTGGATGGATAAAGTATGCTAGACAAACCGTTCGCTTTGCTCTGGGTTTCTGTAATTTAGTGGATATAGCCTTTCAAGCAAAGTTTTACAAAATCCAGTAGTTTGGAAAAAGTGATTCGGATTACAAATCGATAGGAAGAAACTGCTTTTAAATACTTTATTTGATATTTTAGCAACTTAATTGCAATTATAATATCAGTATATAAACTTGAAAAATTATGTCTCAGGCGGGACTCGAACTCGAAGGTGCGAGGAGATGCGGGTTCGAGTCCCGCCTGAGACATAGTTTTTTCAAGTTTATATACTGATATTATAACTGTTTTTAACTTATGATTGCATTCTGCTATAGCTCGAGCGCGACCTGATAGACGCAAAGGTAATTTATGCCTAAACGCAATGAACTCATAAAATTTTCGTATATTTTATTTCTTTTATCATAATTATAGTCCAAAGCACACACAAACCAAACACTTCATTACATGAGAAAAAGATTTCTTCAACTAAGTGTTGCCTAATTAGTTTGCCGATAATTTTCAGTCTGATTATATTATTTTTATCTTGTCATAAAAACTAAAAAGAAAAACATAGTGCGCGATAAGCCTTAGCACTCTACAACTATGCAACTGAACGGAAAATTTATTACCTTTTTGAATATCCTAATTGTGAAAAATGGAGAGATTTATAACAATCCTTTGTAAAATGTAAGCCGAGTTCAAAAAACACATTTTAATAGAGACAATCGTGCAATACGTAAAATCCATAGATTAGACACAATAAGAAGTGTTCATCGAGATAGAGCAAAGGTTGCATTGCATTTTATAACTTTCGATCAAGTCAGCAAAAAATTTAGCGCCGAACGGAGATGTAGAGTAAAAAATGTTATAAGTACTTATTTATTTTTCACTCGCGAAAGATCGGCGTAGCGTAACCAACATTGAACATTGAAAGACATTTGTGAGAATCACTGAGCACCTATTGTTGATATTTGTGGTCCTATGTTAAGTAACTTTCGCCATAGCGTTTTTTGCTAAATTCGTTACAGACACCCACTATCGATCATTCTTATTGTAACTTGTACTTTCTCCCTTATTAATACGGTATACGTGCTCAAACTACAATATTTTTTAACACGAATATAATCTATCAAGTATCTAATAGACTTAAAAACCCCTACATTCGATCAGTAACTGGAGGTCCAGTAGCACGAAACGAGGTCCTTCTGTACCCTCAGACTCAGACCTCCTGTCTTACTGTTTAGAATATAGTAAAAGACATTTAGTGATAACGGAATGTGGAAGCTTTCACAACGGCCGTCTTAACTGGTGTGTGCTAGGGGTACAGGGCATCTACCTATGCTATACCCCAACAAAGTTATCCAGATCAAACGTAAACGATCAGTTTTCAGAGAAGTTCTAACGTGGTTTAATTATCAATCATGAATTCATAATATCAATCATACGTATATTAAGATGAACAAAATACCTAGAGCACAAGAACTAAGGTCAATAACGTTTATGTTGATAAAGGTCTACCCTAGGTTTTCAGGTCTAGAGAAATTTTACTGTATAAAAATTCTGTTATAGTGAAGGTGATATAGATTGTATGGTTACTTTTATTATTAAAAACTACACTTATACAAGATATAGTCAAGCATAGAAGTCGTGAGTGCAACCACTCCAGGGTAAACTAGAATTTTCTCGATTTCTCTGAAGTTGTTGCGCATGCAGGCTTAAAAAAATTTGGTTCAATATTATCATCGGTGTGAGGTGCCGGAACTAGCATAGCAAAGCTCCTATGTTATAGGTGTCGTAAAATGCGACTAAAAGAGTACTGTCAGAAGACAAGCAGCAGGGTTTTCTTTCTATCATAGGCAAACTGATATAGCCAATTCACATGCCAAGCGTGCCGATGATTCCCAATTTTGCGTTGAAAAAGGCCCCCGTTTGGTAGAGGACTGATGGGTTAATAAGTTTATTTTAAGTCTTATACCGTTTTGTAGGCGTCTACAGCTTCTTCAGGTGATGAAAATCTCTGACCACGATATTTATTCTTTATTTTAGGGAAAGTATAGAAATTATTAGGGCTTAGGTCGGGGCTGTATAATTCTATGTTTACTTGCTTTAAAAACTCTTTTGTTCTGTGCGCGGTGTGAGAACTCGCATTGTCGTGATGGAGGATGATGCGGCGGTTGCAGTTCTCTTTACGGAGTTCAGAAACGACCTGTGGCAAACAAATGCTAGCATACCATTTTGCATTAACGGTTGTCCCTCAAGAGGAATAGTCACAACATGGCCGGTTTTGGAGACAAACGTGGCCACCATTTTTTTGCAACACTCCGTGAACGAACAATTTTTGTTGGCTTTAACTCATTTTCGAACACCCAAACTCGTGACTGGTTTTTTGTTTTGGGTTCTTACGCGTATATCCAGGATTCGTAACCTGATACGATGTTGTATACAGCATTTGAGGATCCTGCGTGGAATCTTTTGAGAGTTCTGACGCACCAAGTAACGCGAGCCGCTCTTCACAGAGCGAATGCGGTATCCATCGGGAAAACAACTTTTTTACACCTAATTATTCATGCAAGATTATTTGTATTTGACTCATGCCAATGTCTAAAGTTGCCTGAATTTCGCGGTATGTCACATGTCGATCTTCCTCAACCAGCTTACGCACAGCATCAACGTGGACGACCTTGACTGGGATCATCACTGAGCTTGACACGTCCACGTTGAAATTCAGCAAACCAGCGATAAATTGTGGTTTTGGATGGGGCTTCATTACCAAATGCAGAAATCATCCGGTCAACACACTGTTTTAGTGTTAAACCACTTCGAGTCATAATAAATCATCGCTCTTGAATTTTCTCGAGTCAATTCCATTTTCTCAACGACTAAACAAGTTTGACAAGACCTTGTGATAAGACATGGATAAGACCTTAGTTTTGCTTAGTTTCGATAATCCGTTCAATTCGTAGACTGTATACTGTAACTGTATAGTTAAATTTGTAGAATTTTTTTCATTTACCTACCGTGTATTTGCCCCATTCGTGACATTGGCGGAATCGTGTAAGACTTATGTCAAAACACTTGCTTCGCCATAATATAAAAGAAGAAGAAGAAGAGAAACTTTTTTTTTTAATAAATAAATGGTATTCGATTTTTAAAACCAAGGAGTTTGCAATTAAAAATATTTTAATATGACAGGAACAGTGGAAATATTCCATTCCCGATACTTTTAGTGCAGCCCTCGTACATACAGTATAAACCCAACACGTTATGTGTAAACGATTCAACATCATAAAATCATGAGTGAAACAACTTCAGAGCGTATTTAGACAGGTATCTACATAAGTTTTCCACCTACTACAAGTTTGGCGCGAACTCTACCCCGAATAGGACAAAGCTACCCCCAGTTAGATAAAGATAAAGATTGTTTATTTGTAAGACATGAGTATTTTTACATGCAGTTGAGTAGTTATCCTAATTTATTATTAAAGCTCTAGACGGAAGGTGACTTTTTCACACGCGACTTACATCGATACCCAATATCGTAAGTATAGGTAGGTACTTGACAAATTAAGAGATAAGTAGAAAATTATCGACGAATCTCAAAATAAATATATGATGAGATGTACTTTGTATGATATCTTTGTATGAATCACAGTAAACTTTTTATTTAGTTATTTATAAAGTCGAATTTGTCGCTAACGCCAAAAGCTGCCGCTTTTAGCAATAATGTAAAATACGAAAGAATGCCAGAATGAAAAGCAGTTAACAGTGATTCAATAAATACTAGAGGTTGTTTGCTAAAATGATATTGTTCTAATTTTATGAGAATTGAATTTGTTTCGTAGTAATAAAATTAGATCTATTGGGGGCAGCACTTAGCTCTAGAAGCTGGCGCCGCGCTTTGACGTACGAGTAGGTGGTGTCTCAGTAGCTTAATTGTAAAAGCAGCAAGCATGGAGCTGCGGGTTCGAGTCCCGCCTGAGACATAATTTTTCAAGTTTAAATACCAAATACGATGTAATTTTTTTGGTCGTTAATTGCTTGTTTCAAGATTGGTTAACATATTTTAGGCCTTTGGAAGCTTATTTATATTATTGAGTGCTATATGTTTTTTATTTTTGTAAACATACCTGTTGGAGTGGAATTTATAGTCGTTACCTACACATTCACATATTGAGATATATCATTTTGATTATTTCGAATAAAAATTATCGAATTCAACAGAAACAACGAACATAACATTTATGTCTCACGTCCGTTAGTCTTTTTACTACGCGAATTCCTCATTCGCTGGTACAAGTAAAAGAATAACTTTTCCCTTCAAAACACTAAAGTTTATAGCTTTTACAGTATAAAATTCAAGATGAACAATTACGTCAGTTTTATAAGTATGTGCTCACAGACCACCGGCGTTCACTTAGGTTTTAATCAAGAATTTTTCAGAAATATTATTACTCTTCATGCTGACTGCGCAGTAACAAGAAAAATTCAAAGAAATCTAATTAGGCTTTTGTCCGTTAATTGTACGTATTATGACTAGAGAACGGAATACGGAAGCAAGCGTGTTACGAAAGATACATAAAATATGATATTTTATGACGCTAATTTTTCTAATATATTTTCATATTACCGGCAGCATTATTGTAAAACAAATACAAAATTCAAGTACGCAGTTATGTTTACATGTATTTCCTTGTTTAGTAATTAAATTTTAATGTAGTAATGTTAGTAATATTTAAAGCACATAATAAAAAATATATTTTATGTAACAAATTCTCACACAAGTTTATGAGACTTTTGGTTGATAACAATTGTAGTATTTCAAAACAATTAAATAATTAGTACTGGAGTTTAAGTAGTTTTAATAAATATGGAATATTTTAAATATTTGAATAAAACGTGTATATTTATTAGCAATGAGAAAACTAAATTGCTGGCTACGTCTAAATACCTATTTATGAGGCATAAGGATAGAGTGATATCTGCTGATATATTAATTATGAGACAACTATGTTACCTAGGAATTCTCACTTTTATTTAGTAATTACAAATTACAAAAGCCAGGGTTAAAATAGTAAACATGTTTTTCTGCATCCGAGGCGCAAAGTTAGCATTCGTGCAATCCTGTTTCACTTACCACTACTTAAGTTATTATGGAAGTATCCTGCCTCCACATCGGTTCCGTCGGTGTTTTATTGTTTTAAGGTTCCATAGAGCTGTGCGGGTGCACTCGGACTATTTTTAAGTCATAAACACAGATTTGGTCGCACGAGCTTCCGTGGTTGCGTTTGCGCAGCGCTGCGTGCGGCTTCGCGCGCGGTCATCTATGAACTGAGAATGTTTTCTTTGGACCCCTCCATGGCTAACTCGTTACCACCTGTCATGTTAACGGGATGCGCGGACGTAGATCTGCTAGATATAGCAGGGATTTAATTAACCATCTAAAAGGGTTGGAATCAAATAGACGCCAATTAAAAATCATCAAGTTTATTTCGTTAGAAAATTTTTACACGAATTTCATAACTTTAACGATATGCTAGGCATTAAATGTATTATCTAACTACTGTCTAAATACATAGGTATATATAAAAACTACTATATTAATTATAATATTTTTAATTCTACCTAATATACCTCTAGTTTTCATTCAATAACTTATTTAGCAGCTTATTTAGCAACAGGTATGTGCTATCAGAAAACAATAGTTAATTTAACTGAATAACTAACATTTCAATAAGTGGATAAATAATTTTAGAAACAAAATAAAACAGACATGTAATTGTGTAGGTAGGTACTTTAAGTTTTATGTTTTCAAATATTACGATTGTTGATTGCGCTACATTTATGACCGATATCAAATCTATGATCTCATATTGAAAAAAAAAAAACTTTTTTGAGTAAATTTTAACTAAAATCACAGTGTTTTCCATTTTTGTAAACTTAGACAAAAATAAAACTAATATTACTAAGTTTTTAAGAGCTTAAGGCCATATTAATAAACCTGTCCATTATCTACTTATTAACGTACATTTTACTAACAAGCTCCAAGTTAATTAAATGGTAAACAAGTCTTCTGAAGCTATTAAGTGATATTAAACAAAGACACTTGCACGTAAACATTTCATATCTTAAAAAATCCTAGAAAATATTGAAATCATTTGTAATGTTTTAGTTTTATTTCTAATACCTATGCCTAGTCTCCTATAGCGAGTAAACTTTGCTCGAAAATTATCACAAACTATAATCTTGGTGTTTTAAACACGTTAATTTTATCAAATAGGTTTATTCGAAATCTTTGTAAATAGGGAAATTCAAAAAGTAAAATTGACTAGTTAATAATTCACAGGAATTTGTTTGTAATTATAGTGATAACATCTTCCATAGGAGCACCGGATTTTACCAATATATAGAATATTCGAACTTATAACATTTAACAAAGAAAATTATTGTAACACATTTAAAATATTCAAGAGGTAACAATAATATACGTATCCCGACAGAACATGGTAAAAGGATAGAAAGGCGATGCAGGCGGGGCAGGTGCGTCACAGAGGTTATGAGCAAATGCTCATAATTCTGCCCAAACATGAATATAAGTGAGCGCTGTGATTGGTTTTTTTTGACGTCGCAAGACGCCAAATGAATTCCAATTGATTGGCGTCCTTTGAACTAATTCATGTATGCGAAAGCTTGCGTTTATTATGAGCACAATTATTATAGTAGTGAGGCGCAAACGGCGACATCAGTTCTCATACAAATGACGCATGACAGCCTTTCTAACCTTTTCCCATGTTCTGTGCGTGTCCCTTATATCGCGAATGGAGAACGTAAAATGGTACGTTCACTACCACCCTTATTCTTTATGCATTATTATTCCATGTGGTTTTTCATTAATAATAATAATAAATGGCTGTGTGAGTAACATAGGTCAGGCATGGGCCATATGATAGTCCTTCCATATTCCATTTACCTAGTCCATTAGCAACCAAACCCATAGCAAAACTTAGATAAAATAAGTCTAACGGCGGACGCGAAGCCAACTCGCAGAGGTGAGTTGGCTACGCGTCCCCCATATGCTTTCCAAAAGTCCGGAACTCTGTAGTTCCGAGATTCAAAAAGACTAACATAATAAATGGATTTAAAAAAACTTTTATTTGGTTACATACATTTAACAATTTGCTAGTTATAGGTGCCGGATAAATAAGACGAGATTGGTTTATCGATTGAGCCCTAAGTTATTCGGAAGACATTGTGCAGGTACGTGTTTTGTGTCGATAAAAATGTAAATAACTTTATTAATACTATATTAATAAGTTTCCTGTGTCTATGACATACATTATATTCGAAATATCTCAATTTATCTTTTCTAGTAAATGCTGAGTTTTTTACATATAAGACTTATACATAGGTAGGTATTACAAAATCTACATATATTTTCAGATATGAATAAAAAAAGAATACCATGATACAATAACTTTTACTATGTTTATTTTTTGTGTTAACCGAAACAATGAAACAAAAAACTCCTATGTCAGTGATTATGAAGCTTAAACCACTTATTATACCTATTACAGCAGAGCATTCGTTCGTTATTTCAGACTTCCATTAAATAAAAGTGCTTTAATAGCAACTTTCTTGGGGATCAAAGCATAGCTATATGATTATTTTAACATTTATTTATCTAAGTAATCAATTCCAGAGATAATTCAATGTTACGCTACAATATTTATTTTATTTATTGATCTTTTGGCAACAAAACAATTTTGATATTCACAGATATTGGAAACTATATTGCCCCCGGTCTCTGTGTACTGGGAGCTGACCTATACAAAAAAAATACATTGCATGTCGTAATGCAAGGTTATACCTAACTTCGATACATAAATCCAAAACCCTGAAATGTAGTAAGTACATATTTATTTATAGTCAGTGATAGAATTTCTCTTGTAAATTATGAAATACCATGATCAAATTGAAACACAGTTTAAACTAATATTACGAATAGTATGCTTACTATAATATTTATTATTTAAACTGTGACAGACTATTAATTATTATTACATAAGGCATCAATATAAAAAAAAATTGGAAGATCCTTGAACAATACATGTACACACGGCGGCACATCAGACTATACATGTTGACCTTGAGACCGCCTTTATGCCCTACGTATTAAAAGCTGTTATCGCAGTTCAACTGTTAACTTGATGTGCTGTCGAGTGTACATACATACCTTAATTTACGTCTCTTCAATATTAGGATTTTCAGAAAAGAGTTGGTGGTCATTGTAGGTTCGCAGGTATTTTTTAGTGGTCCAGTACAGAATGAGGCCCCACTTCATCATCATGAACGACCATACTATTCGGATGATGATGCTTGACTGGATTGGCAGAATATCTGGAAGAAAGTCAAAAAGTAAGTACCTAAATGCAATATCGAAATCCGGGAACCTTGAACACTATTATTTAAAGAGAAGATCGGAACTGTCTCTGTTTTCCGAGTGCCAGCACTTGCGTCTATTAGCGAGTGCATCTATGGCTTCATTTACCGTCAATCGAAATTCGAACTCTAGGTATCAAATGTCGCAGAAAAGGAAATTGTTCAGCATATTTTAGATTCATTATTTTTGTCGGGTTATGATGAACCTGATGAGTCATTCGTCGCATTCGTATTAGCTTGACATTAGACGTATGATTTCTAAAACCCGGTTTATATACAACAAGATTTCCCCACCCTGAATGCCACTTACTGTTTATTTAATTGAGTTTTTCATTGTTTTAAGCGTAACACAGGGTGCTAGGTAATCTTACATCTATACTAATATTATAAAGCTGAAGAGTTTGTTTGTTTGTTTGAACGCGCTAATCTCCGGAAGTACTGGTTCGAATTGAAAAATTCTTCTTATGTTGGATAGTCGATGTATCGAGGAAGGCTTTAAGCTATATATATATCACGTTACGACCAATAGGAGCGAAGCATCAGTGAAAAATGTTGCAAAAATTATCGCGATCATAAAAACAGAAATTGACGCGTACGTACCTACCTAGTCGCGGGGAATCTATTGATCCCATTTTACGGTAGTCGCGGGGAACAGCTAATATAACCTGCGTATTACCGTGTTTAACAAATAACTCTTAAACTGTGCTGTTCAAACCTAGCAGTGGCAAGGCAATATTATTATCACCCAATAGATACATTCCGACTCACAGGTTTTATATTTGAAATAAAATAAACGGCAGTTAGTTGTTGACTAAAAATAATAAGAACTTCTATGAAAATATTTGATGTAATGAATAATTTTATGAGTAAATATGAAAACAGGAGACTTCTTATCTACAATGCGAGTGTTAAATAAACATTACGAGTACCTACTATATTGTTTTGAAGTAACATGACAAATATTACTAAAGCACTGAAAGTATGTATTCAGGGCGATATTTCGTGGGTAAGGGATTTTCGTACGCAAATTAAGGAACGACAGTTGAAAGTAAACACTTATTTGAGAATTTACAGGAAATTACACAATAAACATTATTAGCATTTTTAAAGAATCGTAAATATATTTTAACCTACCAAGAAAAAAAAAAGGTTTCTAAATGCTTGCAAAAATTCTTCTTCAAACTACCTTCTCATCTTTTATATAGGTATGTTATAGTACCTACTTCAGCTACAGTTGTATGAACAAATCGATAAACTGATACTAACTACTAAGAACACTTTATTTTAATTAATTTTAACTTAATATTTTACATACAACATTCCATAATGGTTTAAAGTACTTGTGTTTGTCTCGCTTAATATTGTGATTTTAGTAAAAAGCTAGGAACAGCCAAAACCTGATCAAAATTATACAAAATAATTAAATTTAATTTGAAGATTTAAATTTACTGTTGAAGTTTGATGTCTAATTATTGTTTTAAAAAACTCACCAGCTTTGTAATAGCTTTCCAAAAATATGTAAAATATTGTAAGAGCAGTGCCAGAGACGAAGCCAACCATGCCAAAGTCTCCCATGTACTGGAGAGCTTTTCTTGAGAAGTTGACATGCAGGGATTCCTTTAGAAAGTGGCAGTGCAGCATAAGAGCCAATGTTGCATGAATACCTGCATCACAAACACAACAAAATAAATTACAATAAAACATTTCTAGAAATTACAAATGGGAAGATTAATTAATTCACATCTTTTATGATCTGTTAAAATATGATTTTATAAATTTAGTAATGTCACAATTACCCTTCTCAAATAATTAATGTAACTGTGAATAGTGTTTGCAAATTATTTGTGAATGGTGTCATATAAACAATTAATAAAACCGGCCAAGTGCGAGTCGGACTCGCGCATGAAGGGTTCCGTACCAAAAAGGCCAAAAAAACGGGTTTGTTGTATGGCCCCCCTTAAATATTTAATTTATTTTGTTTTTAGTATTTGTTGTTATTGTGGTAACAGAAATACACAATTTGTAAAAATTTTAACTGTCTAGCTATTGCGGCTCTTGAAATACAGCTTGGTGACAGAGCGACGGACAGACGGACAGACGGACAGACGGACAGATGGACAGATAGCAAAGTCTTAGTAATAGGGTACCGTTTTTACCCTTTGGGTACGAAACCCTAAAAAACAGTTAAATATTATAAAATAGCTGCCTTTTCATTCAATATTCCATGAAATAGTGAATGAAAATTATTCATTAATTATTTAATATCTTCAGGCAAAAGAATAAGTTTTATACTGCCTTAAGATACAGTCAAGGATATTCATAGCTAAGCAGATTTAAGTAGCTTTAATTTTGTCAGGTTATAAAATTAATAAGTAAATTGTGTAAATTGATGAAATATTGGGATGTGTAAAAGCTCCTTGTAGGGCTTATTGTTTTATATTTAATTGATTCTACTTCCTGACTGAAGTAACATACAGTCAAGGATTATCATCATTTTATAGATTCGAGTTGCTCTAAATTTTGAAGTTTATGAAACTTATGAGTAAATTGTGTCATTTTGCTTATCATCAGTTTAATCTCTTAGAAACCAGCAAAATTAAATATTTCAAAATCTGCTTGACACTTAAATTCTTTGACTGTACACTGTAGACTTACATTAAATGAGTCTATTTGTAAGCACTGTTTGAAGAACAGTTTTTTTTTCATTATAACAACTTGAATATAACCAATATTGCTGAGAATGAACTTATGTCCACTATCAGGGGAATTTGTCAAAACATCAGTGGGTATTTAAACTTGAAAAATGGTATAGCCCCGCACCCAGTATGGCAGGAGATGCAGGTTCGAGTCCAGCCTGAGACATAATTTTTCAAGTTTACTGATATTATAAATGCAATTAAATTGCTTAAATATCATAATAATCCCTCAACCCCCAGGAGGCACTCGGGTGCCACGATAACAATTGATTTCAATTGTGTCTGGAATAACTCACGATCAAGGGATTAAAGTATTGTCTTATTATCTACAAAGATATTACCGTCGGGATAATTGTACCACCACCCATCATTGCTGTGGTAACTTGAACAATGATGGAGGCCTTTTCCCTGCAGTGGGATGATTTTAGGCTGTTACTTTACTTTTAATTGTATAACCTTTAGAGTATTGGACAACATACTTTATAATTGTCAAGAGAAATTGTAATTCTTATTTAGAAAGACATTCTGCAGGTCATATTTCTACTTACAAAAAACTGAAGAGATTGGTGTGAAAGTAAAATATTTTTTGAGTGTGTATTTGATTGCTAAACATCCTTGTAAATTAAAACATGAAAATGAAAGGAAAAGGAAGGAGATTATTTTAAGAGCGTTGATCTTTGTAGGTCGTCAGTATTTACCTACAAAATAACTTTTTTTAGGACCCTGTACAGGAAGTACCTTCTGTAACTAAAAATTACAAATAAACTTACCAGATAGCAGTGCCCACATGCCTGCCTCAACATTTGCGTAGACAAGGCAGAAACATATAAAAGCAGAAATTCCTAAAAATGCACCGATAGCACTGAGTGCTATATGAATTTTTGTGCGCAACATATTGCAACTCTAAAATGGTTTTTGATAAAGAAAGCACAACAGTCACAAACTGTACAATAAATGTATCGTTATCTTTAAGTAAATGTTTCACATGACCTATTATCGAACAATTGGGGGCGTTGTTAACTATACTTCGTGATAAAAATGATGCTCTAAGTTTGTCATCATTCTCCCTCAAGTCAGTCAACAACAAATATCAACAAGAAAAAAAGACAGACAACAAACCAGAAACCAGGAAGCCGAAGCTGACAGCAATCTGTCATTTTTTTTTTGTTTATTTGTTTTTTTTTAGATTATTTGTTCCTTTCGGAAACGGCTAAGGTCTACGACCATACTGCCATTGATTAACGCATGAGTTTTACGCGGGAACGTTCTTGCGTAAAACTCATGTGATCATTGAAATGTATAAACCACCCTTACATTTCAATGAATTAGGTTAGTTTAGGGTTAGGTTAGGTTAGGTTACTATGTGAGAGTAAGTATTTATAAGATTTTATGTAGTTAAGTTTGTAGAATTCCCACAAATGACATGGCAGCATAGTCTGAGACCTTAGGTCGTTCCGAAAGAAACAAATATAGATAGTAAACGAGAAGAGAAAGAAGGACTTAGCTTCGTAATTTTGTGAAATTATCAGCGGCATTTAATGTAATAAAATGGTGGCATTGTTATGATAATGTGTCAGTGAGAAGGATAAATCAAATAAGTGTGAAACAAGGAAAGGCGCTCCTATTTGACTCGGATCCACGTTCTTGCGTAAAACTCCTGTGATTATTGAAATGTATAAGCCACCCATACATTTCAATGAGTTAGGTTAGTTTAGGTTAAGTTATTATGAGTAAGTAAGTATTTATGATATTATTCGGCATGTGACGATGCACAGCATCTGTGAGAGTGCGTCATACTTCCCTTTCCTTATTTCCGGTCATTTGCAACATCTTCCGTTTCTTTTTCGGCCAATCAGCGTTGAGTAAATTGTCACGTGGTCTCCGGAGGCCTCTTGCGGTCGGTTTGCACCGACTTGATTCATAGCGTCGTTTTTCTCCAAAGAAGCAACATCATCTTTCGATACTTAGGGTATCATTACATTTGTCAGTGACTACCGCGTTTAAAGTGATTATCGACAGGGTAAAGTGTGCGATATTGTTTGTTTCGGGATGAGTGATCGTGAGTTAAGCGATTGCGAGCGTGCGAACCTCATGGAGGACGACAACGTCGCGCCTCCTGCTGAGGCCCGCGCCGGGCCCAGGACCCGACGCAGGCGCCACTCCTCGGCGTCGAGCGATTCGAGTTCGGCAGAATCGGATCATTCCCAACCTCAGGTGAAACGAAACAGACGCGGTGAGTCACTTCTTGAGAATCTAGCTTATCAAGTGAACAATCTTACAAACGTGTTGTGGCATAAGTTTGCTGCGGATACCGTGGCGCTCGGTGCTCCTGCACCCGCGCCCTCACCGGCACCGAGCGCGGCCCCCGCCAGCGCGGAGCCGACGCCGGGCCCTAGTTTTCAAACTACCCTCACTTTGAATCGCCCCGCTGCTGCTGTCCCAAGTGGCTCAGCCGACTCGTTACAGTTAAATTTGAGTCTCGCGAATACAATCGTAAAGGATCCTAAAATACCTATTGCCGACCCCGGTCGTGTTAAGCAATTAGAGGTCCTCCAGCGATTTAACAATCCCGTTTGGAAGAATGTGCGGTATTCGGACGCCCTGAAAAGTCATAACGCCTCACCGGGGTTTGTCGAATTAGAAATTAACGACGAGTTAAGGCAGTTCGTTAAAGGAAAGGACTATACGGCTAGCTCTGAAAGAATTGTGGCGGCATTGACCACCGCGTTACTTGCACGACGTGAATTACTTCAAAGCAATTTACAGCAAATAATCGATTGGGCGGCGGCTCCGGATACAGTTTTGTCACCGTCGACCGTGTTTGACAAAATTGGGAATTTATTTCAATTAGGTTCTAAATTTTATAAGAATGACGAAGAAATAATGCAGCTCGTTTGCGGAAAGCGAGCGGAGTATATTGAAAATCGTCGGGAGCGTATCCTGAATGAGTTACCTAATAAGAACTTGAGAGAGGGTCTGCGTAAGATACCTCCAAGCTCTAAATATCTGTTTGACGAGGCGCGACTACAAGCGTACATATGTAATACTGGTGGTATCGACAAATGGGTCCGTCCATGGTATAAAGAAAAGGAGCCACAAAAACTTAACGTTAAATCAGTTGCTACTCTTAAGCCCAATAATCGAAACCCGCCCTTTCGTTCGCGAGAATGCGAATCCTACAATAATAGGGGTAAATCGAACGCAAATAGCGCCAAGCAATCATTTAGCGCCAGGCCTAAGCAACCCTACAAGAAGAACGGTCAGGCAAACAAAAGAAAACTCGATCAATGACTCGATGCCGCTTCCGCGGAGGAGCGGATTTTATGGGGGCTGTCTGCGAGCGTATCGCAGGGAGTGGTTAGCGCTTCGGACTCCGGAGGCCCTTCTCGGATTGATCACGGGAATGCGTCTACCATTTACCTCCAAACCTCTGCTGATCTACCCGTCACAGAGAACACTTCGCCGGTTCGAAACTACTCAGTCAACCGAAATGTCTCACCAAATAGACTTATTACTCCAACAAGGTGTGCTGGAAGTGCCAGACCAAGAACATCTGGGTCCCAGTTTTTTGTCAACGATGTTCCTGACAAAAAAGAGCGACGGGAGCGACAGGCCAATATTCAATTTAAAAAGATTGAACCAATACATAGCGCCAATGCCTTTCAGTCTAATATCCCACTTCCAGGTACCTCACTTCCTTCAAAAGTTGGATTGGATGGTCAACATCGATTTGTCATCAGCGTATTTTCATGTGAACATCAGGGAATACCATCGAAGGTTCCTGAGACTGATGTACAAAGGCCGTGTGCTACAGATGACATGTCTGCCCTTCGGACTGTCATGCGCACCCAAAATCTTTTCGTCTTTAACGAATTTTGTGGCACAACACCTCCGTTCCAAAGGGATGCGGATCATAGTCTACTTAGACGACTTCCTGATAGCCTGCCAGGAAGAGAGCTTGTTACGATTACAGGTACAAATAGCCCTGAACACTCTCGAATCGCTGGGGTGGACTATCAACTACGAGAAGTCTGTGATCAAACCAACTCAAGTGATAGAATATCTAGGGATAGGTTGGAACACGAAACAGAACCTCAAAATACTTCCGCAGAAGAAAGTACAAGTGACGCTCCACCTCTTGAGACAGGCTGTCCTCAGAAAAGCTATGTCTTTGAAGGACACTCAAGTATTGTTGGGAACCCTGAACTTTGCGAACTTTGCTGTATTGAGAGGGCGTCTGCACTGCAGCCATCTACAGCGATTTTTAAAAGGGCTTCGCCAACTTCAAAGTTCACGAAAACGGATTCAGCTGCCAGCGTCCACCGTAGACGATCTAAAGTGGTGGATAGCGGCTCTAGAAACATCTCAAGTGAAAAGCAGCTTATTCCCGAAATCAACCCAGCATTTTCTAACCACAGATGCATCCGACTACGGATGGGGTGCACAGCTGGACGACATAGTAACATCAAGCAGATGGATGCCCAGTCAACGACATTGGCACTGCAACAGGAAGGAACTGTTTGCCATCTTAGCTGCAGTGAGGCATTTCAGAACTCTATTACAGAATCGCCATTTGACAGTGCAGTCGGACAATCGGACAGTTATCTCCTACATACAAAAAGAGGGGGGAACAAGATCCTCAGCCCTGCTCGAGCTCACTCACCATCTTCTGAAGCTGCTAGACAGATGGACTATTTCGATCGCTGCCGAATACATACCAGGGAAATTCAACGATATAGCAGACAAACTGTCGAGAGGGAAAAGTCCATATGAAAATATTTCAGCAAATGGGTACTCCACAAATAGATTTATTTGCCAGCAGGAAGACGACGGTTGTAAAGGATTACGTGTCGAAGGACAGTCTAGACCAGACTGCCCAATTCTGCAATGCCTTCAGTCGACAATGGCGGTTTCAACTGGCGTGGTATTTCCTCCTCCGAGTCTTATTCCGCGCGTTCTGCACCATCTGAACTCTGCAGAGGGAGTGTTTCTGCTGGTGGCCCCGATGTGGAAAAGAGCATTCTGGTTACCAGATCTACGTCGTCGAGCACTCGGGCAACCGATGAAAATACAGCAATTACAACAGGTACTGATAGACCAGACTACCGGGATATCCCCTCCTCGAGTGCAGAGCATGGCACTTTATGTCTGGAAAATTAGGGCTGGGACGATGTTACCAAGGAGTGGTCGGACGCCGAAAAGTCCTTACTCAAATCAAGTTGGAGAGAATCTACCTTAAAAACGTACCAACCTGCTTGGCGTCGCTGGATCAGGTGGTGTGGTATAAATGATTTTGACTTTAAAAAACCAAATGGTGTAAGTTTATCCAAATTTCTAGCCCATTTATTTCTTGTTGAAAAATTGGCCTACCCTACTATCTTGTTGCATAAATCAGTAGTTCTAACTTTTGGCAAGACTAATAATAACGAAGATTTAAATTCTAATTTCTTGGTTAAACATATATTGAAAGCTATCTCATTGCGTAAGCCTAAGCTAGAAAAACCTCCAATTTGGGATCCCAGCGATTTAGTTGACTGGCTGCAAACAAACACACCAACTTGTGAATCATTGTTTATAGCTTCGCGCAGGTTAGCTTGTATACTTCTCTTAGCTTCAGGCAGGCGCGTGCATGATCTGACATTACTAAAAATTTCTTCTAAATATTATGTTGATTGTGGCAGTTATTGTATATTACACCCATCATTTGGTTCCAAGACAGATACATGCTCGTATAGGCAGTCAGGTTGGAAATTAATAAAGCATGATAATTCTAACGTATGCCCTATTCATTGGCTTCGAAAAGTTATCGATTTGGGGGCAAATAGGCGCACAGCGGAGTGTGGTAATGCCTTATTTGTTTCAATACGAGGTAAAAGTCAATCGGCTTCACGAACTGTAATCGGAAACTGGGTGAAATCGGTATTTAGAGATGCGGGCATATCCGCTTCGCCGGGAAGTGTGCGCTCAGCAGTGGCATCCTTAAACTGGCATGAAAACTTTCCAGTAGAAGAGATCCTCGCGCGAGGTAATTGGCGTAGACAAAATACCTTTGCCAAGTTTTACCAAAAGCAAATTATTGGTAAATCAGGACCGTCAGAATCAAATTTATCAACTAATTATGAGCCCGTTTTATAGACTAACCAGATAACTAATGTAATGTTATTTAAGAATGATTATTATTATTTTTCGTTATTAGTAAGTAATCAAATCATTTCCAATTATGCAATTTATAAAATATGTATAATTTATCACATATTAAATAATTGTTGATATAACTCATACCTACTTTTTCTTGTTTATTTCATTTTTGACTATGTAGATAGTTCCTATTACAGAGCATTTATGCTTATGGATCACATAGCGTCTTCAGTGGTCACCAGGAGCTATAAACAGGTCTCTCACAGATGCTGTGCATCGTCACATGCCGAATAATAGTACAAGTTTTACATAACAATAAAACTTGTATTATTTAGCAGAGACGATGCACAGCATCCCATTAAGATCTCCTGGTGAGAGACTTCTATGAATCAAGTCGGTGCAAACCGACCGCAAGAGGCCTCCGGAGACCACGTGACAATTTACTGAACGCTGATTGGCCGAAAAAGAAACGGAAGATGTTGCAAATGACCGGAAATAAGGAAAGGGAAGTATGACGCACTCTCACAGATGCTGTGCATCGTCTCTGCTAAATAATAAAAGTTTTATTGTTATGTAAAACTATAGTACAAGTTTTACATAACAATAAAACTTTTATGTATAAAGGATGTAAAAAAACTAAACGCAGACCCTGAAATCACGCAATCTGAAAAGCAAACTAAGCCATATAACAAAATATTATAGCTGGGAAATGATTTTTATTTATGGGGCTCAAAAAAATATTATAATTCGTAGCGCGCAATGTATAGCAGCCGTAGCGTAGGCTGCTGCGCTGGAGATGGCTGCTAAGTTCAAAAGTCATCCGCTTTTAGTAACAGAAACGATTGTGCTGGAAATAGGTTACGTTAGGTTAGGTTTAGGTTAGGTTAAGTCCTGCGCACCCTTTCGGACGCTCCAACCGTTTTCGGATCTGCGTTTGGGTTTTTTACACCCGTTATAATGAAAATGTAGAATTCCTATTAAAGACATGGCAGCATTGTCTGAGACCTTATTAGCCGGTTCCGAAAGGGACAAAATAATAAAATAAAGTAAGAAAAAACCGGCCAAGTGCGAGTCGCACTCGCGCACTGAGGGTTCCGTGCCAACTTTAACTGAATAGGTACTTACGGTCCACTTACTTACACTTATCCAAAATACCACAATATTTAATTGACTGCATATAACTTTGTTTTTCGTAGTGTTTGTATGAAGGGCAATGTTATATTTGCGGTTGTTAAAAATGTGCTATTTCTCAAAAACTACCGGTTTGATCTCGTTCCAATTTTCGTTGTAAGTTTTTGTTAAAATCTACATATTTTTATATGTCTAGTATTTTTTTTTGTATTACTAGATCTATATCTAGTATTTTTTTCAAAATTTTCACTTGCTTAGTTTAAAAGTTTGAGGGGGGGGACACCCATTTTACCACTTTGAAAGCGTCTATCTTCCAAAAGTTAGACTTTTGGAAAAAATGGTTTACAATGTCATTTTAAAAGACCTTTCCATAGATACCCCATACGCGTTGGTTAGAGTAAAAAAAAATCGTTTGTTTTAGTTCTATGTATGGGAAGCCCCCCTTAAATATATCATTATATTTTATTTTTTGTATGAGAATCGTAAAGCGGTCAACAGAATACACTTATCTACCAAGTTTCAACCGTGTAATGCTGATACTTTCAGAATTAAGTGGCTGTGACATACGGACGGAAAGACAGACAGACAGACAGACAGACCTGACGAATCTATAAGGATTCCGTTTTTTGCCATTCGGCTATGGAACCCTAAAAAAGGAACAACCAAGAAATTTATATATTACATAACTGGAACGTGCACTTAACAAAACGCAGTCCGAGTGACAGAGATAGAGAGCTCTAACGTCTGTAGGGTGTAACCCATAACACAACTTATTGAGACCACTTAAATATTAAGGTTAAGGAAATTTTGTGTAATGCAGAAACTATACAATGATAATAAAATTCTTGTAGTCACTGTTTCTAGCTTGATTGCCAATTTAACCTGGTTTTAAGAAAACTTTCTTTTAATAAATCTTTAAATAAAAGTACATAATTTTTCAAGTTTATATACTGATATTATAATTGCAATTGAATTGCTAAAAATATCAAATAAAGTATATAAATAGCTGTTTCATCTTAACTGACTGTCAAACATCTGCAAAGATGTTTCTTTCGGGTGTTAAGGGTGCAAACTCCTAACATTTGATGAAGCAACGCTGGCTTACAGCGTTAAGAATATGCTTGAAAAATTCGCGCTGAGTCGCAGTGTCTCGGTGGCTTAATGGTATAGTGCCCGCCCGACATGCGAGGACATGCGGGTTAGAGTCCCGCGTGAGACATAATTTTTCAATTTTATATACTGATATTACAATAATTTGTTTGTTTAGTTTGTTTACACATGCTTTAAATGATAAAATCAGTTGTATTTCTATAAATAGGCCCCAGAAAGCGCTTTTACATGTCCCAATATTTAAACCTACCACTGCTTTGGTACAAGTCTGGGCTAGCGCTGAGAAGAAGCAGCGCAAGAAATTCGGGTCAATATTTTCAGCCTCTTTACGTAAGGGGAATAATTTTATTTTACAAAAGGTTTGTGCACGTACTAGCTAGGAAAATTTTATGCCATACGTTCCTATAAGTTAAATAATAATCAATAGTTTCAAATTGAAATTACATTCACATACGATTTTTAAGTTTATGTCTAGGGAGTTCAGCAATACCCTGTGGTATTTTGTTGAAAATACGAATAAAATTAATCATTAACGAATTTTCCACTTTCCTGCAGATTGTAAAAGAACATTACTTACGACAGCAATACTTTTAATTTAGATGTGATTTAAAAAGAAATAAAAACTATTAGTGTTCAATATATACTGTGTATATGTATTCGCCATTGCACTTTAAACATATGGCTTAACTAACTACTTACCACCGGAAATTTTATTGAATAGGGTCTGGTCTTATAGTCATTGTATCTAATGGTATCCTTTGATTTAAAATAGAGGCTACAAATAACAGAATATATTTGAAGGTTTTCTTTAACTCAAGCCACTTTTTTATGGTTTCATTTCTGGGTAGACTGCAAAAAACACCAGTGTCAAATCACAAAGATACATTTGAATTTAATAAAATTAACTAGTTTTATAATTTAGTAGCCTCTGGGCTGGTTCAGTGACAGCGCATTAGAACGGTACATTTAGGTCCGATTGGTCTCCACAAATAAAATACAGGGATCAGATCGACATATTATATTTTATTATTATTTATTTATTTAACATATAATTCAGGCAACAGAGTAAAAAGATACAGGCCCATAAATTAAATACCTTAATGACTAACATACACACAATATTTATATCAAGATAAGCTACACTATAAAACACACAATTTTCACGGCATTGTGTTACGCAACTTGGTGTCAGGTAAACGTCCACGAAACCGACGATACACAACACCCTCCGGCAAAAATTGTGCCTGCATTAAGGTCGACAGCTGTCCTGTCGGAACCCTAACCACAAACGAATTGAAATTCGTGTTGTGTTGAGATTCCAAACGCTCAACCCTCAAGATGTATTTGGTCTTCAATCACATGTACTCTACAATCTCCTCAACCTTTGTAGAGTAATGAAGCCGGGACACGTACAGTAGCGTCACTGAAATTGCAGGCCGAAGCAGGTGGTTCGGTCCGGTCGGTGCGTTGCCGCACTGGTTGCGAGTGGAGGGCTTTTTTTTCTTCCTCTCAACCTTCGTAAAACCCTTCTCATCACACTTATCAGCCTGTGATGCCAGCGTCTTCGGAGCCGCCAGGTAGCTGCTTTTCCTAGCGGCAGCTGCAGCATATGCACGCGTCGGGGTTGACGTCACAACGCGCGATGTGTCCTGCGGTGCTGCGGGGCTTGCGGTGGGGCGCACGGTAGCGCCGCCGATGTCGGTGACTGCGACGGGTGACGCATAAGTTCGCACCGACCCGAAACTGCAGACCGATGCATTTTGCGCCCCGCCACGTGTGTTGACATTGCAGGCCTCAGGTGGCTTACTTAACGGAGTGGTGTTGCTTAATAACAACACTTTGGCACGTAAGTCACCTATGGTGTTCTCTGAAGCCTCCAACTTTGCGTGCTTGAACTCATTGTTAACGGATGGTGCGCGCTGGCTGGCTGCGCTAGTCGCGAATTAAAATAATTCTATTATGCAACGGACACGTCCGTTTCCGATCGCGCATAACGTATATGATTATGGGGACACGCGATTTACCAGAAACCCAATATTTTTTCAGCAATATAGAAAAATGTTTTTACCATTATAAAATTTTCGGCGTTTTTCCAAACCTTTTTTTAATCATTTAGTGATATCAACTAAATCTTTAAAACAATTCTTCAAATCCACCAAAACAAAATAACATGCTCACCCTATACAGTTGGTTTACTACATCAGTGTCAACATAAGGTTGACATTTGGGTTAAGTTATTCTACTAAATGTAGTTATATTTTTTTTCTTTTCTGTTTTATTAAAATGGTATTTACTTTATTAAGAAGGATTTAGTGTAAATAGCATTATTAAATAAAACTATATTAGAAAATAATGCTACAGGGACATTCAGTATGTTAAAATTTTTGGGATAGTATAGGGATATATTTGGGATAGGAAGTATATTTTTAATTCTGGTATTATTAAGAATGAGACAGACTATTGAAAGTTGAAACAGAGGGTTCTCCAAATGTCAGACCATGTAGTATCCTCTTAGTATTCTGTGGTCAGACCGCATCTCAAAGCCAAAAAGTTTTTCTACAATGTAAATACTAAGTGCTTTTTCCAGTTAAGTAATAAATATGTAAAGGATTCCCAAGGAGGGAACAACTAGTAAAAAAAGAAGTTTGACAATTTGACATACTCTTTGAATTTGACGTCAGACAGACGTTTAAATAAGAAGTAACTCGCGTCCTAGCCTACTCCTATCCTATTGTTATTGTTTATTTATTTTAGGAATAGCAAACAGTAGTGATCTTACTTTACTTGCTCAGACTCAGTGTAGCAAATAGCTTCGTCGGCTGCGGAATTTTCGTAAATAATTATTGTGAATTGCGAATGAAATGGGGTGAAAAATAATAGCCCCAATTTAATTAAAGAAATTTGTAATGATGACTTTATAATCGTCGTCAGCGCGGAAGCTATAGTCTTTTTGTTGTCCAACATCAAAAATAAACAAATAATTGTTAAACTATTACAGTGCTAAATAACTATGAGCAGCACCAGAGGCAGAGTCATTCCGGCACAAATGAAGAAATTGCTGGATTTATTGAGTGAGGATGGTGTGCTTCAGCATGGCAAAGTAATGTACACATATACTACCAAACAGTGTTTTTGGAAGCGTATTGCCACTCAACTGAACTCTGTTGACGGCGGTGTTTATAAAAACACTTGGAAGTGGTGCAAAGTAAGCGTAGTTTTCTGCTCTTCTAGAGTTACATTGGCTAAAATTACAACTTATTTCTGGCAATTTCACAGATGTGGACAGACTGGAAAACAAAAACTAAGAAAAAAGCTAACATACTTCTGAAACGTAAACAGTATGACTGCGAGCAACCAGTTTCATCACTCACCAATCTTGAATTGCGATTGTTGAAGCTAATAGAATATCCTGTAGATGACCTATCAGAACAACATTTTGAAATTGTAAGCTTTTCTTTCGTAAAATAAAAAAGTGTATTTCAGCAATACTAAGCCTTCTTTGTTTTTCATATTAAATGTGCTTACAGACAATAAACAAAGAAGACTTATCTGACAATGCAGATCCACAAGTTGAATGTATGATTTTTGATGATTGTGAAAATGGGGACCGGGAACCTGAAGATGATAGTAGCCAACAAGACACAAATAAAAATGAAACCCCATTTTACAGTGTGAATGTTCCCAATGGTAATTATTATATTTAATTAAAGATCAATTTTAGTTCTGTCATAATATAAATTATTAGAAAGATTTATTGTTTTCCAGCTGCAGATAACACAAAGGAAAAGTTTGAAGACTCTTCAGATTCAGACACAAATAGTAATAGTGGTATTTATTTGTAAGGTTTGTGTTGTTAAATATTATACTTGGTAAGGTAAATAATTGTACATAATGTATATTTTAGAGAGATTTTTCGCAAGAAGAATACGGCTACAGGATCTAAAGAAGGTATTACCTAAAGACAAAATGCAGAAAAGTGAGGAACTCCGATTAAAAGCATTGGAGCTGAAGCTTAAGGGAGAGGAACTGAGACTGAAGGAAATGGAGATGAACAAAATCAATTATTTAACAAATATTGAAGAGGAAAAATTAAAATGCTATAGAGAAATATCAACATCATTAAAAGAGTAAGATATCCGATAGAACTATTAATAAAATTGTAGTAATAATGCCTAATTTTTTTTGCAAGCTGTGACGTTTAAATATTTACTGTTTTTTCAGATTAGTGGAACTTTCAAAAAATGGAAACATTAGATTTAATAATGCTGTGTAAGAGATTAACTATTTACTTTAAAGTATAGTGTTGCTATTGGCATGAGAAGGTTATTATGGGTTAAGTACAGGACTGGGCACGCTACTGTTACAAGATTTTATTTGTTATGATGATAAGTGGAATAAATGAAATTACGACTATTTTCACAAGTGAATTTTATTTTCATATTTTTAGATAATATAAAAACAGTCAACAAATACTTCTTGTAAAGAAACAAGCTTGCTAATTTTTATGTATAAAATAAAATGCATACACAGATAGTGATAAATGTGGGCACAATCTGAAATTATTACAATGGCCAATAAAGATGCTAAGTGCAGAAGCAGCCCAGCAAAACCAATCTCTAATTTCAGCAACAGACACTAAAGACAAACCGAACAACCAACATTGGTCTGGATGTTTTAAATATGCTATGAATAAATATTGGATGACCAGTGAGTGGTTACAATAACCCAAAATCTGATTTAGTATCAGGTTTGGATGAGGTTTGTTATTATACTTTAGAATAATCTGTAATTACTTAGCGCCTTAACAATCTCAATAGAAAGCTTTGCTTTTTATGGTGTAAACTGTAAGGTATAAATTGGCATAAATACCAAGTAGGTTATCCTTCAACCTTTATTAGCTTGCTTGTTAAGCTGCAACTCATTACTGACTGAGCAGACTTTGTTTTGTGCCATTTTAAATAATAAGTACAATAATAAACATATTTTTTATAAATTTCTTGTAAAAAAAAACCTTATTCTCTTCCTTTAAGCAAATTTTAGTTGGAAGCTAAATTCAAACAATTAATTCTCAAGTATCCAATCCACAAAAATTGACATGCACAAAAAATAAAAATCATACCGATTGTAACAGCAGGTTAGCAATATAAATTCATAATAGTAATGTTAACATTATAATAGAAGTAAACTTATCATTATTGTATCACATTGCACAAGTTATATTTTAATCCCTCAACCCCCAAGAGGCACTCGGGTGCCACGATAACAATTGATTTCAATTGTGTCTGGAATAACTCACAATCGAGGGATTAAAACCTTAAAATAATGCTTTACAACATAAATCTCTGATGAAAACAATATTGAAAAAATTGCCTTATATTTAACAATATTAGAACTTTAATAAAATAACACAACTATTTACAAAACTATATGAACAAGAAGTTGCAGTTAAAAGTAACTTAAATAAATATATATATTTTTAATTATCTGAAAAGTTTTCTCCAAAAATGGCATGTAATAATAAAGCTTAGGCCTAATGTTTCATGCAGGATTCACTATTTTATCTGTAAGTTTTGTAATAAAAATAGAATGTGCTAATAAACTTAGATTTGGATCTCTTATCGGAAGTCCTTCAAAAGTTTTAAATAATTAGGTCTCAATTTACTTAGGGTGGTAGCATCTATTTCAGCTAACCTGTGTATTCGTAGATGACTTTTCATGTTGCCCCTTTGTGCATAGCCACGTCCGCAAATAGGACATTTGAATGGTGTCTCTCCTGTATGAAGGCGCATGTGCTCTTTTAAATAATCTTCATGATAAAAACTGGAACCACACACTGTACATTCTGCAGGTCTATGGCCTGAAATGTTTGGATTATGTTACATATGTATTTTACAAGCAATTTATAAGCTATTTAGTTTTGAAGTATTATTTCCACAACTTTGTTAGAAGATATTAAAGTGTAAGACAACTATGCTAACTACAGTTATATGATCAGAATCACAGAAGAAGAGATTATCATAAGCCACAAATATGCTTCAATTAAGACCTAATAACTAGTGTTAACAAACTTACCAGTGTGTACTGATCTTTCATGTATTATAATAGACTTTGCACATTTATAAGTTTTATCACAAAATTTACAAGGAAACATCTTCTTTTTCATTAAATGCTTTTCATGTACAACTCTCTGGTGGTTGCTTAGTTCTCCTTTAAAGGCAAACCTACGTCCACATGTTGCACATATAAAGTTTTTGTCTGTTTCATGTCTTCTTTTAATATGTCTTTTCAAATAGTATTCTGATACACAGATCCTTGAACATTGTGGACATTTAACAGGATTTTTAAAATGTGACTTCCTTTTGTGTATTGCCAGTTTGTCCTGATTTTTAAAGACTTCTCCACAGATATCACATAACTTTGGTGGATCAGGCTTTTTTATTTTTGGTAATTTTAATTTGACTTCTCGGGGCTGTCGACTTTGTGTTTGGGATTCTTTTTTAACTTTCCTTTCTTGTGAATTGTTAGACTGTCGGCAGTTTGTTGTTAAGCTGAAAAATTTAATACAAGTATTGTAACTTAAAATCATACATTATTAAAATATTGACAGTTCATGAAGAGTAAAAATTGGGGCATAGAAATAACAAATATTACCACCATTTATCACCAGTCCATGTAAATTCACCTTCCAGTAATGAAGAAACAACTTTATTAGTTTTGTTGTTTGATGTTTTGCTTTTTGTTTTTTTTGTCTTTTTGATAGTTAGTTCTTTAGTATTTATTTTTAGCTGCAGTGGCTTTATTAAATCTATAAGACATTCATTATCATCAAAACTGTCATCATATTCAACATCTGGTTCTGTTTTTATGTTTTTTATTTCTACTTCTACTTCTGAGTAGTGATCACTATAATGGCTAGTAGGATCTTTTTCATTTTTGACAATAAGTAACCCGCTTTGCAATATCTTATTGGATTCTTTGTACCTATTAATAAAATTACAAACTGTTTCCAAAGTGTCATTGCAAGAACAACAGATGTTTCTAGGGAATCCTTCAACATCTTCAATCTGTAAAGGCAAAACCATATAATAATATTTACAATTACATGAAAAAGCGAAATATATAGCCAATATCTGTTTACCTTTTCTTTCATACATCCCGACAACCGGGTAAATATGTCGTTTGTGTTGCTATTTGTTTCAAAAATTGGATAAACTGCTCCATCCTCTAAACAAACTCGACATAGATTTGATGAGTTTTCAAGTTCCATAGTTTACAACAACTGTTAGTGAGGAGACAGTTTTGGCAGTATAAACCCAATACTAGTATTGTTCATTCCCAATTATTGCATCGCGTGTAATTACCAATTAAATCACTTATTTTTATAAATAACATAAAAAAACGCCATTCCCTAAAAACTTTTGATGGATGATTGACATTTTTGACATTTTAACTTTTAGGCTTAGGATGACTGAAATTATCTGTCACTTTTGGTGACTGACTGACGGCATTTAGCTTTTTAATTTCTAACCTTATTTTAACGTTTTGTTTGATTTCTGAACGTAAACCATCGATTTATTTTGTGAGATCACAAGACTTACCATAGACATTTTTTTTTATCATCTATTGCTGTCATCAGGTGATCAGAATTGTGAGCTAAAAGTCCTGATTTTGGGATAAAACGCAAATAACTTTTAAATAAAAATGTCAGGAAAAGATAGATTAGCGATTTTCCCTTCTCGGGGGTAAGTACTGCCAGAGATCATCTTGTTTTACTCATGAAACCATCTGAAAAAAAAGGGTTGGGTTCATTTGTTGTATGATATTTTCCTGGTTTTAGGGCTCAGATGTTGATAAAAGCCCGTTTAGCTGGAGCGCAGAAAGGCCATGGACTGTTGAAGAAAAAAGCTGATGCCTTGCAAGTTAGGTTTCGTATGATTTTGAGTAAAATTATTGAGGTAAGTCATGTCTGCTTTTCCTACAACTCAACTACAACTCCTATTCATTTAATTATAGATCTCATCTTGCTGTAATTTTATTTATTTATAGACAATCATCATAAATAAGTATCGCCAAACTTTTTGTTCACCCTGTAGCTGTTTCTGATAGGTTTCTACTTGGTTGCAAAATATGTTACAGATGATTTTGTGTATGCTGTAAATTACTTAAATAACTATATGAATAACATAAAGAATTTTGATTTAAATATTCAGGACTAAAATATGTATATGAAGCATTTTCAGACCCACTAAGGTTTTGTAGCTTTTATTATATTCCTATAATGAGTAACAAGAATACCCTCTGACCAACAGTTGTGCAAAGCATGTGTTATTATTCAATTTTTTAAGTTAATTTTTGTTGCGTTTTGTAGACAAAAACTCTTATGGGTGAAGTGATGAAAGAAGCTGCATTTTCACTGGCCGAAGCAAAATTCACAACTGGTGACTTCAACCAAGTGGTATTACAGAATGTTACTAAGGCTCAGATCAAAATTCGCTCCAAGAAGGACAATGTTGCTGGTTTGAATATTTAATTAATAATTTAAAAAACAACTGTTAGTGATTCTTTAACAATTATATTTACCAGATGTTCTTTCATCGGTAGACAGTATAACAGATGTAAAAGAAGCTATAGTGTCATAATGGCTAAAGATATTAAATGTAAAATAAATTCAGGAATTTTTCTTTGATGAAAATTGTTTTGTAATTTTTAAAATTTGCAATCTTTTGCAGTTCTCTAAAAACATCACTTATTTATAAAATTGTGTCATTACAGGTGTCACACTGCCGATCTTTGAGTCATACCAGGATGGTTCAGACACATATGAGCTAGCTGGTCTGGCTCGTGGTGGTCAGCAATTGGCCAAGTTGAAGAAGAACTTCCAAAGTGCCGTGAAGCTGTTAGTTGAGTTGGCATCTCTGCAGACGTCTTTTGTGACCCTCGATGAGGTCATTAAGATCACCAACAGACGTGTAAATGCTATTGAGCATGGTAAATAAATATTTATTACATTGTTAAGTAGCCACTGTATCGTCATGCATAAAAAAGGCATCATTATTCAAGTGTTGCAATTAAAAATTCAATGTTTAATGTTTGCTGTCAGTTATAATCACTAACTATATCAGTAATTAATATCGTCCAATAGCTGTTATTTACAAACATTTAACTATAAATCAACAGTTGCTTAAACTGTTCATGCAAGAATTATTATATAGACGACCATTTGGATCAGCGGTAGTAAACGCTGCTTCTGAGCCATGGGTCGCGGGTTCGATCCCCGCACGGTACAAATATTTTTGTGCATGAACATGTCTGTTTGTACTGGTCTGGGTGTTTTCTATGTATTATAAGTATGTATTTACCCAAAAAAATGTATTTATATAAGTTTGTCGGTTGTCTAGTACCCCATACGACAGGGTACTTAATAGTAGCTTAATTTGGGACTAGATGGCTCTGTGTGGCCCAGTGAGGCATGTCTTAAATATTTATTTATTATTTATTATACTCAATGTAATTTATAAGCTTCAATTTTAAACCTGACCGTGTACATACTTTTTATTTGTATGCACAAATGGCGGCGTCACCATTTGTGTTTATGTTTGGATGTTTATGTAAAATGTATGTAGGTTCAATCACACCACTGGTAAACTTTTAATAATTTACAATAAGCACTGAACCTGAAGTCCAGGGCAAAAGTGGTGTAATAGCTATATCAGCAACACATCAAATCATTCTCTAAATTACAATTATTCCAAACACGTCATATTTACATCTTTGGATCTTTAACACTAAGAAGATTCTCATAAGGATCGATTGAAATTAAGCATATAAATATGTAGATTAACCGCCGCACTAACAGACATTATTTAGTCTCTAATCTTCCATTAATGTGAGATGTCAAATAATGTCAACTTTATGGATGAAATTTTAAGGGCGACATTGTTTGACGTTTCAATTTAATAGACGATTAAGACTGAATAACGTCTGTGAGTGCGGCGCTAAGAAGGCTAGTTTATGTAACTGAAAAGAGACAGAAGATGATTGGAAAGATACGCATCGGCGCGGTTTAGGTAATGAAAAACTACCTATCAGTATATAAATAATTGCAATTAAATTGCTAAAATATCAAATAAAGTATATAGAATACCTACTATAAATAAAAATACGAGTGCATAATCAATTGGAATCAAAGTAAAAGGCAAAAGAAAGGTGTACTGATGTATTTTGGATTTAAAGATGTCTGAATGACATAAATCTTTATGATAGAAAGTTTTCAAATTCTTTTGTGCTTCTCAGATTGCAATAGACTTCATTTTCTTTGCTCAGTCCTAAATTGTGTGGTTTTTAGTGATCATCCCTCGGCTGGAGCGTACCCTAGCGTACATCATCTCTGAGTTGGATGAGCTGGAGCGTGAGGAGTTCTACCGGCTGAAGAAGATCCAAGATAAGAAGAAAATCATCAAACAAAAGGCAGAAGCTGTAAGTTGCATGACGCTTTTCATCACTATAATTTGTATTCATTTTTTTTATTAGTTTTTAGTTTCTTCATTCAGGGGCCAATGTCACATGATAACTATACATTTAGATAGACGATTTCTTTTGCTTATTATTAAAAAAGGAAAGGTTCAGCACTGTGTTTATAGCAGGATGCATTATACATCTTACAAATAAATGAAATACTGGTTGTCTGTCTATGAAAGGGTGCAAATGGAACAGCGCTGCATGAGATTTTAATGTTATAAATAGTGATGTTTGAGATTTAAGTTTAAATTTTATTGTACAAAGGTTGTACTGTGGCAAGTTTTCAATTTTTATCCTTTTGTAGTAAGAATACCAACTACGAATAATATGGGATTTAAGTCCCATATTATTTGTGTGTCTATTAAAGATAATATAAAAAAAATCTCCTGCCGTGCCGCCGTCCTGGGCTTCAGTGCATTCCGATTTGAGTCTAAATTGATTATAATGTTTCTAAACTAGCACAATTTAATTTAAATTAAATTAAAATATCACTACACTAAAATCGATTATGACAGAAATCGGAACTGGGAGTTAGTAGGGCTAAATACATTGTATAGCTTAATTTAGGTTTTATTTAACCTGGGTATTTTCTATTATATGTTACAATCGCAGCTGGCTTAATATCAAATTATGCATGCAAACATATATAATATTGTATTTTTAAGCTGCTTACCATATATTTTTTTAAATTGTTTTCTGTTTTTATATAGCAGAACGAAAGCACAAGTTGTACGCAAAGTTTAATTATCATGAGATAATAGACAATATGAAAGTTCAAACTACAATCAAACATCCAAGTAGAAACATCCTGTACCGTCATTAATACTTTACACAATCTAAATAGCTGAAAATTCGTTTTCTATCGATGCATTATAGTTGTCAAAAAAAAAAGCTTTCAGGCTTTTCTTTTGTTGACAATCTCACATCAAAAAACTGAATCACGTTAAACTGTAAATTTAAAAACAAGTTCTATTAAAAATTTTAACACGACGGTATAACTAAAATAAAATACTTCCGGTAGGTCAACGTAATCAATATTATTTATAAAGATTACAATATCGTTGTGGCCATGTCCAGAAGCATCAGTACATTTAGTACATTTTTGCGACTTTATATACAATCGCTTAAAACACGAGCTTATTCCAATTTTAAAAAGCAATATTCCAATAAAACATACTGGCTGTATTGAAAATCATGATAGAAGTTGTCCCGTAACATTAAAACACCAGGCAAAAAAAGAAAAAAAAAACCGTTACCAATCTGACAACAACTGGAACCCGTTTAAAGGTTAATCACCGCGACCACTTGAAAAGTCAGCTGATTGGCTATTATTGTGGTTTGCAGAGAAAAGCCGCCCTCCGGTTGGCCGACACTGAAGTGCGCGGTTTAGCCAACCTTCTCGATGAGGGAGACGAGGACCTCCTTTTCTAGTCGGCTAGTGCCGATGGCGTTGGGTAGGTACTGCCCGGCCTCGTACAGACTTGTGATTCGGAAATTCTGGCGTATTTCTAATACTAAAATATTTATGGTTATGTAGGAGAAATAAAGACTTGTTATATCTAAAAGATTAATGAGTTATGGGTAAATATTACCTTGTGGTAAACAAAATTTAACTTGGACATTTTAATGATAAACCGTTTCTGTCTGAACGAGAGGAATAAATCATAATTAGACTTGAAAAAGTAGCTTGACCGTTTACTTTTTCAGTAAACGCAAATGGAAGTAAAAGAAAAACGATTCTGGGCATTTTTTTTTTAAATATCCACATTTTTTTAATCCCTCAACCCCCAGGAGGCAGGCGCGTGCCGCGATAACAATTGATTTCAATTGTGTCTGGAATAACTCACGATCGAGGGATTAACTATGTAATCTTTTTGCCTATCAACTAAAATTCTATCTAAATCTACCTAAAAGCTGTCTATAAGAGATCGCTTTTAGCACTAGAACGTCTAAACTGTGCAGATCTAATTGTATTTCCTGAACGCGGTGTGCAAATAAAGAATATCTATCTAGCCTAAATAAGTTTTAAGCTAAAAATAATGGGTTAGCTAAATTAAATCGCCATTACTCTCAATCACAATGTAAGGCCGGGTAGTTTTGAGCAGACAAACGCTTCTAGAGCCTCGCTCTGCCTCACGCGACCACCTTTGCCTAAACTGTGCCTCTCAATCTTGTGTCGTTCGCACGTCGCACTCTCATTTATATATCATTTGTAATCAATTTTGTGCCTTAATCTTTTACATTTTGGGTTTCTGGTTCTAATCATACTGAGTCTGGTTGATATGTTATTTCTAATTCATAAACTTACTAAACTCTGTTTTACATTAATATAATGGTTTATATATTAAGAATGTATTTGCCATAGTTTGTGTGCCAACTCGTGCCAATTAATCATAAACACCTTTTAGTTTTTATGATTATTTGGCTAAGGCAAAGGTCCAAAGTTATAATCAGGTAACGCAAATTTGGAAAAACTGCACTAGGTGGTCTACACCTCACCTCAGCAATACCTTTGTAGGCCCTCCGACAAAGGCTACAGTATCGGCCCTAAACTGTTTGATTAAAGTTTGAGTGACTTGGAATGTCTTATGTGATATTTTATGTATTTTCCACTGATGAATTATTATTGAAATGATAATCGTTTAGTGTGTTTAATAAATGTTAAATAATTTGTGTGGCTCTATAAGTGGTTTTTGTGACTTTAATGGATTTTGTATTAAAAAACATAAATGTCAAAGATTTTTGATCCTATTGTGAATTATTTGAATGTATAATATCAGTATATAAACTTGAAAAATTTTGTCTCAGGCGGGACTCGAACCCGCATCTCCTCGCAGGGTTCGAGTCCCGCCTGAGACAAAATTTTTCAAGTTTATATACTGATATTATAAGTGCAATTAAGTTGCTAAAATATCAAATAAAGTATATTTGAATGTATGTTTTCCCAAATGAATTTCTAACAATTTTGAATATAGTTATCGATACCCATAAGACCTGAATCAGCTGATTGGTTTTATTTTATGCAAGGGATTTAATTATTTAAGATTTTGATGCTCGTCCAGTATTTGAGATTATTGCAAATATCCAAGAATATTGATACTGTGAGACCTTAAACTAGTAATGGAATGCAATATAATTAATTGCAGCTTGCGAATCGATATTTTAAAGTCGATCCTTAAAGTGAAACGTTGCGACAGACAAAAATACACGTTTTAATCTAGTTAAATACGTAAATAAATCAGATTATTATGTAATGATAATATATTTTTAATTATTTACAGAGGAAAGCTGCTCTAAAAGCGGCTGGCATCATAGACGAAAGCGACTCCTCCAACTTACTCGACGACACCGAGAATGATATCCTCTTCTAAATCCCTTTTAGCTCACATAGCCTTCAGTAGTCTTGCAGTCAAGTCGTTTCATATAATGCACGGTCTGGATTCTGAGCCCAGTGTGCGAAATATACTTTCCATAAGTAATGCTATTACATGCATAAGCAGCATTATCGATAAATCGTTCACAATTCGGAATTACTAGATAATGTTGGCTTATCCCTCACTATCGTAAGGCCGCGTTTCCAGGTCGTGTAGTGACCAATCAATATCCGCAGATTAAAGAATTTGAGCTCTGTGATTGGTCAATTCGCGGACCGCGCTCCAGTCTGTCGACATCGACAGTGGGCTATTGAGGGGCAACTACATATTATGCAGGTCTTCACATATGCAGAAATTATCCAGCTTAATCATATGATATACAATTGTTACGAACTTAATCAAATAACAGTGTAGGTTAAGTGTGGCATACCTATGTTGTTTTTGAGCTGATTTATACCGTTTATCCATAATTGTTCCCGGTAATCAGTTTGGGCTTGATGAGTTTACTTAAGTTCCAATTTAGTATAGCTACTAACATACTTGACTGCATTAACGTAGGTATACAGTGTTCAGTACTTTGTAAATACTGTATTGTTGTCATTGTTAAAATGTTTAAATATGCGCTTGGATAAATGTAACTTATCTCCTTGTATCACGATACGAAGTGCAATGGTATTATAAACTAAGTATTCTAGTTTACATGGACGTGATTTTTTTCTGCTTAGCGTCGTATGAAAGCATTCCACCATATTTCGTTCTCCAATAGGCGGGAATCAGTTAAACGCGTAGAGCTTTGTTAAGTAAGTTCTGATGAAGTACACACAGAATGTTTTAATTTTTTGAAATGTTGTTTGGTATATAACAGTATATTTTAAGTAATCATCATGTAAATACAAGTTGTGAAGCGAAATATTAAATATTATAATTATTATTGACAATTTTGTTTAATTTCAATGGTTAGCTATTCCTTTAGACTGCACAGTGCACATGGACCTATAAATTTTGGTTGCAAACTTGCAGCCATTTCTAAGACTTTAAAATATTTATAAAACTATTACGCAAATTAAAAATTTAAAAAAACAACTCTGAGTAATCATTACGACTAAAATAAAATATTGAATATGGACATTGTTCTGATTTAGGGATATAGTCAAATATTTATTGTCAAAATACCCCGACCGACCCGAGAAGAAGTGTGTTCGCCACTCTTCCACGAACGTCGTCTATATCAGTCAAAAACGATCCAAATCTTACTATTATTGTAAATAGGAAAGTTTGTTACTAAATTACACTAGAACAGCTTGACTTGCTTCATACATTCGCCACGCGTACGAAAGTCGTAGGCAACAGCCAGTAAGCTAATAAGCAACGCAATCAAAATGACAAGACATGAATACGCATGTGCTTATATTATAAGGATAAACAATACTATCTTGAAAACAAACAGACTACACAAACATCAACGTATTTTTGCCGATAGGTAATACTTTTTACCGCGTTTATCTAGCAGTCCGAAGTCGACGGCGCATCTCAGCATAGCTCCTAAAGACTTGCCAGTTCGGCCAGGATCGTCTACGACCTTGTAGTGTCTCTTTAGGAAGCTGATGACTCGACGGGAGGTGAGGCCTTGGTGGGACGGGATCTTGTGGAAGGCCCAGAGGACTATGGCGGCGGGAATAGACCGGCGTAATCCGACTTTGATCCTGTTGTAAGTCTTCCTACTCTTGACCGTTGAGGCTGAGCAATAGCTTTCACAAGAACCCTCGCTGTTAGGCGAGCGGGATCTCGCATATTTCATTTTACCGCGGGCCCACTACATGCACCTGAGATCGCGGATTGTCATCGAATTTTTCTGTTGCTATTTTTATTATAAATTTTCTATTTGTTACTAAAGATTTGTGACAATTTTGAATTGATTTCTGAAAGTTGTCTTTGTGTTATGATGACCATAAATAATACAATGTCAAGTCAAACACTGTAAGGAGGTTATAGAAATCGTTCGCTGGTGCACAGATAACTTTTTAAACAGTTATTGAGCTGCGGCGAGTCCCTTTAATTAGATAAATCTAGAGCAACTACTAGAGCGATCTTTAGCCGCAGACAAGCATTCAATTGTTGCCTCAATTATTATTTCAAAAACACGAAAATTAATATCATACTTATCCAGTCAGACACTAAGTAATCATAAGCAACATCACATACCGCAAACTCCCCGACCCTATAAAATACTTATAAAAAAGTGGATTTATACATTGACCCGTCCGGGAATAGAATCTGTATCTAGCAGAGCAGGGCAACCCCTTTAAAACCGGTCAGACTCTGTACACAAACACTCGATTTACTAAAGATCGTTTCCTAAGTTGACAAGACGGGATTCGAACCCGAGACCCTTGCGTGGTAGGCGGACCACCGAACCAAAACATCAACTGGCATGTAATAGGGCTTCAAGGGAAGTCTTTTGTCAGAGTTTTCTAATCCGCTTATCTATACTAATATTATAAAGCTGAAGAGTTCGTTTCTTTGTTTGAAAGCGCTAATCTCGGGAACTACTAGTACGAATTGTTTTTTTTTTGTGTTGGATAGTCCATTTATCGAGTAAGGTTTTAGGAGGTAACTTCTTAATCGCGAATTCGCTATTATAGTAACAGAAATTGACGCCGACGAAGTCGCGGGCAACAGCTACCTACTTTCTTTATATCTTGCATTTCATTCACACGGTACCCACGGTACGGTAAAACAGAAATAAACGCGAGTTAAATCCGTAAATTTGCATACTGCTTATACATTGAAGACACATATACAGTTAAGTTTACGGATTTAACTTGCTAGTAAATCCTAAAACGTAAACGCGAGCGTTTCCGTAAATTAAAGAAACCAATCATTATTGAATAGTATCAAATAATGTTAATTTATTTTAAAACCTTTTAGGAAGTAGATAAGCCACCAATTTTTAGTCGGTCCTTGGTAATATTGTCATTTCCTCTTTTACACCTACTCAAAATTTGATGACTGATTTTACGATTTTCTTTGGTTCAATTTTTGTGAATACAGTATTACCTATGTTTTAAATTTTGAAGGTGGCCAACCCCATTTTCTTACCCTTTAGAGTGGTTTTATGCTATGATATTTAAATGGGAACAACCTACGTCGAAACTAAAAAAAAATATATCGAAATCGGTCAACCGGTTAAAAAGTCATCCGTCATATAAAAAATAGGTACGTGGCGACTGGCAGTAGGTAAAAAAAAATAAAACGTTATTAGGATACACAAGGTTTTTATCATTTGCAATTCTTATGAATCTTTTGTAGAGTAATTTTAATGTCAGTACTTACTAACCTTAAAAAATATTGAGTGTTAATATTAATGTTCATCTTATCCCACTAAAGAGTGGAAAATCTTATCCTTCGCCCGCAGCCGGGGTAAATTATTGCAACTTCATTTATTACGAATGACGTAGGGCGTATTTTGTGAGATGAATGTTGAACAAGCTTCGGTAAGCGCCCTAGCGACCATTTCATCGCTGTATCATGGCTGCCGCACTCTGCCACACCATTTATACTATAAATATCAAAATATACCAATCTTCTACACAATAATAGCCATTATATTTCGTCGCTTCATTCTTCAGATATAATAACCAGGTAGTCCCTTTTAGGTGCTGGCAACACTCGCACAATTTTAAAAGAAAGTATTTGAATTGACTTTTGTAACGAGTTTTTATCCCCGCCGCTGTCGCGCGGCCTCACAGCTAGCTCATTCCTTTTTTGTGCGAGGCAACGAGTGCACGCGCCCAAAATGCCCAAGCGTAGTAGGGAAGAAAAGATAGAACATTACGAGAAAAAGATTAGGAAGTTACAAGACAGGAAAGACAATCAGAAAAAAGTTTACCGCCGGCAGATTATAGTATCTGACGACGAGGACGATGGTCAACGTAAGTACCTACAATTTACATATTATCCAAAGTGAATAAATAGTGTAAATATCTTTTATATTTAAATACCGACCTGTATGGATTGACTGCGAGTCAATAAATACAATAAGAATTCATTGGGGTTGACTGCGAGTCTCCAACAATGATATAATTTGACCGCGCCTATTACGGCGCCGTGCGGGACTTAACTTTGACGTCGGTTGGTGTAGGAATTAACTGCGAGTTAATGACTACGAATACCACTAAAACATATTGATTTTAAGTGCTATAATACAAGCCCTATCGTCCGTTCATCGTACATAAATCCCCAAACTATAATTGAAAACTTTATTACATTAAATATTACTACCCACATTTCAATTTTTTTTTTGTTGTAGGCCATCAAGAACTATCACACGATATTCTTATACAAGAAGGTCAAAATGACGATATTCCTTTACATAACAGCGAAATCTCCGCACAAAACCTTGAAACAATATGTACAACGGAGGAAAGGGCTGATGAAACGCCCTCTGCCGAGCCTTTGGTATCAGAAGAACCTACGCTAGATCCCGAGTTACTACTCGCATTAGGCGAAACTGAATCTGATTCGCCCGAGTATGGCGATAAAATCTTAGACAGCCAAGCCAAAGTATGGATACCGATTTTAAAAAAAGGCATTCCAAAGGAATCCAAAGACAAAATCATCAAAGAATATGCCGTACCAGACAACTGTCGGCTTTTACAAGCCCCAAAGCTAAACGCTGAAATAGCCGCAGCCCTACCGGACATGGTTAGAAATCGAGACAAGAGCTCCCTCACGGTCCAACAACAGCAGCTTGGCTTAGGCATAACAGCGGTCAACAGGGCTATGGATCTTTTTCTAACGAACGGAGATAAAGTACAGGCGATCAAACACCTGAGTAACGGATGTCGATTACTGTCCGATTTGCATTTTATATACACGAAAAATCGAATAAAATTGATCACGCCAAGCCTTGACAAAACCTGCCTTAACGTGATTACCGACGCTGAAAGGGATACCACCTTGTTTGGAGAAAAATTAGGCGAGAACATCAAAGCCGCCAAAGCTATTGAAAAGCAAGGGCTTCAAATTAAAAAAGGCCCAACCCATAAAGGTCCTGCCACGTACCCGCAGCCATCAAGTACTCGTCCGTCCTACCAGAGAAACTGGCAGCCTCCTCGCTACCCATCGAACAGGGGGGGGCGAGGAGGGACCCGGCGTCATCACCCAGCGCCGCAAGCACGTCGCGTCAATCAACCAGCCAATATGAAGACTTCTCAACAGAGCAAACCCCGTGCGCCAGCGCAGCAGTAACGCAGGTACATGCTGGTCGTATTAGACATTTTTACGATTGTTGGCTTAAGATTTCGGAAAACACAGTCGTACTCGACTGGATCAAAAACGGTTTTCCTATTCCATTTTGTGATAAAGTAATACAGACAGTAGTACCACGTAACAACTTTTCAACTGCTGAAAGGCGAGATATGAAACAGGAAATTAAAAAATTGTTAGAAATAGGTGCAATATCCCCATGTTCACCAAATAATGACCAATTCATATCAAAGATATTTTTGGCCTCCAAACCTAACGGCGGCAAACGTTTCATATTGAACCTAAAGGCACTAAATAAATTTATAATACCCTCCCACTTTAAGATGGAAGACTACCGTACGGCAGCCAAATTAATCCCACCAAACGGCTATTTAGCCACTATAGACTCAAAAGAAGCCTATTTACTTCTACCCATCGCGATCGCATATCGTAAATATCTCAGATTCGAATTTGAATCCGAATCGGGATCAATAACTACCTACGAATTTACAGCTATGCCGTACGGTTTGTCACTAGCACCCAGGGTGTTCACAAAAGTGATGAAAGAAGTCATTTCATGCTTGAGAAATCGAGGCTTTAGATCAGTAATATTCTTAGACGATATTATGTGTATAGGCGACAGCTTTTCTGATTGTTTTGAAAATGTAAACGAAACTATAAAATTATTACGATGCTTAGGTTTTGTAATAAATATCGAAAAAAGTTGCTTGCGACCACACACTACCTGCAAGTTTTTAGGATTTGTTTTTAACACTAATGACTTGATATTGAATTTACCACAAGCCAAACGTAACAATATTGCACAGTTAGTAAGCAAGTACACAACTTTACCTCACTGTACCATCCGTGATCTAGCTCAATTGATCGGAGTCCTGATTTCTGCATGCCCAGCTGCAAAATACGGTTGGCTTTATACAAAAATCTTGGAAAGACAAAAGTTCCTTTTGCTTTCAAAACACAATAATAATTATAACGCCAGGATTAAATTACCAAACGAAATACTACGAGACCTTAACTGGTGGAAGAACAATATTTTTTCTATCTACAATCATATGAGACATACTCACTTCCAATTTGAGATCTACACGGATGCCTCCCGAACCGGCTGGGGAGCAGTCTGTACAAATACTAACCGCCGAGCTAACGGGCTGTGGACTACTGTAGAACGTGGAAAACATATAAATTACCTAGAGTTACTAGCCATATTTCTTGGTTTAAGGACCTTTTTTAACACGGAAGAGAATTGTACAATATTGTTACGAGTGGATAACACTACAGCCATCAGCTACGTCAATAGAATGGGTGGTATCCAGTTCCCTCATTTGAACGAACTGTCCAGACGCATTTGGCAATGGTGCGAGGAGCGAAATCTATGGATATTTGCATCCTATGTTAATAGCAAAGATAATTTTGCAGATTATGATTCTAGAATCATTAACCCAGACACCGAATGGTCGTTATCACAAAAAGCTTTTGAAGTTATCAAAATCAATTTTGGCGTACCAGAAATTGATCTTTTCGCCTCTCGAACCAATGCCAAATGTGTCAACTTTATGTCCTGGAGACCTGACCCTGACGCGATGGCCGTTGACGCCTTTACAATCAACTGGCAAAGCATTTACTTCTACGCGTTCCCACCGTTTTCCTTAATTTTAAAATGCCTGAGGAAAATAATAGACGACGAAGCGTCGGGAATTTTTGTGTTCCCTTACTGGCCTTCACAGCCATGGTTTCCTTTATTAAAGAAATTAATTTGCTCCGAAACACTTAGCTTTGATTGTAAAAAATACCCACTTCGATCTCTTTTCAGAGATCAACATCCGCTCAGCACGAACCTTACCCTGGCTGCTGCGAAGCTTTACGGCAAGCTTTCGCTCGACGAGGGTCCCCTCCGGAAGCAATCTCCTTGATGTTGGCTTCATTAGCCGACAGCACTATGAAACAGTATAACGTAACTCTCAAGCTTTGGTGGCAATATTGCTTTGAATATAATGTTAACATTTTTGTGCCACCCCTAACTTCAGTACTTTCATTCCTAAGCGTACAATTTAATAAAGGCTGCTCATACAGCTCTCTAAATAGTCACCGCTCTGCGTTATCATTACTCTTTGGCAACAGCTTCGGATCGCATGATGATGTGAAGCGGTTGCTTAAGGGAGCATACAGATTAAAACCAGCAACCCCTAAGTATTCTTGTACTTGGGACCCCCAACTAGTTTTAAATTTTATTTCACAGTGGTATCCACATAGCGAATTGTCTCTTGAAAAACTTACAAAAAAGCTGGTTATTCTTTTAGCTATATGTACCGCACACCGCGTACAAACCCTGTCACTTATCAAATTAGAAAACATAGTTTTTCCAGAGGGGGGCGCAAAAATTTACATTACAGATCTAATAAAAACTTCAGCACCAGGCCGCGAACCGCCTATACTTAAACTACCATCATTCACTGATAACAATTGTATTTGCCCTGTTATCGCTCTCAGAGACTATATTTTTGCAACCAAAAATAAGAGAACGGCTAACACGGGCCGTCTAATACTAACATTTAAAGCACCACACAAAGCAGCGACTACGCAGTCCATCAGTCGTTGGATAAAACAAGTGCTGTCGGACAGTGGAGTCGACACTACAGTGTTCAGCGGACATAGCACACGGCATGCGGCCACTTCCGCTGCACATGCACGAGGTCTGTCCGTGGATACGATTCGACGAACGGCAGGCTGGACCAGCTCTTCAAACACCTTCGCTAGGTTCTATAACCGTATCCCAGTTGAAGATGAAAGCTTTGCCATGTCGATATGCTTGAATTAAATTGTAGATTAGAAGTATATTTTAATCAAATCAGTTGGAAGAAGTGTATACAAATTTTATTTTCTCGTTTAATAAATAGTAACATGATTACAGAATCTCATTTTATTGTCTTATACCTTACACCTACTACAAACTTTCTTGAAAACTCTGAAATTCTACCTGGTTATTATATCTGAAGAATGAAGCGACGAAATATAATAAGTGATCAAACGAACTTCCCAAGTGAAGTTCGATCATTATTATGTGAGTCGCTTCATTCGAAGATATAAGTTCCCTGCCCCCCCATAACAATGGGCATATGCTCCATTACGTTAATTTTACCCTAATCAAGAAAGTTTCACCTTCTTACTCTAAAGAATGAGCTAGCTGTGAGGCCGCGCGACAGCGGCGGGGATAAAAACTCGTTACAAAAGTCAATTCAAATACTTTCTTTTAAAATTGTGCGAGTGTTGCCAGCACCTAAAAGGGACTACCTGGTTATTATATCTTCGAATGAAGCGACTCACATAATAATGATCGAACTTCACTTGGGAAGTTCGTTTGATCACTTATAGCCAACATGTTACTAATATTTTAAGGCGAAAGTTTGTGACGATGTATGGATGTTTGTTGTTACATTAAAAATCTTTAAGTACTATAGGTAATTAAGCTTTACAGTAACGTAGCTTTGACATAGTAGCATTTAGAATAACAAATAATACTAAGTAAGTATAATTTTACCCTAAATAATCAGCTTAGTTTCCGCGAAAACACGGCTGTATTTTGTATGAAGTCACTAATGACTGATACAGTCGTTACTATCAGCTGGTTTAGAAAATATTGGTCTATAAATTATCATTATTCAGTATAGCTCCGCCTGTGACTCCGTTGACACCCCACGTTATATCTCTCTCCATATAGATTACTTAATTTTTTTGCAGCAGCTATGATCTCTAGCTGATACTTTGTAGCTAATGGAGAATAGATGAATGAAAGACAAACATTATCTACCTACATTAGCGTACTTTTCAGGGCCTGAAATTATATCCATATCAAAAAAATCGCTCTATGTCAAAAGGGTAATAAGCCAGACAACCTAACTTTCAGAAAAGCCCTAAACATTTTTTTCCACATGGAATTAGGATTCTAAGTACCTAATTGAAGTACGCAGTGATAACAGACAGTCACTTTCGCATTTGATATTACTAAGGATATAGCTCAGAATTCTGCATGATAATCTTTAAGTGTTGATCCTGCATCCAGGACCATTTTGTGATCGAACTTTTATAGGTGATACGACTCCTTGAATGAAAATGTGGACTGCCTTAAGTAGGACTCGAACGTAAAACTTTCCACCGCATATAACTAAATAGTTACCAGCAATTTCCTTTTCTTTTGGCAATCAGTTGGGATCAAGTAGTTTAAATCCTGGGAAACGGTGGCGAATATTTAGATCTTCCGCGTGACAGGAGGATTAGACCTCCTGCCCTTTCATTTAAAAAGATACTGTGAGAAAAGTGTTTTTATTATTCAATCTAGAAATATAAGTATCTACCTAATCGTTAAATAGTAAAGTATAGCTAATATGGTAAGCCACAGCGTTGGATTTTGGACTTGCAATCAATCGCGATAAGACCAAACTGATGATTGTAGACAGAGCCAACAATAACCAACCGGACGTACAAGACATAGCGGGATGCAACGTGGTCAACAGCTACATTTATCTGGGCTCCACTATCACCAACACTGGAGGATGCGAAGAGGAAATTCGAAGACGCTGCGCCGTGACTAGATCCTCAGTGGAGAAGCTTACAAAAATCTGGAAGGACCGCAGAATAACCAGGAATACAAAAGTTCGGCTAATGAGATGCCTGGTCTTTCCAATTTTTCTATATGGAGCTGAGACGTGGACGCTGAGGAAACAGGACCGTCGGAAGATTGACGCTCTGGAAATGTGGTGCTGGAGACGCCTGCTGAGAATCCCGTGGACCGCGCACCGCACTAACGTTTCGATCCTCAAAGAACTTAACATCCAAGAGAGATTATCGTCAACTGTGCAAATACGAATCCTCAAGTTTTTCGGACACATCACCCGTAACGAGGACTCAATGGAGCGACTTGTGGTGCAGGGAAAGGTCGAGGGCAAAAGATCCCGTGGGCGCTCTCCGACACGGTGGACAGACCTTATCAAAACTGTGACCAACTCCAGCATAAACGATTGCTCCCACTCTGCCAAACATCGAGCTACTTGGCGACGCGTCGCGAGAGCAGCGTTGACGCGGGAACTGACCGAATCATGACCACGACCACTCTGTCAAGAGTGCACGACTAAGAAGAAGAAGAAATATGGTAAGGTTTAGGTTAATTTATAACAAAGAACTTAAAGCTTTTGTGTGCGAGTGATGCCGAGCTCTAAGGTCCCAGGTTCTATCCCGGACGGGTTATCGAGCCTCATACCTCAACCTTTATTATCTCTAGTCAGGGTGTTTGTGGCGCTTCATTGTTATTCATGTAACAAGCGCCTATTAGCGTTTATCTTTGTACGTACTAACTAATGTATATTTGTACGTAGGTACCAAATTTTATCAAAATCGGTTCGGTAGTTAAGGCGCAAAAACGTAACAGTCAGACAGAAGGGCTACTTTCACATTTATTGTTTTGTTAAGAATAGGTAGTAAGAATAAATACTTTTTAATTTGGGCGTTGAACATATTTAACTAAAAATTAGTTTCACGCTCTGTGTAACAGTCGATTTTATAATTCTGGATACATAGCATTTATCTGGGTAGATAGGTAGTTACTCATATACGAGTACCAAAAAGGTGATAATAATATGTTCCGGCCCAAACTTCATGCAGCCAGACCGCAAATCGATCGTAATAGGTGCTCACTATAGGGGATATGGAATCACACCCAAACCTTGTTTAGCCTCGCTTTCAATAGTTTGCCAAATAAAGAACATCCTATTAATAATTGTAAAAGGCACGTAAAACTGTGTTGTTTCACTTCTTTACCTAACTAGGGACTTATGATAACTCCATACTTAGAACAAAACAGAAAAAAGTTCAAGTAATAAGTACCTACTTACTGTTATTGTAGTAGAGTAGAGATCATGATGAGTTCGAACTGTATACCATCATCATTATCGATCCACGCTAGTCCATCGCTGGGAAAAGCTGTAAAGTTAGACATAAAAATAGAATAAAACAACTGTCTTTTAGTCATCAAATTTATTAGTTGTTAGTTAGGAATGTTAGTTAACTAACTAAAATACCATAATAATAGCAAATATTTAATAACAGACGTCTTTACGTAAATGTTTATATTCTTTCGTTGAAGAAATGGTGTGCAGCATTGGATATCTATTCCATAGAAAAAATGATTATTCGCTTTAGAATGACTGTAAGTTCTCTGTCGAAAAACACCTCACTCACTCTCATTCCCTTAAAGAATACAAGTATGCAAGTGATACTAGAAAGCTAGGTAGATAGGTAGGTGTTTTAAACATAAATACCGAGAGAGCATTTGCAAATTTCATGCCAATATGCAGCGCAGCATTTTTCACAAATATTTATAATCACCTGAAGCGTCACTAGAAGATTATATTTGATTTCAAACGCAGATGAAAAGCTCACTGAAGTATAATTATCTACTAACTTTAGTTGTTAGTAAGTACGAGTAATTCAGTAAATAAAACTTACATCTCGTATGTTTGAATCTCTATGAAAATATAACACATCATCTTTCAAAGTTTGTAGAGGCAAATCTGTAATGCGGCGTGTAAATATTCATAAGTCTGAGTTACAATACATAAACATACAGAAAGTTGGTACGTTCTCAATCTAAACAGAACTTAGTAAAATTTGGCTGTGAATTAACCAACCAAATGATGGCTTCCTTAAACTGTCATAAAGAGATCTACTGCCACCTCGTACGTAAACAAGGAATTTCTTGTCATTTCATAAAAATAACATATTTTGAAGTAAGTAAATCAGGCAATGCGTGCCTTGTGTTGGAATCCAGTCAGAAGTGTAAATTAAATTTATCAACAGTAGTGTAAGTTTCATTACGTGACTTACGTCACACTCTTTTAAGAAAGATGAAAATTATTATTGTTTTTTTTTGCTAGGAAGCTCACTATCGGTCCAATTTAAGTTTGAGAAATAAAGTGGGTAGAATAATAGGATGGACATGTTTCTTTTATGCTTTTCGTTGGTTCATATGTTGTGAAAAAGTTTTATATGTTACCAGTACAAAAGTACGTATGGTTGCGTCTACTGTATTAGGATATTGTATACTGTGGCCTGCGTAAACCGCGCCACACTCTGATCGCAGATCATGGAATATGTCTGATTTCCTTGAATTTATGTCACCCTAGCCTCCCGTTTATAGGTGAGGCTTTAGCATCTAACGCATTATAATAAATAACAAATAAACCTCTTTAATGTAACCAGGAAAATTACAAACTACATTACGAGGGTAATTTTAAAGATGTGTCTCGTATTTATTTGTTATGATTATTAGGCTGGTCGTTTCAGGATTATTTCGATATTTTTTTTGTAACAAATAAGAAGTTTTTAGGGATATCAATCAATCGTTCATTGTAAGGGGTGGGGTATCTATCAAATCTATTTTCGGCTTCGTCCCAACTCTACCCTATTTAAAATTACCTAACAAAAAATCCCATCTCTACCCGAATCCATTTTTACTAATAGAAAAAAGTATGGGTAGGTACAGTTAAAACGAAATACAGTGAAACTTGGTTAAGTGGGACCTGGATAAGTGAGAAACCTCCATAACTGGAACTCATGCAGAGGTCCCAACACTTTGGCACTGAATTACCTCTGTTAGTGGGACGAGGTAAGCCTCTATATCTGGGATTTGTTCTTTCGATTTATCATCATAGTTACCTCTATAACTGAGATAGCGAGTAAATTTTATATGCATAAACCTCTGTAACTGAGATAACATTGTTTGTTTACTCATTCTTATTCTACCCACAAATTCCACACATAATTCCAAGTACGTAAGTAATTTTGAGCATCAGTTACCTTCAGTTTTAGTTTCGCTTTACTATCATACAGATGTTTATTTGAAAAATGCCAAAACGAAAGCTACAATCGTTATCATTACTTGAAAAACTGAAGTTAATATCCGTTTATGAAAGTGGGAAGACACGCGAAGAAGTTTGTGCCGAATTTAATGTGCCAAAAACTCTTTGTAAAATAATTCAGAGTAAACATAAAATTGAATCACAATGTTCTGAAGGACAAGGAAAACTAAAACGTGTACGTTTATCAGAATACTATTTTTTTTTAATTTAATCTCATTTACATACATAACACGTCATTTTATTTAATGATCGCACCTCTATAACTGAAATAACCTGTATTCTCACCTCTATTAATGGAACCCTCTGTAAATGATACAGATATTTATTTATACCTGTATATCTGAGACACTGGGTAAGTGGAATACCTCTATAAGTGAAACGACATTGCAGGTCCCTTGATGTCTCACTTAACCAGGTTTCACTGTATATAAAATTTTAGGTATGAAAAAAGGTTTAAATCATGATATTAATAAGATTGGGATGTTGTTGTTGGAACGTGTTTTGTTTAAAAATATTATTTGCATTATACGAGTACCTATAATTTTAAATGTCGATTGTTCTAATTGGTGATTAAAAAAAATTATATCGTTTAAAGGTTTATCATTTTGTTTGTACTTATTATCATATTAAGTAGAGTTGGGATATTTTGTAAGGTTATTTTAAATCGGGTAGAGATGGGATCGGGTAGAGATGGAACGAAGCCCTATTTTACTATATTTCGAGAAAGGTTTGTAAATTTGTTTTTGAATTAGATTTAACAATTTAATTAGGACCTGCAACTTTGAATCCTATCGATAAAATAAATTCATCAAAATTGGTGTATATTGTCAAAAGTTATATAAGTCATACTTAAAAAAATATCGAAATACGCGTCGAATCGAAAATAAGATAACGGTTGACAAAATAATGATGGTCTTTTAAGTGTATTCTAAAACAAAGTTCGACTGCTTGTTGGTGTTTTACTGGCCCCTATATTAATCTATAATAGGTACCTTCTCCATGCTTTCTTTAAAGTCCACGAAAGTTAGGCTGATTAATAAACTAGGAGTAGTAACTCAAACATCATTGCAATCCTTGAGAGTTTAACAAACCCGTCATTATGGATCTAAAGTCCCAGATTATACAGAAATGTTGATTTAATTTCCAAGTGCTTCACTTTTCCTGACCTCTATTCTGTGGTTCAGATTAGAATTCCTTTTGCGATCGTGTTTGCTTCTATGTTTATAAATTACTTACTTCATTGTTGATTTCATTCTCCATTTGCGATGCTTGCCGCCTATTCATCCAGATATATCGAGCGCGACCAGTGACATGCAGTGTTCTTAGCTGAACCACAGATAATATAATACTAGGCTGAACGTAATTTATTATTTATCAGCCCGCGGCTCCACACTTCGCGCATCATTTATACGGTTGCAGAAGCAAGAACTATGTTTTTGAAAAAAGAAAAATGTATTATTGATGTAGGTACTACTGATTTAAACTTTCATGGTCTATAACATACAGTTAGTTGTTTCGGGATTTCTACAATAAACTTTGTTTATATGAGTTTCCGATAATTTAGGCAGTGTTGCTATCGCCTGATTACGGAAGAACTGAAATATCGGCAAGTCATTAAAACAAGGTACATGGTAGATATCTCGAAACAACTAACTCACATACATTATTGAAGTATTTAAACTGTTTTTATAAAATCGTTTTACTGGTGAAAATACCTCGAATAAAAGTCTTTAAAGAGATTTCCATTCGTCTTTCTTATTCAAGAAATTGCATTTTACTTTACACTAGCAAATTATTGGTTTAATAAACAGTTTTAAAACATTTTTAAAGCTGTTTAATTTTAACAATTGTAAAATATTTGCAAAAATATTTCTCTCTGATATTGGAGGTATATAACCAAAACATTTAAACTCTGCTGGCTGACACCCTAAGAACTTAAATGATGTGTTGCTAGTGATTTATGTAATATGGCACTAAAAAGCTGCTTAACGGGGTAAGGATATACTAGGATTTTTCTCTGCGTGATAAGATTTGCAATGAGGATATTAGTAAGGTTACCAAACAAGATTCTACGGATTACCAAAAGATAAAGCAGTTGGCAGGACATATCGCTCGCATAACAGACTTTGGGAAACGAAGGGGACCACTAATTGCAAGACGGTAGATCTCCCGCCCGAAGAATCTATTAGATGACGTGGTAAAGATTAAGGGAAGCCGTTGAATCAATGTCACTTTTTGTGGTCATATTATCAGCAGTAGTTTAGAAAAATTTGATACCTAAACTTATTATTACTTCTCAAAAATGCGAAAGTAGCTCTATAATATGGGTTTAGGATGCTGATGGGGCTGCCGCGATATTGTAGTGCATCAGGTATGTTCGCGGAAGCACGCGCGGACGGTTTCCATGCGATAGTGCGAAAAAGAATCGGTTCGCTGATGAGTAGGGTACGTGGTGGTGTCAATGGCATCCTGAACATCATTGCTATAAGAGAGGATAGTGGCATGTGAAAGCACTGGGTAGTTGCGCATCTGACGCCTGCCGCCCTGTGTCGCAACGTATGCTAGCTGGCTCTGGTTGTCCTTTTTTTTTTCCTGTATCCTATATGCAACCAGTGTATGTGGGCATATGATAATATATTTTTAACTTTTAATGTATGGCTACTCACTAACATAGTTAATAAGCAAATTGTTACTAACACCAATATGGATTGTATTCCGAAATAAATTATTTTAATTTTATTTAATATATGTCTGCTTTCACGCCTAAACTACAGGAGCGATTTTGATAAAAATTGATTCGATCTAAAGAAAGAAAGAAAGAAAGAAACATTTATTTGACACACATTAAACAACCACACAGAAACATTACAAATAAAAAAGTGTCAAAAAGGACTCCCGCTCAGCATATGTCGTGGCTGCTTAAGACGTGCCACGGCGCTGATATTCTGCGGGAGCCTAGAATTACTAGAATAAATAAAATAAAATAAAATAATAAGATATAAACATAAAAATAGAAAAAAAGTACAACTTATACAACTCAAGGAAGAATAAAGGCAGTTTCGTATCCCACAGTTTGGGCTCAAGTTTAACAACTTTAAGTTTTCGCCCGCGCGATAATGTACACGCGAGCAGAGTTAATAATGTGTCGTAGTGTATAAACAAACAGCCAGTGTATTTAACTAGCTTTTAGTCATCATAAGATCATAGTCATTCATCAGTTTAGGAAGGACGCGTAGCAGATCTAAGACATACAGACAGACAGACTACTTTAAGGATTAGCTAAGTCAGATCAACAATTTGTAATTTGTCGGTAATAAATAAGTACCGACTTGTTTAAGTTTTACAGATAGTAAATTTACCACGGTGAAATTAGATTCACAGTTGTATGTTTGGTTATGTAAGCTTACCTTATGAGAAAATCTCTCAAGAACGGAGACCGCTTGCGAGAGGGTGTTTCCTGGGGGCGTTGGGGAGACGCTTGGAGTGTTGTTCTCTGTAAACGTCAAGATTGATCACCGCTGAATTAAAGGGAGATAGATTTGAGGTAGGAACGGCGAATAAGAAATTAAAACTTAATTCCATTCGAGTTCTTAATAAATGACGTCACGTCATTGCCTTAAATTATTGGGAACAACTAATTATTTACTGAACAATTATCCTTTTGCAAATAAAAACACGGTTAGTATTTATATTTTAAGAATTAGAAATCAGGTTTTGTGATTTTTTTAATTGCATATTTCATAGAACATAAACTTTTTTAGATATTCAGTCAGCAGGCTAGTGTTTTGTTTAATAATGTCGACTTACAAGTAAATAAAAAATTACAATATTGAAAAGATTCCTTTTTCACTATATTGCTATTATCTTATTAAAAAACCTTGAAAAAACAAATGGGTAATACATACCTAGGTATAACGATTAATAATCGTATAAAATCGTCGTCCTTACATTTATCCCTACACTGAAAAGAAAACTTTCTAATAAGTAGTTATTTATAAAGCAAAATATTGCTTGTTTCATAATCACCGTTTCTATCGTGCGCTTTGTAATAGAGCAAAGCAGAAGGCAATATGGAAAGGGCCTTATCAAACATTGATCAATTTTCCACAACGAAGAACTGGTGTTAGTTAGCATCAGGAGGATAAGACTATTGTACTATTTTTCTACTATGATGGAGCTATAACGATGTTTGTTAGTAAGTAGGTCTCATTGATATAAAAAGATGTACCTATTTCTAATCGTTCAATTTTGTAAGTAGGTACATAGTTTTATTGTTAGAAAATAATAAATTATGTCAAAATTGAAACGTAAAGAGTACCTGTTAGACTAACCCACAACTTTGATCAGGAAAATAACGATATTAGTTATAGCTAAATATTTCAGGAATAAAGTTGATGAACATGCAGCATCAAGTAGTAAATTGCGAATACGAAATCCTTTGTCTAGGCCGGTCGTCCTTCAGCCTAGAATTACATCAGTGTGTTTGCCGCACGTACATAATAAATATGGTTTATATTCTAGGCTGGTAGGCTTCCTTCGTTTATCACGCATAATGCGGATTGCTTATACCTATGTCTGGGAAGTCATTGAACACTTTAGTGCCATGTCAAGTAGCAAGTTTGTTTGTTTGCAAGGAATTTTTAAGGAGATTTGGCGAAATGTTACTTTGATAGAATGTGTTTAGCGACTTGCGACGCTGACTGTACGTACAGTGGCCTGCACATTACACAATATACAGTTTGGTTAAATTATCACACCTGTTGCAACTACATAAAATGATGTGTGTTTTGAAGTAAAAAATATTTCAATAAATAAATAAATATGTATAAAATGACATCCTAAAAGTGAGTAACTGTTCAAAGTATTTCTTTCGACGTTGAGTAACAAAAATCCATTCAAACTTACGCATTTTACCTAAATATTAGTAAGATTTCATTTTCTGATACATTACCTACACTTTTTTTAATAAAATTGATACCTACTTAATGCGTAGATAACTAATTGTTTTTATAAGTTTTTATAAGATGATTGTTCCTCAATCATGCTTGAACGGCTGATCAGATCTAGATGAAATTCGGCACAGAGATATACTACGGACAGGAATAGCACATAGGCTATTTTCATCCCGGGATAAGTATGATTCCTGTGGGATAGATTCTCCACGCGTGCGAAGTCTTGGGTAACAGGTAGTAGTAGTTTATACATATATTAATGTAATGTAGGTACACGAAAAACGCAGCTTACATATCGCGTGACCTATATACAGGTTCCAGCCAGAGATTGTGTGAACAATGGCATCTTAAAAACGAATGTTCGTAGTAATTTAAAAACTTTGGTGCCCTAATATACCGAGTGTTGATCAAAAATTAACCACCGAGCTGGGGACCGCTCCGTTCGTGTGGGGAATTCTGAAATAATGAACTTACAAAATTCTGAATGTGACAAAGTAGAACTGAATTGACGATAGCAATCTCAGTTGCAAGTTACGTCTTGTATACCCATCGATATACACCGTGCAATTTGAAACACCTGTAAAAGGAAGCCCACCTTATCTAACCATTATTATAACATCTTGACAGTTTTACTTTCATTTTTTAAACAATTTTTTTTTTAAGAAAGTATAAAATTTTGATTCAGTCTTTTAATTTTGTAACACGCTGTGACGCGCACTGATGTAGCTGTATAAGATCCATTTAACCGAGAGCCCGGCGCGCCGCAGCAAAATAATACTTCTGTGCGCGTCACAGCGTTACAAAATTGAAAGTCAGAATCAAAATTAAATATTTTTAACAAAAAAAATAAATAACACTGCCATGATGTTATACATAATGGTCACATAACGTGGGCTTTCTTTTTCCAGGTGGTTAAAAATGCACCATGTATACTTAATAAGATGTATTCCTTTCCAATACCAAAAAAACCGGCCAAGTGCTAGTCAGACTCGCGCACGAAGGGTTCCGTACCAAAAAGGCCAAAAAAACGAGTTTGTTGTATGGGAGCCCCCCTTAAATGTTTATTTTATTTTGTTTTTAGTATTTGTTGTTATTGCGGTAACAGAAATACGTAATTTGTGAAAATTTCAAGCTGTCTAGCTATCGCGGCTCTTGAGATACAGCCTGGTGACAGAGCGACGGACATACGGACAGACGGACAGACGGTCAGCCGAACAGACAGCGAAGTCTTAGTAATAGGGTCCCGTTTTTACCCTTTGGGTACGGTACCCTAAAAACTAATACCAGTACTGGCTACATGGTCCGATACAAAAATGACAACTTAAACGTCATTGATTGAATGATTGACGTGGATTTTAAATCCGAGTCAATTTTTATTACCCGGCCCTATTATGTCGACATGCAATACTTAGTATGGATATTTATGTCATGTTGTTTGTTTTCGAATGATATCGGATATCGAAATGGGCATCCTTATGTCGTGTAAGTATCTTGTTATATTAGGTACTTCCGAGTAGTAAGTAGATAGATACATATATGTATTTTTTGAAATAATGAATTGTGGTGTTGAAGTAAAAATCAATATTGAACTATACATACACTACAAAAAACAGTATACATACCTACACTCTATGCAAAATCACAGACAGGATAGGCTGATACGGGTGTCGTCTACAAATTTACATTTAAAATATTCTTTATTTATATGACACTAGAAATCATCTTCATCCCGCAAAAAATATCGTTGCTTTCGTAGTTGTAGTTTCAAAGCTTACAGATAAGCTTACACAAGAGATGACTAGATGGCGTTACGAGTCTTTGTGGAGACCGCAGAGACGCTTTGTTGAGCTCTCGGAGCTTGCGAAATGAAATTGCTTGACTTTACCGTAGCCTAGCAGTAGTAAATAACAGTTTGATCAAACTCTTTTTACGGATCCGAAATTGAGTACTTACTAACGACGAAGTTTCTTATTCTGTGATAATAAAATATCTTAACAACAAAGATACATGTTTAAATTCATAATTATTTTTAAGGCCAAATTCCGTGATTTACATTGAATTGATGTTTGATTTGGATATTAATATTAATGGAGATATTATATTTCTTACAAACAATCTCCAAATAAAAAAAAACATGTGGCTACAGTAAAAACTCCCGTCGCAGTACCTACTCGCAGTAGACGGAAAGCTAATAAACTGTGCACATTAATTTACATTTAAATTTCTAGGTGTTAAGGTTTAGTTTCGAAAGGGTCTGTTTATTCTGTGGCCCTTTCCACCGAGGTAATAATAAAATAAGAGATTACATCTTTGCGTAAGCAACAATAGGGCTCCCGCTTATTCTATTGGCTAGGGTACGCTTTACCTTCGAAAATAAAGCTAACTGCTTTATGTTATGGTTGACTTTGAGTTGTGGTATTTTCAGGTTTGGTTATAACAAAGTTAAAATGTTGTGATAGGTAATAAATAGGTTGTTTTAAAATCGTTTAAACCGAATGCCACCTGTTAACTATGGATTGCTCGCATGTTGCATGTTACACACACTCGGGTAATTATAATTAAAGGTAGGGTCAGCTTGATAAGTTTGTATTCGTACTAATTGCTGTAATATGATAGTATTTTTGCTTCAAGGAGTATGGTATAACAGTCATAGTAAGTAGTCGTTTGGCCAAGATGATGATGGTGATGAGTCTAAGTAGGTATCTAACAATTAACAAAACTGTAAAAACATTAGAATGAAATATAAAAAACATGCTCATATAAACAAAGCTTTTTCGGATGTACGATTTTCTAGGCTTCTAAATTCAAAATAAAAAGGTGTAGGTACTGAGCAACTTGCCTAATAGGGGTGAGGGTGACATAAAGGCCCGCCAATAATAATTATTACCACAGATATTACTATGCACTTATTATTATTTGGTAATTTAATGAAACGATACACTGTTAGCATATATATTAATGAAATTGTAGAAACTTCCTGTCTTGTTTTCGTCCAAAGTGCACGTTCAACATTTTCAATATCGAAATAAAGTACAAGTTTTTAATTTAAAGTGATTTTTTGCAACAGTTCACTCGCCAGTGTAAAGTACAGAAAAAAGTCTAGCATCAAAGGACAATTTTAAAAGGCTGTCAGCGTTGGGCTTGAGTTGGTCCGACTGAATAACTCGCGTTAAAGGTAGACGTTACACAATTAGCTACTGCTGGCATCAGTTGTCTAAGCTTTACACTTTTATTCAATAAAAAAGACAATCACGAAACGAACTAACGAGGTGCCAGCAAGTTTCAACTCATTTACAATTAAATATTACTTCGTTACACTCGTAATTGCATTTTTATTCATTTATGCGTATTGCATACATTTTTATATCATGCACTCTACCTCATGCCCCTCTAAAAACAACAAAGGCGGTTGGAATAACACTTTAGCTGTAAATGAGGAAATAATCGCTTTACACCCAATAACAAAATCATTTTAGATAGTAATTTGGATATGCTGCTAATTGTTTTGTGAAAGTGTAGTATTCTTATCAATTACAATGCATTTTACATTATCAATTGGATTTTATTTTTTTAAATGCTATTTTGCATTTTATTTAACTTTTTCTGATAAGTTTGATTGCCCGATTCAAACATCTTGTCAGAAGTGATTGGGGTAAGTAATAAAATAGGTTTTAAGTTTTAGTTTTATTTTTTATTTATTTATTTTTCGTTTTAAGTTTTATGCAATGACATTTTACATGTCAATAATCATAGCTTTAAATATTACTCGTATTGTTAAAAACCTAAATTGGATCACTATAGTATGAATAAATAAATGCATTATTATTATGTTGGTCTTTTCCAATATCGGAACTACAGAGTTCCGGACCTTTGGAAGGCATTCGAGCGGCCGATGCCAACTTGCAGAGGCCCGTTAGACAACATTTATTTTTTAATGATGTAATGGTATACTAAATCCGACGATTATCCATGTGTACACTATAAATGCATCCAAGGACAACCCCCGTTTAGTGCAGGACTACTTATTGCAGGACATGGACACAATGGATGCTGGGCTATGGATTTGGATGCTAGTGGACTGGGTAACTGGGTCTATGAGAGGACTATGGCCCCTTATTATCAAGCAATCCATTTGTAAAGATAGGATTGTACATTTTTACGTTCAGTACCCTTTTTTATGTGTTTTACACACACATTTTCTGTTCCGAAAACAAGTAGGTACTACTTACTTTTAAAGATGACTAATGCTTATAATTTACAATCAATGCGTAGGTACGTATTAAGTAAGTACTTTAATTTGTTTATTTGGTAATTTTTTAAAATACTGATTTGTTTTTGTCCTAACAGAAACATGAAAAAATCCCGGGCGATCAATACTTTACACAAAGGAGCCATTAGACGCGTCAACAGAAGTCCAAATGTTAAAGAGAACAAAAAATCTGTGAAACGGATACAACGAGTGAAGAATGCACGGTTATGTGACTCATCTCATCACTGGCCACCACGAACTTACGGCCCTGAGGACAAGCCAATGTAGACTCTAGGACTTCGGTATTAAATTGAAATCGAGGGACAAATAGTGGGAACTCTATATTTTTTATGACAAAGTTATCGTTGCAGCCGAATGTTTTTTTTAGAAGTGCGCAAAGGAATTTAAACGCTATGCTTAAAGACGAATAGCTCAACAACCAAATTATTGTTAAAGATAAAGGATACGTCGAAAGTAAGAGATGTTTAGACCACATTCCGTGCGTAATACCGACTGTACTTAAACGTGCAGTACTTCCTAGCTTATATTGATGAAGATATGGCACTTTAAGAATTTAATTCAAATAGTATCCCAAGACCTATATACTTACCGATTGGAACTATCTTTGTATTAAATTAGAGTTGGTTACTGAATCGATTCAACTTTTTAAATCGAATTTGAGTTAGCTAAAATCATCACGTTTTTTTTGAACCCAACATAAAACATTCTAGATTGATACTTATTTATTTATAAGAGATTCGGAATCTGGAATCTCAGGATCTGATATTTCAATACCTATAAACCCAACGACTAGTTCTGTTTCGTTAGTAGGTAGGTATTGGTAGGTATAAGCTATTTTGCATTTTATTTACTACCTACATATGAGTGTTGGATATATTTCTATAGCTAACATATACAGTACATGTATTACCATGGAAAGTCGAAAAGGGACGAGGCAACTGGCTTTGATTTATGGAAAGGTTAGTTCACGAATAATAGTTAAGGTGTGTTGATACCTATTTAAATATTTGGGCACGGAAAGGAGCTTTAAACGAGCTTTTCTATTTACTTATTGTTTGACGTTCATATTCGAGATTTTAAACGCATTATTATCTTAATCTACATAATAATTTGAATCCCTCAACCCCCAGGAGGCACTCGAGTGCCACGATAACAATTGATTTCAATTGTGTCTGGAATAACTCACGATCGAGGGATTAGATAATTAATTGCTAGATAACATATACTCGTACATAGGTATATATTATGCAACATATATTTTTCTCATTTATTTTTGTAGGTGGATAGGCAAATCATACTTGTATTTTAGCTAGACATTTCAATTGAATATCTCAACCAGAACCAATTTCTAAAAGTTAGTTTTCTGAATTGATACGACGTGCGTTTTGCATTCATTGTGAGTCACCAACCCACTCGACACGCTCGGACACCGTAATTTTTTTGGGATTTAAAGTGCCCTCTAAATGCTATCCAGACTATTTCTATCTGCTTGCTTTTCAACTAGATTAATTGAGCTCTTCTGGCGTTATTGAGTAACAAAAATCCATCCACACTTATGTATTAATAATATCAGTAAGATTAAACAAATTCGTCTATCATTAAAATTGTATTTCCACTAGTATGTTCTGAATTGCATCAGTTATCGTAATACAAAATTTAAAGTTATGATTCTAGTTTTAATCTCTCTAATTCTTTATTTGGCATCGGAAGGTAACCTGTAACTGACAAACTTTTAGACAGGAATAAAACCAGCCATTATGAATTGGCATATTATTTTTGACGACGACAAACGTTGAAATAGCTTCACCTTAACCACAGATAATATAATACTAACCTTAACTGTGAAGGTGAAGTTGCTGTAACGTTTCTTGGAACCCTTTAATTTCCACATTTATGATTTTTAGGTTTCTGAGCCTAAGGAGGAAACGGAACCCTTTTAGATTACCTTGTTGGCCGTCCGTCCGTACTTTACTGTCAAGACCGTTTATCATAGAGAACGCGTGGAGGTATCATGTTGGAATAAAAACCATATGCTCTGGTATAGGTACCTTGAAGCTGTGAAAAAATCAAACTAAGTTAACTTGAATAAAAGATTCAGCCATTTATGCCACAAACGACGTATATTTCGACACTACAGTGAATCAAAATTGATGAGGTATCCTGCTGACCTACAATTACGGAATTTGGAAAATAATACTGCTTTATACTACTTACAAGTAAAACATCTGAAAACTAAACATTACTTTTATACATAAATAAAACAAAATTTCGTGTAGATACATTTGTAATTAAATCATATGAAAAGAAAAAAACACTGTGACACACGATTCCTGTATTATTTATAACATTTACCAAAAGATTGTTCGGAATCCTCGTTCGTCCGGTTTTTTGGTAATGAGCTTTACGGCCATAATCTCAGACAAACTCTTCAATTTTAATATATTAGCATAGATTATCTCTGTAACTCTGAACCACCGTGAAAAGGACTATTTCTCCTGGCTCACTTTACACTTAGCGTCGAACCGTTTCCGAAGTGTTTCGGCAAATAGATCGTTATTGTGAGGGGCGAATAACTTCCTCCCCCGAGTATTAGAGCATAACATCCCTTTTATAAATCCACTGTTGCGCCTGACATTTGACATTTGCGAAGGAATCAATATACAAGAGCAGCCGCTAGGGGCTAATGATTATGAAACTATAGATAAGTATTGCTTTTAAAACAAATTTTAAAGAGATAAATAAATTAGGTTTAAGTGATACGATTTTATGAGACCATGGTACATGATTATTTTATATATATAATAACTTCTTTTAAATACACTAAAATCAGGCAGAATTTATCAGTAATCTTTGTTCCATCGGTGTTGATAAAATAAATAAATATGAGAGACAACACACACATTTTTATAACGGTCAGTTCATTATTTATTTGTCCTTGCGATGTTTTGAAACGGTCTATTGCTCTTAATGATAAATTATTCAAAAGGAGCAATAAACAACTAATGAAGGCCTTGTGGTAATAACAATCCCAAATTTTAAGTTCTAAAGTTCTTTGCTGCTTAAAAAAAGCTTAAGAAGAAACACAAGGGCCGTTTTTCCATATAAACGTAGTCCTCTGTTTCCTCCCTGGATAATGCCAGTAAAGCAGTAATTTTTATTACAAAAAACTATAGCCACTATTGGCATGTTTCTATGTTTTCCTTTTTTTCATAAATTAATTAATAAAAGAGATATGAGCCTTCAAAATTCTAAAAAATTCGCCAGATTTTCCGCTGTGTTCAAACACCCAGAAAACAAATTTGGCTAAATTTTAGAAAAAAGCAAAATATACAAACACGGTCAAAGCCTTTCTTTAACTTTTAATGAAAAAAGTATTTAAATCGGTCTAGTTTTGGAAAAGGAATCAGGGGAATACGAAACGTTGATTTTGTGTGCTTTTAGTAGGTATTTTCGGTCCAAGATGCAGTTGTCTCTATCGCGCTCTGCGGGGAGGCGTTCGGGCACTGCGCGACAGCAATAGATTTTACAAATACCTATTTTTCAATTCTCTCGCCCTTAGTGTTTCCTCTAAAGCGTAATAATATTGCGAGCGGACATGAAATCATTTAAACTTATCTAAGAAACAAAAGCTATCTGTGTAATTAATGTAAGTGTCTACTAGCGACACAAATCTCTCCCCTCATCACTATAATATGAACACTTCGTTCCGAATAGTGGATATTAGTCCATAAACTGATGTAGTAAAGATTGAAATTCGTTTGAGCGCGAGTGTAGACAGTTCTACCTAGTCAGTTAACTCGGTATTCACTGGGACCGATTCATTGCGTATTTTTATGCAGATTTATGAGCCGTTAATGTAGAATGACACGTTATGAATGGTTAGTTTTGTACGTTAACGTCATCCTAATTAAGGGAAATGCGAGTCCATCAAAGTTTTTTTAACTTACTAGAACCTTTCAAATGTTTTATAAAGATGTTCATTTTGCAGATTTTTCACGTTTAAATTTTTAATTAATATTTTTTCAGGATAATTGATTATTATATGATTATGTGGTAAAAATAAGTCAAACCGATAAATTAATGTTTTCTCACTTTAACCTTTAAAGAGCAGGTATGTGTCTACGAGGCAGCGAGTTTGTCTGTAATTCTTTGCAGGTGGGCGAAACGGAACGTGGGCCTAACCAGAGTTTATGAACTCAAAGTAAGCAATGATTTGTAAATGGGTTTTATTCAAATAACAGTTTATTTTTGTTGCTTTTATAGTTTCAGTAAGATAAATTAAATGGAAATTGTTGACAAATTGTGAATCAATAATATTAAGAGGGAGAATGTTATCATTGTACCATACCAGTGTCAGTTAAGTTTATAGCACTGTTAAATTAATAGACGCGACTAGACGTACTAAAATAATCTTAATGATAAACTTAGTTATTTATCTAACAACGTTTACACTTAAAGAACTTGCAGTCAAATATATTTGGAACTACATTACTCTTTTACTACTTCATTCACTTCGAGTTCAACATTAATTTGAGAAATCGCGACGATACGTATTTCGTAGTGTAATGAGTATTCCTCATAATTTATCATAGAAGATTATATCAACGCGGCCATGTTCTTCTAAATTATATTATGAAGAGGAGAGACTTTGTGTTACCATTTTTTTATGTTTGGAACTAATAAACTTAAAAACAAGTGTACCAATTTAGATGTAATGTGTATAGAGATATTTTGAATCCGGGAAAAAGATATAAGGTATAGGTTTTATTTCAGAAATCTTTCTCTATGATTGTGGGAACGGGATGGAAGTTGGTACGGCTAATCAATAATTTCTAACACGATAAAAGACGAAATTTGATATAAAGTTAACTTAAAATCCTGAAAAATTTGAAGGTTTTGCTTTGAAGTCATGGGGTGGAAATGTGTGCGAGGAATTAATATTTCTTTGTTTTGTATAGAGAATAACAGATAGCGCTTGCTAAATATTTCAATAATCTCTAAGGAGAGAGATATACAGGAACGCTATTTCCGGGAGTACGATATAGCCGATTCCCAAGCAAGTGGACGCTAGCGTATATTAGTATTAAAATAAATGTCAGTTCATAATCAAACGTCGATGGATTACAATCTTTGGACGGCTATATGTATCCTCGCACAGTACAAATATTTGTGTGCATGAACATGACGTCTCTTTGTACTGGTTCGGGTGTTTTTCAATGTATAGTATACACACAAAAAAAATTATATAAGTAAGTTCATCGGTTGTCTAGTATAAGTACCCATACCCGAAGCTACTTAGCAGTGGCTTAATTTGGGACTGGATGGCTCTGTGTGGCCCAGTGTGGAATGTTTAAAAAAAAATTACAATCTAGCCTAACCTAACCTAACATTAGCATAATCTTACGCGTTATATGGTAAACTGGCGGAAGTCACAACTTTACGGTGTCATAAGCACAGTAAAAATAATCGTGTAATAAACTTTGACGGGGTTTTTCTGCCATGCTCTTACTTTAATAGGCTAGAGTGCGTTCAACGTGAATTTATGAGATTTCTGCAGTGGACGAGCGAAGCTTGAGCCAATAATCTTAAGGGAGGTGCAGCGAGCACAACACAATACCGCTGTAGGTTACGCGAAAAATCGCAGATTTATTTATTTTAAATTTGCTTATTCGTCATGGCTTATGTTTTGTGGAGCTACAAAGTCACCACAGAACATGCAAAACCTCTTTCTATGTTCTGTGAAAGTCACTAATGCCTAGACCAAGGAGTCCACTTTGTCATTAACAAGGACTACAAAATTTTTACGCGTCGTATTACTAACCTCATTTTTTTCGTCATTTGAAAATCAATGATCAACTACACATACATAATAGGTAGGTATTTATTTGAATAACATACACAGACTGAATGTGAAGGTATTTAATATACGAATTTAATTCAGTTTGTTAAATTCAATTGTGTCGTTTGTTACTAGCACAAAAAAAGAACCACCCCTTTCTATTTCTATGGGTGGAGAAATAATGTCAGAAGAGGACATCACAGGCGGCAGCGTAGTCTTTCCACCATTAATCAAATTGCGATGACCAACTCCTCTGCCGTAGTAAAATAACAGCTTATATTCATCCCACTGCAGGGAAAAGGCCTCCATCATTGAATTCAAGTTACCACTGCAATGATGGGAACTGGTATAATCACCACGCTTGCCAAATTTGGTGATCACAAACCCGAGCAACGTTCGAAAATTCGAAACTTTTTGTTGCCCTACCCGGGGACCGAACCTGGGACCCCGAGATCTTGGTCCGGTATTTAAACCACTAGACCAACGGGGCGTTTAAAATGTAGTCTGCAGTAGTGATTATCGCTTTTGCCTTCTTTTATAGAGTCCTAGTTAAGCAGAAGACTGATGATGATAATGATGTCATAGATATATAAATGCATACCCACTGTAACACTACAAAGGCAACAGTGACACTGGAAAAGCTGCTTCATAACGGGAATTGCAATTTAGAAAATAATCCGAACAAATTTTTTAAAAGAGTACTTACAGAAATCGTTTTATCTTTCCAATAATAAACCTTACAGCTTCCGATTGAACGTTGAGTGAGATGACCTATAACTGACTTTACCGTTATTAATAAAGTAGTAGGTAGATATTACTATTTCCTTTGACTTCTTTCGACGATCATTTTAGCTGAACATGTAATAACAATAACGAAATGTTAAATCAAGAAAATAATTGATAAAATTCGCTAAAATGGTGCATAAGATGCAGGCAACTAGTGACATAAACCCACTGTTGAGCCTATACTCCGGTAAAGAATATTAAACAACTCCGGGGAGGACTATGAGGACTATTCCTCTTCGAAAGGACAATTGCACTATAATCGCCACGCTTGCAAACAGGATCGTTTGTTAATCTTAAAGAAAATACTCTGCCCTTCTTGACAGTAGATACTTCTTTTGTGGCCTTATGATACTCACAGGAAGAGGAGAAATTGCGTTGCTTCTATTAAGCTGTCACAGCATGGTACAATCAAATCAAATCAAATCAAATTTATTTTCAGAAGTTACTCCATATAATTACAACTAACTTACAACTACACATCTCAAACAATTCAACACATACAATACTTAAACAAAAAGAAAAAATACTATAATTTAAAGTTTTCATTACTACCATGTAAAAACAGCTATTGCTCACGTATCTGCAACTCTAACTTCAGAACGTTTTTGAGTTATTAAACGGTAAAAACAACCAAATGCAAATGTATCTCAACTCTTAAAACACTACCTAACTTTAGGATGATTGAAAGAAAGAAGGAATTACATCCATCTCCTGTATTTCAGCCGCCGTATGTGTAATCGACGCGTAGTCTCGACGAGCTTTGCGAGTAGCTTTTCCTGTCACAAGGCAGCCCCGCCCACTCGCAAAAACTGACCTGTGAACTGAAAGGTCACGTGCAAAGGAATTACTGTAACACAACTAAATACAAGATTAATTTATTTCATTTAAAACTAACATTAGATCTGTTAATAGTCAACATTAAATAACTCCAAGAATGTCAATGTTTTTTCATTTATTTTACGAATAGCAACTATCAGTTATAGTACCTAGAAAATCATGACTTTTTTATGTATTGTTCTGTTTATGGATTGCATGAAACGATGATGTTTGGCTATTCGGCGAATGAAGAAAATATATAGATATTGAAAAGCGTGGAATACTTTTCTGTCCATTGAAATTTGATATTTTAAGCATCTGTGTTTTAATAGTAAACATGAACACAGGAAGAATAGTATGCAAACACTCTTTCAAAAACGCATTATTACTAGTATTTTTTGGTTTCATTTCATTTCATTAGATTAGTAGTAATATGGTACTGTAATATTGTCCAAAAGTTGTTTTTCAGCAGTAAAACTTCACTGGTATTGTCTCTTAACTAGAGTGAAGTTCTGCACTAAGATCTTAGGCTTCGGTTGTTTTTTCGTTATTATTTCTATATTTATTTATTACATAAAACGTTAGGCTACACTTATAAATTAGAAACGTAAATACGAGTAGGTAGGTACATTTCAGATAATTTAAATCGTACATAGGATTATGTAAAAAAACCACAAAATATGATAAAATTATTTAATTTCACATTATACTTAATGCCTCGATGTTCACAGGTCATGAAAGTAGTAATAAGTAAGGCAAATATGAATACACAGTTTATCTTATTCAAGCTACTTTTCCTGTTACAAGTTGTAACTCCGTTTTTCGCAAATCAAATCACCTGTGAGATACGGGAACTTGCTCATTCAGTTGAAGTTTCGTGTAATTGGATATTTTGTTGTTGAAACATTTTTATTTTCTTACAAAAAATATTTAAACTGAGAAACATTCTTCTTTGATGCCTAAACAACTAACTATTTAGGAGCAGTGTTGTCTTTGTGTCTCCTGAACAGAAAAAAAACAACATCAAAACATTATTAACATATATAAAACATTACAACTTAATTTCGAGTAACACCTACTACTTTCAGAGGTTATAATTTTATGGTAATTATGTAACTACCTGACTGAAGAACGGAAAGGTGTGACAATAATTTAACAGAAGGTTTAGGGAAAACTTCATAAAGTAGGTACTATCGTACATTGTTTCGTGTCGCATTTGCGATAGACTTTATTAATTAATCCCCAAGGTGCTAGTAGCATGCTCTGACTGACCATGACCAGTCTTGTTTGTAAAGTGGTGCTGACATCAGACCTATTGTTTAGCATGGAAAAATAAATTTATGGACAATATCTTTCTACCAAGACTTCCTTCTTATATTTTGCTTCATCGTTATTACTTTTTTCTTTAAGTAGAATGTTTATTTACAAGCGAAACCAAATATGCTATTCGGTCTGAGTTATGTTATAGGTGGGAAAAAAAACTTTTTTACCTGTAGACTCAAAAAAGTAAACGAGTAGGTACTGTAGTTGACAGGACGACGATATTGAAATTGTTACGTCTTGCAGATTATGATAACTTAATTTTCCAAACCTGTTACAAATTTTAATGTGATCTCTCTAAATCTCATCAAACCTGACTAAAACGCTCTTTATCGGGACAGCAGGCACTAATTTCGTCAATTTGACGGTGAGAATGCCCAGCGAGGTCGCTGAACCCGCGGTGCGTCAGCAGTGCATCCCAGTATTACCGCGTACGCTCGGATACGAACAATGTATCGTAGCAACTATTGGGGAACGCCTGGCATGAATGGGCTAGCTCTTTACTAGCTGCAAAAAAAAAGTTAATTTGGTAGCCAGTTGTATTTTAACACCATTTAGATGTGTAGGTACTTTTTGGGCGCTTGCTTTATGAGATATTAAGAAATATTCTAGTATAGTAACATGTTGCTTATTATAAAAACTGTTACAAGTTTTATTACCAAGTCATCATTGCTCGTGATATGACTGATTACGATTGATTAAAACAACTTTATTTTCAACATTTTAAGTACCGATACCTAAAATTCAATTTATGATAGCATCTACAGGTACCTAAGCTACATCTGCTTATAAATATTAAGCGGTTAAAAAATATCTACGAGAATAAAAACAACGAAGAAGGTATACCAATTAAAGGGTTAAAAATCATTAAATATTATAACTTTTAGAAATCTTTACATTTCAAACAGGTTAAAGTACAAGAAAAAATCCCTCAACCATTCTATTATTACCAAACTATTTTAATCTGTGTATGCAACTGACAGATAAAAGCTGTCAAGGCGATCGCTTTCGCGCCAAAAGCGTTTCAACCATCGCGTATGTCCACCCTACTTATGGTTCTATGGGGTATCGATTATTCCCGCGCGGCGCGCGCCTCGGCCCCGCACCCCTGTATCACTAGCGATAACTTCGTCCTAAGTTGCGAAAACACTCATTTTCGACCCGGAATTTGGTTTAAAAAATATCCTTTTGGTTTTGGGTTATTGGGACAATGAACATATTAAATATTTTTTTTATATAAGGGGGGCCAATGAGCAATTACTTTCTAATTGATACAGTAGATATTTGTAATATTTAGCGGGCGTGGTGATTGTCCTGCACCCATCATTGCTGTGGTAACTTCAATTTAATGATGGAGGCCTTTGCCCTGCAGCAGCAGTGGAACGATTATAGGCCGTAACTTATTTTAAACTTTTATGTAAGATGTAGAAAAGTGACATTTTAGATAAAAAATCATATAACATTAGTCTTCTTACTCGTATCCACGTTTATAAAAATCAATCAAAGTTACGTTAATTAAGATCAAAAATATTTCTTGTAATTTATATGACAGTTCCCTTGTTCGTGTGTTCTGGGAGAATGGAGGAATTTCTTAAGGTATCTGAAGCCTGCTTTACAGTTTAAGTTATTCATTCGAAACATGTCATTTCTACGAAGTTCTTGAAATTACTTGTAGTCTTAGCACTACAGTACACTATCACCCTTAATTACCCCTGCCTGGAACGTTTAATCCATCCTGATTGACACATCAATATTCACTATAAATCATTGCATGAATCATTTATGATGAACGTTTTCTGAATTAAATTTCTGTTAAACATGGATATTACACGGAAAAGTATCATCCCTATTTAAATTTTCTGAAGTTGGCCGGTGAAAGTAATTACATTTGTTCATTTATTATTTAAATGTGGAGCATGCTATCTTTACATATTTAACCATATTTAAACACGGCCAATTGCTTCCCAATGCTTGCAACTGATTTTTAATTTTATCCTGTTTTACAATTTTTCGGGGCAGATAAGTTACGTTACGAGTATAACTGAGAGATAAACAGCAAAATTTTAAAGACTTTTTAAAAAATCTTAATAACGTTACATCAATAGCCACGTGTCATGTTTTGGAACAAACTCTTCCGTTAGTAGCAGTCACAGCTTCATCGGGAAGGAGGACTGCCAGGACGAAAGGCATTTAAATTTAAAGTCCCTAGTTTTGTGCCGTGGGCAGCAGTCACAGCTTCTCTCTTATAAACTCATTGTACGCGTATAATGGGCGAACAGGGCGAATTAGTAGATTGCACTGATGCAGCGTTATCTAGTACTAAGAACAACTTTGCGATACAAGTTCAGCACCTTAGGAATTCTCGTTTCCGTGTTCGTTGAGTTTGATAGAGTAAAACTCCGAATCATCACTCTAATTACAAGCCAACCTAAAGCGTAATATACTGATTTAAACTTTCATGGTCACTATCGTAAGAGAAATATCGGAAACTCATAAAAAACAAGGTAAACAAATAACCGAATCTTAAGCCTAAAGCGTAGACTGCAATAGGCATGATCAGTCATCTTGTGTACGGGCCAGGATTTAGGCTTTGCATGACACTAAAAATTAACCCTTGTCTCGAAGCATCTCAGTTCAGCCATAGTTTTTATGATCTATTAATCAATGAGGTCAGTATTTTAATTTGTATAATAGTAAAATTATCCGACTTATTTAATCTTGAAACTTAAATCATTTACAGTGAACAACGTATTTACATATAGTCATTTATGGGAAAGAAAGAGCGCCGAGTGGTATAAAGTAGAATAGGACCACTTTTTCCTATTGTGTCGTAAATGGCAACTGAGGAGTACTGCCAGAAAAAGACGGGCAGCAGCGATTTCTTCTGCCACTGAGCAAACTGTGGTAAACAATCCGTCAGCCAAGCGTGGCGATAATGACAAATCCTCCTTTTAGATGGATCTATGTCCAACAGTCCTCTGAAATGCTTCTTTGCAAGTGCGTGTTTAATGAGTACTTATTCAATTAAATACTCATTTAATTATCAGTTGATAAAATATTGATAATGGTGGGGTATTATTTTTTGTCAGACCTAGGTCTAGTAGCCTATTGTAGGTATCATTGCAAGTGTAATAGATGTTTTGTTGTGAAATAAACCTTTACTTTACTTAATTTACTTTACTTAAAGCTCGCATGGTTTTAACAGCAAAGCTTCCGCGGCGAAGAAAAATTAACAACTAATACGCTAAAATCCACCTGGACTTCAGCGTATTAGTTGTTAGTAGGCATACCTATGCCAACCAATTTATATTTAAACTATTTTCATTACCTCCAAGAATTTTTAGGTGGTATATTTTCGAGGAAAAATGTTCCCTTATAAGTTACTAGCCGTTGCCCGCAACTTCGTCCGCGTCATTTCTGTTTTTTTATTATGATCGTGATTATTTTTGCAACACTTTTCACTGATACTTCGCTCCTATTGGTTGCAGCGTGATGTTATATAGCCTAAAACCTTCCTCGATAAATGGACTATCCAACACAAAAATATTTTTTCAATTCGAACCTGTACTTCCTGAGATTAGCGCGTTCAAACAAACAAACAAAAAAGCTCTTCAGCTTTATGATGTTAATATAGATTTAAATTTAAGTCTGCAGGTTTAAGGTTTAAGTCATTAAAATAATCATGCCACTTGCCTTCCCAACAGATTACAAACAAAATAAAGCTTTAGCCTTATCTATAGGTATTTCGTTATTATTTCCACCTTGTCCGTTAATCATCACGGGGTTGCTTTGGTTTAATGACCTGCCCCCTCCTCCCCCCTCGGATTAAGGGTTGCATAATTCATGGCCACCTTACCCTACGGAAAAATAAATTTAGAAAAAGGAATTGAGGAGGTCTTTCTATTTAGTTGCTCTGAATATTGAATGTTATTGGAAATATTGTTTGCGTGAAAATAATATGTTTAACTAGTTAGGATATTTGAAAAGTTTTTGTATTTACTTAAGTAGCATCATAGACGAAGTACCTAATCATTGTCTATGGTAAGTATTCCTATTATCATTATAAATTATCTTAATGAAATATTATTTATGTGTGTCTTTTTAAATGTTATATTTAAGTATGATAAAATTGATGATCCATCTATTCATTTAAAGGTTGCAATTCAATATGTCGAAGCTATTTATTATTATTTAGAAAATTATCAAAATTAGAATTAGAATTTTGTGTTTTTGTTTTAATGATTAGATCCATTATTTTGAAGACTGAACATTTTATGATTTTAGGGTGTAGTTTTCCTTACAATATGTATTTTTATATCTATAGAGACGACTGTCATGGTCTAGCTAGAGGTACAGAATAACCGTACTAGTGTACCTAATACTTCCATGGAATAGGAACCAGACAATGGACTTGCTAGGGGCGTCTTCCGCTACACTGTATGTAGGTACCAGCGTTGCCAGACGTCCCGATTTTAGCGTGACGTCCCGATTTTTAAATTAAAATTAAATGTCCCGCGTGGGACAGGCTCAGTCCCGCTTTTCGGGAATAACTCGACCGTGCGAGAAGAAGATAAAAAGAATACTTTAAAAGAAGTTAAATCTTCACAGGAATATTATGAATAAGTAATTCTTATAAATAATTATTCTCTTATTGTAAGTTGCAATTTGTAACACTCACTTCTCAGACTATTAGTTGAAATGCCATATTTTTTTGAGGAATAAAACTTTTTGATTTTGTTTTCTGTTTTTTTATTTATTTTTTTATTCAGAAGACGAATAAGACTCAACTTTTTAATGACAGGTAAATCTGATTTAAAATATCATATTTTTATTAAAATACCTATTTTATGGATACTTATTTTTACTACGTAATCGTAATTTGAAGAATTCAAAGACTTTTGAATGTATACGTTTTTTTACTATGTCAACGAAAGAACTCCCGCTTTTTTCACTCAAAAAGTTCCTAAATCCCGACTTGGCAAAAAAAAATCTGGCAACCTGGTAGATTACTAGTTTTCTTTATGACGTCAAATTACCGGTTCATATACTGTGAAAATTTATACTTTAATACAGATTGACATTGAGAGGTTTATTGACTAATAACTACTTATGAAGTTAAGATTTTTTCATTGTCTGAATTTCATCTAGACAACATTAAACACATTTGGTATAGGTAATGCTGCCACTATCTTGCTAAGAAGAGTCCTAGAGAAGGAGCAATTCTTTCAATTTCAACTTTTATGATATATTTTACTAAAAATAAATGAACACTAATTTTAGAAAGAATGCTTGTTTTGCCCTAGTTTATTGATTACTTTCTCTATAAACCTAAATCGTATGTGTAAAACTGGAAACCCTTTTTGCTCGCCGTTGCTAATCGCCGTACGGGGTCGACCTATTATTAAACCGAGATTAACTTTTTGCTAATCATGTTACTTGTACCACTAGACACATATTGTTGGAACTCGTTTGCTCTACCAAAATCTATGTAACGATAAAGCTTTATTCAGTAAGGAATAAGTGAATTCCTACTGAAAAGCTTACATTACATAATCTAGTTATCTACACGGAGAAAAAGGTCTAGTTTTACTTACCAGAATTTTGAGGAAGTTAACTAGAACGCATAGCGCTATACGTGGCAACTATACATTTTGTAAATGATATTTTAAAAATCTTGTTTTTAGTAACGCGAATTTTCTGGTACATTAAACACATTTTTCGGCACACTTTACCATCAAATTTGTACTGCTAGCAATACTTAAACATAGTTGTGCCCATTACTACTCTCATTATTTTGATGTTTACAAAGAAAGTAGTAACTGATACTATATTTGACATGTTTCGTACACTTAACATATTTACCAGATTTTTTTAGTATTTGCAATTAAGCGACTATTTATCCTTAAAACTAATTCTGACAGCACTCGCAGTTTTTTGTTAACTTTTAATAGATTTGTTTTTACAAGTCGTTCTGGTAGTATTGTAAAATATTTTTTTCTCCTATCCTCCTCCTATCTATCTATAATTTATTAATTGATAACAAGAGAATGTTCCCAACTTTATAAAGATTATTTTTTTACATAATATTTAATGTAGTCTACAAAATGTATTTTACTAACTAATAACCTTAAAAAAATGTAAAGGTTCGCTTAGGGCAATATTTACACCTTGTAATATTTTTTAAATTAAGATGTATGTCTTAAAAACCTTTTGCACTCCATTCATTGGTTGCTGTAATTTAACGTTATTAACTTTTTAATAATATGGCGTGACTTTATAAGATAGGAATATAAAGACGCTCCACCGAGCGTTGAGTTGGTTTACCTTTAACTAGTAAATACCCGTGCGGACGCCGGAAACTTAAATATGGGGCCAAGACTTCTTTAAGATCACATTTCCACGGAAAAGAAGCGAAGTGAAATACAATTATTAATATTCAAATAAATAACAAATATTCAAAGATTCTCACAAGTACTTATATGTTTGTATCAAACTGATTTGAATGTTAAACTATAAAAATAAAACTTGTAACGTTCGCCTTCATTCTTTGACAGTTTGACACACGAGCCACCACAGAGTTGCGAGGGACTCCGTTATGAACGGACACTACCCACTGAACCACCATCCATGTGCCACGGTGACACCGGGGACTATTCAATTGGAACTACGGGTGAGCGCCCCGGGCGTTATTGCCCCGGGCAATCGTCTGCAGTTTCACCTCTGCGGCTCGCTTGAGTAACGAGAGTGACGCGGTTTCGGAGAAAAATATAACCACGGGTCTCCGGCATGCGGCTTGTGAGGAAGCACGCAACGCCGCCGCAGACTTCATTCAGCGGACTGCCGACGACCCTCGTGTCGGTCACCCGAGGCCCATCAAGAAGGAACCATTTATACACTGTACTGTCTTCTGCAGGCTTTTGGGGCATCAACCGAAGCCTCTTACTCACTCTGTCTCCTTCTGAATGTGATTTATTTTTTTGGCTTCCTGACGTGGCTCTCGCTTTTGACCTGTTCGACCACCAAGGCAGATGCATGGGTTAGGTATTTGTAGATGTAATAAAAATAAAACCATACTAATAAATATTTTGAAAGTGTTTTTTATAATAAAGATTTATTGAACAACGAAACAGTTTGATAACTGATGTGTTCACTCCGTATATTTTCATTTATTGGTTTTTATGCTTGATTGCGAAATACGAACTAGCGGATTTATTTTGCTAGATAGGAAAATGCAGTCAAATATTTTTATAAACGAAACTTTTATTTGGACATTCGTATTTTTATTGCCAAAAAAACATTTTAATAATACCAAACAATATTGTCAAACAATATTCTTGATCTTAACGTGTACACTATCCAAAGAATTCTGAAGACACCGAAACGGGTAACAATCTAAGCTGCAAGGTCCAGCAAAGCTCTAAGTATTGTTTAATTTATGCCAAAGTAGTAATATCAATGTGGTCTAGCGTAATCTAAAGAAAGGCTACTCCATTTTTGAATTTTTCAATGGAGTTGTTTGCACTAGAAATCTGGATCGAACTACCTGACCGTAAAAGCTCATAATTGGCCTTGACCTTCCAATCCTACCATAACAAAGTATCAATATCAAGTATCATTATTGTGTAATAATCCGGGTTTCGCCGTATCCGGGTACGAACAGTCCGTAGATCCAACTACGCAAGTTCTAGTCGAAAGTGCACCCTTTTTTCTCACTAGCAACCAATATTTTTGAATGCCTCGGTTTTATTAATTTTCAATGGAGAATCATTAGTTTTCTCTCAGTGACCTCGTGTGGTACCAAAACATAGCGTTTTTTCGCAATGCCCTGTATTTATTATATTAAAACCAGCCAGATACAAACTGTCTCCAAAGAGCTTTTACTTAAATTTTATACGTACATAATACGAATGGCCTTCCTACTTGAGCTATAGCCTAAAAAACTTTTGTATCGTAAACGTTTGAAAAATGACGTCACAAACACCCATTTCAATCCCAAATTCTGAGTACCTGGACGTCCTGTCAGCGGACGTCACTCGCACGCGCCGACAGTATTGTATGCGGACCGACCGCGCCCGTGACCGCGTGGGTGGTAGACGGTAACATGGCCGATTGCGTTCAGAACCTACTGTCGAAATGAGAAAAAAAGTTTCTACGCTTTCCGGTTGTCAATCGTCAACTGACAGCTGTTTTAAGAGTTATTATTATGACGCTTACAACAAACTTTCGACAGTTTTTTAGCTCAAGAGTAGATATAAACGGATCAGAGTTTAAGCTTTATATAGGTTACAAACAAGCGTACAAGCGTGCGGGTGTGTGTGTGTGGTATGTGTGCATGACCACTGGCTGCTCGCTAGTCGCGCAAGCGTGAAACTGGAAAAAACCGGTTTATGCTTACACAGCCAGTTGACAATATCATTATCACAAGTTGACGTTCTTAAGAAGTTTTCTCTCTATGTACTCAAGTGGTTTACGGTTTTGTGGATAGCGATAATTGTACGTTTAAAAGGCGGAAATCATAGGCTGCTACGTACTACAGAAGCACAAAAACGCAACAGATAAACACGATTAAAATCCGTCAGTATGTAGTTTATTTCAAAATAAACATGATTTACAAATCATTAGTAATCGTGACTTGAGTTGTAACAACTCTAGGACATTAACTGCGAAGTGTCCTAAAAATGTACACTATTTTACCTTTCAAGTTCGCCGGACTATTGACCAAATTTTGTAGGTACTCGGGTCATAATCCTATGCTTAAACTCCATCGTGGAATTTCAGACTGTTCTCTCTAAATAAAATTTATTAAAGTACCGGTAGGCTGCAGAGTACTCAGGAAATCTATAGCCATCAAAAGAGAAATGTGAGAGATTCCAGACACATTCCCATAACGTGATTGAGTTAACCGATATATCGAGATGCGAATCGAGTATGTCTCGATATTTTAGCAAGATCCATAAAGATTCAGTAATCCACTGAGTGGCTTCACCTAATAATAGTGATGTGCCTTCACGTATCTGCTAGTCGCAATTTTTTTATTAATACCCATTATAGTACAATTTGTGTACTGATACAATTAGAATTAGAATTAAATCCATCGTAAAGCTCCTTATAAATAAAAGGAATATTTCATACTACTGTTTTCTACGCCAGTCCGGTGCATACGCCACGCGCCAGTCCGGTGTTTGCTCACGCCGCCCCGTCCCTCCTTAAGAAGTTTCAAACACTTCAAAATCTTTTTTTGCGTCGGGTCGCGGGTATCCCGTGGTTCGTACGCAACAATAATATCCACCGAGACATCGAGATCCAATCCATTGCCCTCTATATGAAAGAAGCCTCTCAACGCTTTTTCGATAAGGCAGTGAATCACCCCAATCCGCTCATAGCGGAAGCCGCCACGTACACCCCCCAGAGGGATGTCGCCTTCCGACGCCGTCGGCCCAGGCACGTGCTGAACGACCCCGACGATCCGATCATCGCGTATGACACAACAGCCAACACCGCCTTAAGCACTTCAATTACTGCACAACACAGTAGTTCTCCACCGTGGTCCCGCCTTTCATTTCGGCCGACACAATCATGTGCCTGGCCGCTTCTCACCTGCCCCCCCCCCCCTCGGACGGCGACCCAAGCCGAGGTCCGAGCCTACAGAGGCGCCCTTGAGGTCGCTGTCCGATCCTCCCCCAGATGGATCGGGCCCGCCAGAATGGAGCCCGACCGTGATCCGGCATGCCACGGCATCTCCGGTTCCGGCGGCGTCACCACTGGTGGGTTCGCCATTTGGTAGGGTGCCCTTAGCACCCCACACTGGCCCGATCACGCCCGCTAGTATGGGGAGCCTCACCCTCGGCCGTACCGGAGTGCCGCTAGCGTGGCGGACCTAGGCTGAGCGCCTTCAGCGCTCGCCACAATCTGCCCGGTTTAACTGATTAAAGCCTTCCATATAAGGTTTCAGTGATAGGTCCGTCAAAAAAAAAAAAGCTACTGTTTTCTACAACCGTCAAAGTATTATTGGAAAGTTGCCATTACTTTTAATGATCTGTCAAAGCGCTATCCATCCATTTATATTTTGAATGGCAAAAGCAAACTATGAGGTCACGTTTTAACGTACTCAAATAACTAAAATGTGTTGATTTAAATGCAATTCAAAAGAATATTATCAAATATTTGAAATTAAAATAAGGTTTCAATTTTATGATCACATAAATTAAAGTCGCTTATAACAAGTTTAATAAAAGTTTCATAACAATAACGCTGCGTATATCCAGATTGACTGAAGCCTTTGAAATATGTTAGGTTTAAATAACATTATTACAGTTACTTATTCATATCATATTCCCTAATTCTACTTTATGTAAGGAGGAAAATTATTGCCAAGATCACATTTGCCACGAATCAATGTTGTCTACTCATTAATGGCCCGTTCGTTACATGTGACCACATTTTGTGGCAAAAGTCAAAATGCACGTATTTAAAGAACCTTTACATAACGGGTGTAAAAAAACCAAACGCAGATCCGAAAACCACGTATTGTCCCCATCATTAGGATCATTTTTCTCTTTAGACCATACCTGGGAAACAGCTGGTTCCGGAGATATTTAGGGTCAAAGTCATAATTTTGTTTTCCATTTTATTACAAAAACTGTTGCCAAAGGATACTTAAAAACTTTTCTTCTTCATACAAACATAGTGGTTGTTTTTATTATTTCGTTCACAATAAGGCTTTATTAATTACAATACGCAATGTACGGCTCAGCGCGGACGACTTTTGAACTTAGCAGCCATCTCCAGCGCAGCAGCCTTTTTTTTTTTTTAACGTGAGGAAATCCATTTACGGTCTCTCCTCCAGCCGGGGGGACGACTGGAGGTGCGTGTGGGACTCCGGGCTCAAAATAAGCCCGTCTACCGACTAAAACCTCACGGTGCCCTCCGGTGCCATATGAAGCGGAACCTGGGGTTCGCCATAGGCATTCACTCAGGTTACGCTTCGGCGCTACGGCTGCTATACATTGCGCGCTACGAATTATAATATTTTTTTGAGTCCCATAAATAAAAATAATTTCCCAGCTATAATATTTTGTAATATGGCTTGGTTTGCTTTTCAGATTGCGTAACTTCAGGGTCTGCGTTTAGTTTTTTTACACCCTGTATATCATATACAGGGTCGTGGTCAAGTCCCACGTGGTAAATAGACTACATTGCCAGTGGTGAGTGATCTCTAGTTTATTAACGAAAGCGAATATGTTGGCCACTCCTAATCTATCTTATTTAAAAACTATCTTAACTATAACCATGATGGCAAAGTAACCAACTTTGTCGATGAATAGCCGGCAATCGGTTAAATAATGCTCGACTCACGAAAAATTTCCCATCACTAAGCTTAATCCAGTATTACACGCGCGATATCTGTATGTCGTATACGTAGGTATTAGTTTGTTGATTTCAAAGAATCTTTAGTTTCACGTTTTCAGTGAAAACGAGACATAGAATTTGGTAAATTATATACGCCTTTGCTTGTAAAGGTCGCCTTTGAAACGATGTCAGAAGTGTGCTGCAAACAAATATTGATTAAACAAAACAAAAGCAAATTAAACTTATCAAAGGCAGAGATACGGCAACTGACATTATTGTAAAATCATGTTTTAACAAACCAACAGCTTCACACAGGTTATAAATTAAATTAAGTTGATTAAATTCGAAACATACTTTATTAATAGGTTTGAATTCAATTAATGTGGACAACATCAGATACCTACCTAAGTACATTGTTCTGACCCCAAATAAGCACTCAAAGCACTCGTTTTGTAGAAATCTGAAACAGCGGAGGTAGCACAAACACATGGTACTTATTAAAAAATCAATTTCTATACTAACTTTAGCTATACTTTTTAAATTTTTGAATAAATTTTATAAACTCGAAAAATTTTATAAACTAAATATTGTCATTTAAATAATAAATAATATCGACGGTAGAAAGCGACTTTGTCGTATTTTAAAAAAATACGACTTTACACCAGAGCCAAAAAACTATTTCAAAAAATTCTAAATCATAAATTAAGAAAGATAGAAAGTTGAAATTTGAAACATATTTCTACCTCTCTAAATATTATTTGATGAAGTTGATGACTGATGATAGACTTTTTACTAGTTACAGCAATTGATTATTTAATATTGAGCTGCAGAAATGTTGTATCTGTAAGGTAAAATGTATGACTAATTAAAGTGCATATAAATTTCCATGCAGCGGATCTGCCGTATCTCAAATATGTGATAAAGTTAACATGGTTATTTAGCAGTATGAGCTTTCAATTAAATTACTTTCTACATATAAAATGTTTTAAATACAATAAGAGCCAGAGATGTAAACACAATAAAATAATGTATCTTTTTTGAATCCTTTTATTTCAATTTAAAGAATGTGATGACACAAGAAAATCAGTCTGCCATAATTTGTATTTTTTATTAATTTCAGTAATCAGTCTGTTTAACCTCTTATTTATTAGTTACATACATCAGTCTGCTATACTTCCTCTTTATTCTTTTCAACAATCAGCCTGCTATAGTCTCTCTTCTTTATTAATTTTAAGGAGTACTTCCTCTTCAATAGTTTAACAGTCAGTCTGCTATAGTTCTACTAGTGGTGGGATCCTAGTGGTCCACCCTGGGCAAGGGCTTCTTTGATTTTCTAACCAATGATGACGGCAAACAAATACCTCTGCGATGGTAGGCTTCGTAAGAGGCTGCCTGGATGCTACCACCCTCCTGCAGGAGTCCAGCGCCAAACAGTTTTTCTGTGTTCCGCTGGTGTGTGGGAGAATCAGTACCTCTGGGTAAGTTTGCTCCATCTTAGGCTTCTTCTTAACCGTATTGTTAAGTATGTAGTCAAGAGCAAGCCCATTATTTATAAAAAAAAACTTCTTCATTAGTTTCAACAATCAGTCTGCTATATTTAGTCTACTTTATTAAATTAAATAATCAGCATGTTACTCTTTCTTTTCTTCATTAGTTACATAAATTAATCTGCTTTACATCCTCTTTATTTGTTTCAACAATCACTCTGCTATCATCATCATCATCATCATCAGACTATAGCAGTTCAGTGCTGGACATAGGCCTCTCCAGTTGCACGCCACTTAGGTCGATCCTCGGCTTCTCTCATCCAGCTCCTGCCAGCCATCTTGCGCAAATCGTCATTCCACCTGGCCTGAGGGCTTCCTACACTACGTTTGCCAAGACGCGGTCTCCACTCAAGAACTCGTTTACCCCAGCGGTTGTCGGTTCTGCGGCTAATATGTCCTGCCCACTACGACTTCAGCTTGCTAATCCGGTGGGCTGTCGATAAACTTTAGTTCTCTGCCGAATCACCTCATCCTATATTACAAGCATAGCTCTTTTCATAGCCTGCTAAGCGATTTTGAACTTGTGGACTAGTCGTACCGTCAGTGGCCACGTTTCCGGCTCCGTATGTCATTTTGAGGCATTGTGAGATCGACGATCAGAAGACTCGACTTAGTTTCCCAAATACTGCCCAACCCAACTGAATTTTTCTGTTCACCTCATCCTCAGAGTTGTTTCTTCCCAATTGCAATGTCTGCCCAAAGTACAAATATTTTTGAACAACTTCGAGAACAGTGCCGTGCACTCAATCGGCTCCGGTAGTACATGTCCATTGAACATAACCTTGGTTTTATCCAGGTTCATCCGTAAGCCGATGCGCACAGGAGAGTTAGCCAGGTCATTCAGCATCTGTTGTAGGTCCTGCAGCGTTTCTGCCATAATGACAATGTCGTCTGCAAATCACAAGTGAGAGATGTATCCACCATTGATGTTGATGCCCCGTCCTTTCCAGTGCAGCGTCTTGAAAATATCCTCCATTGCATTTGTGAACTTTTCGGGGAAATTACGTCCCCTTGTTTCACTCCTCCATGCAACGGTATAGGTTTTATTTGCCGATTATGTACTTGGACAGACATCGTGGCAGCTTTGTAGAGACATCTTATCACTTGGACGTACCGTCAATCTACTTGGCAACGCTGCAGGGATTCCAAAACGGAGAAGATCTCGAGGCTTTCTCATAGTCCACGAATGCTAGACACAAGGGCTGATTATACTCTTCTGTCTTCTGTATAATCTGCCGCACTGTGTGGATGTGGTATAAGGAGCCGTATCCGCTCCAAAATCCAGCTTGTTCCGGTGATTGAAATTTGTCGAGTCTTCGCGCAAAGCGGTTCGTGATAACTCTTGAAAACAGCTTATAGACGTGACATGGAAGGGAAATGGGTCAATAGCTCTCAGCAGAGTCTTATCTCCCTTTTCGAAGAACAGGACGACCACACTCCTACCCCACGCCTCCGGAGTTCTCCCTTCAAACTAGACAGCGTTAAAAAGCTTTTGAAGCTCCCTCAGTACGGGTTTACATCCAGCCTTCAGCAACTTTGTTATAACGCCATCCTCTCCAGGGGCTTATCCATTTTTCAGCTGTTTAAGAGCCATTTCGATTTCATCAATGTTGACTTCCGGCAGGTCTTGATTGTAGTGGCGTGTTAACACGGCTCTAGGGTCCTCATTTTCGGGATCAGGTCGAGATCAGAGTAGCGTATAACGAAAAACTAAAATCTTACAAAAGCACACCGTTAAGAGGAGAACCGAAGACCAGATAATGACACAAGCAAAAATGACGGAATAAAATGCATAAAAATAGGAAAATTAAAAATAGACAATAGAAGTAAAAAAAGTGTTTACATAAAATCCGGTCCGATAACCGATTTGTAACACCCTTAAAACCTATAGGTACTGAGAACCCAGTTTACCTTTGCTTTAAGTACTCGTATTTGGTACTTATAATGTAACGTAATCCTTCAATACTGCATCGGTCAATGGAGATCTAAGAAAAGAAAAATAAAATGAGTAATAGATAACCTATAAACTAATAAGTGGGCGACAACCTTTTACACGCCTACTTTAAATCTAGTCTAATCTTTAATTAGCTTTATTTGATATTTTAGCAACTTAATTGCACTTATAATATCAGTATTATTTTTCTCAATTATTACAATTCCGCGTTCTTAATATCGGCGCTAACGCACAATTGCCGCGCGTTCAAAATGGCGTAGAGTGAAAACTCGTCGGAGCGGGGGAAGGGGTTCTGTCTGGCTAGAGTTCTATTTTAATGATTTAAGTGAGATTTTCGCTATTAGATGAAACGTTTAAAATGTAGTAACTATTCGATAAGTACACACGCCAGTTCGGACCATTTGCTGTATGTTTGACAACGTAATATTTTGGGTCGGCTGAAATGCTGTATCTCTTTAAAGTCAATGTCGAACTCAGGAAAATAACGTTGTAACTGTTTATTATTCTAGTAGTATTGTCGTATCTATTTTATTTTCAAAAGTTGCGATTTTCTCACTATTTACAGCAATTGGTCGAGCAAATTGTAAACAAAATAGAAAAAAGTCAACGTCGTATCTTTAATTTTTTTCCTCGTAGAAAGATGAGACATACACCATTCGACGCGGCTTTTTTTTCTTATCAACAATACATTAAAAAGTCATATAGGCCAATTTTTGAGATACGCCATTTCCGCTTTCTGCCGTCGATATACAGAGGTAGAAAGAGAGAATAACACAGACTTATGCGGGTACCACTGTTTTGTTAAATTTAAAAGGAAGCTAATTAATTCACGTTTTGATGAGATAGATAGATGAGACACTTAACCCTTATCTCAGAGCCAGCTCTTCATAGTGCATAAACCAGATTCGCTGCTCAAATAGATTTTCCGGCCATGAATAAGTGAACAGCAACTAAGTGACTGTAGCAAACAGGTAGACTTTCAACTTGTCCTGCAATGCTTGAATATACTGGATGTACCTGAGTATGAATCAGCTAAGGCGAAAGTATAGGCTGTATACTTAAGTCACATATCAGTATTTAATTTAATTTAATTGCTAAAATATCAAATAAAGTATTTAATTCACATAAACAAAAAATATTAAAGGTCATAGATTCATAGAAAACATTCCCAGATTAGGTCTCTTTAAATTAGTCAGCAATTAAAATAAGTAAATGGCAAGCGGACGATAACAGACTTACTTACCATAATTAAACAATCGACAAGGGAAAGATCTAAATGCTTTTATTGCGATTATTACTACAATTTCAATAATGATTAGTTAAGAGTTAAGAAGGTATAGATTTGTTAAATTTTCGATTTACTGTAACCCTCTAAAGCAGCTGTCCATACACACCCTGTATAAACAGTATATTACATGGTAAATGTTGCCAGGTTTGGTCAGTCAATATTAAATGTGCCCTGCCAACTCGATGTCACAAACTGGTAAAGCACTTTTTGTTTGTGAATGAAATTTATATTTCTGTTGTGTTGGCATAACATTTTTTGTGGATATTTGGTTTTGTCTGTAGTAAATTAACATTGATCACTTGGCATTACTGAACTTGGCTGACGGGTTTCTAACAGTTGATGTGCTATAATTACTCCACTAATATTATTAAGAAAACTATTACATTTATTGCTTGTTATCAATAACCTCATAAAACGTTTAGTATTTAATGCAAAGAAACTTAACGGGAAAAAGTTTCAAATCAAAATAACACGGGTACAAAATCGCGGGCAATAGCTGCAGCTAGTATTACATAATGTAAAAGTTATTAGGACAGGACAATAAGAGGGATTAACCATTGATAAAAAAGGTATCTTATTTTTTTTCTATATAATATTTGCTAAAAAGGTTTTGAATAAGCGTTTCAGGAAGATTATGACAAAACATAACTAAATCCAATAACTCTGACGGGTATCGAAGGAAGGATTCAAATTTTATAGGCCATAGAACGTTACTTATTCCCCTGTCCTATACAAGTTAGTAGGTACAATAGTGTTGTATCAGAAGCAAGGCAAAATAGACGCCGAGATTGACGCGCTATGTCGCGTGTAAGTGATGGTGCGACGAGCAGGGCGATTTACGAGCCCACACCTCTCAGATGAAATAAACGCTACTACGCCAGAGCTTTTAATTTTATTTAGTTTATTAATCATTGCAATTGGCTTAAATTATATTAAACGATTCGATAATTAATCAATCAGCCTGATATCAACATTACGAATCATTAGTCACTTATGTAGTTATTTGGGCCGTTTGCTTTGGAGTATTGACTTACGCCTTTTAACAAACAGTAGGCAGCTTACAAATAGCGTTAAGAATAAAGAGTTCATCATACAAATTATGTACAAAAAATATCGCCATGAAAATTCGCATTATAAAGCCGACGCCGGCAACATATTTTATTTCGTGCGAAACACTCTGGATTATTCGTTCTCGCCGCAAAATGTTCAATCGGTCATTAGACTAGTCGGGCGACCGGTCCGTGGGTCATACGCCGGCCTCCAGATGTCTCCACCAAAATTGAAAGAGCTGCATCTCCCCTCTCGATTTAAACGATTGTTAAGGTTTGAAGGGAAGCGGTGAACTTTTGCGTAGCTCTTGGTATACTGGTGGTGAAAACAACCGACCGTAAGATTTTACGAAAATTAACTTTAAGGGGTACTCCAATCTAAACCTTTAGAAGATTAGGGTTTCCACGTAAGCGTGTACATTAGGCGGCTTAGGGTCACTCGTGTGGTTTCGTGTCTTTGTGCTGACTGCTGCCAATCCGGGCACTCGATTTAATACAAATAATGATTGCCCAGTTTCAATGAGAGATATCAGAAACTTGAAGTACTTAGCGAATGCTGGAATGACTTTTCAAATAATCAACCAACGTATTTTTTTTCTAGGCGCTAGAGAAGGCAAGTCCTATTAGGCATTTATCTTTAGTGAGTTTCCATTTTAACTCGTGTACAGCAAAGCCATCATGTGTTATGATTTTAGCAGTCTATGTATGCAGGGTGCCGAAACCAACATGCATATAAATACTATGGTTAAGTCAGAAAGATACGAGTATCATCATTCTTATTTTTATTTTCATACAAACTAAAATTTTGAGATAAGTACCAATTTGTTCAGAAATATTTTGTCATAGTCTTTTTATATTATTTTATATTTACCTAACACGCTATAAATGAATGTGTATTCCTCATTTTTGCGGCTAAACTACTGAGCCGATTTTAGTGAATGAGGTATCAATCGATTCCTTTTTATAGTCCGGGTAACATAGGCTACCCTTTGTTAAAAAAAAGCTAAATGACGAATGCTAGAACTATTTATTGGGGTACTTTAAAAAAGTACAAAGTGGGGTATCAAATGTAAGAATACAAAATTCTAAGTACAAAATGTATAGAAAATACAGCAACTTTACAGGGTGATTTTGAAATCATTGCATTTTCGTAGTTAGGTTACATTTTAAAACTAATTTTATTTATTTTATTAGGACAACCAACAAGAACATGTTTATAACTTAGGAATAAATAGGATTACTTACGCTGAGTGTTGCCTTAATTAAAGGTTGCCACGAAAAGCATTAGGTAAACAATTAAACTTTAAAACAAATCAGGGGCCAAATCTCCTTATAATTATTTTACAAGAATATTTAGTGTGTAAGCGTTGTACAACAGAACATTTAGGTGAATTAAATAACAGAAAATGAAAACATTTAATGATAATGCTAAGTGAGCCGCTTGTGAACCGTTAATTTGACTAAAATCCGTGAGCGACTGAAAAGATGAATGAATCCATAAAATGAATAGAAAAATGATTGAATGAATGAGTGACTGGGGACTCAGAACGAAGTGATTCAGTTAAAAAATGTTATTATGTACTTTATATAAGAATGTTGTAAATTTCTAGGTTTGCCTATATCGCAGTGAATAGAGTGCAGTATAATACCTAAACAAACATGTTTTAAATATATATATACAAAGACAAAAGAGCAGACTAGTAAAGTAGGTAAACTAATGAACTTGTTCAATTCTCTACAAGTCATTATCTGTTCATCTATTATTAAAGCGTATGTCTCTGAATGACGGCTTAAATTCGTATCGAATTTGCTCTATATGTATATATTTTAAACCTACTAAACTATTGACAATACAGCTGGTAGTGCCTGTCACATTAGTGTTTGATGGAAATCGTTGTGAAGCCATAAATAATGACAGTGCATTGAATTATGCAGAACACTCTGTTCGCGCCGGCTTACAAGTCATCTAGTTACATGGACAGATAATGTAGTTGCATGTGGAAACAGTGACTACTTACAAGAGTTATTTAAGACTGTATAACTTATAATTATTTATATTTTCTAATTAAATGACCGTAATTGCATTGTTCGTTGAAGACGCGCGTAGTCCTGTCCCACCAGAAACTCTACAGACGAATAATAGCGCATGCTCAGCTAATCGGGTTAGCAGAGGCAAGATTATGAATCAAATCAAATCTATGTTCAAATCATTTCGCCAAATAGTAATTTGGCAGAGAATTTTATTCTTTGTTGAGTTCATTTTTTTTTATTCCTTCTGGAAACATAAATTAATATAGGTATTTATATAGAGTTTATGACTCTTTGCAACCTAAAACAATACAATAGAATTCGTAATCAAAGTGATCGTAGCCTGGATCTGGTTTTGTCTTCTTTTATCTGTACTGTCAGTGCAGCTGACTCCATTTGTCTCGAGGATCGTCATCATCCACCATTATCAATTGATTTTAACCAGCCTGTTCCATTAAAGCGCCTAGGACGTAAACGTCGTCAACGGCTGAATTACAGAAAATCTAATTATATTGACCTACTTAAAGACATCGAACAGACCGACTGGCGTCAAATACTTGCTAATGATGACATTGACTATGTTGTTGATTGTTTTTATAATAAGCTGAAAGAACTAGTCATTAAACATACTCCGCTGATCAGGGGTAATTCATCATCTTTCCCACCTTGGTTCAGCAATGGCTTAAAACTCTGCTTGAAGGAAAATATAAAATTTCATAAATTATATAAGAAACTAGCTGACCCCGCGAACTTCGTATCGCCTAAGAATAGTATGTATTTGATTTCACGTCTTTAATGTCATTGTCATCAAATATGGCGTGGCTGAAAAACTATATAAAATTTTAATATTTTACTACCCTACCCCTACCCTACCCTACCCCTACCCCTACCCTACCCTACTCCTACCCTACTCCTACCCTACTCCTACCCAACCCCTACCCTGCCCCTACCCTACCCCTAGCCTAAACCCTTCCCTACTCCTACAAAAAAGACGATAATTGATCAGTTATCGAGCGGGATGAAACATGATTAAATTACTAAAATGGCTATAAAATAATAGGGGTTGGTGATAAAAAAGTAAAAATTTAGGGGTGTATGTATTTTTTAATGCCACAATAAAGAAAAATAAAAACAAAAAATTTGTCCAAAAAATTTAAAAAAAAAATTTAGGGGTGGACTACCCCTAACATTTAGGGGGATGAAAAATAGATGTTGGCTGATTCTCATAGATACCGGATAAGCACAAAAAATTTCATCAAAATCGGTCGAGCCGTTTCGTAGGAGTTCAAGTTCGAACACCGTGACACGAGAATTTTATATATTAGAATATAAAAATCCGCGTGACTATGATACCTTTTCTATGTTGCGTGCTAGGAGTAAAAAGCTCCTTGATGCTTATTATAAAACTTATGTAGAATCGGTTGAAGAGTCACTGAAGGATAACATTAAGTCCTTCTGGAGTTTCGTTCACAACAAAAAAACTTCATCCAATGGCATTCCCAATACGATAATTTTAGGTTTAAAGAATTTATTTCTCATAAAAACATAAAGTTCACTTAAAATGAGATACATAACAAATTATTCAAATGACGTTTTAAAAGCCTCAGAGGCGCTAGTAAAGGTAAGCGTGCTATAGTGTACATATATACTCTTTAAGTTTAGTTTTATACATAGATATGTTTTCACATTTCTTTACGTAATTCGGTAAATTATTATACAGCCGTGCTCCTTCAAACAATATCGTTTTCTTCCCGTAGTTGGTGCGCGGGTTAGTAAGTTGTAGTTTGTCGTTATTTCTTAAGCTATGTGTATTTACCTTTTTATGTAACTGTAAGTTTGATTGGATAGAATTTGAGGTGATCTTTTTTATTAGAATACATGTATAATATTTGTAAAGTTGATGGATATTAAGTATCGTAGTTTCTTTGTATAATTGTTTTGTTGGAGTAAGGTAGGGGTAGTGGAATAGTACTTTAATAACTTTGTTTTGAGTTCTTTGTAAAAAAAACAAGTTTGTTACTGCGGCTGATCCCCACACTTCTATTAAATATTCAAGATGCGATTTAATTAAAGAGTTGTAGATCAAATTGCGTACACTGTATGGTATGCAATTGGAGACCTTTCTTAATGCTCCTAACACTGACAATAGTTTTGTTCTTACATGCTCGACATGTAATTTCCAAGTTAGTTTGTCGTCAATCAAAAGGCCAAGATATTTTTCTTGATTTGAGCGTTGCAAAATTTTGTTATTAATACTAGGTGGTGTAAAATCTGGAATGAGTTTATTTTTTGCAGCAAAAATCAGAAAGGATGTTTTTGATGTGTTAATAGTCAGTAAATTAAATTTCAGCCATTCATTAAGCATGTCGAGATCGTGTTGTGCGGTGGTCATAATGTCATGGATAGACTTACCGAAATAAAAAAGACATGTGTCGTCAGCATATAGTGTGAGGTGCCCAGTAAGCCCTATTTTAGTAATGTTATTAACGTAAATCAAAAACATTAAAGGCCCAACTATCGATCCTTGAGGAATTCCGTAAGTCACATCTTGAGCAGAACTGGTAAAACTATCTATTTTCACGATTTGACGCCTGTTTTGTAAGTATGACGTGAACATGTGTAGGGCTGTTCCTGTAACGCCTATATTTTTCAGTTTCTGTAATAACTTTTTGTGACTTACTGTATCGAAAGCTTTTTTTAAGTCGATAAATATACCCATAACAAAATTCTTTTGGTCTATATGCGTTTTTACTTTTGTGATTAAGTCTATCGCAGCTGTAAGACAACTCGACTTAGGACGGAAACCATGTTGTTGATCTATTAAAAAACTTTTTTCGACTAAGTAATTGTTTAAGCGGTCGTATAATATTCGTTCAAATATCTTTGATAATACAGGTAAGACAGAAACAGGTCTGTAATTACTTGGATCAGTTCTAGTACCAGACTTGTATATAGGACTAACCTTAGCGATCTTGAGAGTATCGGGAAAAACACCGCGCAACAAACACGTATTTATACAATTTGTTAATCTGTCTACAATTACATTCTTTAGGCATTTAATCGCTTTAGTACTTATTCCGTCTACTCCGGTACTTGTGTCACTGTCTAAATTTTCTATTATAGTTGACACTTCCTCAGAACTACAAGGTGTTAACTCGTATAATGTTCTACTATGTGTGTAATTTTCTTCGTACATCAAAATACTGCCGTTATTTTTGTGATAAGTGGCAGGTATTTGATTAGCTAAATCTGCTCCTATCAAAACAAAAAAAGTATTAAATAATTCGCAGATAGCGTTACCTTCTGTTACAGGTCCAGAAATCGACATTAGTTTGGGCGGAGCACTGCTGTCCTTAGTCTTATTTAACGCTAAATTATTAATAAGCTCCCACGTTTTCTTAGGATGATTACAGCTGTTTTGAAATAGAGAGTGATAATAATTTCTTTTTCGGTTTTTTATCATGGTTTTCACTTGCTTTTTCGCTTCATCGTGATAATTTTTCAGTTTTTCATCTGTAGGAGTTTTTTTAAGTTGTTTCCATAAGTTGTTCCTCAAATTTATCGAGTTAATTACGTCCTTGCTTATCCAATCTTTTTGCGGTTCATTTAAAAATTTTGACTTTGTGATTTTATTATTTTCTATCTGTTCTGAAACAAACCTTTCTTAATAGTCATATTCCTTGTTTTCATCATTGTACTCCGCTTTCAGAGCATTGTTGTAAAGGTTTTCGTAATTTAAAGCTTTGTACTGGACTTTTTTGTTTACATCTGGTGCCAAACTACCCACTTCCATGAATATCTGTTTATGATCTGATAAAGATGAGTCAACAATTGAAAATACAAATAAATGATTTCTTAAATTTGTGTGAACATGATCCAGGATTGTATTTGTTGTGGCGGTTTGACGAGTGCTGTAGTCTTTATGAATTTCATTTAATAATTCATATCCGGCTTCTTGTATTTCCTTTAAATATTGCTTAGCGTAGCTGTCCATGACAAGAAGGTCGACATTAAAATCGCCAAATACAAAAGCTCTTTTTCGACCTTCTAATTGCGATGAAAAGGAGTCCATAAATTGTCTTGTCTTAGTCTCGCCAGGCTTATATATTACTCCTATGTCTAATGATAATTTGTCTATACATACCCATAGATAGTGATTACTATTTTCGCACAGTTCTTCTGTCAATTCATACTTTATACTGTTGCGTATGTATATAGACACACCGCCACCCCTTTTCTTCCGTCTGTAGTTATAAACATGCTGGTATTCGGGAATATTATATAAATTGGCATTATTTTCTGAGATAATCCACGTCTCGGTGAAAACCAGCAAGTGTATGATTCTTGGTATGGCGTTGAGAACACATTTTATTTCATCAAACTTGCCTGTTTTACGTATACTTCGCAAATTAGCATAAAAAAAATCTTAATGACTTTGGATGAGGTTGGATATCTTCGTACTTGTTTACTATCTGGTGTTTTAAACTACAGAATTTATTTCTAAGTATTGAATTTTGTAATTTTGGAATTGAATTTTCGAGAATCAAACTGCTTCGGATAGGGGGGAGATATGTGATCTTTTTGCTGATTACTTCAACTCCGTTTATAGAGACTCATCGAATGTGTTACTCAGTCTACATGACTCATTTCCGGGTTTTGTGCACGATCGCCGTATTGATGCCATCCATCTGTCTGTTAAGGATATTGAATCGGAGCTTAAGAGCCTGGATGAGAATAAGGGAGCTGGTCCGGATGGTATACCTCCTCTGCTATTATGAAGCGTTGCGCTGATGCTCTATGTGTTCCTTTACAGATTATATTCAAGAAGTCTTTATCAGCTGGTGTATTCCCTTCACAATGGAAACAAGCTCATATTGTCCCTGTATTTAAGTCCGGTGATCGATCTCTGTGTAATAACTATCGTCTAATTAGTATTCTATCCTGCTGTGCAAAGTTGTTTGAAAAGTGTGTCTATGATGCTCTTTACTTTTATTTTAAACCTTTTATATCACCGTGTCAGCATGGATTCGTGAGAAACAAATCCACTGTTAGTAATCTCCTCGAATATAAAAAATATTTGTGTTGTGCTTTTGCCAGAAGAGGACAGGTGGACTCAATTTATATGGACTTCTCTAAGGCCTTTGATAGAGTTAACCACTTGCTTCTTTGCCAGAAGCTGGAGGCATACGGAGTTCATGGGGACTTGCTGCGATGGATCAAATCTTACTTGCACAATAGAAGTCAATTAGTGGCCCTGAAAGGGGATCTATCTTCAGCTTTTATTGTACCATCCGGCGTCCCGCAAGAATCTTATCTTGGCCCTCTATTTTTCATAATGTTTATTAACGACCTAGTAAGTAAACTCTCATATCAGTGCCTTTTATACGCCGATGACCTCAAGATTTTCAACTCCATTGCCAGCATAAACGATGCTATACATCTCCAGAGGGACCTGGAATTAGTTAACGAGTGGTGTCAGTTGAATGGCATGACACTAAATATTAACAAATGCTTCGTGTTACGTTTACTAGTAAGTTTAATGCCATTAATTTCAATTATTCCATAAGTGACCATACTCTTGCTCGTAAGACCGAGGCCAGAGATCTAGTAATAATTTTTAACACAGAGCTCTCTTTCCGGCCTCACTATGACCACATTGTGAAGAGAGCGTCGAGTATGTTAGGATTTATTTATAGAGTAACAAAACCCTTTAAGTATGTCTTTTCTTATTTGGCTCTATTTTATGCATTAGTGCGAAGCTTGCTGGAGTACAATACGGTGATTTGGTCGCCGTTCTATGAAGTTCATATCGAGAGGATTGAAAGAATTCAACAAAGATTTCTAAGAATGCTTAGTTTCAGGATGAATCTTCATCGTGGTTTAAATTGTTATGAGGATAGACTTGAGAGATTCCGAGTGATATCACTTAACTCTCGAAGGAAACTGATTTAGCAAATGATATTACACAACATCATTCACTCTCGAATCGATTCTCCAAGTTTACTTTCTCGATTAAACTTCAACACCTACTATCGTGTCCGTAGACCGCGATTATTCGCTCTGAATGTATATGCTAACAACACTTCATATTTTAATCCGATTAGTAGAATGTGCCGTCAACATAATGAACTGGTTGCTACTTTTCCGGAGGTTGATATCTTTAATAGCAGTCGTTAAAAATTTAAAAAAAAATTAAAAAGATTATCGCTTTGAAGTAATGCGCTATGTTTCTATCATATTACAACTAACATATATTATAATCAACAGTCTCTAGCTAACATATATTTATATTTTTTTGTTTTAGATTAAATGTGATTAGTTTGTGTTTATATTGTAACAGTATAGCTTTTGGATTGTTTTTGTTTGTTTGTTTAAATTAAATATCATTATCTTGTTTGCCAAATTATTAGTATTAGCACAGATAGTATAAAACATACATACATAGTATGTACATGTTAAGGGTTGTAAACTCGTAATTAAGTGTATTGATTGTTTGTTTTTTTTTATCGTTTGTAACCTGTTTTGTACATCTCTCTAATAAAATAAAATAAAATAAAAACTCTACCAAATCGTTTTGAAATTGGTTAAACAGATTTTACTACCCCTGACCCCGCAAACTCGTACAGCCTCAGAATAATTATTTGATTTTGTCATTCTAAATATCATTGTCATCAAATATGGCATGGTTGGAAATATATATTTGACGAAAAACGTTTTCTTAATCTCTTAGCTTTGTCGTTAGTTATTATGATGTTCAAACAATTCTTAAAAATAAAAAAAGGTGTATTAACCATTTTTGAGTTGACTTTCTTTTACATAGATAGATGTATTTATGGTCTAATTAAGTAAATAGGCAAAATATTTCGCAACCACAATTTAACTTATAAAAACAGAATTCACACCACTGCATTGCAAAGCAAAAGTAAAGCCGATCCCTTTATCTTAAAGTTGTTTTAGTATTACAGATGCTACGAGTATATTACACATATAGTGACCTTTTAATTCAGTTGCCATATCGGAACGAAACAAATATATTTATTTATTTATTATATTTATTAATTATAACGGTTTGCACCAATTATAATAATTAACCACATTATCTTACAAATACTAAAATAGAATCAAATTAGTTACATTACATAAAACAATACATTTCAATTAGGTAGGTACATCAAACAATACACATACATCGATTCCATATCAAAAAAAATATTTATAAATATAACAAACATATTTAAATTATACATATTTTTAATGATTTCCAATCTTATCAATTTTAAACATTAATGTAATATGTAATAACAAACAAAAGTGGAACCAAACGAAGCTTTATTAAAAAAATATTTAGTTTATCCAAATAACAATAAAATCGAGTGCACCTGTCAATTTAGTTCCGTATCCTGCGTAGAGCATTACATACCCACATGTAGAGGGGAGCTGTGAGGAAAAAGATCATGAGTTTGATTCTTGTTTGCGTAACTTATTTAAATATCGAATGCCTTTTGATTAGCTATTTCTAGCTTTTGTAAATATCGCAAATGTTTTGAGACGATTATTAAATATGTAACTATTACTTGAAAATCCTTTTTTTTTAATAGTCGTCGCAAACAGTGTCTTTGGTTCGAGCAGTCGCCCGGTAAGTGAAGTTGTGTGTATCTAGCAAATGTTGATAATTGAAATATCATTAGACTATTATTATTAGAATAAACTATAAACTGATAAAAAAAATGTGGACAACATCACATACATTGTTCTGATCGTATTGTGAGAATCAGAAACAACGAAGGTACCACAAACACCCAGACCCGAGAGAATGTAGAAAAACACTTTTTTTACATTGACCCGTCCGGGAATCTAACCCTGCTCCGAGGTCCCTCGGAGCAGGCGACACCTTGAAAACCGGTGTGTACGCCATTCCGCCACGGAGGGTGTCAACAACGATAAGGTTACAGCACAGTTCTTACTTATTTAGTATTAAGGATAATTGGCAAGTCACGTGACCCAAAATGAAACAAAAAATACCTATTCTGTGACAGTACTGTGTAGGACCGCACTAGAATCGTTGTCATTTCGTCTGAGCCGAGTACATTATCCGCTGCTTCAACCCTCGCTACATAAAATAGTCAAATACAGAATCATCGGTTCGTACAGCCTCCATGTTGATATCGCAAAATAGTCAGAAGCTACTCTATCGATCAAGATAGCGATCACACACAGCCAATTCGTATTATTAATGCTATGTTAAATTTATTTAAAAAAATCTCATTACTTGAATCTGATGAATTTTGCAAAGTAGAATGATTTGCTTGTAATACTTGTTAGCAAGCTCTGTTTTAAATAAATTTAATCAGTTTTCCTTCTTCCAACCTAGGGACCAACGCTGCAATGTATAAGTTTATTAGATACTACAGCAAATTTTCTCGCTCAATGTTAAGTTAATGTATGTTTACCACCTGATTTTTTGTTCAGTATTGGACTGATCGTTAAAGTTACTTGTGTAGAAAGAAAGAAATCTTTCCGAAACGGACGTCGACGATTAGCTCATATTATATTAATTTAATTGCATTGTATTTATTAAAAAATTAAGAATGACAGAAGATTCGTATCGAAAACAAAAACAATTACTAATCAAAATGCTAGGGAAAATTATGTGATCACCTGATTTTGTGCTATAAAAGTGTATAAAAAAACACTGCAATGTCCATTGGAGCTATTCAGCCCTATTTATTTCGATTTATAGGTATTTAATTATTACAAACATAATTAATTTGACTTATTGCACAGTGTAAGTCTACTGTTGTCTATTTTGGTTGTGGTTTCGTATACCCAGTTACCCACGGGGTCGTTATAGTCCCATCTGGCAAGGGGGCTGTCGCGAGAAAAAATGTAGTCAGGGGTGGAGCAAAATTTGATTCTATACATTTGTTACTTGTACTATTGTATGTTGATTGTGCACTTTCAGATACTTTGATACCAACGTGTTTTTGTAGGCCACTGTAATTAGATGCAACTTTAAGACTGATTTTAGAGTCACGCTGATCGTACGCTGATCATCGGCGCTGACCGTCAAAATGTATGAACTTAAGAGGAAACACTACGGGCGAGAGAATTGAAAAATAGGTATTTGTAAAATGTATTGCTGTCGCGCAGTGCCAAACGCCTTGACCTCAGAGTGTGATAAAGACAACTGCTTCTTGGACCGAAAATACCTTCTAAAATCACACCAAATCAACGTTTCGTAGTCCTCCGATTACTTATCCAAAACTAGACCGATTTAAATGCTTTTTTTATTAAAAATTAAAGAAAGCCAAATTAAAATTTAGCCAAATTTGTTTTCTGGATGTTTGAACACAGCGGAAAATCTGGCGATTTTTTTCGATTTTTGAGGGCTCATATCTTTTTATTAATGAATTTATGAAAAAACAGAAAACATAGAAACATGCTAATAGTGGCCATAGATTTTTGTAATAAAAATTATTGCTCTACTGGCTTTATTCAGGGAGGAAACAGGGGACTACGTTTGTATGGAAAAACGGCCCTTGTGGTTCCTCTTAAGCGCCGACGGCGGGCGGTCAGCGATTTCCATACATTTCGGCGCTCGGCGCTGATGGTCAGCGTACGATCAGCGTGACTCTAAAATCAGCCTAAATGATGAAATATGTAATATTTTTTTCGACTAGGCACCCGATATTATAACGTAAGTTTGCTTTTCTACCAATACTGAAATAGATAATTGGTTTTGTACAAATTATGAGTCAAATAATCAAAGACAATACTAATTAATATTAATAATGCGCTGATATATATTTTTTAAAAATTTTTTGTGAAGAACTTTGGGTGTAGTACAACTGTCATGCAACCTCTTTCCTCTTTCTTCATAATAAATTGCGTACTAAGGTATAAAAAAGAGTAAACATTGTTATTTCTTTATACTTCTAACTAGTAGGTATATTACTTTGCGTTTCGCCAATCGGCTATTACTCCCGATTTATGTCGTCCAAAGGGATTACTTAGGTTTTAGCGAAATTATATTGCGTTTGCTTTATTGCGATTTGTCGTAGTAATAGCTGGTTTTATGATTTGTATTCGACGTTTCGTATCTCGGGAGTTAAACGAAATGGATTGTCGATTTTTGTACGGTTTGAGAATTTATTTTACCGGTACCGTTGATAGCTGTCTTTGTGGCATATGAAAAAGATTTAATCAATGTCTTTAAGACACGTTATTTGTAAGCAACGGCAAAAAAGTATTCAGTGTTTATTACGTGTGTGTTTATTACATACTAGATGCCATTGAAAGGCGCCTTTGTCATGATGACAGACAAATTTGTTGTAGGAGAGAATTTATGTGCGATCGCCTTTAGCACTCCAATTAAATAATACCTCCTTCCTTCTAAAAATCTTAACCGACGAAAAGAGTGAAAAAAGCCACCAATTTTAAGTAGTTTTTTCATAACGTCAATTTAATTAATTGACAAAAGTTTTAACTTTTTTGTATTGAAGGCTGTTTTTAGGGATGAATTTTTTTAAAATTTAATTGGTACATTCGTGGTTCATCAGGGCCCTGTTCAATGAACATTACAATGCGACAATTTTGTAAATAACTTACATATTTGTTAAGTTTTATGACAAGTACTGTTTAATAAACCTTTATCATCATCATCATCATCATCATCAGCCTATCACAGTCCACTGCTGGACATAGGCCTCTCCAATTGCACGCCACTTAGGTCGATCCTCGGCTTCTCGCATCCAGCTCCTGCCAGCCACCTTGCGCAAATCATCACTCCACCTAGCCTGAGGGCGTCCTACACTACGTTTGCCGAGACGCGGTCTCCACTCAAGAACTCGTTTACCCCAGCGTTTGTCGGTTCTGCGGCTAATATGGCCAGCCCACTGCCACTTCAGCTTGCTAATCCGGTGGGCTATATCGGTAACTTTAGTTCTCTGCCGGATCACCTCATTTCTAATTTTATCCCTAAGAGAAACTCCGAGCATAGCTCTTTCCATAGCCCGCTGAGCGACTTTGAACTTGTGGACTAGCCGTACCGTCAGTGTCCACGTTTCGGCTCCGTATGTCATGACGGGTAGGACGCACTGAAGAAAAACCTTACAAATATTGTAATTGTAAATGCTGTGTAATAAACGTTTACATTGTAGAAAACGCCTGTAGAATTCGATGACAATATTGTAGTTACAAATTTGTAGTTGTAAGTTACAATTTACATAAAATGTAAGATTTTGTTGACAATTCTTAATAAGCGAGAGTAGATTTCATAAACATTTAGTAGTATTGCTTTATAAAGTACTTTCTTATTTGTTTGATTCGTAACGAAAGTCATGGAGCATAGTAACAAAATATTGAATCTGTCTGAGTATAGTTTATCCGTTTACGAAAAACTCGCCGCTGCCGTTCACTTATATACTCATCATCACTCTGTCACTACTTCCACTACTAGTTGTTAGGACCATTTTTAAGCTATTGCATAGCTTCTATCGCGGGCCTTGAGCGTGGAGACCGAATCCAGAAATTCCGTAACGAAAATAACCTAACCTAACACTCGGGGCGAGGCACGATCAAACAATTTTGAATATCCGAAATTTAAAAGAATTCAGAAGAAAATAAGGATTTTGACAGTATGGTTGCCTATGGTAACCATATCTGCCAAAATAACAGAAAAATTAGAAAACACATAAAATTATAAAATTAAGTTATTGCATAGCTTCTATCGCGGGCCTTGAGCGTGGAGACCAAATCGAGAAATTCCGTAACGAAAATAACCTAACACCCCCCCACTCCGACCGGCACAGCGGTGATACTTTTTAGTTTTATAATTGCTTAAGTTGATAAAAAAAGCTATGCAATAGCTTTACCGCGGCAGTCTCCGAGTGCCACACGTTTTTTTTTATATTTATTACAATTTTCTTTACTTGTTAGGTTGAGGCACAAAATTGTAAAGTTCTGACACAAGGCGAGTCTACCTGTCGGAATTGTAATACAATTTACAAAATATGTAAACTTGTAACTACAATTATGCGTTCAATAAAACAGTTTTCCCTAGAAATATGTAAATTGTCACCTGCAGAGAGAAAATGTTTATTAAACAGAAACTTGTAGTATTGTAGGTACAATTCTACAATTTTGTAGATTTTCCACCATGGTAAATTTGTAAGTTAAACAGAAACTTCTTTATTAAACAGAAACTTGTAGAATGGGGACTACCGTTTCTTTGCTCACCAGTTGGGGCCACTGTAGACTGAGGTCCGGAGTTATAGCTGTCAAAGGCGATTGGCGCCGAAACAAAGTGTTATATCTTGAATCTAATTAAGGTTATATTGTTTATAAATAACTATCTTGATATCAACAAACTAACTTCTGAAATAGTTGCACTTGAGGCCGCCTATTTTTGCTCTTTTTCTTAATTCCGCTTTTAAAGCGTTCACATTAATCGCCAAATAATCCATATTTGCGATATTTTACGAAGGAGATCACTTTCCAGCAGGTAAATTAAAGAAATTATAATTTATGCAACAAATTCCGCTAAAACAAGTACAAAGTGAAAACCAGTACAAAGTGAATGATATTGGACCTCACGCGACACTAGCGCCTCTAGTGGCAAATTTACTAGCGATAGCCCCCATTGTAGTCTGTAATATACAATTACAATTAACAATTTGTAATGTTTATTAAACAGGGCCCTGGTCAATGTTATGCGTGATCATATTTATTGATTTATTTAATAATTGCATAATATTAACATTTAATGTAACAAAACTCTGTGAGGGTGTAGCAAATAATACTTTACTTTACATGACATCACATACAACGCGTCGATATGAAAATTTTTTCGTTGGTTTAGGGAGAATATGGTTGATTCATGGTCAATGCGAGCGTTTTGCCGACCTTAAGTCGATTAAATTAGCGATAGTAATATGGGGTTCTAAAGGAGTCTCATCGAAAGCGTAAATAGGAATTTGTATGGCGTTGATCTTGTTTCGGAAAGTTGTCAAAAGATGGCGCTGCATCATCACGCACAGGCGTTTGATGAATAAGATTGAGTATAGCTTGGAAACAACGAAAGTACCACAAACACCCAGCCCCGAGAAAATGTAAAAAAAACACTTTTTTCTACATTGACCCGTCCGGGAATCGAACCCGGGACGTCGGAACAGGCGACACCTTGAAAACCGGTATGAACGCTACTCCGTCTACGGAGGTCGTCAAACGCAAATATACGCGAACATATCGTTAACCATTATGTTCAGCAATGGAGTAATGTAGGTCGATGATGATGATATTAAAATTTTTGTTCGAGTAATGTTTTTATCATAATTTATCACAGCTAACGCTAACGCCCCGTTGGACTAGTGGTTTAAATACCGGGCCAAGATCTCGGGGTACCAGGTTCTCGATCCCCGGGTCGGGCATCAAATAGTTTCGAATTTTCGAACGTTGCTCGGGTTTGTGATTACCAACCCGCATTTGGCAAGCGTGGTGATTATGCCAGTTCCCATCATTGCAGTGGTAACTTGAATTCAATGATGGAGGCCTTTTCCATGCAGTGGGATGATTATAGGCTGTTACTACTACTTATCACAGCCATACGTATGGCGTACCCATTATGTACGTACGTACGTAGGCACGTAATTACATCTTTCAGTCTTAAAAGTTAGTAGCTTAAATAAATAAAAAATCTCGTAAAAGCTTATTGGAAAACCTTGATTTAAAGCTAATTAATATTTACTAAGAAAATTATCTTCAAGTGGGGATCTGCTACAGATCGATTGATTCTTTGAAGTAAAATTTATGAAAGTGGAACCATATAGTTAGATTATACCGCGTATATTATCTGTGACCGCGTTAAGTTAAATAATAAGTACTATAGTGGCCATAAATGTCAAATTCCCTATAAAATTTTAAACTTTTGTGTTGTTTACGTATGTATATGTTCAATTGTCAAAATTTGACATTTTTTTTATTGCTGATCAATGAGCTTGATCTGCTGTCGTGTATAAGCCGCAACCAGAAAATTTTGACATACTTGTACTTACTCATAAAAAAACGTTGGCGAAATCAATAAATCATTAACAGCATTTTTAAATAAATTTTTTATACAAAATGAAATAAATAAATAAATTTTCAAAATGCCTAAACATAAAACCACTAACTTTGCTAATTATTGTAATACGGTAGTTCGTTTTGTTAAATTTTAAAAACCGTTACAGGTTTTAAGTTTATTTATTTTGGAAAAGATTTTAATTTAGTATTATTTTGATGTTTGCCCCTTGTTGTAATACTCGTATTAACTAGATACACATTCCCAATTTCAAAAATTCCAAAATTATACTTCAAATATAAGTAATTACTGTCAGGTTTGGTAACCTAATCCAAATTCAAAATTTAACCTTATTTTTATGATCTTAATTTGAATTTAGAAAATATTTACAAATTTAAAAGAGCCCCAAATGGTCAAGTGGATGCTCAATTCGAAATCATTTTTTTCTAGCACAGATTGGGAATCTAGTTTTTTTAGGTTTAACGTTATCTATGGATTATATCAATGACACCTTGAATATTGCTCTCTACTTGCTATGACACAAAATCAAACCATCAGGTTTGCTCAAGGAGAATAAATATTTGAAACATCCGTATTCTTAACGGAGATAAAACAGTCACCCTCAGTGCGACAGATGAAAAACTATTAGGGCTCCGCATTAGGGCTCCGTCCCCTCACACGTGGGGTGAGTGACCGCGGAGGATGCGCCACGCGACCGCGGGTCGCGGGTTCGATTTCCGGCCGGTTCCGCTTCGCTGGTTCAGGGCTACGAGTCAGGAGTGTTACACCACAGTAATGTGTAATTGTTTAGTAGTCAACAGTTATTCCTGCAAAGTAATTTTTAATTGGTTGTTTACTTTTGATATAAAATAGCTGATGCCCGCGACTTCGTCCGCGTCAATTTCGATTATTATGATCGCGACTGTTTTTGCAACATTTTTAATCATGCTTCGCTCCTATTGGTCGCAGCGTGATTTTATATAGCCTAAAGCCTTCCTCGATAAATGGACTATCCAACACAAAAATATTTTTTCAAATCGAACGACCCTTACTTCCTGAGATTAGCGCGTTCATACAAACAAACAAACAAACTCTTCAGCTTTATAATATTAGTATAGATAAGAACAAGATGCACTGTCCGATACAAAGGTGACACTTAAAACTGTATTCGATTGAAAAAATTGACGTTGATTTTATGTCAGTGTCAACTTTATAACCCGGCTAAATTATGTCGACAATCTACATATACATTTTATCAATATGTATTATAAAACTGAAGACTTTGTTTGTTTGTTTGAACGAGCTAATCTCAGAAAGTACTGGTTCGAATTGAAAAAATATTTTTGTGCTGGATAGTCCATTTATCGAAGGCTTTAATGTCGGCAATCTACATATACATTTTATTAATATGTATTATAAAACTGAAGACTTTGTTTGTTTGTTTGAACGAGCTAATCTCAGAAAGTACTGGTTCGAATTGAAAAAATATTTTTATAGCCTAAAGCCTTCGATAAATGGACTATCCATTTATCGAAGGCTTTAGGCTATATAACACGCTGTGACCAATAGGAGCTAAGCATCAAAAAAATGTTGCAAAAATAAACGCGATCATAATAAGTGTAATTAACGCGGAATAAGTTGCGGGCAACAGCTATAGTATGGATATTTATGTCATGTTGTATCTATAAGATTGATATAAGTTGTACTAAAAGTGCATCCTTATGTCAAACGAGTGCACTTTCGTTGGCACAACTTTTTGACGCTAAACTTAATATTGTTTTTTTTTTATATAACATGAATGTTCTTAATATTAAATCTAATTGATATTTAGGAAAAACCTCTAATTTAACATAGATAAATAAGACCATTTGACTGTCTGTGCCTGGGAAACTTTTGTAGGGTTAGAAAATTGATGTGAATAATTCCGCCACCAACTGTTACAAGCTGTGTCGATTTGTATAGGGGAGTGAATTCATTTTTCAATAGTAATAGAGGTGGAGAATTACTGTATGTTCGTTTGTTTTTAATAAGTTTACAGTTAGCAATTATATTTCACAAGTAGTGGACATTTTAGAAACTATTTTTTTTAAGTGTGATGTATTTTCTACGTCCTACTGTCAAGGATGATGATGATTTAAACGTAAATAATTGGCCCGTGTTTGAACTCTCCATTAAGTGGTTTCTCTATTAGAGTCTAAGAGTCATCGTCTTATATTGCTAAGCTTACGATGGAAGGTACACAACACTGCTTAACAGTTAGAAGTTTAGCAAGAGCGAAGTTTTAAAATTTTTAATAAAAAAGGTTTATAGAATACAATTTTTTACGTTGGCAGCCCTAATCAGGCGCCCTCAGGCAATGATAGTGTTCATTGTTACCGTTAAGTGGTCAATGTTGATTTCTTTAACCACTCAATGCTAACGAGTAATTAAGTCTCGCAGGTGGCTAATGTCGGTTTTCAATTCTATTAAAAAAAATTAAGGCGATTAGATTATCGATTGTTGTTGAAATAAACACATGTTATTAAAATACAGAGTCAGTAACAAGTTTTGTTGTGTTTTTAGTAGACTCAGTGATATTCAATAAATATTTTTACTTACTGTAGTTTAGATTCTACCCTATGTCTTAACTGTCATGATGTAACTATTGATACATTTAACTCCTTGAATAGTTTTGGTAAAGATACATATTTAATATCATACACGTTCGTTAATACATATAGGTAACATTAACGCTTTTTTATTCAATTACAGTTGGCTTAAGTCCCTAGTTAAGTAGAAGTTTAGATTGAAAGTTGGTAAAAGGCGTTAGTTTTACTACTAAATATTATCACTTATCACGTCTAAATGGAAAAATAAAAGGATCCAGCAGAACATAAGTGTAGGTATTTACGTCTCACAGTAGGTTAGTACGCACGTTCTGCATTAGTACATCGTACGACATTGGCTTATCTGTGTTTATTGTTACACACAGATATCACTATACTCAAAAACAGAATATACTTTTGATCGAATAATTTTCCTCTATTTTACAGTTCGCAATTTTAAAGATAAAATAACGCCCACATAACAACTAAAATTTGTAATTGGTGTGGTGGTCAAATTATTACGGGTATTTAGGTAAATGAATACTTCAATACACTTTTGTGAAAATTGCTTCAAGTTCGTTTTAAATTCAAATTTAGATAAACTAGAATGATTTGTCTAAGGGTTACAGTTTTACTTACGGAGAATTTTGCAAATAATAGCTTGTTGTTTTTTTAATCTAGGAAATACAATGAATGAATGGATTATTTGCCTGCTCCGCGCCATTATACCTTAATATAATTTACTAGCGGCCCGTCCCGGCTTCGCACGGGTGGACATAAGATTTTTTTGATAAGGATCTCTAATCTTTTCTAGGAATAAATATAGCCTATGTCACTCAAGGTGAATGTAACTTTCCAATGATGATAGAATTTTTGAAATCGGCATAGTGGTTTTTGAGTTTATTCATTACAAACATACAGACACACAAAAATACAAAACTTTCCTCTTTATAATATTAGTGTAGATGTAGATTTACTAGACTATGAATATACTTGTATGTATCATTATGTCAGTGCTGTAACAAAAATTAATGAAGATTTAGGGCGTGTGTCGGCGTGGTGCAAATCTAATTGCTTAGTCCTTAACCCTGGCAAGTCAAAAATGCTATTGATGGGATCCAACATAAACATCATAAAGATGAGTAGTACACCCCTAAATATCCTCATCGAGGGCGGAGCCGTTCACAGGTGGACTCTGCAAGAAACCTGGGCTTGACATTGGATAGGCACCTGGATTTTGATAACCATATATCGGATTGCACTCGAACCTGCTTTTACCGGCTCAAGTTACTGTACAAAATCAGATCCTATTTGAGTGAGGAACTTAGAATGAAGCTCTGCGAGTCACTGATATTATCAAAGTTAAATTACTGTGACACAGTTTACGGGCCTTGTCTCTTATCCAGGACTGCCAAGCTAATACAGCGGGTGCAGAATGCTTGTGCCCGGTTCTGTTTTCACATCCTACCCAGGACTCACATCTCTCCCATATTGAACTCAGCTAACATCTTAAATATGGAAGCTCGTAGAAAACTCCACCTTGCCACACTACTGTTTGGAGTTATGAAAGCTGAGAGGCCACCTTATCTTTTTAACAAGCTGGAATGGGTTAAGGACCACAAAAAGTACCCCAAAAGAAGCTGTACTCACGTCTTCAACACGCCCAAACATAGGACTGTCAAATTCCGCGGATCGTTTCGTTTTGCAGCCTCTAAGTGTTGGAATGATCTCCCGCCTCCATTGCGTGACCTAAAAACAATACATTCTTTTAGGAAGAAGCTTAAAAAACACCTGCTTACTCAACAGCAACAAAACGCATAGAATTCAACTCACACTAGGTTTGTTCACATTTGCGGGGCGGGAAGATGAGCTCCTCTGGTAGACACGGCTGGGCTGGTTGGTTGGTTTTCGTGCTCCTGGACACTGTGTGGCTCCTGGCCTTCTTCTCTTAATCGGCGTTGGTTTGGTCGGGTTGGAAATTAGTCATTAAGAATATATTGATATGGCAGCCTGTGTTAACAATATGCTCTTTTAATGTTTTAAGTCGTAATTTTCCTCCGGTTCATGATTTTATCCCTAACTTTGCTGCGAACATACAAAATCTGTCTGAGTAGTGTCTATAAAAAAATGGCGATTCGGTTTCTAACCTACATTAAAAGTCAGTTTATTAAAAAAGGACATCAACATTTTATCTTATTAGCTTAAGCTATGAGAGTTGAGAACTGTTTTATAACAAAAACAAATGTTGTTGATGTAATTAAATCTTAGTTAGTTTTAAACCAATAAGATAAGACAAATCAGAAAATTCTTGAGTATCGCTTTTCACGGAAATCCTTCGCGATGCGAAACGAGTTGTTAAACTTAGAAGTTAGCGATTATTAGTGTGATTAGGTAAGTGAGTGCCTGAGTAGATAGAGTTTAAGACGTGAAATGTTTTTAGACGAACCAAACTTCTACGAAAACTGAGTACCTACTGTTTTCTTGACTGTAAATGTTTGAAAATTACGATTACTTGAACATAAACGTCGACTGCCTTAGGAGAGACTCGCTCTCATAGCCGTCCACTTACCAGAGCACTGATCTATCCTCTCTCTATAATTTGTTTCGTCGAATTTATTCACTTCACGCTGTAAGCCAGCGTATTTTATTTTCATGTTTTCGTTATCTGCCAGTATCATATAGCCATATTTTTATAAATAATTAACAACCGGATAAAATGAGAGTTAATTTTTTAAATTTTTCAAATTTAGGTTTGAGAACACATAAAAATATTAAGATGCCAGCACACACAAGTCATTACACACGTAATTAGATAAAAAAAAAATAGTAAGGAGGACATAAATGACACCACAACGCTGGTACTCTACCTATAAGTTACATAAAAATAAATATAAAAACACAAACATCAGAGGAGGACAAAAAATAGAATCAAGGAAATGTTTAAACAATACAATACACAATAAGAATTTAAATCATAAATTTAATGCTATCAATACCTACTAAAATTGTCGTTCTCGTTATGTCAGGATTTTTTGGTCACCCAAGACTATCATTAAAGTAATATTCTTAAAAAGGTTCTCATTCGAATTCCGAATTTAAGTAAATACTTTGTTGCGGTGTTGTATTTATGTATAAATACTTGTATACGTCATGAAATTTCCACATGCTTTCAAGATAAAAGTCCTTTAACATCAATTTATTATTTCAATGTCCATGCAAGCCTTGCCATTTCTGAGGTTAATAAACTGACACGACGCGACGTCTTAAAGCCTAACCTAAACATTTGTCGCGTGTCGATTACGATTTTAAAGTTCCAAAAGCTTCAAGAAAGTTCTAGAAGGTTTTAGATTTAATAGAAAATGGCTCTGTTTATAAGAGTTGTTTCCTCGCATAATATACAAAATTACAGTAAGCAAATCTTTTATTATTACATACTCGTATTTCTACATACTTTACGTACAATAATCGCGACATAAAACATAACATAATTGTTACGGACACACGTCAATCTCGTTTAATTTAATATTTAGTTTATGTAATTAACCTTATTACTGTATTATTTTAGCTTTGAATATGTATGTATGTAAAGATTTTATATTTTATCACAATAAACGTAATTTCTGTTAGGGCCTTAGTTTATAAGGAAATGTATTAGCGCAGGGCTTGTTTTATTTCAATAAAATAGCAAACCGGTTTCTTATTTCCACTTACAATATCTAAAGTATTAGGTAGGATCTGGTATGGTTGTTTAAAGGTACTGGGGTGAAGGAAAATAACTGTAGGCCGTCCCGCTCACGCGCGGCGGAGGTATCCTATAGGCTGTGCCTGTCCCCCTAACAGATTCTGAAGGTCGGTAGAAAAAACCCATGTAGGTAGGATTGTAAGTGGAAAAAATGTTAAGAAGCCTGTAGGTAGGTTTAGAATATGTAAGACAGAGATAGCAATACACATATCGGACCTCTCTTTTCTCCGAAGTTATTATGTGGGTGGATCGAGAAAGTGTCCAAAGAGTACAAGAGACTATGTGTGTTCTATCTTTGTCTATCTAAGGAAAATCACGAATTTTGTATAGTCACTAGGCTAATTTAAGAAATGTAAATAAGAATAGGATGTGATCAGGCGAAAATTGTCCCTGCTCTCACGGTCACCTTCAAGAAAAAGAAAATAAACTCTGAAGAAATCAACAAGTGTTTTCGTCCGTATACAGTCCACTCAAGAAGTCCATGGTCGGCTTGTACCTACAACCTACAAGGTCTGGTCCTTCGAGCCGGATAAGTGAAGCCAGCAAGATAACAAGATCAGTCTGAAGATCAGTGCAACAGTGAAGCAACATCGTCGTAACCGTTCATCGTGTAACGAAGAGAAGAAAGTGTAACCAGACGCGGGTGTACCGCGGCTCGGGCATTCACCACCTAACGGTGTCAAACGGTGTTTGTTCTGAGTTAACGCCGTTCCCAGGCGGTGCAGTCAACGGACGAGCTGCCGTATATCGTGCAAACGATTACGAACTAGTCCGACCACGCCAGTACGGTGTGCGCAAGCGTAGGGGCCGGACTGTAGGCACTGCTGAGGGTTCTGGTGATTCCAGCCAGGACAGAGCACCCTACGGCTGCGTACATTCTCTGCTGGGTGGTTCCTCCCTTTCCACTCCTGCACGACCATCCATCCCCAGACAGGCTCCCCACGGTAGCGTACCTGTCCGGGATTGTTAGGAGTAGGGGCTGCAAGTAAGAAGATGCCAACAACGCGAAGACAAGCTGAGGCCGCCGGGAGTCAAGCAATGGAAAACTCAAGACGATGTGATTTTGAAGAGCCACCTGCATCGCCATCGGTGCAAACATCAAAGAGTCAAGTACCCGCAGAAGGCGGATATATTATGGAGACGGACCCAGCACCGATAGCAAAGCGTCAAGATGCCAACGCCGACACAGACGTGCCACGGACAAAGGCACCGTCATCGAGGGGGTCAAGCGTTGCCGCACGAATTAGACAAGCGGAGTTATTGGCCGCAGAGAAGCTCGCCGCACTTGAGAAAAGCTTAATTTAAAAACGATTAGAATATGAAATAGCTACAATTATGGAAACCGACGACGATGACCGTGAGAGCATACCCGCCGGTGACAGTCAAGCCAGAGTGGACGACTGGCTGGACAAGTCGCAGTCCCGGCGTCGCGAAGAAACGCAGCTACCCACCACAGAGGAGCCTTGCGACATTCTTACTCAAGAGCGACAAAGACAGAAAGATGTTCAAATGACAGAGATGGTTAGAAACCGTCATTTGAATCCATCACAACCTCCGGAAGAGAATAAAAAGGAGGAAGAGCCTCGAATGAAGATGGACGGGGCGGAGGTACTCGCAGCGACATTAGAGAAAATCATGTCAAGACGACCGACACCACGACAAGCAATAGAATTGCCGATATTTAGCGGGGCACCGACAGACTGGCTTTCTTTTAAGGCAGCAATGCAAGAATCAACCATGACAGGCGCATACACTAAAGCTGAGAACCTGGCTAGATTAAGAAGCTGTCTAAGAGGAGAAGCCAAAGAAGCAGTAGCGGCTTTATTATCATACGCATCCGATCCGGACATAATTATGAAAACTCTAGAACAGTGCTACGGAAGGCCGGAGATAATAATTGATCGAACGCTAAATGAATTGAAGAGTCTGCCGCGCCTAGGACCGACTGCCAGTGACTTGAATACATTTGCAATCAAAGTACAGAATATTGTTTGCACGCTGGACTCCATAGACAACAGAGGATACCTGAGAAATCCAATGCTAACACGGGAGATAATTGATAAACTTAGCCCGCATTTGAAATCTCGATGGTGCGACTATGCAGTACAATACTCAAGCTATTCGGAGCCAGAGATAATCACTTTGTCACATTTCCTAATGGAAGAGGCTAACAAAGCGCTACGCTACGCATATACGCCGCAGTCGAACTATTCCGCTACAAAAAGAGAAGTCGTGTCAGTCAAACCGAACACAAACATAAGAAAGAAAAATACGGGAGTGTACGTCACAGCCGAAGAAAGGAGGACGGCACAAAAGAAACCCTGTTTGTGTTGCGGTGGAGACCATGAGATGTCACTGTGTAAAAAGTTTATAGCTATGACAGTTAACCAAAGATGGAACTGGTTAAAGGAAGAAAGATTATGTTTTCTATGTTTATCAGATAGACATCGGCGTCTCAAATGCAAAGCGCAAGTATGTAATGAGAATGGTTGTGGTCGACGTCATCACAGAATGCTACATATGTCAGAGAGGGACAGCAAGAGTCCACAACATACATTAGAAAGGGACAGCAAGAGTCCAGAACAAAACCAAGAGGTGGTCGCATCTGTCAATCATTCGATAGACGCGTCCAAGGTATTGTTAAAAGTATGTCCGATCACTGTAGAAGGACCAATGGGTAGAGTACGTACGTACGCTTTACTTGACGAGGGGTCAACAATTACACTGATCGATAAAGAATTAGCAGATTACGTCGGCGCAGAAGGGCCAGTTCGAGACTTACACATTTGCAGTGTGAATGCACAGAGCGTGCCACATAAAAGTACGGAAGTGGAGATTCAAATCATCGCTAAAGGCAATAAGAAGCACGCGGTGAGAGCGAGAACAATGGAGAATCTTCAACTTCATAGACAAACGATAAATGAAAGTTGTTTGAGATATAAACACATGCGTGTACTAAACAATGAAGACGTATGTTATGTAAGCGCCAAGCCGCGTATCCTGATCGGCGCGGATAATTGGCACCTGATAGTCAGCAGAAGGCTGCTAATAGGCAAACGTCATGAACCAGTAGCATCACTTACCACTCTGGGGTGGGTGATTCATGGAATAGCGCCGTCTCATGTGATAAAGGAGAAAAATACTGTGCTATATGTCAACGGCAAGCAAAGTTTAACTCAGTGCACGACGCGTGCCATGGATGACGAGTTACACAATATGGTGAAAGAACACTTTGAAATAGATTCATTGGGTATCTTAAAGAAAGAACGTGAAAATCCAGATGAGATTCGTGCCAAAGAAGCCTTTGAAACTTCAGTAAGATATGTCAAACGACAGTATGAAGTCGGATTACCATGGAAGGAAAATGTGAATGTTATGCCACCGAGCTACGATCTAGCACGGCGCAGACTCATGGCAATCGAGAAAAAGATGGACAAATCGAAAGAGTTCAAAGAAGCATACACGAAACAGATGAATAATATGTTTGAAAAAGGTTACGCCAAAGAGAGCCAAGACAACGAGATAGATAGCCCACGGCTTTGGTATCTACCACACTTCGCAGTGACCAATGTGAACAAACCCGGTAAACTGAGATTAGTGTTCGACGCTGCCGCTAGAAGCAATGGAGTGTGCCTGAACGACGCACTACTAGAAGGTCCCGATTTACTGAGAGATTTGGCGGGAATGCTTTTTAGATTCCGAGAAAGAGCCATAGCAGTGACCGCGGATATCAGTGAGATGTTTCTACAGATAAAAATCTTAGAAAGAGATCAGCCGGCGCAAATGTTTTTATGGAGAGGCGACGACAGAACGTCACCACCAAAGCGTTATAAAATGACTTCAATGATCTTCGGAGCGAAGAGTTCACCGTTTTTAGCGCATAGCGTACGTGATTACAACGCTCAGAAACACGCCAGTACGTACCCAAGAGCACACGAAGCGATAACGAAGAACCATTACATGGACGACTGGGTCGACTGTTTCGATACACAACAAGAAGCAAGTGACGTCATCGAAGAAGTTCGTCATGTACACGCGCAGGCGGGATTCACGCTTACAGCCTTTAATACAAACGGGCCGGACGTGTTGCGTGAGCTGCCAATTGATAGCCGTGCCACGACACCGAAACAGCTCGGTGCCGCTATGACTCAATATGGACGAACGCTGGGACTTATGTGGGACGCTAACAACGACGAACTAAGTTTTAACACGGTGCTAGTCAAAGTGCCGCAAGAAGTGAAGACATTGAAACGAACGCCTACGAAGCGAGAAGCACTGAGCGCAGTCATGTCAATATTCGATCCACTTGGACTACTGAGTTATTACACCATCCGAGCGAAGATACTAATACAGAAGGTGTGGCGCCTAGACACAAGCTGGGACGAAGCGCTACCCGAGGAAATAGCCAATGAATTCCAGATATGGTTGAGTGGTGTGGACGCTCTAAGCAGTTTGCGTCTACCCCGTCTATACTCTCAGACGGGGGGAGTGACTAGAAAGCAGCTGCACGTATTCTGCGACGCCAGCGAGTCTGCTTACGCTACGGCCGCATACTGGGTCGTGGAATACGAAGATGGGTCGAAACGAGTGATGTTAGCCGCCGCTAAAGCGAAGGTAGCGCCGATAAAGGCTCAGACGATACCACGGCTGGAACTACAGGCGTGTCTGATCGGCGCACGACTTGCGTCAATTATAACGAGAGAGCACAGATGGCAACCCGATAGAGTTACATACTGGACGGACTCTAGAACGGTTCTACATTGGATAGAGAACGAGAGAGTGCGTTACACCCCGTACGTATCGCACCGACTGAGTGAAATTACGGAGTTGACCGATCCTAGCCAATGGAGATGGGTGCCGACGCAAGAAAATGTAGCCGACGACGCAACGAGAGTCGACTACGATATAAAGTCTCGAGAAGACCGATGGTTCACCGGACCGTCGTTTCTATACTCAAACGAAGAGCTATGGCCATCACCGAATGTGACAGCAGACGGCGATAATGAAGAAAACAACGAAGTCATATGTAACGTAACTACAAATGACTTATGGAGCGTGCCAGATGCGAGACGTTTCTCGAATTATGAACGTCTAGTGAGAGCAATGGCATATGTATTACTTTTCATAGAGAAATGTCGTAAACGTACTAGAGAATTGACTATACGACATATAGAAAAGGCAGAGACGTGGCTAGTGAAACAAGCACAGGAAAATTCATTCCGCGAAGATTTAGAACGCCTAAGAAAAGGCTACAACATAAAGGCGAGCAGTCGTATTAAGATGTTAGATCCATTCATCGACGGGGATGGTGTGTTGCGGGCTAGAGGACGTACGAGGGCAGCGGGTGTGTCTGCCCCCGATACTACGCCCGTAATATTGGACGGCAGCCACCCGTATGCGCGGTTGTTGTGCAATAGGGAACACCGTCGCGCCCACCACTCGCACAACGAACGCGTCGTCAACGACCTACGACAAAGATATTGGATACTACGACTACGACCGACTGTACGCGCTGTAGCCTACAAGTGCGCTTTCTGTCGCATGAGGAAGACGAAGCCAAGGAGACCAGTCTTCGGAGATCTACCACGAGCTCGACTAGAAGCTTTCACTAGACCATTTTCAAACTGTGGCCTAGACTTTTTCGGGCCAATGACAGTGACTATAGGCCGCCGACATGAAAAGAGGTGGGGAGCGCTCTTCACTTGCCTCACCACAAGGGCCGTGCACATAGAATTAGTAGCTAGCCTGTCCACCGACTCGGCTATAATGGCTCTACGGCGCATGGGAGCACGGCGAGGGTGGCCACAAGTTATGTACTCAGACAACGCGACGAACTTCAGGGGCGCAGACAGCGAGCTACGTATGGCAATGGCGGAGTGGGAACCGGCTCTGCGCGACTTCGCACTCACCCAGCGCATAGACTGGCGCTACATATCACCGGGAGCACCACATCAGGGCGGGGCGTGGGAGCGGATGATACGCTCTGTCAAGAACGCTCTACGTGTCACGCTTAACGAGAAGGCGCCGAAAGAAGAAGTTCTACTGACGCTGTTGATGGAAGTCGAGCACACCATGAACGCTCGACCACTCACACATGTACCGGTTAGCGCTAACGATCCCGAGGCGCTAACCCCTAATCACTTCCTGCTGGGTGGTTCGCACGGCTTACCCATCACCGGGCCGTGTGAGCAATCGTCGAGGAAGACATGGCGGGCCGCGCAAGGTCTAGCCGACGAGTACTGGCGCAGATGGCTGAAGGAGTACCTACCCGAGCTCATACCAAGAAGAGGGGCTCGTGACGTCAACGAGGTCGCTATCAAACCAGGCGATCTAGTCATCGTGGTGGACCACACGCTTCCACGCAACGTGTGGCCCCGAGGGGTCGTCACACGTGTTCATCCCGGACCAGACGGAGGAGTAAGAAATGTTGAAGTAAGGACCAAGGGTGGCGTGTTTCGTCGACCGACGTCGAGATTGGCTGTCCTGCCGGTAGAAGAATGAAGAGGTTCCGCACTGCGCAGCGCTGCACCGGGGGGAGACTGTTACGGACACACGTCAATCTCGTTTAATTTAATATTTAGTTTATGTAATTAACCTTATTACTGTATTATTTTAGCTTTGAATATGTATGTATGTAAAGATTTTATATTTTATCACAATAAACGTAATTTCTGTTAGGGCCTTAGTTTATAAGGAAATGTATTAGCGCAGGGCTTGTTTTATTTCAATAAAATAGCAAACCGGTTTCTTATTTCCACTTACAATATCTAAAGTATTAGGTAGGATCTGGTATGGTTGTTTAAAGGTACTGGGGTGAAGGAAAATAACTGTAGGCCGTCCCGCTCACGCGCGGCGGAGGTATCCTATAGGCTGTCCCTGTCCCCCTAACAGATTCTGAAGGTCGGTAGAAAAAACCCATGTAGGTAGGATTGTAAGTGGAAAAAATGTTAAGAAGCCTGTAGGTAGGTTTAGAATATGTAAGACAGAGATAGCAATACACATATCGGACCTCTCTTTTCTCCGAAGTTATTATGTGGGTGGATCGAGAAAGTGTCCAAAGAGTACAAGAGACTATGTGTGTTCTATCTTTGTCTATCTAAGGAAAATCACGAATTTTGTATAGTCACTAGGCTAATTTAAGAAATGTAAATAAGAATAGGATGTGATCAGGCGAAAATTGTCCCTGCTCTCACGGTCACCTTCAAGAAAAAGAAAATAAACTCTGAAGAAATCAACAAGTGTTTTCGTCCGTATACAGTCCACTCAAGAAGTCCATGGTCGGCTTGTACCTACAACCTACAATAATGTTACCCTGGGCAGAAATGTTTCTCCGCATTCTTTTGTGCTGGCTGTTCCAAGTCTTAATTTGCAGTTCCGGGATATTCCTCACAGAACAAAGAATAAATAGATACCTACTGCAAATTCCATTTTCATACTTATTTATCTTTCTAAAACAAACTGTAGGTACTTTTGAAAAGTGAATTTCAATCTACATTGAATTAACGAGATTCTTTGTGAGATTTAAAACGAAACGTTATTAAAAAGCGTATGTAGAGATGAAATAATAAATTATTAATTTTGACTACACGTCTTTATCTTTACGACTCGTGTCTCGATGGTGCTAATTAGTTGTAACAACAGCATATGGAAAGCAAATGTTACCAACTCTGGCTCACTGATAACGACGGCCTGTTAGTGATAAACACTTCATCTCTTTAAAAAAGCTTTGTATACAAAAGTGGTTGAGAATCAACACTCTTCAATGCGATATAAGTATAATACTAAGGTATAATAATATTGGCCTATGACTACCGTAGTTCCATTTGGCCGTATATTACGTGTTTCTCTCAGAGTTCCGTATCCATCGAGGCGTGTTCACGTGAAATTGAACGTGTTCGCGGAACGAATAATGTAGTAGATTGGGTGCAATATTGTAGCTACAGGATTACTTCGCATGCGCGACGGTCTGCTGTTGCGGTGTTCCACATTCAAAATGTTGGATGTTATTCATTTTTGTTTTGTTATAGTTTTAAAAATAAAAGCAGTAAGGTTGTGAATGGGATAAAGGATGGAGGTTGAAAAAGCGTTTTGAATAAAGAATGCGGTGGGTTCGCGGGTGATCGGCGTCATTCGGGTGCCGTCGGCTGGCACGTGCACACATGCAGAGGGGATGCGCGCCGGGCAGGACGAGTCGAGTCGATAACAACTCGACTCTCGACGTTATTAATGAAGTAGTCGCACATGGATTAACTGCCGATTTATCAATGGAATGCTCCAAAGAACTATCAATGCAACATAAATAATGAATGATTGCTTTAGATTTTTTATTACAGACACCGAAACCATAACTCTGAGGGTTTGAAAAACTCTAGATAAGTTAATTTATTAAAACAGGCTAAGAACGCGTATGAATGCCTAATTAATTTTACTTTCTCTACATCATATTATTATGCTAAATGTCCTTATATTATGCGCTAAATAACCCACCGATTGTATCAAGTTGTGTAGTAGGTACAACCATTGAAACCCTTTCGAATGAAAAAAATATATCGAAGGCGGTCAAACTGGAAAAAGTTATGCGTAAGAAAAAACAACATACATAAGTACTTAAATGTCGGATTAAGAAACATAAACATTATAAATTTCTAAATGTCTTTTTAAAATTGAGCAACAATGTTGTAATATTTACTGTTACGTACTCTTGTCGAACAATAAATAGATTACTCTATAGAATGAGGCATGAATCTCAAAGGGAGGAGGGTGGACAAGACGGTATAAATATTCAGAGGTTGACGGGGATGCACTACGATAAAAACTTACCGAATCGAGATGACAAGAAGAAATATACTACCTAATGTTTGCATTAACACTACATGTATCTGGAACAATTGCAATGATTAAAAAACTCTACATTTTCAGGTTTCCTTCGGAATAAAAACAGTCGCGACATGGGTAAAACTTTTTAATTTAGAATGATTGGCATTTAAATTTTACGGTTTTAACTCGTGTTGGTTACGATTTTTGTATTTTGATTTCAGCAATGTTCATCAAATGTTCGGGATATTATTATATCAAGCGTATCCGGTAAACGTAGACTATTAAGCTATTGCAATTAGTGTGGTTTTTGATTTCTATAGTTTTTTGTTTAACGCATCATCTTATGTAACTATCTTGGTAAAGAAATAGGTACCTAAAATGATTCGAACATTGACTAATTAGGTACGAATGTAAACTTTTTTCTTTTACATGAGAATCGTGTCTTATGATAAAATTTTTGAACGAGTCAGGATAAGAAACATTTAACAGTTATACTACCTACAACATTTTGATAGTATGTACACAGATAATAATAGGGGTTAAAGTATGAAATTGCCGATTATTTTCCCACTTTTTATTTTTATTATAGCTCTTAAGTATAGTCGTATTATTGCGTAATTCTTTTTGTATTGTATCAAGAACTAAATAAAGTAACTTTTGACTAAAAAAAATGCAATACTAGTGCCTATTACTTCAAAGGAAGTCGTTGAAAAGACCCCTTACAATGTGTCAGCTGGCCTTCTTGCTTCAATTAAGTATCGAACGAATCGCTCACAAACCGACCCCAAGCAGTCTTGTCTGCCCTACCCCTAGAGTGTAATTCAAAAGCGCGTAGGCGCGGAGGGGCGAGGCGGCCCGCGGGCTGAGGAGCAGGAGGCTGTAAGGGAGGCGCCGCGGCTGAGGCTGGAGAAAGCCGAAGCTGCGGTGGTGAGCGTAAGCCATCTGCGACGATAAGCACGCGTGGGACCGCCGGAGCCCCGCAGCGCCGAAGCCGTCACGGAAGTCTGATTGTTTGGATGCATGCATGATTGCTTGTTTGCATGCATGTCTGCTTGATTGCATGCATGATTGCTTGTTTGCATGCATGATTGCTTGTTTGCATACATGCTTGCTTGGTTGCATGCATGCTTACTTCTTTGCATGCATGCATGCTTGTTTGCATGCATTCATGCTTGCTTGCTTGCTTGCTTGCATGCATGCTTACTTCTTTGCAAGCATGCATGCATGCTGATAAAGTTTTTAACTTTCTGCGAATAAAAATTTGGAACTGCAAAAGGGTAGGTGTTATGATATATTCGGCGAAATTATAATACGGCGATATAAAGTTAAGCGTAGTAAAAATAGGCTAAACACGATTAGGAATAGTAAAGATGTGCAAAAAAATTTTAGGCTAATAGTTTGTGCGCCAATGACAATTAGGAGTACAAATAATTAGGCAACCCGATATATACCCAAATGGCGTCTTATGTGATGCTAAATAAATGTAGACAAGATGTCAACCAACAAACTTAAAAAACCTCAGGTAGAAAATGGAATGGCCATTGTCCTATGAATCCCGTTAAATTTCAACCGCCACTGTTATAAAACGTCCAACAGCACAGCACTTATAAATTTTAACTAGGTAGATATAGGACGACCATTTGGATCAGCGGTAGTAAACGCTGCTTTTGAGCCATGGGTCGCGGGTTCGATCCCCGCACAGTACAAATATTTGTGTGCATGAACATGTTTGTACTGGTCTGGGTGTTTTCTATGTATTATAAGTATATATTTAGAAAAAAAAAAGTATATAAGTACGTTTAGCGGTTGTCTAGTACCCCATACGACAGGCTACTTAATAGTAGCTTAATTTGGGACTAGATGGCTCTGTGTGGCCTAGTAAGGCATGTCCAAAATTTTTTTTTAAGGTATAAATATTAATATTATTACTTATAATATATAATTGTGTATTAAGTAAGTAAATTCAAAGTAATTATTTTAAATCAGGCCTAGCCTAGTGTGGGAATCACAAGCAAACTGTATAGATTATGTAAAAATTTGGTAAGAAATATTCTTATTCTTATTATAATAATAAATTCGTAAGTTTGGATGGATGTTTGCTATGCAATCAGGCAAAAACAAAACGTACCTATCTAGATAGATAAAATTTAGTTAGGCAGATACAGGCACATATCACATATTCCGGTAAAATGTCTGATTCATGTGTCAATTTCGCGTATAAAGTTGCAAAAAATAGCTAGTAGTTTATTATTTATCCTGCGATGTTGTTGCTTAAAAAATCTAAGAACACGCGCCTATAATATTTAATCACCAAACGTTGCGTAACCTTGAGTTATGGAGCTTTATGGAATGGAGATTTTACCCTCTGGCAGACAAATACCTAAGCCACAATGTGTTGTCTTGCTGATAGTTATTATAAACACTAATATGAATGAGCTATTACATTTCAAAAGTCAAATCCTTTAATGAGGTATCAAGTTATACTCTGCTTGTATAAGCTCCTTAACTTCTTTCTAGCAACAATGATATAAAGAACATACAAACACATAGGAACATTACATGTTTTTCTTACAAAATAAATAATTGGTAACATGATATTTTCGGAAAGATATCTGGATGTTTGACTAGTATCAGTTCGAAGTTCGAACTTAGATATGATTTTTACTATAGATATGGTACTTACTCGTAGATATGATCACTCAGACTCAGTCACTTATATCTTATTTTTACGACAAAAGCTCTAAGACTTTAATAAATATTTACGTTGATATATCAAATAACACGTCGTGCTAGTAACAAACTAACGGCTAGTCCGCGACGTTGACGCGCGAATTCTTCCAGGATATATAGTAGCCTATGTGCTATTCTAGCAGACAGCCGGACAGACGAACATGGACCCCTAAAAACCTGTATTATACTTACTCATTATAATAGTTTCAACTCATTTTTAGTTTGGTAGTACTTCATCTTAGTAAAAAAGTAAAGTAATGGCTGATCATCCCACTGCAGAGCAAAGGGCTTCATCATTGAATTCAAGTTACCACAGCAATGATGGGTACGGTCATTATCACCACGCTTGCCAAATGCGTGATACTTAAACCACTAGACTAATAGGGCGTTTTATCTATTTGGATTTTTTTAATAAGTAAAACATTTTCATGTTATTACGTAGGTACAACAATACTTTACATCGTATAGCAAGCACACCAATAAATATCATCACCTCGATAGCTACTAAACACATTCGCACAATGATTTGAGTCATTCCTTAAAAGGCCCTATAATAAATTGGCTCATACGTTGGCTCACGCTAAACTGCGCATAGTGTTAGGCATCAGCTCGTCCAGTAAAGTGAGACCCTTAATTCCTTTCATGTTTCTTGCAGGTGAAGTTCAGAGCGATTACATGAAACTTACGCAATAGGGATGTGCGTCGACTTACTCGAATACTGAATAAAATAAAAGTAAACTGGTATCGGTTTCTAATAATTAAATCTGGTTCGACGATCACAAGGAAACGTTTTATGAGAATATGTCAACATCCTCTGTCAATGTTGTGTTCACAATTAGATTCTAGAGTATGTCAGAAAGAATATGTATTCATTTGCTATCGTTGAGTTATACTATATTAATAATAGTTAGTCTTAGTAATATTATTTAAAACGTTTTTCGGCAAAACGATGGAGAACCGTTAGCACCGTTCGTTAGCGTTTACGGTCGACAAATAGATAACAAATGTATGAAAATTACCTTACGAAGTAACTTCTCTAAGGCTGCAGTATTGGATTAAATCCCGTTACCCGATATTTAACGCTCCGTTGTTCTAGTGGTGTAAATACCTGGCCTAGATCTCGCGGTCCTGGACTCGTTTCACGGGTGCGGGCACCAAAGTTTCGAATTTTTGAACATTGCTCGGGTTTGTGATCACCACACACATCATTGCTGTGGTCACTTGAATTCAATGATGGAGGCCTTTGCCCTGCAGGATGATTAAAGTCCGTTACTTAATCGATACTTGCGGCAACCGAGCGCCTCACTAGTCGTACCTTTTACTGAGGAGCAGACCTTGAATGGATTGATTCACCTCGGTCGTGGGTGTCGGGAGGTCGTTATTTGTGTTGTTTACAAGCAAAATAAATTGATGAACAATTTCTGTCGAAGCCCACTGGGTAAAGAAAGGTAAATTGCGATGTTATAGCTTTATGACAAACACTTGCCGATGTTTACTTGCCCTGATAAAGAATTGTGCTCTCATTTTTAATACGTAGACAAAACTAAAGTAAAAACCATAATTTGTTTAAAATTATTTTTCAACGGTGAAATAAGTCTTATTAAAACATAATATTTGATAACTAACCGTAGCATTGGCAAAAGGCTAAAATCGCTTTGATATAAAAACAGGCGGTGCTAACGATGTCATTGTTATTTCTTAAGCAACGATACGAAAGTTACTTATTTTTTCACATTTCTACCTTCTGATAGACAATAGTAACCGTAATAGTAAATAGTAATCGTAACCGGTGAAAAAAGAACTATTTCTCTACAAAGTGTCAGATTAAATAAATATACAAATTATGGAAATTACTAATCTTTATAGAATATTACATTATGATCTTTTTTAAAAACAGACAGACAAACGAAAAGACCAAAATAAGCGGATATGAATTTAAAAAAAAAATTTGTTCAAGTCTCTTAATGTTAATTTACAGAGCTAAAAAAATATCAATATGGTTATTTATAAAGCTATTACTTTAATAACATCAAAGATCCCGCGCCACCAAACTCGCGGGTAAGAACATACATAATGAAATTCATCAATATTTATTGCTTTATTATGACATTATGGTTTTAGGTACTTGTAACATGCGGTGTGGTATCAAAAATATAAGAGATTGTCACGTCACATCTATTTAGTCACATAGAAAAAACTGTATTTAACATCTAGTATTGTTTGTTAATAGATACGCTGTTTTGCTATATTAAACACATCAATAAATTACTTTTAAGGGATGACATAGTCTTCTCATATACGGGTGTAACTTTCACTAAAGGGCCAAACAACTTTCTATACTTTCTTTTTATCTACTGTCACGAGTTTTAAGGATAGTTGGCTTTTTTAGATTAAGAGGTGTACCACATTAAAAGTTCTTGATTTCATGTTAAGGCATCGCTACTTAAAACAAAAATAATATACCCCAAGTATAAGAGTGTATTTACATGTTAAAACTAAAGTACCGACGAGTAAAGTAAAGTAGCGACCATAATAATCCCACTGCAGGGCACTGAAATCAACATACCACAGAAATGATGGGACCTACAAGTACCCTTACATAATTCCGAAAAAAAAAACAATCTGAAAAAAACTCATTCAGTTGAAAAAGTTAAATGCTGATAATTTCATCTGAATATTACTTTTGGAGCAGCATCAAGCAAGCTACAGATATTCAAAAAGAGGCCTTATTACATTCAAGGCAATAATCGAACTCTCTTATGATCTCAGTAAAGCACCCATCGGCACACTAAACTTCAATTTTGCAATACTTAATACTAGCTTTATTACTTTACCCCCTTCACAAATGTTTCAAATAGATATTTCATGAACAGCTTAACCAATCTCTGCAACTTTAGTATTCAACTCATCGACACCGTTTTTCACAATATAGTACTCTATATGTTTAAAGATTGAATCGAAAATCGTTTGAAGATATTTGTCGATTTTGAATAGGTTGATTTGTCATTCCCTGTTCGTTAGTAGAGCTAAGTGGAAAAGCCTATAGTGGTTTTCGGTGGTCTGTCTTCGCAGTCTCTCTAAGCATTCCCAGATATTGAGCCTAAGCTCAAGAACCTAAGTACTTATTCTCTCCAGCAAACGGTACGCTATATCTTATTTTAAATAAAGTCTGTGTATATGTAACTATGAAACTATGAAACCAAATAGAAAAACTATGAAATAGTTATCATGATTTGTAGACGCACAGTACCTAGGTATAAATTGATAAATGTATAACATGATGTTTAAAGTGAGGTTTATAATGCTGTTATCATTTCCAGAGAAATTAAGAAGAAAAATTAGACGTATTCAACTTTATTGCAAACAAATAAGATTAAGGATGCCACGTACTGTTTATGGGTGCCTCAAATCATCCCATCCTTATCCGTATCCTTATCCATATTTAAGAAGAGAAATACACATTACGACCGTGTTATTTCTTTTTCGTGCATCCCCTTCACTGTAATAAAATAACGATTCTTTATTGGTAAAATCGATTATACAAATCATAATCTAAAAAAGTTGATAGTCAATTTGTGCCTTCCACGAGCACATTTCATTTCCCCGACAGCTTATATAGACACACGACATAGTTATGAGAACTAATTACCCAAATAAGTTTTACATTAACATATTCGTATGCTACACTCGGACTTGCAATACATATATTCAATTCATAGTACCCAGAAAGAACTTAATTAGTAAAATTCTAATCCATTTAAAACATATATATACACGGTGCATGTAACGATGCACGACTCCTGTAAAACGAAGCCCACATTATGTAACCATTATGTGTAACATCTTGGCAGCGTTTTTTTTTTCTAAAATTTTTTTTTCTAAAAATATTAAAATAGTGTAGCTATTTATTTTGAAACACCATCACAGCACAGATGTAGCTGTGTAAGGTCCATTCAACCGAGACCCCGCCGCAGCAAAACAATTCGTCTGTGCGCGTCATAGCGTGTTACAAAAATAAAAGTCTGGATTAAAATTAAATATTTAAAAAAATATATAAATTTAAACTAAACAATGAATGACACTGCCATGATGTTATACACAATGGTCCAATAACGTAGGCTTCGTTTTAAAGGTGGTTCAAAAAGCACGGTGTATATACGGATCAATCTTACTGTTTCACATACTCTTGGGCATCGGAACGGATGGAGTCGAATACATATTTTTATTTTTCTATCTTGAGTCTTGACTGTTCCTCAAATCAAAAAAATATTAGCTGCAAATCGGACGCGCAAACTGCACCTTGAGGTCAACGAGGTCACTGGACAGTCAAAGTACTCTCGGCCGAATGCTCGGTAGGTATAAACGTGTCATCGAATGTTAATGCTCTATTATCTTTGATTACTGTTGAAATTTTTGTAAAAATTATTTATTTTGGACAAACACGTTGATGAAACGCTTCGCAGAGGAAACTTCCTAATTAAGCCAGCTGAAAAAGAAATCGATAAAATTTATTTTTCATAAAGTTTGTTGTAAAACAAAAGCTCGCGTGCTCTTAATACCTTGTACCTTGATACTGTATTACTGTTGCATGTTGGAGTGTAACCACTTTATCTGTTTCCCCTGTGACAGAGGTTTATGGTATCTCTCATAGGAATTACAAGTACATCACATACATTGCTCTGATCCCAATTTGAGCAACTATTTAAAGCACTCGTGTTTTGGAAACCAGAAACAACGAAGGTACCAATTATGTGACTAATTATGTATTTACATTATTATCTACGATACTAGATACATTTAACAGAATTATTTGACCATGTGAGGTAGAGATTTCACGATCGAATATTTTTGTAAACATTTTGAATACTCAATCCAAAGTAATGATTTTCCTAACATGTCATTTCTAAGATATCTTCATTTCTAAAAGTAGTCTTTCTAACGATCACTAGATAAATTAGAAAATAATAAATTACGGCTAACATTTTAAAATATTTTTTAGACAAATGTCATCTGGTGCTGAAAAATAAAAGGAGCATCCTTATTATTTCTATGGATGTCGTAAGTGGCGACAAAATGAGAGGAGGAAGAAGGAGATGGACAGCTTCAACTTGACTTACGGCCATTTCCAATAACCTATCTATCTTCAGTTTTGGCATATCGGAGATAGGAAACAGTTTCTATCTCTGTTTTTGCCGTCCGGAGAAACAAAGACAGAAGTTGTTTTCTATCTCCGATATGCCAAAACTGAAGATAGATAGGTTTTTGGAAATGGCCGATAATCTTTGAAATATTTTTTTAAACTATACTGTACACATCAATTAAAGAACTAAAACAGACAACAGGAACTTCCTTAAACAAATTTTAATTTAAAATTATAACTAGATAAAGGTACGGAGCATTCTGTGTTATGTGGGGAAGCTATGTGGGGAAGCTTTTCGCTGAAGCTTTCGTCGCTTTCGTAGAACAATCGGCGAATCACGCGACTGTTCGTATGAGCCGTATTTCTAGCGTACGGCGTACGTACCAAGGTTGACTGGCACAAGCTCCTTTCACAATGAACTCATCTTTACTGCAATATTTACCATATACTAAGTTAGAAATCCTTGCCTCATTGAGCATGGATGAAGCAACTTCGACAGATTTTAAAGTTTTAAATTTAAAACAGTATAATAAAATTAATAATGAAATGAAATGTTATAAGAAGCAGGACCCCTCTCTGAAAGTATAGTATGCATACGGAATTGGATTTTAATGCGTAGTAAAAAAATTCAATGTTTATAAAAAAATCGAAACAAACGGATAGCTTATTGTAGCTACTTCTACTACATGTTATCATTATTTGTACAAAGTTTTTTTTAATTTTAATTATTTAATTATGTTAGTTGCACTCAAAGCGATCATTAGAATAGACCACACACCATTAAGCCTTAAAACAAGCGCTTTTAAACTACACATAATAGTTTTAAAGATTATCCTAGGCATATACACAGAAATTATGAAAACAATAAGAATTTAACTAAATCGAAACTCAAAGTAAAAGTTAGTAACTACATATTTAGTAATCTAAGTCGTAAAAAAAGCAAAATAAGATAAAAAAGGGCTACCGCTCCTCGAGATAAAAGGGAAGCAGCGGGACGTTTTCTCTTCAGCATTAGTAAACTTGCGATGGCCAATTCTTCAGCTTAGCCTGGCTATTATGGCAAATTCTGCTTTTGGAGAGGCCTGTGTCCAACTGTAGACTGATACAGGCTTGTGCTGATGATAACAAATCTCTGCTCAAACTTTACTACAAATATTGCGCTCATTTATGATCAGATTTAGGGTTCTTAACGACAGATGTTAAAAAGGCAATATTTCGTGGCATTAAGTAGTAGTCGAAATTGTTATTCAAGGAATCATGTTTTCAGTTTACACAAGCAATTAATTGCTCAAATACACAGTATGTGAAAAGAGACGTTCAACAGTGTGTTTTAAGACTAAGTAAGACAAAATGTTATTGCTTTCGTTTATTGAACAACCACATTCATGATTACAAAACTTAATAAAAGAAATAGAACGAGAAAGGATAGAAGCTTACCGTATTCACAAATCTACATATATTCTTGTCATATTCAAGTACTCGTATTCCAATGCAGTCGTTGCATCATGAGTATTCATGATTAACGATCTGCCGTTCGTACTGCCTACGGCACTTAGGATTGTTTTCAGCAAAGCATCAGCGTTCGCTACTTGAATACATTAAAAAATATTGAGAGTGTAACTTAACTGAAAGATATTCGATATTACATATCTTTGGAACAATAAAAATTTAATGGTCGCGTTTTACTTTTGTTCATATTTTGCGTCTGACAGGTTCGGTGAACATTAGCTTAATCATCATAGCTGCTATATTATTACTTTCTGCAACACTGAAAAATACGTTACGTGTTCTTAATAACAGATTGTTGACTATTATTTTATAATTCATATAATTAGTAGGCTCTTGAGGTCTAATTTGTATGTTTTGATGTTAATGGCAGTTATTCCGGAATCATAATTATTACTCGCACTTACACGCATATTTATAACTCCCCTTGGGAAAATGTTTTCTAAATTTTCAATTGTCGCCAAACGTACAATTATTACTGACACATCTCACCAAGTATCAATACGTATTGATCAGAGTAAATGTAAGTTGTCAAACTTTGTGATTCGCAGCACCGCAAGTATCAATTCGCGCGGATTGCAGTAGCGAATGAATGACGCAGGGGCCCGCTCGGCCATTCGTCTGGATTCACGGTTTCATTCATCTACGGCTCTTGGTATTTACTGTTGATTAATCACGCTATTTGAGGCTTATAATAATTCGAGTATTGGCATATTCCCCAATATTTTACGCTAGAAAAACTTTCGTCAATACCAGTGAAGGACTGATCTATTTAATTGATTATAGTAACGATCTTGTATGCTCATTTAAATGGTTTATTCTGCTCTAAACAGCTGCAAATCACTATTAATATATATTATTACTTAAATAAGAGCAGATTAACTACAAATTATTGTACAATATTCATATCCTAAACATTAATAAAACTCTTGTAAGTTTAAAATTCACTAATATGACGTTTGACCTTTGAGAAAATACGTCTGCGTGTATATTTTCTTAATTAAAAAAGTTGTTAAAATTTCTGAAAGACCTCCAGTGCCTCAAGATAAGATAATCCTCAACCGAGTTTTATTTACTGACATATGAGAAATAGAGAACACCATGGGCGTGCAAAAAACTAAGAACCCAATGTCATAAGCAGATAAATAGTTTAAAAAACCTTGACTGCATAGGAAAATGAGTTTTATCAACATGCAAAATCAGTTAAGGTTGAACACCTTAACTGATAACTACCAGTAATAGATACCAGTGAGTTGGTCAATAAATGCATTATTATTTTTGTATTTAGGTAAGTATAGGTTTTGACTATTAAAGATTTGATCCTATACTAAATTCTGTTCCTGTTCCTGACTTCTAATAAAAGCGTCAATACCAAAGTTCCGCCTCCCATTTTCCCTTCAAATCTGAAATACTTTGGCGACCTACACAAAAAAAAAACAATTTCATGTTTCTAAAAAACTAATATTTGGCTTTGCGTTAAAAAAATGTTAGGCTAAGAAATTTTGTAAATACATAAAGACTTATATTATTAGAGATTTAAAATTTAAAAAGCACCTTAAAATATGACAGTAGGTATACATTTATTTGAATAAATCGCAAAATATTGCGTAAACATAATTTCAATTCACAACTTACAATATTCATATTAATATCCATGTTATGATATTTTATAAATATAGACCAGATAATTACCATATTGCTCGTACATATTACATCAACAACCAATTAATCGCTACAACTCTCCGAGAAAATATTTTTCCAACTTAAATTCAATATTTTTCTGTGTGACATTTGCTAACTTTAAATGAGGCTACCGTATTCCTATTTTGTATACTTTTATACTTACAAATAAAAGGATCTACCTGCCAAGTGGCAACGGAAGAACTTGGAATGACGACCTATTATCAGGCGATATTACCCAGGAAAATTATATCGACATTAACGAGCTGGTTTAAGCAGGGCAAGCGGGCTCTATGCAACTTGGTCGGATAATGTAAATGTTGGCACGAATGTAGAGTTAGTTTGTGTGGGCTCTCACTGCGTTAAACATTTGTTGAATTATGTTTATTGGTGTTTTAATAATGCTGTTTTAATTGTAATGCTTGAGTACTTAGTCAAATAATTATATTTAATACTCCAATACCTAGGCCTAGCTCTAGAATGATGACGGTGCTAATGAACATAAAGTTATTAAGCGGGTACCTAATTTCTTAAAACATTTCAATACGTTGCAAGTTTTTATTAACGAAAACCAGAAACGTTAGGGTTCCCATAAGCCAATTTCAATGTTTATTATAAATTGCCAACATCAGTTGCACCATGCAGTTGAAATAAAAATACTTTCGCAAATCGGTAACGGCTATTTCGATTTTCGTAGATAAGGTAATCCGAAAAACACATAAAATAAATTTTGTTACTCTTTTAATAGCTCCGAATAAATTCCGATATAATGTAAATGTAGGTAGGTGACCACATTTGCAACATTATCTACCTAACATAAAATTTATCACCAAAATCAATTCATACTGTGCTGAGTGACCGCGTAACAAACATAAAAACAAACAGTCGAAAAGAGAGTCCCTTTTTATTAAAGCGTGTCCAAAACTAGTACTCATTGGATATATTTTTTGCATAAGAAGCTTGAATAGCAAAATACCTCTATGTCATCGCATTGCCATCGTTGTCTAATAATGAACAACCTCAACATTCATAACGCAAACGTTGGCGTGACGTATAAAAAACGGGCCAAGCTTGCGAGGGCAGGAAAATGAAACAGAACACGATTATCAACGCGCACAGCTGGCTGGGGCCATTACGTCAGGTGACTCTACCAAGTCCCACGCCGTACATCGCCGAGTAACCCTCATAATCATAAACAAGTTTCAAACGAAATCATCAATGGAGGCAATACGACGACGTAGCTGTAACAGGAACACACAACGGTACCGAGACTCAGACAACTCACACACACGCAAATGATACCACACACAAACAACACAGATATCACGTCAAGAAAGAAGCAGGGTATTTCGACAAAGATACCTTTGCTAATCGGAGAGACATATTATTCGCTAACGTAAATAAGGTTTTTGTAGCGTTTAAAAGGTTTCGAAAATAAAATACAATTCAAATACATGAATTGATTTCCATACGAAACGACTGGTTTAAGGACATTTTATTGTGTTCCATTTTTTTTATTTTTGAGAATCAGTCACAAAGTTTAACATTTGCATTTGTTAAAAAATTGTTATAGTTTTGATCTAAACATGTCGGGTAGGTACTCGTACCTACCCTAACAATATTTTTCTGGGAAATCATAATATCTTAAGAACTTGACCGTAGTTCTTCGTCTCTTCATTTTCTACATGATTATTGGTAGGTTTAAAATTACATGTTATTATTTTTCGAATCTATGAGACGCATTGTTCCCTATGATCACAGAAATTGCTACTCGTATGTTAAATTATCACTGGCCATTTTTCAAACACATTTCACGTATGTGGTACAAAGCGAAAATAATAAATAACGGCTACTGAAAAATATATGATTTATAAAATGTTGTCGACCATTTGGATCAGCGGTAGTTAACGCTGCTTCTGACCCATGGGTCGTGGGTTCGATCCCCGCACAGTACAAATATTTGTGTGCATAAACATGTTTGTTTGTACTGGTCTGGGTGTTTTCTATGTATTATAAGTATGTATTTAGAAAAAAAAAGTATACAAGTAAGTTTATCGGTTGTCTAGTACCCCATACGACAGGGTACTTAATAGTAACTTAATTTGGGACTAGATGGCTTTGTGTGGCCCAGTGAGGCATGTCTTAAAATATTTAAACATTTATAGGAATGAATTAAAACACAACACCAACTTTAATATTTATAATCAATAAATAAAGGCTTTGAAGCGACGCATAAATGCAGCTTTAAATGAAGGCTACGTATTTGCGCCGTTTGACGTTGAGACTATGGGTCCTTGGGGTCCAAGTGCCCATGCTCTCTTTAAGGAGCTGTTTAAAGGCTAACCGATGCAACTGGTGATCAAAGGGCTCGCAGCTACCTCGGGCAGCGGATAAGCATCGCTATCCAGAGAGGTAATGCTGCCAGCGTTTCGGGCACCATACCTGCAGCGCTGGAGCTGATATCTTTTATATTTTATGACTTTAAGGTTACTTTGTTATTAATTTTACTAATTTTTTTTTACTACCTTCCTGTCATGTTTTATATATAATTTTTTTTAGTGTAGTTTTCAATTGTAAATATTGTATGTAGGTACAGCCTATTATTTAAAGAAAAAGAAAAATCTATTTGAAGTCTCAAATAAAAAACAATAAATAAAGATGCATTTTTTTATAAATAAAATCACAGGTCATCATTACAGACATAGGCAGTAAAGTCTTGCTTCCGCTACTTCTTACTAGATGGCGTTACTAAGCGTTTCTTGTAAAATAAATTAAACGTTGTACATAAAAGTAGCTGTATAAACACGTAAGTTCGTGTGGCGTTTTATCTGTTTTATGCTTCATTTTGCGAAGGGTCAAAAGGGTGAAAAAAATAAGTTCAATGGTGTAAAACTGCCACCATAGATTAAAACAAAAAAGTTTTATCTGTTCTCTTTGTTTTAATCCTGCCTAGTGTTTAAAAAAACAATTAAGATTGATTAATGATTATGTATTAGCGCCGATCGTTGTGGTTAGTTGGTGTATTTTTATAGTGCTCGTTTAGTGGATTTATATATACATTTTGAATTTGGCTATTAAGAGGAAACACTACGGGCGAGAGAATTGAAAAATAGGTTTTTTTTTTTAATTTATTTATCATATTAAGAAAATTACATGAACACAAAGGAAATATTAACATCTAAAAACCACGGAGGTTTACTATGATGCTAATGAGTTAAATTTAGGTCAGTAAGTAAATCCATATAAACAGTAGGCCAATAACAACTCGCCAATTGTGAGATGAGCAGGTAGTAAGACATAAATAAAAATACTATGTATAGTATACACAAGAACTAGGCAGGTGTTAGACCGAGTTTAAAATATAACTTTCACATGAGAGATCATTATAAATAAAGAATATTTTATTACTATATATACGTAGTTAATGAGATTTAGATAAGAAATAACTTTTGAGTTTGGTTTTTAAGTTTTCTGGTGATATTTTTTTGCATATAGGTGAAGGTAAATTATTTATTAGCCGCGGTACCTGATACGCGGCCGTCCGCTTGCCGTACAAATTATTTGCATTGGTCTGCCTGAGTCGGTTTTGTGTTATGGCACGTGTGCGTACAGGGTGCTCCACATAAGACTTTATATCATCACAAAAGAAGTAATGTTTTAATAACATCAGTTCAATTTGGTCATAAACTGGTAAAATTTTACAGTGTTTGAAAATATTGTTTTCATTATCAAGTTGATCATGCATATTCGAGGATAATATATTTTTAAGAATTCTAATTTGGAGATCATAGATTTGTTTGATATATGATTTATATGTTCGACCATAGCTTGTCAAACCATACTGAATATATGATTCTGCCAACGAGTTATAAAGCATAAGCTTAACTTTGAAGGGTATTCGATTTTTTAATATTTTAATATTTGTATATAAACTTGAAAAATTTTTGTCTCAGGCGGGACTCGAACCCGCATCTCCTCGCATAATTTTTCAAGTTTATATACTGATATTATAAGTGCAATTAAGTTGCTAAAATATCAAATAAAGTATATAAATAGCTGTTTCATCTTAACTGACTGTCAAACATCTGCAAAGATGTTTCTTTCGGGTGTTAAGGGTGCAAACTCCTAACATTTGATGAAGCAACGCTGGCTCACAGCGTAAGAATATGCTTGAAAAATTCGCGCCGTGTCGCAGTGTCTCGGTGGCCTAATGGTATGGCGCCCGCCCGGCATGCGAGGAGATGCGGGTTCGAGTCCCGCCTAAGACAAAATTTTTCAAGTTTATATACTGATATTATAAGTGCAATTAAGTTGCTAAAATATCAAATAAAGTATTTTAATATTTGCCAAGAATTGACGCAGTTTTTTGCATACATGTTCAATATGGTAGTCCCAATTTAGTTTCGAGTCAATTATAACACCGAGGTACTTTTGTGTGGCCACAACTTCGATAGTAGGACATTGACAAGTTCCTAAGTGATGAAGGCAGTCGTGATTATGTGAAATTACTGGTTTCGGAGCAGGAAACTTCATGTATGGGGATTTGATAACCATGAGTTTGGTTTTATCGGCATTTAGTACTAAGCCAACGTCATGGCACCATAGAGTCAACATATCCAAATCGGCCTGAAGAGAGTCACACGCATTTAAGATATCCGTATCCGAAACAAGGAGACACGTATCATCTGCAAACTGAAAATAGGAACTGTGTTTCAGACAGTTACCCATCTCGTTAACATAAGAAAGAAAGTGCAATGGCCCAAGGACGGATCCTTGGGCTGTGCCGCTTGTCACATTTTTAGGGTCGCTGCACAGATTGTTGAATTTAACCGCAAATGTGCGATTTTGGAGATAACTTCTACACCAATTGAGCAGTGGGCCCCGGATACCACAGTCATCTAGCTTATCGATTAGAAGTTTATGTTGCAACGTGTCGAAGGCTCGGGAAAAATCAATAAACAAGGCCAATACACATTTTTTGTGGTTCAAATGCTCGTTTACCTCATCTGTAAATTTACAAAGAAGGTCTGTTGTACTTTTACCCGCTTGAAATCCGAATTGATTCCTGTTTATAACCTCGTGTTTTCGGTAAAAAATATGAATCTGTTCATAGACCACTTTTTCAACTATTTTATCAATGTTAGAAAGCAACGTAATAGGTCGATAGTTCGAGTAGTCGTCGTGTTTACCCTTTTTAAAAACCGGTCTCACACAGCCAATTTTGAGATCGTCGGGGTATTCTCCAGATTCTATACTGCAGTTAATCAAATTCGCAATTGGTAATGAAACGTGTTTATTAGCTAATTTAAGATCAGCCACTTTAATACCGTCAGGCCCAGGAGCCTTATTTGAGTTCAGCTTCGCAATAACTTTGTTAACTTTGTCTTGAGAAACTTTTTGAAACAAAATGCTAGAATCCACCGGTCTCCGATAAGTCCCTGGATCAGTTAATTTTAAGCTGCATCTAGGAACAATGTCTTGAACTGCTTTTTCGAAGCTATTTGCAAAGTTGTTTGCTATCGTTTCAGTGGTAAGGCCCTGTCCCTCAAAAGCTCTCAGTATCGCCTTATCGATGGATAAAGTTACCCGTCCTAGCATCTGATTAATAATTTTATAAACTTTTTTTGTATCTTTGAAGTTACTTTGTATTTCATTAATGTAGTATTTATTTCGTTTTGATTCAATCAGTTTATGGAGTTTATTTCTAGTTTGATTATATTCAAGTCTTATTTTAGGATCGAAAGAACTATTTTTCCAAAGCTTAAATAGTTTATTTCTTTTTTCACATAATCGGGTAACATTTCCATCGATCCAGGGAGCTACAGGTAGGTTCCTACGATTTTTACAATACTTGACAGACTTATTAGTAGTCGCAGTCTGTACAGCGTCTAGGAACGATTTTTTTATAAATGCAAGTATTTCATTTGACGAGTTCATATTATTAGTCTGTTCCCAATCTGTCGCGCCCATCTTGTTGCAAAACGAAAGATGATCAAAAGTAGTCTTTTGTGAAAAAACCTGTTCGCGTCGAGTAGATGATGTGTCGCCAATGCACGTCAACACTATGCCGTGATGATCAGCCAGTGCAACGTCCAATACCGCCGAGTACGGATCTAATGTGGGGAATCTCGCAAATACGTGATCTATACAAGATTTGGTGACTTTATTTTTTCTTGTTTCAATCCTAGTGTAGTTTGAAATTCCACACATCAATCCGCGCTCGCTAAGTGTTTGCAAATACAAGTCCCTGTGAGATGAAATGGTTTTTAGGTCTATGTTAATGTCGCCGATTAATATGAGGTTAGTTTTACCATCGTATTTTGAGATATACCTGCCAAGTTCTTTTACAAACAGATTCCTATTTCTACACGGAGGTTTATAGACCGCACATACAACTACGTCTAAGTTCGGGGTCACTTTTAGGATACCCGTTATGTTTTCAAACATAATACTTTTATGTGGTGTTAAAGTAAATTTAAGATAATTTTTAACGTAAACAATAATACCGCCTCCCCGTTGCGTAGACCGTAATTGGTAGTACATATTATAACCTGGTAAATTATAAAGATTTACAATAATATCTGATATACCAACTTCGGTTAGAATAATTAAGTCTAATGGGTATTTAGAACTATTAATTACTTGTTGAAGTTTGGTGAAATTTTTTATGAGTGATCGTATATTAAAGTGTATGCTAGTAAGAAATAGATGACTTTTTGGGGGTAATTGCTGGTAATGGTCATTTAAATCGTTACAGTTGATAATTTCTTTAATTTTTATAGCCATAATATAGTTTGAAATTAGTGTAAACGTAAGTAAGTTGAGACAATGTAAAAACAAAAAAAATAAACACAATTATGAGGATTTATAGCTACGTGTAGCGTCTAACTGTTTCAGGATCAGTTCAATGTCATTTTCTGATCGAACATAATAAATTTTTGTATTAGGGCCTTTCCTAACTAGTACTTTACCATCCTTACACCAAATAAATTTGGCAATTTTATTAAGTTTCGCTTTGGTGTTAAATAAAAGTGTTTTTAAATGCTTAGTGAGGGCTTCCCTGATGTATACTCGCTGTTCGGCTATTTCCTTCGGTGAGTCGGGTACGATTGTTCCCACGGAGAGACATTTCTCCTTACCAGCTTCAATCCATTGTTTTTGAGCTGCCTTCGATTTCATCTCTAGAAGGATTGGACTAGGGCGATCCTTGGAGCTAGGCAAGTATTGTGATGATTGAACGTCGTTCCTGTCGGTATTCAGTTCTGTAGCCAGAGTTCCGAGGACTTTCTCGACATCACTAACGGCAGCCTCCGGCAGGCCTGCGATTTCCACCGTATTTGCTAAATATTTCTGCTGAAACATTTTCACTTCTTGCTCTAGTATAGTCACTCTGAGTTCAAGGTATTTGTAATACTCGTATCTATTGCTGTCGCGCAGTGCCAAACGCATTAACCGCAGAGTGTGATAGAGACAACTGCTTCTTGGACCGAAAATACCTACTAAAACACACCAAATCAACGTTTCGTAGTCCCCCGATTACTTTTCCAAAACTAGACCAATTTAAGCACTTCTTTCATTAAAAATTAAAGATAGCTAGGCTTTGGCCGTGTTCATATGTTTTTTTTTCTTCTAAAATTTAGCCAAATTTGTTTTCTGGATGTTTGAACACAGCGGAAAATCTGGCGTATTTTTTCGATTGAGGGCTCATATCTTTTTTATTAATTAATTTATGAAAAAACAGAAAACATAGAGACATGCTAATGGTGGCCATAAATTTTTGTAATAAAAATTATTGCTCTACTGGCATTATCCAGGGAGGAAACAGGGGACTACGTTTGTATGGAAAAACGGCCGTGGTGTTTCCCCTCAATTTGGTACCAAAAGAACATAAATAGATGTTTTTTTTTTAAGATGAAATGACTAGAAATAACTGAAGACTTTTTTCATTATCGTAACCTAAGCTGAATCATTTCAATCATTCAATCAATCACAATTTTAGCTATTATAGTGTAGGTATTTGATTAATAACTTAACTTAACAAATGACATTATTTAAATATTATTAATGTTTAAATCGCTACAACTTCAATAAATACACCCTGAAAATTGTATTCTGATTTTAAAATTATTTAGAAACATCAATAAACGGATGAGAAAAGTCCAGACATTCTGCAATTCGCTTTAATTAATAAACTTCTCGATCAGTTGCTGCGATATACCTATAAGTAATATTGTTCTTATTATTCAACCAATGATACAAAAGATTTGTATATCTTTGTGTACTAGAATACTATACGCCAATGTTATTCATTTTGCCATAAACGCCACGCTTGGCAGACAGGCCGGATTATAGTTTGGCCAACAGTGGAGACGCTGATGCTTGTCCTCTACTGGCAGTTCTCCACCTCACCTAATACGACACCCACAGGATGAGAAGGAGTGGTGATTTACTATTTTTGATCGGCACCACGCGGTAAGATCGCCATAAGCTGACTGGTTAATCTTTTTTTATAGGTCATGATTTCTTTACAGATAGATAATATTGCAAGTGCTAAGTGATTTACGACTAGCACATTCTAACCAATTCCCCTTCTGTTTGTAACCATCTCTCCCCTTTTCTGTTATTTTGGGGTCGTCAATCTACGGAATGAGAGGAGAGTCAGGAAGTGTAGTGATCGATTGTCTACTTTCGGTTTTAAACTACTGGAACCGTAATATACTTACTGCTTTGAATTAACACATCGAACCAAAGTGAAATGTGAGAACTTGACAACGAAACACAAAAGGTTCATTTAGGCTAATGACATAACAATTGAGCGTCGTAAAGATTATACATCCAACATCCAAACAAGCACTTATCTGATATATCCGTTTAATACACCCAGGTAACGACTAAATAGTTTTCTACGCTCCAGAGTTGAGTTTTACCAAAAAAGGTTCTCTAAAAATTTCCAAGCATAATCAATGCGTAGTAAAAGGCATCTTGTTTTAAACATTTACAGTCTTTATTTGAACAGCAACATTAAAGGCCAATGCCACAAACACATGTTAGCATCGAGCGACCAGTTAACCAGAGCTCCCTTGCAGCTCTTGCCAGCACATAATATTATACAACGAAAGGCATCACTGAGGAAAAACGGGGCTCTGATGTGTTGGTTCGCGTTAGGAGCAAGGGGGCAGAAACGGAATCAATGAACTTGGTTGAGTCGACCGACAAAAGGACGTTTCGGCATGGCAGGTAATTAACTTAATATCAGTCCCTATTTTCTTTGATACAACACACACTAAGTAGTGTAACCGCAGCTGAATACCGAATGGTCTGATATTTAAAGCACTCGGTTTAAAATTATAAAGCTGCATTCTTTCAGGAATTGTACCACGTCGGCAAAACATTGTATCTATTTAATCATAAATGCTGCGTGCCTACTTAAAAAAACTTCGCTGGAGAATAAAGGAACCAGATGAACACAAATAAAAGACAATCACAGTGTTTCATTTTCTTGAACATTTCTGGCTTTGGGATGTTTCATTATGATTGTAAATTAAATATTAATTAATAAAAACAGAAGTTGAATTGATAAAGTTATTCAATGAGAGCAAATTGGTACGGATCCGCAATGCAAATTGCCCGTAGGGTCTATTTGGTTAATGACGGTTTAAACGTTAAACGAATAGTGTTTTATTAGGTTTTTAAACTTATGTAGCTAAATTATAATTTACCTACGTAAGTAAGCATAATATTAAAATTTACTCTGATCTTTCATTTTTGAAAAATCTTTCTTGTATTTATTTGACGACATTTTGTTATATTTATTCATAGTTTGTGGTTCTCACGTTCTACTTCAGCTCTATTTTGGTCTTGAATTATTAAAACTGTCTGGCTTTAAACTAGTGATAAATATGGCGTCACTTCATAATATCACACAGTGTTTACCACGTAAACCCAAATACGAAAACACAATTTAATTAGAATATTATTTGAATGCTCAACTATAAATAAATCGTTTTACGAGAGTTATACATAGATCGAGTGTTTGTTAACTGCGTGTTATTGATTTCGGTGTTACCCGACTTCGGCGTTATTAATAGCATGGTTCACATAATATTCCAGAAGTTTCTGTGCGCAGATTAAGTGTTTTTGTATACGTATCAGAATTGGAGGTCAAGAACTTTTTAAATTGTGTATTCTAAAACGGAAATGGTCAAAATGGCAAAAAATATCAACCTGAAACTTTGACTTAATTGTTGGTCATTAGGTGAGACTGATTATAAGCTCTATATATAAATGTAGTACTCGTACCTAACAAATGTATACTAATGACGTCCTAGCAAACAATAAAAAACTAATATCTATAAATAACTTAACTGGACTTAAATATGTTTTGCTACCAAGATAAATTTTATAAATTGACTTTCTATAAGGATTATACGACCTTATTTCAACTGTGTAATGCTAAGGAATTGGTTTAGAAAAAATGGATCAACCCTCTGAGTCAAAGTTGAGGGACCCCGCTACCGCAAACCGGTTATTCTATCGGTATAATGTAGTTCGTGTCGACGTCCTTATTTCGAGCACCGTAGAGTTTAAAGTCATAAATATTAGTGGTTCGATTGGCTGTGTACGACCACCCTGCAAGTAACACTTCTCTTTGCTTTGGCTGTTTAGTGTTCTGTGGCGAAATTGGAAAATGCCTGATAAAGTTCGTAAATTCTAGATAGGATAGCTCATTCATAATAAAACGTCAAATTTTCACAATTACTATTGATAGCTCTATTGAATTGGCTACCTATTACAAAATGTTTATATTTGTTTAGTAAACCAGAGGCATTGAAATATAAAATGAAGAAAACTACGAGCATGATTATGAAATAATTCAACCTATATCGTTGAATAATTTTTACCTTTCAGTACTAAGCAAGGTTTTTTCCTATATTTTGCATTGTCCTTAAAAATCATACTATTTAAAAAATATGCTTGGTTATTGGCTCCGATATTTGGGTTATACTTTTTAATGTGCAGTAATCACGTTACAGACTTATAGTTATGAAACTTAATAAGCGTCTAAATTAGAGTTTAAATGGAAAATAGATTTGGGAAATGTGACATTTATGGAGGTTGACGTCCCTTTGACTGTACACTCATGACCTTTTGCCAGTTCTTCACCTGTGGTGTCAACGTAGACCCGACCTGATTTCAGTAGACTTAGGGGGACAGTCACGGGATCGTTTTCTAGTTTGGGATAATTTAGTATAACCAACGTTCCTTCCTCATTTTAGAGACCCTGATTAGTAATTACATACAATTCCTGGTGTTATTACGACTACTTATATTAATAAAGTCTTACTAGTTTAGATTCGCTTTCCTATAACGATCCTTTAGGTTCGAAATTGATATTTCGAACATAGCCATTCGATTTTAAACTTGACACCGGAAGGCTTAATAGGATTTTTACTTCTAATAACTTCTATGGAACCTATTAAAGTTATATAAAAAAGCCGTTCCGTAACAGAAGTACCTTATACTGCAACACGATGCTCTATCTAACTGTGTCAGTCTTGTCCACATCCCAAAACGAGTATAGACAGCAGAGATAGACGAACATGGGAATTGAATAACAGAGTTAGTAATTTAGTATAGAATGTATTCACTAGACTTTTTGATGTAGGTTCCTTAAGAAAACAGTTATTTGAGATGTAAGTGTTTTACAAATAGCCTTCTAAGTGTAATGGATTTTCAGAAGCATTTTTCATTTAATGTATCTTTCTTACTTGTGGTAATCGTAATATGATAACTATGACAATAATCCTTAAGATACATTTTATGTTGCACAAATTCACACAACCAGTGCTTTGATAATAGGACAATAGATTTCTTATTTTATTTTCATCATGTTTCTCTTTGATATTAATAGACATGACATACACTCTTGTGACGAGGGTGAGCGTATTTTATGGTGTTATATGACTTACCTGGTAAGAATAGGTTGATTATTACACGTTTAGCGTTCGAGTTATGGAAGACATGAACCCTTGATTTGATGAAGTTATGACAAAGTTATTACAATATTCATAAGAATTTTGTGAGACATTCTGTTATTTAGTGGCTTTGCAGTAGCTTTTCTTGATCTTGACAATATAAAAAATCATTTCGTGTGGTGTAGGCATGTAAAAAGAATACTATCGTCCTTTTTCTTGCTATGGGTGTCATGAATCGTCTAAAAAAGTACCACTGGAAGAAGGGTAGCAGCGTTTACTCTCCGCCGTTCAAAATTGATTATTGGTTCGTATTTATACGGGAACTGTATTCCAGGTTGCGGCAGCTGAAAAAAAAACTTATTGTGGTACTTCTTTCAGAAGGATAAATTAAAATTATAAAGTGTATTTTAAAATTTTCCTTACAGCTCAAGCTTTCTTCTGACCAAGTTTCATCAAAATTGGTTCAGAAGTTTAGGTTCAAAACGTAGAAGCACACGGACCGACGACAGAGCTACCTTCACGTTTCTAATGTCTATTTGAAGTACCGTAAAATCTGATATATTTACCTCCTTTTTTGGCAAGTTAAAATAGTACGTAACAAACCTATTTAAGGGATGAGGATTTGATAAAATACGTAGGTAGATATATCCTATTTCCCGCAGCTTCATTTCGAAGAGAATAGATCTCAAATAACAATTTATTTCCCCCACGGCCTGAACCCTAAAGACAGGAATTTAGATTTGACACTCCATTTTCATATTGTAAGCTATTTCTGGCGAATTCGGCAATAATATTATGACGTTGATACTTATGCTTACTTAGAAATGATTGTAAATAGTCGATAATAACATGTAAATAATTCGCTTTTGTGAATTACCTATAGGCAGTTTAGTAAACTTTGTTTAGGTAAAGATTTTCCCAATCTCAATTATGATATGATAATGATATTACACACTATATAAATTTAAAGCTGCATTTTTTTAAGTATGAAAAATTTTTTTTTGCGAGGAAGCTGCGAAAGCAATATTCCAATTTAGGAGCAAGAATGATCGTTGATATTATTATACACATACATGTACATGATATATGTATATCGATTGATATAAATCCGCGCTATCCTGACTAGTGTTAACACTATGTTCTCTCACGCTGTAAGCAACTTTGCATTCATATCATCTTGCTGGACCTTCAGCATTTGCCAAGTCGCGGTCTCTAATAGCACACACTGCCCCATCACTTGGTTCTACGACAAATGCGACCAGCCCACAGCCACTTCATATGGCCCATTCTTTAAGCTAAAGCTACTAATAAATTACGAATAAAAGGGATATATTTTTCTGTTATGAAACCGTCCAGTTCAGATTGACTGATTCATTTTGATAAAAAGTTTCTTAAGGCTGTCAACCTAGTTTTCTACCCTTTTGAGTATTGGACTATTCATCAGATTTAAATGTGATCACACGGTAAATGTTGAAAAGGGTGACAATTAGGTGCAATTAGTGACCCCATTCCATGCTCTGTTCTTGTCGACTTCTGGATAAATCTGGTAGGGTGACGAATTAAGACGTCTCAAAGTGTTTTTTAGAACATTCAGAATGTGTGATGAACACTGACTAATTAGTATGAAAATTCAATAGCAAATAACTAAAGAATTTGCTAATCCATTTTAACTTAACATTAAACATAAGTAGGTAGTCAAAGCCTAGTAAAATATCAGTAAATGGAAAATCAAACAAATAAATCAAAAGTGTAAATGACGCATGGAGAAAAAGAAGAGTGCAAAGTAATTATTATATATGTATTTACCTAAAATTTTAATGTATCTTTGTATCGACTTCTTTGCTAATTCTTTATGCATTTACTTATCAAACAATGTAACATAAAATTTAAATGTTTCCTTAGACATTTTATCATTGAAAGGTTGCAGGATCAGTATGCATCAGATGATTCAATGTCACTTAATTTGTGCCAAGTGAAATGAATTCAGTTGCATTACAAACCTTTGATAATAAACATACCTCCTTGATGTTGTTGTGGGTTACAACAGCATTAATCGTAATTGATCAGAATAATTTGTATACTATCAGATTCATAAGATCTATTTGGTAACCAGGAAAATTGACAAACATTACAAAATGCTGGTTCAGAGCTCCCATGACCCAAGCGATCATAAGCCATGGTCATATCGTCTTTATCGTCTATCCATCTTCTGTATTTATAAAAGGTAGTTGCTTGTCTTTATTAATCCTACAAAACTTAGTGTACTAGCAACATTACAGTTCGAATTAGCCGTATAATCCTGTATTAGCGACATTACGGGCAACATTATTGGAGCGCCGCCAGCCTCACCCAGACTTGTCCGAAGCTCCGTAGCTCTGTTATAAGCTGCATTAATTTCCCAGCGATCTACAGGAGTTTTTAATGTGTTTAAAACAGCTAGATTTGCGTGGATAGGTATTAAAAGTTTAAACTTTCTTGATGCATTGTTACACATAAAACTTATCACTGAACCGGGATTTACAATGCAATGTTATAATTTATAGGTAAAATCGTATTTACCTTCCCGACGTTTCGATCCGATTGCACGAATCATGGTCGCGGGCAGACTGGAGGCGCTCTGCGTCGTCTGGCCGGTTGAGAAGAAATGTTTTCTTCTACCCGCGATCCTTCAACAATTTTGTCTCTCGTACAGTCAGTTCGACAAACTACACTAACAATGTCCGGGTTTTTTACTAACGGCATGGCACGCGATCTACACTTCGTTAATACTGGGTTCCATGACGATGGCAAATGAATTCCATCTTCTCTATTGAAATTCTTGTGTTTCTTTATTTCAATAGCTTCACGTATTAGTCTTGTGTAGTAGTTACGATCAGTTGAGAGAATTTTCGGATCATGTAATTCCATCCAGTGATTAACGCCTGAATTTAATAGATGTTCTGCTATCGCGGATTTGCTCGTTTGTCTATTTTTAACAGCTGCGATATGCTCCTTGACCCGTTCTGCGATTGATCGCTTTGTTTGTCCTATATATGAGCTACCGCAGCTGCAATCAATTTTATAGACTCCCGGTGTCTGCAGAGGTATCACGTCATTTGGTGAGCGTATCTCCTTCGTTACTTTAGAACACGGCTTATATACAGTCTTGATGGAGTATCTATTCAGTACTGTTCCAATTTTGTCCGTTATTCCTTTCACGTACGGGAGAAATGCTGGTTCCCGGCTCACCATTGGTGGCTTGTCTCTCTTTTTCCTCTTTTCCATACGTCTTCTCGTCACATTGTAACCGTTTCTTTTAAGTACCTCCTGAACGTGGTCAAGCTCAGCTCCTACATGATCAGAGTACAAAATTGTTGAAGGATCGCGGGTAGAAGAAAACATTTCTTCTCAACCGGCCAGACGACGCAGAGCGCCTCCAGTCTGCCCGCGACCATGATTCGTGCAATCGGATCGAAACGTCGGGAAGGTAAATACGATTTTACCTATAAATTATAACATTGCATTGTAAATCCCGGTTCAGTGATAAGTATTAAAAGTTTAAGTTAAGAAAATACTAGTTTAGCGCTCCGCCCGCGAATTTGTCTGTGTGGGAATCGGCTATATCGGACTCCCGCCTATATCTAGTATCATATAGTATATTCGTCTTTTTAGAGATTAGTTAATATATTGCTATCAGTTTTCAAAAATATTTATTATCTAATACACAGTTTTAGCCCCTTTAAACTTCTTGAATAGGGTGGTTTTATGGAAAAAAGCTATCCTAGCCTATACAAAAAACTTAAAACTGAAACTAAAACTACTGACTAGTAGTTTTCAGTTTAAGTTTTAAGTTTTTTTGCAGACGCGACAGATCATGAGACTAACGGGGGCATTTAATTTGTGCAATTTTGCAACAAAAATAAAGTAAGGAATGTCTCAAAAAGTTTACACGGTTATCAAAAATAATATTTTAGTGTGCACAGTGTTTTAAAATGCGCTTATATTTTAAACAGCTCAACATTTCATACGATACTGTATGTAACTGTTGCGTAACGCCAAAAAAAAAACTGATGTACTTCCTTAAGTTTAAACCCCTGAGATCCAAAAGGCGTTTATTTTTTTTTGTTTTTTCTAAGTAAATTTTCTTGTATTCGAAACTCTTGCGCTGACAGACAAGTGATTTTGACATTTTGTTCTTTAGTTTTAACGATATGGCAAAGACAATCACTCTTATTCGGCTTTACTTTGCTAGGTAGGTCAATAACGATAACGTTATCATTTATTTATGTTTTTATTTTCGTAAATTATGGTAAATGAATTGTTTGTATGCAGAGTGTGTCTGCCATCTGCTTTTTTTAATTTATTTATGTTACTGGTAACCGTCAACCGGCAGGTTACAAACTTAATTAGGTTTAAAAGTTTTACTTATTAAATTTATTTTTATTTTTATAGTATATTATATTTATAGGTGCACATAATTATGTCAAGTGATGACTCATTTCACTCTGCTTGTGATTCCCCTTCTTTTCATTCATTAAATTCTTCAGCTTCTCTTCAAAATAATCTTTACTTACAATTACAAAATTGCGGCAATCTTTTAAATGTTTGCCACATTAACGCTCAAAGCATACCCCAGCACTATTCCGAATTAATTAACACTTTCTCTTCTGATATCGTACAAGCTGTCTTAATTTCTGAAAGTTGGCTTAAACCAAATCTACTATCCACTTTTTTTCCACTTCCTGGATTCGTCTTGATTCGCAATGATAGACTTGGTAAGGGTGGCGGTGGAGTAGCGATATACCTGCACAGTGATATCCCTTTTAAAATTATTCATATTACTCCTGGTGAATATTCTAACTCACTTGAATATATTTTCCTTGAAATCGTTGTGAAAGGGACTAAAGCTGTGCTTGGAGTCGTGTACTGCCCGCCTGCAATAAACTATTTCTCCAAACTAGAATCGGTCTTTGAGATTATTAGCGCTGAATATTCCCATTTCATTGTTCTGGGAGATTTTAATACCGATCTACTTAAAAAAACTTCTCGCTCTTGCCAACTCCTGTCTATTGTTGAGTCTGTGAATCTTACTGTATTACCGTTGAATCCGACCCACCATAATCTCGATTCCGATGACTCCTTGATTGATCTCATATTTACTACACGTCCAGACCTATCTACTAAGCATGGTCAATTACTTGCCCCCGGGTTTTCACGGCATGATTTGATATTTTTGTGTTACAAGCTCTGTCCTACCAAACACAAGCCAGAGACTGTGCAAATGCGTAGTTTAGCCCGAATTAACCATGATAGGCTGCTAGCTGACTCTCTTGCAGTTGACTGGTCTTTGATAGAGCTTGCGGAAAATGTAGATGACAAGGTTAACTGCTTCAATAATAAAATACTGCAGCTCTTTGACAGGCATGCACCAGTTCATTCTGTGCGAGTTAGGCGCCCGCCAGCTCCTTGGATGACGAGTCTGGTGCGAGAAGCTATGGTTAGGCGGGATGTGGCTTTCCGAACCTACAAAAGTAATCGCTGCATTGAAAACTGGGAAGCTTTCAAACGGGCCAGGAATCGTTGCAATAATTTAGTCAGAGCTGCCAAGCGACATCATATCCATAAAAACGTACTTGACGCTTCTGGTCCGAATGTCTGGAAATTTTTAAATAGTATCGGTTTAGGTAAGTCGTCTTCTAATTCACCGCCTCTAACTTTCTCTCCGAACGAGCTTAACAATCACTTCTCTTCACTCTCCTTATTGAATAACTCTGATAAGCTTGCAACTATTTCTTACTTACAATCACTGCTTTGGCCTTCTGCCAACTCTTTCAACTTCTCCCCGGTCACTGCTGATGAGATTCGTAAGATTGTTCAATCCGTAAACTCTAATGCTATCGGTTCCGATGATATCAGTAGATCCATGATCATATCAATTCTGGATGTCATTCTCCCGGCTATCACTCACATAATCAATTACTCTCTTGATAGCGGTTGTTTTCCCTCCATTTGGTGCCGTGCTTACATTATTCCTTTACCTAAAGTAACTAATCCTTCCGCTTTAAATCAATTTCGTCCTATTTCTATTTTACCTTTCCTATCAAAAATTCTTGAAGCTGCGGCCTACCATCAGTTTTCCAAATTTATCTTTGATAACTCAATACTAAGCAACTTTCAATCTGGTTTTCGTCCCGCGCATAGCACTACTACTGCTCTCTTAAAAATTGTTGACGATATTAGAAGCGGCATGGAGGAGTCACGTTTAACTGTTTTGGTCCTGATAGATTTTTCCAACGCTTTTAACGTCGTTGACCATGACATTCTATTAGCCATCCTTTCTCATTTGCGAGTCTCATCAGCGGCGTTAAGCTGGTTCTCATCTTATCTCTGCGGCCGTCAGCAGGCCGTACGTCTTGGCCAAACCTTCTCAGACTGGACTAATTTGTCAGCTGGTGTGCCGCAGGGAGGAATTCTATCGCCCCTTCTATTTTCGGTTTTCATAAACATTCTTACTTCTCATCTATCTTCTTCCTATCATCTCTATGCTGACGACCTTCAGTTATACTCTCAGGAGCATGCTTCAAAAATTGATGATGTCGTTTGTCGGCTTAATGACGATTTGCGTAAGATAAACGTTTGGTCAAGCAACTTTGGAATTAAAGTAAATCCCAGCAAGTGTCAGGCTATCATCATTGGTAGCCCTGGCCAGCTTCGCGGACTGGATTTATCGTCTATTCCACCTATTGTCTTTGATGGCACTGTCGTTAGCTATTCTTCATGCGTCAAGAATCTGGGACTCTTTATTGACAGCACTTTGAGCTGGAGCGAGCATGTGAAAGAAATAAGCAGGAAGGTTATTGGTACTCTAAGAGCTCTCTACCGCTTTAAACACTTTCTTCCTTCTTGTACCAAGACCTTGCTTGTGCAATCTCTGATCCTGCCTATTATCGACTATGGGGACGTATGCTGCTCCAATATCTCACAAGATCTTCTCAACAAGTTAGATCGCCTCCTTAATAGCTGTATACGCTTCATTTTCGGCCTTCGCAAATTTGACCATGTCTCCAAGTTCCGCTCCCAGCTTCACTGGCTCCCTATTAGGCTCCGCAGGAATGTTCAAACTCTCTGCGTCCTTTACTCAATTCTCTATGATCCCAAATCACCATCCTATCTTAAAGAAAAATTTGCTTTCCTTCATCTTTCACTTTCGTTTAAGAAGGCTTTGCAAAGTCACTACAAGGACTAATTTCTTCTTCTTTTTTTTTTTCTCATACGTTTCTCACTGATACGAATTCTGTGTGCAATCATATTACGTATATGTATTTATGTATGTTTATATATTTATTATATATGTGTAAGTTTATTAATAGTAGTTATAATTTACTTTCATGATTGTTATACTTTTTTTCTCTTTGTCTCTTTTTGCACCGCCTGTATTATTTCTGTTTGGCCCAATGGTTGACTGGGAGAGAATGCTTTTAGCATTAAGTCCGCCTATTGTACTATATCTTATTATTGTGCAATAAAGTGTAAATAAATAAATAAATATACCAATGGGAGAGAAGGCCACTAGATCTTCGTACTAGTATTCGCTTTCCCATGGTTAGGGGAACTAAATTGCCTTTGGACCATATCTCCAGTGCTCTGAGTATGTCGCAGGTAGGTCGATATTTTCTCTGTGATACTTGTCTCCAATGTTATGTATGTTAGAACCTCGTTCTGCCAACGGTTCCGTAGCGGGCGATCGCGTTAGTGAAAGCGTGACGTCACAACACATGATATGCATACGGATTCTTACCGGTACCAGTGTTCCGCACCAATGGTCCTTGGCGTAGGTACTATAGTAAAAGTCTGTACATTTTACAGTCATATTTATTTATTTTAGACTTCATTGCACAAATCAAAAGTAAATGTCCAAAAGAGGGGCTTAATGATATTTTCACCAGTCAACCATTGGGTTAAACAGAAATGTTTTGCAAAAACAAAAGACAGCAAAAGGTTATAAATATGCACTTGAAGAATACCGCGTTCTCACATAGCCTTAATTAAAAACGTATAATATCGTATAGTATACACCGTTAGCTGCATCTATTAATTATTGCAATGAAAAATAAGCTCATCCTACTTACTCTATAAACCGTACTAATAGCGATCGAAATGAAAACCAAGTGACAACTAGGCTTAGGTAACCAGCTATGTACAACAGGCTAAATGTAGTAGTTAAGTGGACGTGGCTTGATGGAGGCTGCCATTACCACCACAAATGCAGTATTTCATAGCAAATGACGAGTGTACTTACCTGCAACAAGATTCTCTAATTACACTTTCACGGCTGTTTGATGTCGCGTACCAACGATAATAATATTACAACCTAACGCATTTTGTTATTGCTTAACGGTCGCAGCTCAGTGGTCAGTCTCAGTCTACGCTGGTGGGTAATTGGGTTCTGTTCCAAAAACTCTTTATTTTGGAAATGTATGTTCAGATTCAGAATTCGCTTGAAGAATAGTTAAGCTAAACTGATGGCCGTTAGGGCGGCAATGTTTTCGAATTATGATCGTTCACCGGATGCTAATCTATGGTCTTCCCTAACTTGGATCGATCTGGTTAAGGTTCAGATTAGTTAAGTCTAGTCCTGATGAGGGTGTCGTATGTCTAGATCTTGATGAAGATGTTTGCATCATACTATTTGCGCGTCGATGAAAGTAAATGTCTTGTTATTAAACCTGCACATTAAGATAATTATACAATTTGGTTTCCTTATCAAAATAATGAAGATGCAATGGCAATTATTGCTCTAAATGATGAGAGTAGCCGTCTGGATCTTGGTCAAGTGCATGCCAGAAACTAAAAAGAGCGGTCTTTCTTCTTCGACATCACAACCAAAAGCAATTTTTCAACTTTTCTCCACAGTTTTGATAAAAAACTGAAACCCGAACTCTATCGGAGAAAGCCAAGAAATCATGGCCTAACCGTGATCTGCTCCGTACACAATTACAATTATTAGCCGTTTGACAGATTATACCGTACGTTATGAACTGTCAAATGAATACGATTGCTTTACACAATCGCAGCTCTGATCTCTTAACAGTATGACTCAGATCTTGTGCATGTCTCCCTTTTTGGTTTGACAACGGCAGCCGCTAAAAGAGCACCAAACTTTAAGCAGTCTAATATCAAAGCACGTAAATTGCTTCGATACAAAGGCAATCTATGGGCCTTGCCCTACCTGTGATTAAACGGATAGCCGCTACGATTAGTCGTAGTTTGGGTGCAGCAACCATGTACAAGTGGTCGTTTCTATGCCTATTGGAAATTGACGATAAACGTAAACAGCATTGCATAAGTACTGTTACGTTTCTTGTAAAGTATAAAGAAGGTGTAAGGTACATTTAACAAACCGTTCCAAGTTCACAGTCCATTCACTAGAAGTTACATACGTTAATTCGCCAGCGAATTAATCATCTGTATTTGTTACATTGTATTGTTCCGATGCGCTGGCACTGCCGGGTATCACGCGCATTGGGTCAAGGCGAGACATGCGCACGAGCACCATTCTACAGCTCATCTTTGCGTTATAGAAACATACACTTTATCTACATACCTGTATACACATTTAAATCATGTAGGTAACTGTTGAAACTATGTATATAAAAAAAAACAAATGTGCTCTGTAAGTAAGCATATTAAGTCATCTCTGATCAAGTACCCTTTTTTAATGATCTCTGTACCTCTCTATCAGAAGGATCATATTCTTTAAAATACTATGAAGTTGGTTCTTCCTTGCTTGATTTCCTTCCCAATAGCATTCCCCGCCTACTTTAAATGTAGGTATTCATAGCTCGATTAATTCTCCTCTTCTAAAATTTATTAGCGTGAAAAAAAAATCGTGACAAATAGAAATTTACCCATCTTTAGTAATCTTTGTTTTAAATAGATAACTTTAATTAGGTATACCTACATTTTAAAGATAATTGTTTTATGCTTTTTCGATGTAAAAGCCACACACATGATTTTGGAGCAACAGTGTAACCAATAAAAGTTCATCAAAACCAATACATAAATAATAAATAAAAGACAACCTCTGTGCCTTGTAATAATTTTATTTTGGCCAAACCCTTTATCTGGTACAGTCTACAACGCGTCATCCTGCGATATTTATCTTCCTGTCTGAACTTAAAAGTCCAAAATTAGTAAAACACGCGTTTTTATAAATATTTGTGGTGTAAAATTTATTTATTTAAACCCGCACAGCAGTGTTAGCGTGATAAAGTCAATGCAAGGATTGCTAGGTATGTTAAATTTTTTCGGGTAAGTATTTGCTTCTTCTTTTGTTATCTCAGTGTAATAATAAAACGTCAAAAAACAATTAAGCACATGTTTTTCACAAGCATATTTGAAGTTCAAACTTTCTTTGGTTGTTTTAATAATTAATTAATTGCATAAATGTTAAAACTAAGTACAATCACAGATAAGAGAATATTTAGAATGAAAACCAAAAGTTTATAATTTGACAAACATACAGTAATGTTAGCCGAGCGAATTTGGCGGCCATGTTGTGCCCTTGCAACTCCTAATTATTATTATTCGCATTTTATACCCTGTTTGCCTTGTTTGCTTACACAGACGGAATTATAAGGTAAGATAAACACATTTTATCATTTATATTATCGAACAAAAAATAATTCTTGTTCGAGACAGACTTTTGTTTACTTCTAACACCATCGTATGTCTCATCACATCAGTTACTGTTGGACAAGTGAATAAGCAAGTTTAAAGTAACAAGAAAAAAGTCTTCAATTGGTGGATTTCACCACAATTGCCATGCTTGGCGGACATTTGGCGATCGTAGTTTGTCCAGTGATGGAAATAAGATGACGACAACAAAGGATAGTTCTATTTTAATGACGGCTCCCCTCTGATCTCTGATGCAATTACAATACCGCAGTAGTATAATGAAAAAGGATTGTATAGAATAAAATGTAATAAAAACATACAGCAATATCAGGTTGTTGCTAACCGCTAACAGGCTGACAAAAGAGGGAAGGGGAATGGTGGGGCGTTGCGACATTTCTGTCACGTCCAAAGTGATTCTTGATCTGGATAACACGGCTTTGTCAGAATATGGAAACAAATATGATTGATGCTGTACATTTTGCGCTTTTGTAGGCTGCCTATATTTTTAACACTTTACTATATTGAGTAGAGGCTAAAAAAATGCACTATAAAATCTGGTCTTGGTTATCATTGATAGCACCGAATAGTTAACACTTATCAGTTTTTTTCCTACTATCTTTCTACTCACATTTTCTCTAGTTTTTACCAAAAGAAAGCGGAGCTTAATCATATTATAATTATAGCTAGATATGGGAAGTTACGAAACGATTCAATATGAAATGGTTGGTATGAAATCGTCATTATCTAGAAAACGTAATAACTCCTGATCATTTTCGACTATGGCTACAGATAATAACATCTATTGCTATTTGAAGGCAGAGATCCAAACGATATTTTGACTTAAAAGCAAATAATGGTATTGAATCGTATTATAATGTAAGTACCTGCATTTATAATTTGATGTACATTGCATTTTCATGCAGGTACTCTACCAGTGACTCTTTGTACAAAAAATGTGTACTAAATTATATCCATACCATGATTAGAAGGCTTAGTTGCAAAATAATAATAAAAACTTTTAGTTGTTACTGTTTATTTCATTTTTTGGGAATCATCACTTGAATTAACCATTTGGCCTTAGCCTTTCAAATTACGGTTTTAGTGAATGTATTTATTAATTAATGATCAAGATTATCAATTGTAACAAATACAATTATTTTAGCACTGAACTATGAACTGCAAAAACTACACTATGTTGATTTTATGTCAAACTCCGTGGAGCTTTTAAAGTAATTTTGTATTTAATGTTACAATAACTTTCATGTCATCATGGCTATAATAACAACAAGTAGGGTAGGTATAACTACGGTAACACGAGGACCTACAAACGAAAAACCCACTGTGATTATCGCGGAAACCCTAAAGTTAAACAATAAAAGGCAGTCAATTGCAGGGTAACTCTCGCGCTAAAGAATTAAATAAATTACAATAGATGCTACGCAAACTGTTCGTGATTTAGTGCGCATGTACGACTCTCATTTGTTATTTAAAACTAATAATAATTCTCATATTCTATCTACTGCAAACGGGCAGGTTCTGAGGCCGCATTCTGACTTCTATCTTAAAAGGGCTGAAATCCAGAGCCGTAAAGCCGTGTAGAAAAAAAAGCAGTGGCTTCTGTAGATTTCATCAAAAGGTTCTACAGACTTCATCAAAAGGCCCAAATTTGTGAGTTTTGCCGAGGCTAACGTACTCGTATTTACATATGAACAGATTGGGGTTAAAACGCTGGACGCCTGGGGTTTAAATGTTCGCCAACTTTATCGTGAGGTGTCTAAGTAATTAAGTACTGTCTAAGCATTAATAAGACTTAGTATCGCTGGGTGTTTCAACATCTAAGATGTTTAAATCTCTGTTGAAAAATCAAAACAAATGTTAACATAACGTGAACTCATTCATACCTTAAAAACGAATAGTGGGTAATCTACTGTGTCAGAATTTAAAAAAACATAAAATACAACCTATATAACTTAATACATAGTACAGTTTATTAGACATACGAAAAATATTTATGCTGGGTTTAAATGCTTTTAGGATTGATGATAAGCAAGAGACACGACTGATTTATTCATTTCATATACTACAACTAGGTATGAGAAATAAGTAGGTCGTGTATATCAAAAAGGAGAACCCCATTTTTGGGCCCGACGTTACAACAATGAAAATTATGCCATAAAATCCCTTTTATTGTACCTACCAATGGACAAGTGGAGAAAATGGATAAAATACATATTGTTTTTCTAATACTTAAACAGTCTCTGTAAACCGTTTTACATCTCCGTAAACTCTCCGTCTCCGTAAACGCTCTGTCACTTCATAGAGCGGGGCTTTTAACGTTTTAATCGATTTGGAATAAATCGATTCATAGCAATACTTCTTTACAATTGCATTTTTTAAGGAATAAGCTAAATAATTCGTTTTAAAAGCCTGATATAAATATAAAAAACTTAGAGAATGTAATTAACATTTTTTTCCACGAGCTTTGCAGTTCAATAAGTAATCATTGATAAAACAATTGAACATGTTGAATAGTTCAATTCCTGATGTAACAGGCTGCACTATTATTAAGAATATCAGCTGACAATGACAGTTAATTGTCATTTGTCATTCACTCCAATTCACTCACATTTCGTTTCGTACATAGACTACATTTTAACATGTTTCTTACTCGTGCGCAAGTTAATGTGGTTTGCATTTTTATCACTGCCCTGCTGAAGTGCTCTGTTTACTACCTATATTGCCTATAGATAGAAAAGGAACCTAGATCTTATCCAGGTAAAGTACCGAAATGGTATTTTTTGTAAAATAATACATGATATAGGTTATAAAATAAAATAAGTTCATTGGTAACGTAATAGGTAACTTTCCCATTGTAGAAAGTTGTGGAAATATGGTTTAAGAATCTTTTCAATATGCTTTAATTTATGGCCAATTCCCAGCCTTTTAACGTCAGGCCCAAGATTGTATGGGAAACGGGTTTGTCCTTTACAATTAAATGATTTTATCTCAATTATAAATAGGCATTACTTTTTATAAAACCACTTTGTAATAACAGTTCACTATATATTTATAATCTTACTTAATAACAATTTAAATAAATTAAGTCATATTAGTAATTTGCTAAAGCTCCGTTTATCTCATAAAATAATTGTTTCAGTGGCCTGCTTATTAATCCCAGTAAATAAACGGTAATAAATACCTATGCCAGTGTCATAGGTACTTCACTTAACACAAAAAAAAGTTGAATAATTGAAATCATTAGATCAAAACTTGTTTCCGCAAACGTCGAAACAAATCAAAAACGTTTTCGTGGGCGTATCAATAAAAGTAACACACCTGAACGCTTCGGAGACGTTTTTAATTATCGAAAGTAAACATCCAGGAATCTGTTACGGCAGTTCATAAATGTAAATTGGAGGAGAGCATCCCGTTCAGAGGGCCCTCCCCCTCAGGGAGGTTTGAGGCGCGATGTACTCGCACTGCGGTGCCTATAGCTAGCTATGTTTATGCGCTGCCAGAATGCTGACATTCTTTGTTGCTCGGAATATAATTGTGGTGGCAAAACTAATAGGCAGCGCTGTGAAAAAATATGTGAAAATTACACACTGACAAGGATGACTGGAAAAAATAATGAAACGCTTTAACAATTGTTTGTGTTATTTTATTTGAAACGAATTTTTTCCTCTTTTCGTGTGACTTTCTATTATGAATAGTCTGGTGTCAAAATTTTTAAGTCGACTATAACATGCCTCTGAACTGACTTATTCTTATGATTCTTATGATTTTCTTCTTGCGGCAGAAACCGGGAGTAACTGCTTAACGTTAATTAATTAATTAACAATTACCCTTAACCCCTTCACAAGACTCCACTGGCACCAATTTAGAAAAAATCGTTTACTGAATTGGTCAGCCGAGAAACGACCCCATAACCCCAAGACCCTACTACACCAACCGGGTCATCTCGAATAAAACAAGAAGGAATAATACATTTTGATAAAGTAATAAAATGGAGAAATAAATTTAGACAGCATCACCATACATCGTTCTGTCCCTAGAATAACTTAAAAAAAGAAGAGAAAATACAAAGAAAAATTTATTTCTTCATTGACCCGCCCGGGTATCGAATCTGGGACCTTTGAGCAGGTCAAACCTTGAAAACCAGTGTGTACGCAGACGCCACTCCCCCATTGTTATTTTTTTAAATCGTTAATCCGCTTTTTCAATCCGAGATGGAAAGCTATCGCTTTGATACGATTGGTTTTTAAACATTGGTGTAGTAGCTACCTATCCAATGTGTAGGGCATCGGTCATAAATCATTAAAGTGCTTATTGATTAAGTAAGTCAATTACTTTGGTAGTAGACAAAAAAATCTAGTCTAAGTACGGGTCATGTACGGCCTATAGGGCATTTTACAGGAGAGTTCGTGGTCGGGTACCGATTCTGGTCTACTGATCGGCGAGCGGCCGCGAACGACAATTATGAATCGCGAGCGAACATCGATGCACCTTCAAACATACTTAGTAAAGTAATTTAACTGTAATCATACACACGACTTTTTCTTCCAACTCTTTACTACAGAAAGAACTAAGAAGAAAACTAATCTTACTATTCATTGTTCCATTAAATTCCACTCGGTTGTAGTCAAGTGTATCTGCAACAAGTAACATAAACAGGGTAGATATCTATTAAGATTTTATGGCGTGTGCAAAGGACACCTCAAACAAACTTTGTTGCTATTAATTAGGTGTAGTTTACTGGCCAGACCACACAGTTTATGCATGATTGTTCTGCAGAGGGATTCTTACTCTATCTGTCTTGACATAGAGTCGATTTTGGATGGGAAAAGGTAAGGATAAGTTTCACTGAATACACGTATCGCGGCTCATACTTTTACGAAAAGCTCGTAACAATTTTTAGTTCAATTTGCGTTAAAAGTGAGCTACTTTATAACTCTCCCTCTTAACAACTGCACTCAGGTAAATCAATTCGTTACACCTGATTTGTATGAAGGCCTCACTATAAAAGTCAGACAATGTTGTATCAAAGTCCATCAGATTTTTTTAAAATTTAATATTGTTTTAATGTTGTATTTAGTCACTAGAATCATATTTATTATATTATTGAATTAAAAAATCTACATCGTTAAAGATAAAATAAGAGCAACGTGCTTAACAGATAAAGTGTAAATTTATCTATGTATTTAAGATTAAGAACGCATGATGTTTATACATTTATATATTATGTAGAAATTTGATTTATTATATATTTATACAGGGTGAAATTTTAACCACTTTCCAAATTTTAATATATCAATCTACGAGACAAAAATCAAATGACGTTTTTTTTCTTTTGGTACAGCCCAGTACAAAAATGTCAAGATAAAGCACTTAGAAAATGTCCGCAAAAAATCTTAAATTTTCGATACGGCTGCCTAGCAACACTTTTTTTACGCGATTCGCATCTTATTCATTCATTACGATACTATTCATAAGTTTTTGATTTTCCCTTTATACCTTATAAGGCCTAGGACCGTAAAAATTGAAAACTATATTGCGAAAAATATTTTCAGGTGAAAGCTTGATTTACATTTTTTACTTTAAAAAAGGGCTCTTAATACGATACTGAACGCGGTTTTTTTTTACCCCTCACCATAGAATACATTCCGCTCTCAGCGCTCGCACAGGTCGGACGCTCGCTCCGCTGTCGATCCGTCTCGCTGTTCGCAGCATTTCTATCTTATTTCTTACTACGTGGTTTCGCCCGCGGCTCTCCAAAGGTTAACCTAACGGTGTCAACTGACCTTTGTTGAGTTAAACGCTTTTTTCAAAGCGGTTCTGTTCGATAGGGAGCGACAGACAGTGCCTTTTTCAAGGCGCTGAAATTTCCCTCCGCCGCCGGTATATCGGGCTGTAAGTCTAGGCCTCCTGGAAGGCACGTTTGAGAGGGTGAGGTTCCTCCTCGCCCTAGAGACACTAGAAACTGCAGTCCTTTCCCTGCCGGGCGTGACCCACCCTACCCATCCTTATATTCCATCCCTTAGTGAGCGTATCCCGGGCCATTTCGGTGGCTCGGTCCCTCCCGAAGGACTGCTAGGCGTAGGCCACTCACCCCGCGGCGACATCACATCGTCGTGGGACCACCCAGTGTTAGGGACCTCACATCCTTTTTAGGCACACCCGACTCAACCAACCTTCCTGTGGCAGGTTGGACCATACAGACACCCATTACTCACCGTCACCGAGTTTCTTGCCGATTCTTCTCGGTGAAGGCGCGTTCCGAATCGGTGGTAAATAAAATTACTCCGTAAAGGACCTCCCTCCACGATGGAGGTACTCCTTTTAGAGTACCTCCGATCGTTAGGAGACGACGCGCTGAAAGGCTTTAAGGCCTTTCGCCGTGCTCGTGAATCCTCCATGAATTCGCCCGCCTCCCCAGACCCAGAACCAGTCCCTAAGGAGGAAGAGGAAAGCCCTTCGGGCTCCTCCTCTCCTCCCACACCCTCCAGCTCCTCATCAGAGGATAGTAATGAGTCCCCCGTTAGTGACGGCTCCTCCTCTTCGGAGGAAACGTCTCAAACCGAGGAGTCCGATTCCGAAGGGTTCACTCCAGTGACCCACGGAAAGCGAGCGCGTAAACCCGCGCGTTCCGAACCCCCGGCGAAAAATAGGAAGAGAAGGAAGGAAGAGAATAAGGAAGATCTACTTCCATACGTACACTCCAGTCGAGGAGAAGAAGCTCCGCGTGGTTGTACACGGAATTCCGAAAGAAGTCGACACAGACTTCATACTTACCGACCTTCAGTCGAAACAGCTCCCAGCTCTGGAAGTCCACCGCTTATTCAGAGCGCGTGGCAAAGCCCCTTACGATTTAGTACAGATCGTACTAGAAAATACCCCTGAAGGCAAAAAGATTTTTAATATAAAATCTATATGCCATATCTCCGGCCTCCGCATCGAGAATCCCCATAAAAAACTCACCCCTGGCCTGTGTCATCGCTGCCAGTTGTACGGGCACTCTGCCCGTAATTGTCACGCACGCCCGCGCTGCGTGAAATGCCTGGGCGACCACGGTACCGCCGACTGTCCTCGTTGTAAGGACACGGCGACTACCCCGCCCGCGTGTGTACTCTGCGGAGAGCAGGGACACACCGCGAATTATCGCGGTTGCCCCCGTGCTCCGCGAGTAAACTCACGGGTGCAGGCACCAAAGGCCGCGCACTTCCCAGCCCCTTCTGCTGTCAGACGCAGTGCAATCAGCTGCTGTAGTTTTATTTAATTTAAATTAAAATAAAGTGTATTAAAGTGTTAATAATTGAATAGATAACAAAAGCAGGGCATAACCATTAAATGCAAATTGTTTTTGTAAAAGTTTAAACCCTGTATCGTGACTAAAGTTTTTGGAAAAGTTGCCGGCCGGCTTTGACACTTAACTTGACAAAAATTGAAAATTTGTAAGGACCTAACGGATCACCTAAAACCAGACCATACTAAAACACACACAATGGATACCCAGACTGGAATCATGACTCGCAAGATGACCTCTCATAACACTGAGATGAAACTTAAAAAGGCACTCGATGAATTGCAGCAAAGTAGAGAAAGTTGTAGCCAGCTTCTTAGGGAAAGAGATGATAGTGAAGAGGAATTCAAAACGATCATCTTGCGGAATTCTCAACTTAAGAAAGAATTAGCTGATGTCCATGCCCAACTCGAAGAGGTCTCCATACACCGTAATGAATTATTGAACACGGTCAGCACATTCGATCAATGCAGCAATATCTTTGAGCAGACTCTCAGACGGAACAACGAGCTTGAACATGAACTTAGAGATGCCAACAAGACCATAATTGATTTGGAAGATGAAAAACAAGAAAAGGACTGTGCATTGACATTAAACCTCTATGAGGAATTAGTAGGCACCCCCGGTGAATTAGCTTTCTCTCCAAAATTAAATTATTCAAAAAAAACTGATGTCAAAGTTAATAGTAAAATTAGATTAAACAGTAGAAATAACATTAAAAAATATATCAAATTAAATAAATACATTATAAAAACAAATAAACTTGTTAAAAAGCAGAAATGCTTTTATAAAAATGTTCAGTTGAGAAAGCAACGTATTGATTTAGTTGATAGCCTGGAAATATATAGTCAAAAATTACAAGAAAGTAGGTTGAAACATGACTCTGACATATTACAATTGCAGGATGACACCTCGAAGTTGCATAAGTCACTGGAATCCATGACACTGTTATACAACTCTGCCCAGGACCAAATTAATGAACACATCCTGGCTGCAAACCAATTACTTGATCTTGGCAATGCTAATACTAGTTGTAAATCATTACCTAATATTATGATAAATTCAACTCAGTGCACTTACCAACAGAGAGTTGAAAATCCACAGTTGTCCAGTCTAAATTTAAGTAATGAGATTCAGGCAACATCTAAAGAGGAGTCGAATGATGTCATTTTATATTCAGATAGGCTAGGAATTGGTTATGGCTCTATACTAAACAATAAATTAAATTGCAATGTAATAAATAATTGCATGCCGGATGCATCGTTTGATGAAATAATTAAAACAATAGAAAATACTCAAACATGTTCAACCTCAAGTACCATTATTTTAATGCTAGGTAATAGTCAAAAAATTACCAAAAATAATATTATAAAATCATTTTCTATTTTAGATAAATTATGTGTCAAAAAAATTTTCCTCTGTGCCTTTCCATTTTGTAAAAATAATTTAAATAATATTAATGCAAATATTCACTTAATGAATACTTTATTATATAACCTATGTCAAAGACATAGTGACAAGTTTGTGTTTTTTTGACACAAATAAATTTATTAACAATAGTTTTATTTTGACAGGCGGCTCTGTACACCTGCCTCATATAATAAAAAAACAAATTGCTACTTTGTTAGCATATAATATTAATATTAACTGTCTTGCTAAAAATAGCAAAAGTATAATTTATGAACATGTTAGTACTTGTACTAATTTAAATATTGTGCCATTGACAACCTCTGAGGCTTTAAACTGAGAGGAAAGACAAAAGCTAGGCCTGATATGTATTTCAATATTGTTCATCAAAACATACAAGGCCTGGCCGGCAAAGAGTTAGGTTTAGGGTTATTTCTTCAAGATTATAACGTTCATGTGATATGTCTTACAGAACATTGGATTAAAAAACACCAACTAATGTTAAACATTGAAAATTATAAAGTCGCTAGTTCGCTCATAAGGGAGTCTGCACCAAGAGGGGGGTCACTTATTCTTGTTAAAAATGAATTAAAATGTAAAGAACGCAAAGACATTGTGTCGCTCTCGGTTGAACGAACTATTGAACTAGCGTGTGCTGAGCTGTAACAATATATCATAATTAGCGTGTATAGCCCCCCCAAAGCTAATTACCACGTTTTTGAATCTGTTATGGATGAGGCTCTGAAAAAGCTCTCAAAATCGAATAAGAAAGTAGTGGTATGTGGGGATTTCAACGTTAATATATTAGAAGAAACGCAGTTGTCCACCCGGTTTCTTAATCTCTTTAAGTCTTATAATCTAATTAATCTTTTTAATGAACCCACAAGGGTGACGCCCACGTCAGCTACTTGCTTAGATAATATTTTTTGTGATGGTAAAGTGTTAAAAAAAACGATTTTAAATTGTCTTATTTCGGACCACAGCGGACAAGAAGCATCGTTCGAACACCATTATGTCTCTAACAAAGTAGATTCTGTGTATAGGCAATTCACTTTTAATAAAATAGAAAAGAATAAGGAAAAAATTAAAGAGGGTGTGAATTTGCTAAAGCCTAATGATCAGAATGTTGATGAATTATATGAGAATCTTTTTGGTTTAGTAAAAAAGGAATTTGATAAACATTTTAAACAGAAAAAAGTAAAAATAAACAAACAGAAGTGTAAGTTTAATGAATGGGCTACACCTGGTATTTATAAAAGCAGAAAAACATTATATGATTTATATAGTTTAAAGGCAGATTCTCAAAACCCACATATTATAGAACATGTTAAAAAATACTCTAAATTATTTAAATTAGTATGTGCCAAAGCGAAGTCAATATATCTTTATAATTTAATTTCGGCTTCCAAAAATAAGGCAAAAACCACTTGGAATATTATTAATAAAGAGACATGTAGAGTAAAACCAAATAATCCTACTTACTCTCTCAAGTTAGGGGATAAGCTAATAAACACGAACACAGAGGTTGCAAACACATTTGAGACATTTTTTTCAAATATAGCTCCCTCTACTACTGAAGGGCTAGCTTCTTCTGCTGATCTAGCTGAATCCCTTCTCAGGTCTGTTGTCGAAGAGTGCAATTCTTCATTTAATTTTAGACATATAAACCCTGATATTAGATATTACAAAAACTTTTAGAGAATTTAATATGAAAAAAACAGAGGATCTTTGGGGAATTTCTGTCAATATTATCAATACAATCATAAGTTCATTAGCCCCTCAACTCGCTATTATTTTTAACAAATGTATTGATGATAGACAGTTTCCAACTTTAATGAAGTTTAGCAAAATCATTCCTTTGTTTAAGTCTGGCGAAAAATGTGACCCCTCCAATTTTCGACCTATATCTATATTGCCAGGGCTAAGTAAAATTTTCGAGAAAATAATGTTTAATCATCTTTTATCTCACTTTAGTGTAAATAAATTATTAAATAGCAACCAATATGGCTTCAGAAAAGGTAGAAATACTACCGATGCTGGAGTTGCTCTCCTACAACATGTGTTTAAGGCTTGGGAGAGTAAGCTAGATGCCTTAGGTGTATTTTGTGACCTTTCAAAGGCCTTCGATTGTGTAGACCATGAAATATTACTTAAAAAACTTAAACATTATGGTGCATCGAATGATTCCTTGGATCTAATAAGTTCTTACCTTAAAGGCAGGATACAAAAGGTTTGCATAAATGGAGCTGAGTCTTCAGGGTCGGCCCTTGTTATGGGTGTCCCACAGGGATCAGTATTAGGACCCCTGCTATTTTTAGTTTATATAAATGACCTTCCCTGTTACTTACATAATCTTTGTGAGATGGTATTGTTTGCAGATGATACATCAATGATTTTTAAAACCAAGAGGGGCAAATCTTCATTTGACGATGTTAACAATACCCTCTCTAAATTATTGCATTGGTTTACAACAAATAATCTCTTACTAAATGCAAATAAAACAAAATGTGTTAAATTTACGATGCCAAACGTAAGGTTAGCTGCCCCTCATATTATTGTTAAAGATGAACCACTAAACTCTGTAGATTTTACTACCTTTTTGGGTATAACTGTAGACTCTCATTTGCAATGGGGTGCTCATATTAGGGGGCTGTCTGGAAGACTTAGTTCTGCTGCTTATGCTGTGAGAAAGATAAGGCAATTGACTGATGTTGGAACGGCAAGATTAGTATATTTTAGCTACTTTCATAGCATAATGTCATACGGAATTCTATTGTGGGGCTCAGCGGCAGATATTGAGTCAATTTTTATATTGCAAAAACGTGCTGTACGGGCTATTTACGGCTTTCGACCCCGTGACTCGCTGAAAGAGCTCTTCAAAGAGATTAATATACTTACAGTGTCTTCTCAATATATTCTCGAGAATATTATTTACGTTCGTAAGAACATACATTTATTTCTTAAGAAAAGTAACGTACACAATTTTAATACGAGAAATAAAGATAAACTCGCCATTCCAGGCTTCAGACTGCGAAAAGTAGGAAAATCGTTTATGGGAAATTGTATCCGTATTTTCAACAAATTACCAAAGGATATTGCTGAACTCCCTGTACATAAACTTAAATCGTATGTTAAAGTTATTTTAATGAAAAAAGGCTATTACACTGTTAATGATTATTTAAATGATAGAAATGTATGGCATTAAGTTGTCCCAGCTCGTACTTGCTTAAACCTTGTAAAAATTACCTTACCTTGTAAAAAATTATTTAAAAAGAGGCTGACAATAGTGACCGAGTTTCTTGCGCTGCTTCTTCTCGGCACTAGCCCAGACTTGTCCCGAAGCAGTGGTAGGTTTAAATATTGGGACGTGTAAAAGCGCCTCCTGGGGCCTATTTGCAGAAATAAAACTGATTTTAACTGATTTTAACTGATTTAAATTCGTTTCGCCAGTTTCAGGCTCAACCCACAGCCTTCCCAGAGTTGCGTCCTTACAGACACAACGCGTGGTCTCGACCACTATCCTGGGCAAGGAATGCCTACGCCCCTGTCCCGGCCTTAAGCCAAATTACAGCAGTCCCGACGGCCCCTAAGGCCCCAAATATGGCCCCTACGGCCCAATCTGTAGCCCCTAAGGCCCCCACTATGGCCCCTAAGGCCACCACTATTGCCCCTCAGGCACCGCCAGTAGTCCCAAAGGCCCCTCAGGCACTGCAGGCTACAAATGCCCCGGTCACCCTCCGTGACCCGCGCTCAAATGCCCCTAAAGCTTCGCCAACTGTCCCGTACGAGCAGGATGCCATGCTCATATACAATCTCAGCCAAATAAACCCGGCTGAAATTAGATATGTAGCAGCCCAAATCCGTGCGCATCAAAAAGACCCATGCGCAATGCTTTGTCTTTTAGATAAGCACGCCGACCGCCTCCAAAAAGTAAGAAACATTTCCTCACCATGAATAATACACCCTCTAGAACGAAACCCCGGTCCCTTACCATCGCATTTTTTAATGCCTTTGGTCTTCAAAAGCAAAAGGTAGAGATATCACTCTTCCTTATGAAGCACCAAGTCGACATCTTTTTGGTACAAGAAACCTTATTAAAACCCTCTATCCTCCCTCGTAGTGCTATGATTGCCAACTATAAAGTAGTTCGCAACGATAGGCCCACTAGAGGTGGCGGCACACTAATTTATTACAAACGCTCCTTGCATTGCGTTCCCCTCGATCCTCCCACGCTCACAAACGTTGAGGCCTCTGTCTGTCGGCTAGCCATGACCGGCCACCAACCAGTCATAATAGCTTCCATTTACCAACCTGGCGACAAGACTCCCTTAAGGAGCGACTATGAGGCTCTTTTTGCTATGGGACCCTCCGTCATTCTCGGCGGAGATTTCAATAGCAAAAATACTCAGTGGAACTGCTTAACAACCTCCAGCAATGGTAGAGAGTTAGCAGATCTAGCTGAAGACCTCAATTTTGACATCATCGCCCCCCTTTCTCCGACCCACTATCCATTTACCGTAAACCACAGACCCGATATCTTGGACATGGCGGTTCTAAAGAATGTACGAGTAGGCCTGCGCCTTCGTTCAATAGAAGTCCACCATGACCTAGATTCTGACCATCGCCCAGTTGTCCTCCAATTAGGTCCCTCTGACCAACAGATATCTATTAAAACAATACTGGACTGGCACAGGCTCGAGAGCAATCTCGGACCTAGTCCCGATTCAGTATTGAACTCAATCCCAGACAGGTTAGGATCGCCTCACGAGACTAACCAAGCGATCGATGCCCTTACTAGCCACATCATGACCGCTATTAGCAATTCGTCTAAGCAAGTTCCAGATATGCCTAGGCATAGATTGAACTTGCCGGATGACGTGAGAGAGCTGTTGAGGGCAAAGAGAGCTGCGACCAGAGCTTATGACTCCTATCCCACCGAATATAACCGAACCCTTTTACGCACTTTACGGACATCTGTAAAGGAACGTATTAAGGCTCTTCGGGAAAGTCAGTGGGATAGCCTACTTGAAACGATCTCACCATCTCACCAAGCCTATTGTAAGTTGGCGAGATCCTTCAAGTCAGATATAGTCACATCTATGCCTCCTCTCTCTAGACCCGACAACTCCGTCGTATTCGACGACGAAGAGAAAGCCGAATGTCTGGCCGACAGCCTAGAGGCCCAGTGCTCTCCTAGCACGCTTCCTATAGACGCTGCCCACCTTAGTATGGTGGACAGCGAAGTCGAACGTCTCTCGGCCCTCCCTCCAACGTGCCCCCTTGCACCCACCACTGCCGACGAGGTGCAGACCATCATCAAAGGTTTCCGTCCAAACAAGGCTCCCGGTCCGGACCGGATCTCCAACAGAGTCTTACGAGTCCTCCCCGCCCAACTGATTTGCCTATTGGTTGCTATCTTCAATAGTGCCATGGCAAACTGCATCTTTCCAACCGCGTGGAAAGAAGCAGACGTCATAGGTATCCCTAAGATCGGCAAGGACCGCTCCAAGCCCGCCAACTACAGGCCCATCAGTCTCCTCAAGACTATGGGCAAATTATACGAGCGTGTTCTCGTCTCCCGCCTGAGACATTACATTTTCTCGAACAATCTCTTAATCAGCGAACAGTTTGGCTTCAGAGCCTCCCACTCTTGTGTCGAACAGGTGCACCGCCTAACGGAGCACATTCTCGACGGCCTCAACAGATCCAAACCGATGGTAACCGGTGCACTCTTCTTCGATGTAGCGAAAGCATTTGACAAAGTCTGGCACAACGGCTTGATCTACAAGCTGTACCAACTCAAAGTGCCCGACAGTCTCGTGCTCATCCTTCGAGACTTTCTGTCAAATCGTACCTTTCGCTACCGCGTAGAGGGGTCCTATTCATCTCCCCGCCCCATCAGGGCTGGAGTCCCTCAGGGCTCCGTGCTATCCCCTCTTCTCTTTTCAATTTTCATTAACGACATTCCCAGGTCACCGCAAGTAGAGCTAGCTATATTTGCGGACGACACAGCCCTCTATCACTCTGGCTACCATGCCGGTTACAGCCCAATCCCTAGGTGACTGGTTTAGGATGTGGCGAATAGAGGTAAACCCCGAGAAAAGTGCAGCAGTGTACTTTACTCGAGGTTTCTTCGCTTCAAAACATCCTAAACGATGTCTCACACCTATCACCCTATACGACCGTCCGATCCCTTGGGAGAAGACAGTCAAATACCTAGGTGTCACCTTAGACCGTAGAATGAGCTTTAAACCTCACATAAAACGCGTCCGTCAGACTGCAGCCTTTTACTTTTCAAGGCTCTACTACTATATCGGCAGGAAGAGTAAAATGTCACTTAGAAATAAGTTGACAATTTACAAAGCCTGTATTCGACCCGTGATGACTTACGCTAGTCCAGTTCGTTCGCTCATGCCAGCCCCTCAGAACTAGAAAGACTCCAAATCCTCCAAAACAAATTCTTACGCTCTGCCTCGGACGCCCCGTGGTATGTGCGTAACGATAATTTGCATCGCGACCTTAACATTCCGTCGATTGCCAGCTTTATGAAAGAAGCGTCTCAACACTTCTTTGATAAAGCCGTCAATCATACGAATCCTCTCATAGTCAAAGCCGCCACCTACTTGTGCCAAAAAGATGTCGAAGCCCGTTTCCGCCGACCGAGGAACGTTCGCGAAGATCCCGACGACGAAATCACATCGTTCGTAAAACAATTCACCACTCACAACAGTACACACCTGACAAGCACTAGATCGAATCAGCGCACTCGCCGGCGAGTGCGAGGACCCTTGCATCATTTTGGCAGGTACAGACATGTAACTGGCCGCTTCTCACCAGTCCGCCCTTCGGACGACGGCCCAAGCCGAGGTCCGAGCCTACAGAGGCGCCCTTGAGGCCTAGTCTGCCCCCCTCGATCGGGCCCACTAGAACGGGGCTCGCGTAGATCGGTCTGTATGCACAGACCAGTCTGTGTTGCAGCGCCGAGCTACGCGATGCAACCACTAGTCGGGTTGACCTCTTGGCCGGGTGCCTTCAGCACCCGGCACGGTCCGATCGCGCCGCTAGTACGGGGCCCCTGCGCGGGCGAGCCCCAGGCTTCGCTAAGCGAAGCTGTAACGGCCTTCATTACACTATTGATGATTATATAAATGATAGGAACGTTTGGCTTTAAATTGTATCAGCTCGCACTGGCATATATCTTATGTAAACATGTTTATTTAAAAAGAGGCTGACAATAGTGACCGAGTTTCTTGCGCTGCTTCTTCTCGGCACTAGCCCACATTTGTCCCGAAGCAGTGGTAGGTTAAATATTGGGACGTGTAAAAGCGCCTCCAGGGGCCTATTTGCAGAAATAAAACTGATTTTAACTGATTTTCTGCCCAAGCATAGGTCCTTTCAAAAAAAAAAAAAAAAATACTGAACGCCTGTAAAAATTTTGGAAAGTGGTTAAAAGTTCACCTGTATAACGTGCATTTTTGACCACCTGACAAACGAAGCCCAAGTTATGTAACCATTATGTTGTTTTATAATCTCTTACTGATGATCTAATGATGATTGATATAGGCATACATGTAGTATAAACATATATGTATATAGGTCGTAAGTTTACAACTTTTGAAGTCTATCAAAGTCTATAATGTTTTTTATGTCTTAACTTAACTATAAAATAATAAAAAAATACATGCACTTGTACACTCTTGTCTTCAATAGTGCGATTACATTTATTAGCTCGTAGACCTCGCGAACAAACACGTTTTTAACATAACATCTTTCCACAAATAAAATGCCTGCATCTCGTTTTTTTACTCGTCTTATTCCTTTTAAATATATCGTCTAACTGTCTGCCCACAGTAAACCACGGCTTTCGACCAAATTCATGTCGGCCATTGATTCGCAAAGAGGCGTGACCGTTTTTTGTGGTACAATGGGTAGTGGCACAATCTAACCATATGCAGAGACCTCGACTTGATCGCCTCTTTAGAAACCATTTTGACTGGCAGTAACTTACCATAGACAGATTACTAAATAACTATTTAGTATGTATGGTACCGTCGATTAGTTTAAAATTTTATATGCATTGGCACAATTAGTCTAGTTGAGTGGCTAAACCTTTATTGGTCACAGTCAAGCGAAATTGAAATGATTAGCACAAGAAGCAGTTAAGAAATTAAGAACACACAAAATTGAACAAATTTTAATGAATTCTATATTAATATAACTGAAAGTCGTGTAATACCTACTTATTATTGGACTGTGGAAAGGAGTAAGCAAAAAAAACTTGAGAGGTGTTAAGGGGACACCCGGCTGGAACGAAGTTCATTTTTAGTGAAGGAATTGTAATAAAATTTTATTTTATTTTAAATTTATTTTTAACTCTCTCTCTCTCTCTCTCCCTCTCCCTCTCCCTCTCTCTCTCTCTCCCTCCCTCTCTCACTCACTCTCTCTCTCTCATTCTCGCCGCACGGCTTACAACTATGGCAAAAAGTGTCGGTCAAAAAGTGTTGTTACAATTTTTTCCGTCTAGCCCCCTTTCGCAACGCGCTATAAGGAACTTTGTTCCAAAAATGAAAGTTTCTGTTGCCTTTGATGGTTAGTTTGTTCATACACGGGATTAGAATTGATTAATGGAAATGACTAGAGCGGCAAACAACATTGTACTCTACACAATGCTTATAACAGAAGTGATAAATTTCGTGCGATGTTACTATTTTGACCCGACTGTATTGAATATTCAGACAATAGACAGATTTGTCACTTGACGCAGTATAGGCCTACTGTTAGAATCTCTATTGCGGGAAGGGCGAGCACTGGCCGAGGAAAGGCAGGTAGAATAATTAATTGCCAGCCAGGCACAGCTAGCTAGAGTACTGGTGGTGACATCATTTTAAAAGATTGAGCGGCTAATTATGAATTAAAAGGTATCCAGTATTCATACACGCTATAAGTACTAACTGTTTGGTGCCGATACAAAAATAGCATAGCACCAAGCTTTATCTTCATATGGGTGTCGTAACTGGTCGTAACTATATGGCATAGATAGACTAAATAAAGACGGTCAAAAGCGTTATCTCTTCACAACTAGCAATACTACTATCGACAACCCAGGTAAGTTGGGCCAATGTGACCAGTATGGCTAAGCGAGGCGTTTATGGCGAAAAACCATTTTAGGATTTGCCTGTGTTCAGCAATGGACTGATGTAGACTGTTTCAATAACTTTAGCTTAATTTTTACCTACTTCTATACAACTAAAATTGGAAATATCTCTACATAATTCTTACATAATTTTATCAAAGAATTTCAGTAGGTGTTTCTATGATTCATCATCATCATCACATCATCATCTTAGCCAAGCATCGCCCATTCCCTTTTAACGGTTATGTAACTCTATTCTACTCTAAGCTTATGCAAGTTTATCCCTATTGTCAGTGATTACTTGCTCAGTGCCTATTGTAGAAACATCTTTTTTTTATCGCCTATACGATTGTTGAATTCGGAACGCCAGGCGTCATTTGAGCGAGTGACATAATGGCAGCGCGGAGACCTGAGGGGATGTTAGGGTCCGGGGCGGCGCCGCGAGGGTGATTGTCAGTTGTTTCGGGGACATTACGACGTTTATGTGAGCTATATCAGTCAAGCGATTTCCAGAAGAGGGCAAGCAATGTCCTTCCGACATCGTTACGAAATCGGCGAGATAATTTACTGTTTTTATCACAGTTACTTAATATTATTATAGCAACAGCCTATAATAATCCACTGCAGGGAAAAAGCATCCATCGTAGAATTCAAGTTACCACAGCAATGATGGATACAGCCTACAGGCATAATCCACGCTTGCCAAATGCGGGTTGGTGATCACAAACCCGAGCAATGTTCGAAACTTCGAAACTCTTGTGGCCCGACCCGGGAATCGAGCCCACGACCCCGTGATCTTGACTCGGTACTTAGGCCACTAGACCAACAGGCTTTTGGGGTGGTGGGATCTACCTCCTAGTGGTCCACCCTGGGCAACGGCTTCATTGGTTTTCTAACCAATGATGACGGCTAACAGATCCCTCTGCGGTGGTAGGTTTCGTAAGAGGCTGCCTGGATGCTACCACCCTACTGCCGGTGTCCAACGCCAAACAGTTTTTCTGTGTTCCGCTGGTGTGTGGGAGAACCAGTGCCAATTTGTGGGTAAGCTCGCTCCATCAGGCTTCTTCTTAACCGTAGAGTTAAGTATGTAGTCAAGAGCAAGACCATTGATTATTAAAAAAATGCGAAGTTAGTATGACGTAATGAAATTGCACCGTTAAAGATACAACTTAGAGCCTGGACATGTCTAGATACGGTAGAATGGAATATTTAGTCGACAGTGACGTAACGTCGGCTGCTCGGCTCGGCCTAGACACTAGACTGCGAGTGCTGGGAGCCTTAGGTAAAATTAGGTTTTGTTGCTTTTAGTAGTTATAGAATAATGTTGATGTAATCATTTTGAGACTACGTTTTTCAATAGTATGGCAGACATTTTGCTGGACCTCTGCAGATATAATGCTCAGCTGGTTTTGAAATTACTTTTAAATGATACTTAACGTATAATGTACCAGTATCATCAGCATTACAACATAAAATATAGATGTCTGCATCAACAGTTGCGGTTACAGTTCGGGATATTCTTATCCCGAGCTAAAACTAGAAATATAAAAGTTATTGTATGTTTGTATACCGCGTTAAAACTTTTTTGTTTTCAATTTTGGTACGCTTGGAATCTTAAAAGATGATATAATCTTCTTTGTTGTGGAAATACAACTTTTAAAGGACAAAATCGAAATTAGCTGAAGGAACTAATAAACATTTCTAAAATTAGGGGTATGCATCTTACTAGGTATATTAATTTGTTCTTGTTCATTAATCGAAGTATATCAATAGGAAGTGATTTAGCTAGTTTACAATACACCTATAATGTTAAACGTTAGTAATCGTTATGATTGTTGATTTTTTTAGCACAATTAATAATTTAGTTACTCCAACTCCTGGGTATAGTTATATAGCTTTTTACATGATAAGAAGCCTTGCGGCCTTTAACAGGGCTTATTTTTACGATGGACTAGATAGATCTATGGTACAGGTTCCAGACTTCATTAACTATAAGGTCAATATGCAATAACGTTGCGTATAACAAAGGAAATATACGAGGATCTTCGAGTAAATATTTACCTACACTTGATGCGACACGATAAACTTTAAGGATAATCTTCGAGCGGAAAGTAGAATGGTTAAAGAAGAGAGGAAATTCTAAATAATTGTTCATGTTACTACTTTAACTAACTTGACATAGCTAACATATTGCCATTGTGGGCCTACTTAGATTTGATAAAAAAAATTCTTACTGACTTAGCTACCTTACAATGTTAAAAGTATATATTATGATAGTACTGTTGAAACTATACATAAAATAAAATAAACGGGCATATAATAATGCACACAGTATCTACATCAAAAATGTTAAGGACATCGTAAAATGGTTATGGTATGGAAGTGGTTTTGTATAGAACGAAGAATAATAATTTTAGTAGTTGGACGTTGGTTGTAAAAGCGGCTGTATTCCAGGCAGCTTAAAATGATTCACATCTCAAGTTTAACGTTGTATCTGCCATTAATATTCCGGGTTTTGGAACTGACTTTTAGCTAACTAAATAAGCCGCAACGTAAAGTTGGTTGACTCGCAGCGCGCAAGCACCTTTATTGGTAGACCCCGTTAGCGGTTTTACTTTCGTTTTCCGACGAGTTACTTCATTTCCAACACTTTATATTGCTACTTACTGCTTTCAATTAGTTTTTATTCAAACTGTAGGATTAAGTAATTCATTGCTTTTGCGATTGAATTTGCAGATACAATATAAGTATAGGAGCAGCACTGGATTGGATCAAGCTTCATATACAGGTAGTTTGTTAAAACTACCTTACGTAATAAGATTATAATTTGATGGTTTTATTGTCATCAGCCAGAAGAAGACGGATAGCAGCTCCTTTTTTCATTGGCCAAAATACGAGCGTAAACCCGCCTGCCTGGCGTTGCGATTATGGTAAAATTATCCATTTGGAAAGGCCTGTGTCCAACAGTGGACTGATAAAAGCTAATCATTATGATAATGTAAATATTTAGATTTTTCAAATAAACGAAAAGATTTTTTTATTAAAATAAAAATTTTATGTCATAACTTATGAGATCACGATGGAAAAGAAAGTTAAACCAAAACTGCAATGGGTACGTTCGGGCTCTTATATAATCTTTGCATTTATCAACAAACTGCGCTTTGTGGAAACTTGAGAAATTTTCGTTTCGTTTGCTCATCCAGAATTAAACAGCTATAGTTCCTGTGGCAAACGGTTAGAATGAACCCTTAAAAGTGGCAAGAATGATCTTGGTGCCGACAGGCATTTTAGAAACCCAATAAATTATTTGATGTGGTGGTCTGGTGGTCTCCCAACTACCTGGGCTGGCTAGTTTGGGAAACGGTCTTCTCCAAATTGACTTTGGTCTTAGTATTTAAACTTGAAAAGTCTCAGGCGGCACTAGAACCCGCATCTCGACGCAAACGGGTCGCAGCGTTTTGCCAATTTATTACGTCACAGAAGCCAATTTTTCAAGCATATTTTTATCGCTGTAAGCCAGCGTAGTTATGAAAACACAATAAAAAGAAGAATAATTACATCCAAATATCACTTACAGGAAAAATCGATGTTGTGAAAACAGTATCATGAATTCCAAATATACATACACGTACAAGACAATACACGCAACTGAAAAATGAATGAAATTTAAAAACTTAGACCAGCCAACTCCTATTAACAATAACAGTTACCCGTGCCCCACCGAGAGATCGCGCTAGGTGCTCATTAAATTGCAATGGCGTGTCACGTCTTGAAACTAAAAGCTGTTTCACAGAATAACATAAACGATGATAGTAAGTAATATTATTACTATTTTATTGTCAATTTATTATTACTGTTACAAGACTTGTAAAAATAAATCACAGTAGTAAGTGTTAATTTGTGATGAGACATAACAAGACCAAACAGTCGTAAAACATACAATATGTACACTCGACAGCACATCAAGTTAAACAGTTGAACTGCGATAACAGCTTTTATTACGTAGGGCATAAAGGCGGTCTCAAGTACAACATGTATAGTCTTATATGCCGCCGTGTGTACCTTAAATTTACAAATTACCGATAGTCTCCGGCGATCCTACTGATAAAAGAATTGTGAAATTATAACTTTAAAATCAGTAGAATCAGGGCCCTGGAGGCGCTTTTACACGTGCCAACGTTAGAGATTTATTTATGTAATGTGTTACATTGAAATTTCATGTAACTAGCTGTTGCCCGCGACTTCGTACGCGTCAATTTCTGTTATTATGATCGCGATTATTTATGCTACATTTTTCACTGATGCTTCGCTCCTATTGGTCGCGGCGTGATGTTATATAACCTAAAGCCTTCCTCGATAAATGGACTATCTAACACAAAAATATTTTTTCAATTCGAACCAGTACTTTCCGAGATTAGCGCGTTCAAACAAACAAACTCTTCAGCTTTATAATACTAGTATAGATATGATGAACATTTATAGATATTTTGTCTAATGACGATGTTAAGAGGAAACACAGGGGCCGTTTTTCCATACAAACGTAGTCCCCTGTTTCCTCCCTGGATAAAGCCAGTAGAGCAATAATTTTTATTACAAAAATTCATGGCCACTATTAGCGTTTCTATGTTATCTGTTTTTTTTTCATAAATTAATTAATAAAAAAGATATGAGCCCTCAAAAATCGAAAAAATTCGCCACATTACGAACACGGCCAAAGCCTATCTTTAATTTTTAATGAAAAAAGTATTTAAATCGGTCTAGTTTTGGAAAAGTAATCGGGGGACTACGAAACGTTGATTTGGTGTGTTTTTAGTAGGTATTTTCGGTCCAAGAAGCAGTTGTCCCTATCACACTCTGAGGCGAAGGCGTTCGACACTGCGCGACAGCAATAGATTTTACAAATACCGTAGTGTTTCCTCTTAATTTGATGTGTAATACAATATTAATTCGATTAAGTTGTTACACCTGCAAATAGACTTTAAAAATACTCTTAAGGGGACTGCTATAGCTATGTCCTGCCCCCAATTGATTTAAGTTTATTACTTCAAAACAAAATCAATTCTCAAAAAACTAGAACAGTATCATTTTAGCAAATTACCTCTAGTATTTATTGAATCACAATAAACTTTTCATTTAGTTGTTTATAAAGTCGAATTTGTCGCTAACGCCAAAAGCGGCCGCATTTAGCAATAATGTACATACAATACGAAAGAATGCCAGAATGAAAAGCAGTTAACAGTTATTAAATAAATAGTAGAGGTAATTTACTAAAATCTACTGAATCTAGTTTTGTTAATTGATTTTGTTTAGAAGTAATAAAATTCAATTAATTGGGGCAGCAGGTAGCTCTAGTAGTCCCCTTAATAATATGTAGTAGGTAAAAATCAGTAATTGCATAATATTTTCATCTAACTTTCCTCATTTTTTTCATGTTTAACATAAATATTTTCTGCTAGTCAATTGTAACGAATGTTTAGATTCAACAATATTTCCTATTCCGATCAGGTTTTTGTTTCGCTCCGTCCTCCTGAATATTTTACTTCATTAACGTTTCGGTTATTTATATCGTAAATAAAAGTTTATGCGGTACTTAAGGGTTGCATTGTGAACCTTTGAAAAGCCCCATTATATTACCTTAGAATAAGAACGTAATATAAATGTGGACAACATCATATACAGACCTCAAAGTTCCTAAGTACTTAACTATTAAAAGCACTTCTTTTATAAAAATAAAACCAACGAAGGCACGACAAACACCTACACCCAAAAAAATGAAGAAATTAATTTCTTTTCCTATATTGACCCGTCTGGGAATCGAACTCGGGATCTCAAAGCAGGCAAAACCTTGAAAACCGATGTTTACGCAACTCCACCAAGGTGGTCATCAAAATACATAATAAAGGTATAGAGCCTAAGTATTTTAAGTCTGATAGATTCACAACAGCGTTAGAGAGTCGTTTTAACCTGTTAGAATTTCATTGAAGTTCTTGTGTATGCAAGAGCTTTACTAGGAAAAAAGATTAGTTCATTTTATCTCATTTAAATTAAATGCTAACGCTTTCCTTTTGGCGTATTGGCCCCAGTACCATTAAATCAGGAACCAATGTTTTTGCTTCAGTTAGGAGTTCTTTGTTCTAGACTATAGAACATTAACTATTAATATTGATGTTTTTACGCCCAAAACATTTAATCACGGATTGCTACAACAGATTTTTAGGGGATAATATTTTTCTGCAGATTATAAAGTAACTAGTAAATATTTATTAATACCTACACGTATCCCATCCTAGTCGGTTAGATAATTGTAAAACTGAGAAGAGTGTCTTGATAATTTCGTTGGAATGTATTTTATTGTGACCCTACGCTTCATGTTACATGCTACATTTTGATCAAAAATGCTAGATCAGGGTAGGAAGACAAATATTAAAGAAAACAAAGGAAAGAAAGACTACATTCAAGAGACTATATTCAAAAATCTTTCCCCAATTCCAATTTTTGTAAGGACAAATTTTTACTGCCTTAGGTCTTATCAAATAGCTATTATTCTTCTACATATTTCTTTATCAACAAACAATACTGTAAAAGTTGAGGTTGGTTGGAAGTAGATTACTATAACGAAAAAAGTGTGATATCTGATGCTGTACCTATCACCTAGGTATTCAGGACATCAAACTCGATGTACAATGACCTCGGCGGGCGCGGCTCGCCGCCGAGTTCGCGCCAACCTTGCGCTCGACCGCCGGCCGACAGAGAGAGACGCGCGCTGGGCGTTCGAAATTTTAAATTTGAATCGACACGATTGCACCGTTGAGTGATTCAGCAAGTCATTTGCTTTTAGGTTTTTAAATTCGTTATGGCAAAGGAAACCACGATTACACTCTATATAAAGTCAAGTAAATAGTTTTTTTTTTCAATTTAAACATCTTCCTGCCTCAATTCCTGCATTCAAATGTAGAGTTCATGCGTATGATTTTCTCTCCTGAGCAATTACAAATATCTGTAACTTAATTTTTCCCTAATGCAACCCGTTACGTTAAGTCCACGAACCTTAAACAGTTCAAGTGGACCATTGGAGTCCCGTCGCGTTGCCTATTTTCCGGTGCATAAGCAAGCAATCATAATTGCCTTACGGTTTCTTTGAGTAGCTGCGTCTACTATTAGACTAGAGGTCATAGGCATATTTATTATGATGACTAAAAGCACTGTATAGATCAATAAGTATGTATGCTGTTGGAGTAATTGTACTTACTTACTTTATTTTCATATATTCGATGGATAAACCTTGTCTGATAGATCACTATTAAAAGAACTTGAATTATTATTGTTTGAATTTCTAGAAGTATTAGCGTCTGTGACGGGAGAAGGAGGATTTTTGCAGGAGTGAAGATTAAGGAAGAACATCCGTGAAATAATGGTAAACATTTTAGAGAAAATAATTTAAATATTCTCAGTCTTCCAAAGCTACATTTCTCAAAATCTCGACTCTATTTTTCGACTGTAATTTAATTTAATTTGTATCCTGAATTAGACAAAATGTTTTTGACTTACAAGTATCTCGGATAGATCAACTGTAAAAAAACACCTGTAGAGCTCTAAGTTTTAGTAAAACCGTTATTAGTTCTGCTTAGTAGAGTAGGTAGGTACTTTTAGTTTTGTCAACTTAAAATAATTGATGTCAACTTGAAATTGAACCGGCCGGTCGCCGGATGACAAAAGAAGAAGAAGAAGAGCCCACATGAGTCTATAGTTAGCTATAGGCCTCTCCCCTCTCCTCCTCCTCTCTATAAAGGAGAATGTTGCCATAATCGCCGTGTTTTGCAGGAGGGCTGGCGATTGCAATTTGGCCATGGTGGATAGAACCAGTGGTCTAATAGTAACCACTGACAGCTACAAAGTGCTTTCCACCTGAGGGTCTACTACGCAACGCGAAGCCCGTATGTACGGATATATTTGCATCTTTCAGATACTCCAAAACTTATTATGAGTGAGAGAACAGATGAATTCGAATATACGGACAACGGGTTGCATAGTAAGGCCTCTGAAGCTGGAAGAGGGTATTAAGTGGCGGAAGTTTGCGTCGCCCACTTGTCGGTTGTCGGTGGACAGTGGCTGATAACTTTTTTCATCCAAGTGGGTACATTACACGACATATTTATCGAAAACATCATTACTCTATAGTTACATCTTAAATCCGTATTCATGTCATGTATTCTTTGAATAACATTTTTAATTGTTTTGTGTCAATATACAGTAAGTTGTTTAAGTACCTACGGTAATCGTGACGTTAAAGATCTTATAAAAGATATCAATTGATTGAAGTGTAATCGACCTAATTTTAACAGAATCATATAATACCCAATTAAAGCTTTTGATTAACAATAAAGTTATGGAAAATATTTTGTTGTAATTCAAATGGTATTAACATTTGGGTTTCGACAGTTTTGATTTTGTAAAATAAACGTGTTAATTGTAACCAATACAAAAATTAAAACCCTTTTGTTTAAATATCCGGCTAAACCGAGTGGCGCACCTATTACTCCGGACCGGATATAGGTCCTAGCAAGCGCGCAGCGCGCAGGCGCAGGCGCAGGTAGCGAACTGTGGCGTGTGGCGACTACCAGACCAGGTGTCCGACGCGAACAGAAGTTTTTTACTTATTCTTATGATGTTTTCAAAACGATGAACGACAAATTACACGTTATAATACTTGGCATCGAACCTGTACACTTGTGCACAGGTTAGCATTTCCAAAAAATTGTATAGTAGTGTCATAGGGAAAGTAATTAGTGAAAACTCTGTAGACGCAAGCAAAAATGTTACTACATACATATTACTACTCGTATTACTATTAAAAATAAGTTGTTTGAATCAGCCATTCATTCATTGACGACCAGTTGGATCAGTGGTACTAAACGCTGCTTCTGAGCCATCCAGGTTCGATCCCTGTACAGTACAAATAGTTGTGTGCTGTGTATGGCTGTTTGTACTGGTCTAGGTGTTTTTCTATGTTTAATACGAGTAAGTATATAATTACAAAAAAAGTATGCATATAAGTAAGTTTATCGGTTGTTTAATACCCCATACGCCAACCTACTCAGTAGTAGCTTAATTTAGGACTAGATGTCTCTGTGTGCCTGTGAGGCATGTCTTAAAATATTACGATTACTATCTAAGATACAAAAAATATTATTTCCTATCGCGGGACTCCTTTGAAATAGTTTGACCGATTTATATATATTCAGTTTGATAATTGTGAAAATAGGTCGTGACTTTGGTATCCCGAAAAAGTGTTCCGTTCCAGGCGTATGAAGTCACGGGCAACCGCTTTTATATTAAATTATTGTTATTAAATTGCAAATGAGCCTCTTCAGTTGTTTGATGTTTGTGTGCCATTGCAAATTACATTAGCGTTTATAGTGTAACCCCAGTTTTTTGGTCAACTGAACATGTCACAACAAGTTCTTCAGTAAGTGTAGGTTATCTAATATCTATAAATGCACCGAGACTAACATACATAATATTTAAGTAGGTTAATTTGGAGTTATGTAACACGCGCCCATGCAACATGATCATATGGAAATTCCAAATCAGCTTTAGTCACATTCCTTATATTGACAAGTCAAATGAATTTAGACTTTAAACCGATGAAAATATATTCGTATTCAAAAGTTGTTGGTTTTATTTAAAAGTGAAATTTTAACATTCGTTTAAGTATAGGTATAATCATTATGTAGTATTTAATAGAGTGATAGAATTTTATACTTTGACTGTTATGCCGTTTAATTTAATTATAAAATATACATTTTACAGCAGCGATTTTTGCACTGCCACGGGAATTTCAACATAGTATTAATTTTTCAAAACCTTGCATCAAATGAACCCTTTCATCTACAAGTAAATTTTGTTTTTAGTTATGATATAGGTCATCTAACCTAACCCACTATGTAAAAAAACTACTGTAACTCTCCGTCTGGCTTGTATGGCTGTGGCTTGTTGTCTGGATTGGTCTGGAAAATTAACTTAAGTTGTACTTTTTCTATAATATGCTATGCTATTAAACCACCAAAGTTTC